>JAVTVJ010000508.1:0-1200000 GCA_034509425.1 Eopsaltria australis
CCACCGAAGCACGGCAGTCACCAACCCTTTCTACCCTGAGTCTGGCCAGCTCAGGGTGGACCCATTCCTCACGATTTACCCTAGTTCGCCGTCCCCAGTTGCGCCCGTTGCGCGGATTCCCCCTCCGAGTTATAGTAGTTTTGAATTTAAGGGAACGCCACAAAATGGCGTTGGGAGAAATTTTGCTGCGCCATTGCAAGATGGCGGATCGGGACTTTTGCCGCAATGCGGCAGCGGTGTGGACTTTGGCGCGCGCGCGAACCGGAGTGACGTGAATCCCTTCTACCCCGCCCCCTCCTCCCTAGCCCCCACCCCCGCGTCGAGTGACACGTCGGTCACACCCCCTGCGGCCGATGATGTCATTGCGTCGGGGCCCCTCCTTCCTCCCGCCCACGAAGTTCCCCGCCCCCTCGGTCGCCCCACCCCTTACCCTGTAACTCCCACCCCAGTCCCGCCTCCAATCCCGCCCAGATCCGCCCCTGCCGGGAACCCCGCCCCTCCCGTTGGCGTGCCCGCCCCCTTGTTTACCCACGCTGTACCCCTTCCGGTTTCCCACGGTCTACCTTCCGGTTCCCACGGTCCTACCCCGGAAGCGGGAAGGGATGACGCCTATCCCACCCGGGCCTCCGAAGTCTATACCACCGGGGCCTCTCCCCCATCGCAGTTGCCGGTAGCCGTGCCCTTTGCGGCACCGGTGACGTACAACCGGCAGCGTAACATCGCGCGGTGGGAACCCATACAGCAAGGAGTAATTAAGGATATTTGCAAAGCGAGTCAGGAGTTTGGGCGCGCGTCTCCCTATTTCAAGGGGTTGATAAACTCCACGTTTGAAGCATCGTTGTTGGTGCCACACGATTTAAAACTCCTGATGTCGAGCCTTTTAATCGAACCGGATTTCTGGGTTTGGGAAAGCAGGTGGCACAGGGAGCTGCAAAAGTTACTTGCCACCTATCGCGGTGACCCCGCCAAAGCCTCCCTCACTATGGAACACCCTAGTGGGGAGGGAGCGTTTTCGGAACCCGGGGAGCAAGCCAAAAACATTCCGGCTGAAGTCTTTAAAGACATACAGCGGGCAGCGCGATCGGTGCTGTTTAGTTTAGCCGCTGACGGTGACCCTGCTCAGGGTTATACTGCCATAAAGCAGGGTCCCCAAGAGAGGTTTGTTACCTTTGTAAATAGACTTCGGGAGTCCGTGGCGCGTGCAGTTACCAACCCAGTCGTGCAAAAGGAGATGCTAGTAGAACTTGTTAGGGAGAACTCTAACGAGGAGTGCCGTAGGGTCATTGAGCTGATGCCTTGGGAGCCTCCGCCCACCATCGAGCTTATTACTGAGCGCTGCTCCCAAGTGAGGCTGCCAAAGCCAGAGACCCCTGACTTGGCGAAAGTAAAACCCCCCCCCGCGCATTCCTATGGCGTCACAGCAGCGCCAGCTGAAAAACGTTGTTATAACTGTGGGAAGTTGGGTCATTTTATCAAAGACTGTAGACTCTCTCGCAAAGGACATTTTAACTGCACTAACTCTGTGAATCCCGAGTTACCGGCAGGTCCCGCCTCTCATCAAAACAACGTGACAGCCCAACCCACGCCGTGTTCCTGTTGCCACTCCTCGGGAAACGGGAAGGGGAGGGCGGGTCAGTGCCGCGCTCCGCAATAAATAAGTTAAACGCTGCACCTGGGGAGTCCACGACATCGACTTCACCAACCTACAGAGAACTCACGAGACTTCAACAGCCGGCGCGTCCACATTCGACAACGCGGCACTCTGCAGAGCCCTCGCCGAGTGACTCCAATCGCCTGGATGTGGTGAGCTCGTTCGTTTTACATCTCACGGACACTCCACCTCACCACGTTGCTGTGGAACTGATAAATGCACCACACCACCCGTGCACATTACTTATAGTGGGAGATTCTATAAGAGGTCCCCCAGGACTTTTTGTGATCCCGGAGGTGAAACTTTATCAACCTAAAAAACCTATCGGTGTCACCATCATGTTAAATACCACACCCTGGTTTTTGCCTAAAGGGACTTGGTTAGGCCAAGCACTGATTTTACCCGAGAACATCCCTAGGGACACACGAACTCCGTTTGTATGGTGGACCCAGGTAGTTGGTACAGACAAACCATTCACTGACTGTAAGCTTATTAATGGCCAGAGTTCTGTCACCAGGACAGGAATGATAGATATGGGATCTGCTGTTACTATCATCGCTGACACAGAGTGGCCATCTGACTGGGGCACCAAAGACTTGAACGAATCCCTAAAGGGAGTCGGGGGAACAGTGTCTGCTAAAAGGGCAAAATCGGACATTCTTATCGAGGGTCCCGATGGACATGTAGGGACCGTGAGGCCATTCATAGTTTCCTCGGGTTTTACATTGTGGGGCAGAGACCTGCTAGACCAGTGGGGTGCGAGGATTGAGATCCCTCCGCCTCAGGATTTTTAGTGGGGGCCACCTCAAAGCGCGCTGGGCCACAAGTTCCACCCATTAAGTGGCTCTCTGATAAACCCATCCGGATCGAGCAGTGGCCCCTACGAGGTGATAAGTTAAGCGCGCTCCACGAACTGGTCAACGAACAGCTGAGACTAGGTCGCATTACACCATCCCACAGCCCGTGGAACTCTCCGATATTTGTAATAAAAAAGCCCAAATCTGACAGTTACAGGCTACTGCACGACCTTCGTGCCATTAATGCGGTAATAGAGGAGATGGGCCCCCTGCAGCCTGGACTCCCATCACCAGCAATGTTGCCAAGGGGGTGGCCCGTCACCATAATAGACATTAAAGACTGTTTCTTTAGTATCCCTCTGCATCCTGCAGATGCTCCCAGGTTTGCCTTCACAGTGCCTGCAATCAATCAGGAGGAACCTGTGCGACGCGACCATTGGCTCGTCCTCCCCCAGGGAATGAGAAATTCCCCCTCCCTTTGCCAATGGTACGTCTCCGGGGTCCTCTCTCCGGTACGAAAGGCATTTCCAGCTGTCCGTATCCTGCACTACATGGACGACATACTCGTCTGCGCACCTTCGCAAGAACAGCTACAACCAGCCCTGACTGCAGTTCTCCAGGCCATCGAGAACGTCGGTATGAAAGTGAATCCTAAGAAAATACAGTCCACGTCACCTTGGAATTATTTGGGGTCACGTATTACCAGCACCTTCATTGAGCCTCAACTGATGAAACTTCCTGAAGAGCCTGCCACGCTTCGTGAGTTGCATCAGTTGTGTGGATCTATCAATTGGCTGCGACCCTTCCTAGGACTGAAGAACACAGACTTGCAGCCTTTGTTTCAACTCCTGCGGGGAGGCCGTGCCCTGGATGCACCCATTCAATTCACCACGGAGGCGAGAGGGGCAGTTGGTAAAGTACTAACAGCACTACACACAAAACGGACACATAGGATTAACCCGGTTCTTCCCTTCCGTTTCAGCATTCTAGGGAAGAACCCGAAGTACCATGGGTTAATATTTCAATGGGATGAGCAGGTGAGGGATCCCCTCCTGATAGTGGAGTGGATATTCCTACCTAATACGCCATCCAAAACAATCACGACGCCACAAGAGTTGGTGGCCGAGCTTATAATCAAAGCTCGCCAGCGTCTCCGTACCCTGGCTGGCTGTGATTTTGCGTGCATCCAAACACCCTGGAAGAGAGATCAATTTGAGTCTGTCTTCCAGGAGAGTGAACATCTCCAATTAGCTCTGGAAAACTTCTCCGGTCAAATTGGGCACCAAAAGCTAAAACACCATCTTTTTAATTCGGAATTTCATTTGGCCCCAGAATTTGTTCAAAGTAAAACTCCAATTCCTGATGCCCTAACCATTTTCACAGACGGCTCTGGGTCATCCCACAAGGCTGTGCTGACGTGGGAAAATCCAGAGACCCTCAAATGGGAAGAGGAAATTCTGGTGGTTGAGGGTTCTCCTCAAATTGCTGAGTTATCCGCCGTTGTTAAGGCATTCGAGCGGTTCCAGGAGCAACCGATAAATTTGGTGACAGATTCGGCCTATGTAGCGGGGATTGTTTCCAGGATTGAACATTCTCTATTGAAAGAGGTGAGTCATCAAAGACTTTTTGGGTTGCTTGCATCTTTGTTACAGCTCCTTTCCCACCGCAAGCATCCCTTCTTTGTAATGCACACAAGGTCACACACCAACCTACCCGGTTACATCGCAGAAGGTAATCAGAGAGCTGATGCATTAGCGATGTCTGTGCACAATTGTTCAGTTCCTGACGTTGTGGCACAGGCACGTTTGAGCCACCAATTCTACCATCAAAATGCCCCTGCCCTCCGTAGGATGTTTAACCTGTCCTCGGAGCAGGCTAGGGCCATAGTGGCAACATGTCCGTCCTGTCAGAAACATCAAATTCCTGCCTTTAACGCTGGGGTCAATCCCCGAGGTCTCCATTCTAACGAGGTATGGCAAGCAGACATAACCCATTATGCACCTTTTGGTCGTCTTAAATATATTCATGTATCAACTGACACATTTTCTGGTGCCACCTTTGCGTCGGTTCACACCGGAGAAAAGGCAAGAGACGTTAAAAAACATTTTCTAATGGCATTTTCTGTTTTAGGAGTGCCAAAGTCTATAAAAACTGATAATGGACCTTGTTATGTTTCAGCTAGTTTTAAAAAATTTTTACAGGAATGGGGAATTAGCCATACCACCGGCATACCCCATTCCCCAACTGGCCAAGCTATAGTTGAAAGAAAACATCAGGAGATTAAACGCATCCTTGAGCAGCAGCAGCGGGGAGGAACAGAGGAAAAGACGCCCATTGAGCGACTCTGTAAGGTGTTGTTTACCTTAAATTTTCTAAATTGTACTGATTCGGAGCCTTCCCCCCCCGTCTTTAGACATTTCACAAATTCGGCCAGGATGAAATTGGCAGAAAAACCTCTTGTGCTATTCAAGGATCCGGAAAATGGCCAGATTAAAGGTCCAGTCGAGCTGATTGTATGGGGAAGAGGGTATGGGTGTGTTTCTACAACAGCAGGTCCCCGGTGGATCCCGGCGAGAGCAATCCGCCCATACCTCCAGAGTGACCCACAGACCCCACAGGACAACCAGAACGTCAGCTTCGCATGGAAGCGAAGAAGAAAGAAGGCAACATCATAGACTGTGTTCCAACCATGAGCAGCTAAGAGCACCAGCAACAATGCTCAAAACCTTCACAGCCCTACTCCCCTTTCCCCTTTTCCCCACCCCACACTTACCTGAATGTTCTATCCTTACCCTGTCCTTGTTGAATGTTCTGAGAGGGGAAGAGTTGGTAGAAGTCAACTTTGCTGGGAAAGAGTTGTTTATACTTACCTTCCTGTTTCAGTACACCTTGATAACAGAAGTAATGGAGCTGGAAAGTGTGACCAAAATTCTGCTGTCCCTGTGGCTGCTGGCGACGATGACTCACCGTTGGCCAGAGACATCCGGCTGGATCCTTCCGCAACCGAAGGAGACTGTGTGGGTCACGCTCGCCAAGTCATTGAAACAAGACAATCTCTGTTTGAATACGGATGCTGCCGAGAACCCCCTGTCAACCTGTCTGCATCCACGCCACTATACAGGGGATCCAGCAGCAGCTCCAAGATCTACATGTTGAAAGCAAGGATTGGCTGCGGACCATGTTCGCACAAACAGGACTTTCATCATGGGCTACAGAACTGTTGTCCACCCTTGTTTGGATTTTAGTTGTCATTTTAATTGTGCTCTGTTTGTTTTCATGTTTAAAAAATGTCCTTGTTTCTATGATTTCTCGTTCTTTCTTAGAAAACAAGAAACGGGGAGATGTTGCAGTTGTCATGGCAACGTCGGCCCCGGGCTCCCGGAAGGAAGGGTGGTGGGTGAAACCATCTCGTGGAAAGAATCCCCCGGGAGCCATCCCGACCTTGGTTTAGTCCATTTAGTCTAGGTTACGCCTCTGTTTGATAATTTGTTAGTTGTGTTGTCTGTCAAGTTCTGTATCCTCCCCTGTTTCTGGAAAGCTCCGTGCAGGTGCTTCTCGGATTGGTCCCTGAACCTTTTTCCCTCCCTCCCTTACTCCCGGTTGGTTTGTGATTCCTCTCCCCGCCCCAACTCCTCCCCCTTGCTCTGCCGTGATTGGTTGCCTGAGTTGTTTATCCGTCCCTGCACAGCCTTGTCCGGCGCCATTGTGCTTGGGACGAGGATCAATAAACGTTCCTGTTGCCCAGCATAGTCGCCGCTCCTTATTGTCTTGATTTCGCAGCTACTGGTAGCAAGAACCCACGCTTGCGAACACCGAAACCTCAGCACTTGGGATTAGCGTTGCTGTGGGCAGGGAAACCTTAGCCCTGGTGGCGCCCGGGCGGCTGAGGCAACCATCCAGCAGGTGACCACGAGGCCGCGAAGCCACGAGGTACACTTATTATTTTTAATACAAGGAGGCTTGTGGAGGATGGAGGAGAGGCAACTATAACACATCTATCAGAAGTAAAGAGTGTGTACCACAACTGATGTGTTCTGTTACATAAGAAATTACAGAAAACAGAAATTTGTTCTTAATACCTGGAGGTGAGACATATATTCAATTTATTTCAAATTTTCCTTAGATGTAAAAACCACTGAAAGTTTGTCCATAAGTGTTGCTATAAACAATTGAGTCTTGCTTCAGTATACCAGAGCTGAAAGTCTCTTCTTTAGATTTTTATATGTGAAAGAAATTCTCTGTATACACTAAGATGAGATGTCAGGGCCCAGAGAGCAACAAGAGGCCCCAGTGATCCTGATCAGCCTCCCCTGGATGCCCACATCCATATACTTTCAAGTTCCCAGCTCACCTGCCTGCAAAGAGAAGACTCTTGCCCTACCTCTAGGGTCCTAAAATATTAATTTCTGTTGCTTGTTTCTGTGAAATATTTCAGTAAAACACCTTAAAATAATAAGATTTGTGGCCAGACTTTTTTTGCTTATATGATGGTTATATCCTTGGTTTACAGTAAGATGCAGCATCCTGTAGTCTCCAAAAGACTGAGATTTAAAATCCACATGAGCATTACTGTATTCTGAAATCTGTTCTGCACCAAATCCCTTGGAAAGCAGTACAACATTTCACAGATTTTTTTTTTTCCTTTTTTGCTTCTCTGTATGGAATTACTCAATAATGTAAGATAGATATAAACACCTTTGTGATGAAAAGGCATAAATGTCCCTGGCTGGTTAATAATTACAGTTGAAAAAAGAGGTTAAATTTAGGATACTGTGGAAGGTGGCAAGGGCCCCAGTAGCTTCCCCTTTCATCTGGCTACTATTTTCATTCTGCAAGAGCGTATGAGTGCTAGTGTGTGCTCCAGGGAACCATGTGGAATGAAACAATCCCCTACAGAAATGGAGTGTAACGAGGCTGGCCACTGGGCAGTAAAACATTGGTGTTTGTCTGACAGTTTGGGAGTTCACCAGTTTTGGGCCTCCATGATGCCCAATAAATGGGGTTATGGAAGAATTCCCTTCTCTATTTCATTTTCTTGCCTAAAAGCATTCCTGTCTCAGGTTAGACAGATCTTTCCTTGGCAGTCCCTACAGACTTCACTTTGAAACCACATAAAATGGCACATAGGAATGCAGCATCAGACTCAAGCAGAAATGACTGAATTCTGGCCTTGGCATCAGGCCACGTGCACCTTGGTTTGAGATACATTAGTGATCCCACACAGACCTGAAGCCTTTGACAGTCTGACACTGGAACAAGTAGCAACACATGGCCTGTGTCTATATTATTAACATTTCACAAGTTACAGTACAGTATCACTGTTTCTATCTTTGAGTTAAAAGCATTTTCCTACATGGAAAGTACTAAATGAACCCTTAAAAGTCCCGAACATTTACAGTTAAAAAAACCACAACATCTCTTCAACATCAGCCTTTATTCTGGTGTGGCAGATGGTACACATTTCTGTTTCGATCAGAAAAAATGTCGTGTTAAGAAATATTTCCATGTAACTTTTATTTATGCTATTTGAAAACAAGCCCCAGTTAACCCGATCAGAAGATTTACACCAAAAAGACATTACTACCAACCGTTCACTATCCCAAACCTTGGTAATTCAAAACACTAAATATCTTTTTGCCAAACAGCAGTGTCAATGAAGACGCTAATAAGAGACAAATTCCTTCTTTTTAATTAACACATTTAAAACAAATTAGTCATTATCAGACATTGCATGCTGTGGGTCAGCTGTGGGTATGCTGAACTGCAGTCCAAAAACACTCACAGCACTCTGCTCATTTTTGTTGCATGCTAGACTGCAAACATCTGACAGGATGGAAAACTAAGTATGTTCAAATAAACCAGAAGGAATATCTCCAAAAACTGGCATGCACATTAACCCAAAACAGCTGGCTGTCCAAATGATCGCTAATTCAGTTTTCATTATCACTCTTATTTTGTTTACTGAAACATTCTTTAGAATGTTTTATAGAACCACAGGGGAGATGCAGGAGTTATATATTGGAGAAAATTCTATTACCATACCCAGTCCACTCTATTATACTGTTCCCTCCAGGAAAACAACGAAGTATTTTGCTAGTTTATAATTTTCTTCTCTTTTGCAGTAGGAATTAGACGCTTATCTGAAGAAAGAGGATTAAATTGTAAGTTTTGTATTTTTTTATAAAAACCTGTCTCAGTCCTGCTGGTGACAAATGTTTTGCTATCCTGGAGGAAGGAAATCAGCGTGAAAGCATTATCATGCAGTTTTTTGATTACCTAAATATTAAAGATGCTCTTCTTGTCATCTATGTACTTTATTTTGTGAACACCAGTAAATGACACAGTTTAATATAAACAGATAAGATTGAAATGTAAACTTGGCACCACGGGGCATGAGAGAGGCTTTGTTGCACCCACTTTAATGGTTTTCCTACTAATGCAAAGACCAGTGACTAATGCTTGAAACTAAATAGCCTTTCCACCAAGCCATGCATAGGACTCTGTTAGGACGAGATATCACCTCTATAGTGACAGGAGATTGTTCTTCCTGCAAGCATTTTGTTCATGCGTCCCCTATTTTGTCAATATGTCTGTATAAGATTGAAGGACCTTGAAGACCAGTATTCTTTGGGACATCACTCTTGAAAGAGTGAGTAATACACAGCAAAGAAGCTTATGTTGAATAGAATTCAGATTTCTTTCTTCTTCTTCTTTCCAGAAGGATAACTAGATAGGTCTATGGAGTGTATAATTTTTTTAAAAACCAATTTTTTCTCAGGGAAAGGAACAACAGAATAATGAAAAAAAAAAAAAATACTTAACTGATGATATTACTTCCAAATCAGTAAAATACTGATATCATCCCTGTTCAGAAATTTGTCCTCACCTACATTCTTCCCCTGAAAAAAGTGTGGTTCTGTCTAATCATTCATCTGCTTATTCTTAGTTAAGGATCAAACACTGAACTGGCATTTCAGGGACAGACAGAATAAAGTAAGATAATTATCTGGAGGAAAAAAAAAGGACTCTAAAGAAAGAAACTATTCAAACATCTCTGCATAATATCGGTGCAGACCATTACTGAGAAAATTCCTTGCACTGGCCAAGACTCATTTCAGCATGACAAGCAATAAACTCTGTGTAATATTTGAGTTCTAACCTTCTGTTAAAGTCCCCCTCTAATTACCTAGATATGTCAGGTAGTAAGCCTTGCCACTCTGTATAAATCTGACATCAACAGATTTCTCCTCCTAATTTTTATTTTAATAAGTAAGCCATACAGCAGCTGTGAAGTTACTGATAATGAATGTTAGGAAATAGGATTACTCAAGTGAGTTAAATCCTTCTGCCTTTTCATTATCTGCTATATAATACTCGAAAGTCATAGAGACAAAACAAGTAGCTGGAACCTACATATTTGATCCCTGTGCTTCTAGCTCAGTCACTAAGCAAGGCTCAGTCCATGAGAAAACCTGGGATGCCCCCAGTATCTACACTGTTTTATTCAGAAACTCTCCAGCAGTTTGTAGGTGTTTGGATATATGCATGTTTGTGTGTGTAAGACTACTTTATGTAGAGTAGGTTGATCTTGTTTTGACGTGATGTAGGCTATTTTCTAGCATCTAGTCACAAACAGTTTGGCACCTAAAACTTCAGGAGGCGTTTATGCTTACAGTCCTGCAGAGCTCTTGAGCTACCATGGGGCTGATTTATACACTTGCTGAACTGCCAAGCTGCCTTACCTGTTCCTCTAGCATGCTTTCCCCTGTAAGAGATTACCTGCTATTGGCCTTTTCTTCCCAAGCCTGTGCGATAATTGCACTGGACTGGATCCACCATAACTCCAAATCTGACTACCTGGACAAATAAATCTACAAGGTATCAGGGAAATTCTTTCCAATAAAACCGGTAACCTTTTTTCCCTGTTGAATTCAGCTGGATTAAGTTATTCTTGTATGAACAAAGAGATCAGAGAAATCTGATGCAAAGTATGCATTCACACTGGTAACTAAAAGTAAATCAGACATGCAACAAACTACATTGGATTCAGTTTCATAGCAATTCCTGAGTTAGCTAGGTATTTATTATAAGGAATGAAGCTCAGTCGGAGAAATTTATGCCTTAATAAAGTGGTCTTTGTCATTGAATCATACCAGGTCTTGATTAAAAACTTGTAGAAATAAAGATAGCAGCTAGTAAATAGCTTAAAACCACCTTAAAGACGGATTAGTCCTAATATTTCTAAGTGGATAAGGGTCAGTAAGTGGAGCTGTTTTTACCGGGATTCCACACATAGAAAGTTTTATTAAGTGTCTATATTAGACAGTGTTATGAATGGTATGCTAGACATATTTAAGTGTGGAATTGCAACTTATGAGGAGAACAAGTGATCAGTTACCCGACTCACTCTGAAACCAAATGGTCACAACCTACCAAAATGTGTTGTAACACACTTCATTATGGGTAGTAGCAAAGGAAACAAATAACTACATATATACCTACAGAAGAAAACACTACCTCAGAAAGTAATTATTCAGAAAGCTACTTGAAATCATCAGAGAACCTCCTAAGTGTGACATTTTAAACTCATACTGGAGCAAAAGGCCCAATACTGTCCATGTGAGAGAAGACTGTCAAGTTAAAGTAAGGAAATAATTTTGACTTAGCATGAAACAGATACAGAAACAGATAGACTTCTGCCAGGATGTGTCTACTCCCTGTGAATGGATTGTTGCGCTGAAGAGGATATGAGATCTTCCTCTGATCATTCTATCAGTCGGGGCTGCTGTTTTCTGTTCTTCCATTCAGTTTTGTTGAAATTTACAAAAGTTTTACTTGGTTATTTTTGAAGTTTAAGACACAGTAAAAGGGATGGTAGGAGAAAGAATTGGATCAAAACATTTGTATTTTATTACAGACAAGGAGACAGTAATCAAGGAAAAGTTTTTGGCTGTCCTGCTCTTTTGTCAAACCAAGAGCATTAGAAAAACTCTAAAGTCTTTTAGTGACTTTGCTGCTGCTGAAATTTCTGAAATGTGAGAGTAATGGGAAGCTTTATAAAAGGCTAAGATAGATAATTGCCACCTTTCTCTTTGTTCATAAAAGTTGACATTTTCTCTGAGAAAACAAACTTCTCTTAAAGGGAATAATTTTCCCTTTCCTCAAACCACATTTATCAAAGTCTTTATTATTATTATGTCTTCAATTTATGGGTCCTTAGTCACATAGAAAAATGACAGATTTGGAACTTACAATAAATTTGTCCCCAGTTTTAATGCCGTGCTGACTGAATATTTCAGCAGTGTCAACTCCAGTAGGTTGAATAATTATTTAAGAACTAACCCTATTTTGTTATGTGAAACCCAAATAGCTGTTAAATGTCTGCAACAGATACTAGTGAGAAAAGTAAATTTGCAGATACACTGCTAGTGAAACTAATTACTGCTGATGTGAAAATAAGTGGCCTTTTCCAGAAACTGAGGATTATCTAAATAAACTTGCTGTTAATTTTTATTGATTGAAATTGTACCCAACAGTTAGCTAGACATTAAAGTTGAGGTTTCTGTGCAAGAGCAGATACCTCACCTGATGACTGCTGAAAGTATTAGCATTTTGGTTTTGAAATTCTTCCAAAAGATAGTTAATTAACATTGCATCCATTGGCATGATGTTGCATTCTGTCATATTGCTTGCTCACCGTACTCTAACCGCAGTCTACCCCAACTGAACGTATTCAGCTTCTGCCTTTCAGCATGTGAGTGCTTGCCAGCTGTTTGCTTCAGCCATTTGCTGCTAAGGTTTTGCATGGAGTGGCCATGAAGTCTCATGGCTCTGTTCCTGCTTGGTAACTCAAGGAATTATTCAGAAGAAGGTTGTATTATGTAAAGCTAAGATGTTTCAGTCTATATTAATGTGTTCTTCTGCTGCTCTCAAACGTTCAATAAGTTAATGCAAACCATTGTTGAAAGACAAATACACGTATATTGGAAGATCTGTTTTCCACACAGATAAGTCAAGAAAAAAAGACATCTATCTGACTGAGTAAAAATAGCAGCAAATTTAGTCTCCAGTACTAAGATTCTGATTTCTAGCATTTTTACATCAGTTCTATACAGGTAAAAAAAATTGAGCCATGGTAAAAGAATATTGGACTCAATGCATATTTGGTTAGGATGCTTACATATTTCTTATGTAATCTGAAAGAGTTGAGTGTATTCATAACTAAAACTGAATTCTGAGCAGCTAAATGGAGTCTCTAGAAAAGTGAAGGATGGAAAATAAAATTCCTCAGAGGTATGAACTAGTCCAATATTGAATAAGATTTTAAAATGTTTTACTACACTTTTTTGGCTTTTATGAAATTTGACTTTGTGAGTTTAGGTCTTTAATTCAAAGAAAATAAAACTTATGCACCTGTAATTACTATGTATCAGAATATAAATACATAATTATCCATTTGCTCCATTCCTTTTCTCCCCGTCAGAATTTGGAAAGCTACTGAACATTTGCAAGATTGGTCAGAGAAGTATGACTGCAAAATATTGAATTTCCACAGGGCCTGTACAGGGTCACAGTCATTAGTTTGACTTATCAGCTGCTGTGCGATGAAGTATTTTGTAGAGCTTACACAGAGGCCAAGAGCAGAGGACAGACAGGCAAACAGCACTTCTTATTAACTGGCCAAATTTCTGCGTACAAAACTGGCAGAATCCCAGAAAGAAATGTGGAAGATAGCTTAAAATGCTGTAATAGAAGAGTATAAGAAATTTGACTCAGGAAAATGTAACATCACAATTCAGATATGAAATGGATAGTCAGAGAAAGACATGCGTCATTACTGCCTCTATTGAGAAATTTCTTGTTCAGTTTTCAAAGCCTATTTTCCCCCTGTAATGCAGTGAGATTACATATAAGAAGCTTTTATGTCAACTTTCAGTGTTTAGATATGTTCACATATCCATATCTTTTTGGATATGTGAAATATGGTTTAATCCTATAACTGAAATAACTTGTTAAATAGTTGGTTGTGACTTAATATCAGTAAAGAATTGTTTCTATGAGACTTGTTTAAAATGGAGTTTTAGACAGAAAAAGAGGAAAATATAAGGCAGATAATACAGATTAATGTGAATGCAACTTGCAGAGATTCTGTCCAATGCTGAAGCACTTTTCAACATTAGCCAAAGAACCCTTCTTGGAACTACCCAGCAGCATGGTGAGTTAATAGCAAGATGGAATGAAGTTTGAGAAGAAAGTTAATGCACTGATAAGAAAGTTCAGTGAGAACAGCTCTGCCTTTAATGTTTCATGGAGATTAATAACAATAAATTTTACTTTCCTCTTGATGTCCTACCATTAGAGCACTCTGTAGAGGTGGGAGTGCAGGTCCCTGTTTGATGAATTTTTGTAGAGTCATTTTTCTAATCAAGAAATTACTTGCTCTCTCCTATCCTACTTGCCCATACTCAAAAAAACAGAAGAGAAATAAGATCAATTAGGATTTAAATGATGTCTGAAAAAAACGCAGATTGTTTTTTCCAGAATTTGAAATATAAAAAAACCAACAAATCCTGAAAAACAATTGACCTTTGGGCAGGATGATCTTTATCTGCCACTGTTTATTTCTTTGAACAGCAATTTTGGCCCAAAAATATCTTGTATAATTTTTTATAACTTGTTCTCAGTTGATAGACCTCATGATAAAACACATTCTGGACTTTAAGATCTGAAATCCAAGGCAAAATAGCTTTGACTTCAAGAAGGGACAATCAGTTCATACGAGTAACATGAAGTTGAGGTGTTTGGATGATTGCACATTTGCCCAATGTTCAAGCTCTCTTTACTTAGGTTAAGATATTTGCCCAAATGCTATCATCTAAAGATATGTGAAATGCCCTCATGATATCTGAGACATTCGCACAGAAAAAAGGACAGGGTGACAAAAGACCTGCACCTTTATGGAAATATTGAGGCTGGACCTGTGTGTCTGAGTTGAGTCTACACCTCAATTTAGTGAAATAGGAACTTGAGCATTTTACCCTGCAGAGTGTGCCAACTTCAGGTAATTAAAACCGGGGCTGAATCCCATTCTGCCTGCTTGCATCAGCAGCAGCAGTTGCTGTTTCTCAAAAGTAACATAAGTTTTGAAGTTTGGCTTCACCTGAGTTAAGAAAAAAAGAAGCACATACAAACCAGATTAACACCAGCAAGATAAAGGTAAACTGACTGCAGTTTGATTGTTTTGATTTTAATGTGACACAGCCAGTACTGGATTTTCATTAAAATTTACAAAAGAATGGCAAAGCTTACAAGCAGTTCAGAGCAATAATACAACCTTATCAACTAATTCCTTTTATATGTTTAACCATATTCATTTAACATTCAGTTAATAAGAACTGCGAGGTTCTCTTGAACCTGTCATTAGTGATTAATTAAGTCCATTTTATATTCATGTGTTTATAGATCAAACATGCAGAAGATGGGTTCAACGGTATTGAGCACACTTAACAAAAAAAAGAAAATAAGAGGATTGAATATTTAACTTCTAGGTTACACGTTTTCAGCAGGAAGACAGTAATTAAATTTAAGCTACTGGTTTGATCAAGGATAACTGTTCTATGCCTCTTAAATACCTCTGAAATCAATATGCCTATTTAGAGCAACAGTTCCTGAAAACACCTGGCATTGTCTTGGTGCTGAACCGAGATTTCACTATGTGTGCAGTTTGCAACAGTGAAAATTTGAAATCAGTTCTGTTGAAAACTGATTTCTGACATGCAGGTAAGAAACACCAGTGAATCAGACACTGTGCATGTTGGAATCACCCCATGAATAAAGAAACACAAATCAGTTTTAAAATGTTGAGTCTCCCAGGTACCACCAAGGCACTTCTGTCTCTTACCAGATTTATTATGCACTTCAGAGCAGCAGCTGCAAAAACTTCTAAACTACCATTTAAATATCAACAGCAAAATTTATGAAAATTCATGAAAAGATGTCTTAATTTTACAATGATTTGCATGGTAATGAAAAATGCAGTTCATGAATGATTTAAAATTTTTATTGCTTTGGACATATTTTCCACTGCAAAAATATTTTCAGCTTTTAAAAAAAGAATAAAATTTTATTTGAAATATCATAAAATCTGGATGCTGTATGAAACTTTTGTAAGAAAAAATATATTTTTTTAGAATTTCCTTATATGTGTAGTTTCTCAGTGCTGGAGCTGATAGTGACTTCTGGGGGAAACATGAACTTGCAGCTAAAAAGGACCCACCTATCCAGCAGAAGTAGATGATGTGACACACCACTACAGAAACACATCTGCACACATTTTATTTATCAATTGGATAATAACTTATGGTCTTTCTTTGTGAGTAGTCTGCTATTTCTTTGGTTTGATCTCATATAGTCTTTCCTGGTTCAACTGGGACAACAGCATCAATGGACATTGAAGCAGGTTATTTCGCCTGTTTGGGATATGAGTACAGTGTTCATATAATGTTGCTCTGAGACATTATGGAAGTACAGTCCTCTCAGCAATGGTAAGTAGCACTTTAAAATAAATACTATTTATAAGCTAACTAATTTTAACACGTTGATACAATAGTTTAATCTTTATTACTGCTTAGATATGCTGGTATAAATATATGGATATTATGAGACAAGTATAATAGCACATCATTAAAAATACCCTTTATAACAGGCTGAATTAAAACTAGAGAATGTGGGAACCTTGTTTTTAAAAACCTATTATTCTATTTATACCTAGAAACAAGATTTGACAGAGGGGCAAACCAGTTACTTCCTAGTTAGCAAAATTGGTCTTTGGGTTGTATGTTGGAAACTCAAAATACCATACTAACTAGAAAGAAAACACCACATTAGTTTTAGAGTAGATACTGGTATATAGCTCGACTTTGTAAAGATAACAGAGGGAGAAAAATTACCCTGAAGTCAGACAGACTGTAAAAGAAATTCCAGATCACTGGTACACGATTGCCTAGTGTCTCGTTGTGACACTTTGGGTGTTTGCCAACCCACCAACATCTCTTCTATCTCTTCTGAAAGCTCCCCCTCCCATTAAATCATCACTAATATTAACATTTAATACCTAACTTTGCTACCTTTTTTTCCTCTCTTCATCCTGAATGTGAGAAAAGACAAAAAAGAAGCATCATGTCTGGCTTCAACAATTCTGGGCAACAATTTACAGCAGAACATGCTTGGGAGTGTTCCTTTATTTTAAAGAATAAACTGAGTCACCATGTTTCTATCTCAAATACACTTTAAGTAATTTCTAGAAATATTCAGATATGTTCATGCTTAAATGTACTCCTGTGGCTTTTATCCCTCTGTTTCAGTGGGATTCATAGCTCACAGTACAGTCATATGTAGTGTAATGCTTTATTAGTGTCACAGATTTTACAAACAAGGAAAAACACTTCAAAGAGCAACTGCTAACAGCACAGAAGTATAAACAAAGAATTATGTGCACTTGTTGTTTATTTTGGTTTACATTGCACTCTGAAAGAAAACAGCACTTGATGATTAGTTTGAAAAGAATGAGACTTGCTGAAGAAATTTTTTGTTCATCCAATGGCAAAATGTTAAAAAAAAGGGTCATGAGAGTAAATACAAGCATAAAATTTATGTTCTTGAAAATATACAAAGACACAGTGTGCAGTGTTGTGAAATCATAAAAACATTAAAAAAAAAGTCATAAGAATAAGGGTTTATTTACTTCATGGAAAATGAAGAGAGGATGCATCATTTCATACCAGTACATTCAAACAAAGGCTCAAGCTAAACACAGAGACTGGCGAAAATCCTGTTATTACACATATTACACAATCTGGTCATTAGAAATAACATGAACAACAACAGATTATAAACTCAAACTCAACAAGGAGTAGTTACATAAGAACCTAGGTTAGATTAGGTAAAACTTAAAAATATAAAGAACTATGACATTCACGTCTGCTGTCTGAACGAAATGAGGACAACAGCTATCACTTTACAGACTGTCATATATAAAAGATGTATGGAACTTGAAAGGTTGGAAAAGCTTTTGTCATTTTTAAGGATGCTGCTAAATTCAATCAAATAATGTGCTCAACAGCTTCTGATAAGGAAGATTAAAAGTTTCAGGGTGTTTCATTTTGGGTATAAGAATTTAGCAGAAAATAAACCCCCTTGCACTCCAGCTGATCCTCAGAGATTAGAGGAACTGGATGCAGCTGAGCTTCATTTCTAATTAGAGCCAATTTAAGCACTGTAAATCTGGTTGAGTTCAACAGAAAAACTTGCATGAGCACAGATGCACAAACAGTGCAGTTTACCAGTCCTGTACTATAGACATGATCACATTCAATAAAGACTTTGCAAGATCTAGATTCCTGACTAGTATGGCTTATTGAAACAACAGGAAAGCAGGTTCAGGATTGCTGGTGATAAATACACTAAGTACAGAGTGTTAATGTGTGCCACAACAGAAAGTACAGCAAGAGAGACTCTAATAGCTCCGTGTGCATATAAATGAATTCCCGTGTGTGCTCAAACACACTTGCAGGTGCAAAGCTCACCAATAGGTGTTTCCTCAGGAGAGGAAAGACACAGTCTGTTGACACATCTTGAGCAGGCAGAGATGTTTTTCCCCTCCAGAGGGGTTTTCCCCCGCCCGCCTTCTCCAGTCTAAAACCCTCTTTTCATACTAAAAAGTTTGGTCTGTTCCGAGGGAGTGGAATTCTGTGTTATAAGTGGAGTTTTGTGACTTTGGTCACACATTACGCATCCGTGTACACCTTCATTTGCATCCTGAAGAGTGTGCAAGTGAACATGCTAATGAAGCATAATGAGGATCATGGTTTTTTTGGGTCAGAATTCAGAGTTGACAAAAAAGGTAGAATAAACACTTTGGTCTTCCACTAGGGAGGTGGCAGTAAAGGGTGTTAGACCTTCATCAGAGGGTCTTTGAGTTCACCCTTATCTCCTTAATGAACCAGATTTAAAGCCAGGCTTGTTTTTCTCAGTGAAGTGAGTGTGGGTATTGGCTGGTAGAGAGGCCAGGTGCTATTCTGTGCCTCACTGAAACAGCACCTGGCTGCAAGACCCCCACTCCAGACAACTCTCAGTTGTTAGGCCCTAATCCAGCCAGGTGCAAGGAAGAGGCACAGCTCATGTTTTTCTCAACAAGTCTGCTCAATTTTTCACCATCTTAAAGCAACACTGTACAATTCTGACTATTTACCACACAGGATAGCAACATTGGTATTTGCTGATCTTGTGTCAGTGTTGGAATTCACCTAAATATTCATCAAGTATTGTTTTGCCTATCATGGTACTTTTAGATAAGTTTTTTTACATTTGAGGAGTTAATAGTTTTGGTTAACATGTCAGCAGCATCTAACCATGCAGTCATAAACAATTCTTTGAAACATGACAAAGTTCCTATAATTATATTTCCCATAATGCATTGTCCCTTACACTGAATTTTCTAAACTGGGTAGTTTTGGTGTTGCATTAGTTGGTGTTCTTTATTTCAATGACTGAGCATTAATGATGGGAAACTGCTGAGAGATATTTGGGCTAAAATCTTAAAGATCGATTTTTAAGAATTTGCTTCACCCAAGGCATTTTCTGTTTCTTTGACTGTGGGGTGTTTTTTTTATATTTTGGGAAGTTGTGTCCTGTTCACTAGCTGTGGGTGTCCAGCCCAGATTCCGGACAGCCTCCAGCTGGTCACGTTCCAGAAGTGTCCTTGTCCAAAGGGGCACTCTGGCAGTGTCCCTTAGACACTGGCCAGTGAAGCTGCTCGCCCGGCAGGGTGACGCACCAGGAGCAAGGAGCTGCGATCGCTCACTGCTGAAGTGGAAATAAGGTGAGAGGGACTTCTGGTATGGATGAATTCTGTGCGGCTTTATTGCAGGAAGCCCAGCACAGAGGGAATCCAGGGACCAAAAGCCCCAAATGCTCTCTGTGACCACCTTATGTACAAACCAATCATCTGAGGGTTCCGGGGAGGTACAAGGGCAGGACCAGGGAACAGGTCCAATGGACGGGGGAGAGGGGAGGAGGTAAGGAGTAACAGTGAATCAATTATCCAGTAACAGGTAACCTTCTAGAAGGGGGAGATGATAGACATAACTAGTAATGAAATAAGTTTGCCCTGGGCTAAACCATGGCAGTCCCCTGGGGGAGCTTAGCAGTCATGGAAGCCCTCCACCAAAGTCCTTTCTTCTCTTCTTCTTGGGCTTCTGCTACCCCTGGAGTCTTGGAGGTAACTTCCACGGCTGCCACAGTGACCATACAATTTAAAAAGGGGAAGGCAGAACTCTGCTCTGTTTCAAGCTGGCATTCATTCATACAGATTTAACCTGAACAGTTTAGCATCTGTTAATGACTTTTTGTTAAAGACATTAGTTATCTACACTCAACGTCATTGCATAACTAGTCTGGGCCATTGACACTTGGCACTGAAATGTGAAATAGCTTAGCTCCTGGTCAAGCTTTCCAGTGATAAACCTCGTCATTAAGTTGTTAGTAATTATTAACTCTCAAAGTCAATTTTCACTTATGCTCGTCACTGCCACTGTTGTGTGAACAAGTTTGGAATGCGTCAGTTCTTATGTGAAATTACTTTTGTCTTTACATCCAAAAAGTTACTTTCTAGCCCAAATTAAAAAGTGTTTGGGTGCAGAACTATATACCCAGCATGTTAATCTTCTATGAACTTGAAATTAGAGCAAAAATAGATCCAGGAGTTTTAAAAAAGCAAGCAATCAACAAATGAACAAAACTAAACTGAAAGAACAAAAACAGCAAACCAAACAAAAAAAAAAACCCAACCCATAACAAACAAACAAATTAATAAAAACTTCCAGTTCTACTGTAGCTGCAAGTTTGTTTTAATTATACATTGAAAGATTATCTCTGTTCAAAACACTGGCTAATTCACACTGTCCTCAAAATCACTACCCCAGTCTAGAAAAGGTCTCAGCTCTCTCTCCATCCTCACATCTCTGCACAAATAAAGGAATGAGATCCTCATATTCTGTAGGGACAGAAGAAAAATTAGTAGCTCTTTTTATGCCCTATTTTTTTCTTCTTTTTCCCTCAAGAAAGAAAATTTCAGTAACTGAGCAAAGACAAACTCAACTGTTCTGCCTTCTTAATTGGGGATAATGGAGGTAGGATAGCATTTGACTATAGCATATAAAAACAATGAACAGTAATAAAATGATGTTTCCTGCTTCTAACCTGATATTATAAGTGGCCAAGCACTCTCAGTTTAATGAACACAACTACTTGGAATCTATGTCTGTTAGCATTAGGAGATCCTGATCCCTTTTTCCAAAGCATGAACCAAGATAACACGGACAAAAGTAGTGACAAATATCATTACCAGAACTACGGACATGAATTAATAGGTGATGACTTACATGGAACTTAATCTGCTGATTTTCTAACTGACATTTGAAATCTGTCACCCATTTATTGGGTTACCTTTAGGTTATGTGCAAACATATTTTCAATTATGAAATCACTGTCATTGTTTTTGGAAGGCAACATGGGAATACTCCAGTTCATCTGCCTGACCAAAGCAGAATCAACCTTGAATTCAGACCAGACTGTGTAGGACTTTCTCTGATCATTTTTTATAAACTCCAAGAACAATCTCCCAGGGCACTCTGTCACAATGCTTCATTATTCTCATAGTAATTTCTTTTTTTTAATAGCCATTTGTACCTTTGCTGCCATAATTTATGACCAGTGTCTTGTTTTCCTGCTTCAGTGGGCTTGTGGTTTCTGGTCCTGTCTTCTTAATAACATCCACCTACATACTAGCAGACTGTTGTTGTGCATCCCTGAAGCTGCCTCTTTTCATGCTGAACAAGACTGGAATCTCAGCCTCTCTGGGTGAGTGCTCCAGCTTCCAAGCAACTTGGGGCCCTCCACTGAAATTGCACTACTTTGTTGTTGTCTTTCTTAAATTGTGGGGCCCAAAACTGGACACAGTTTTCCAGACACAATGTCAAGTAAAATGTCAAGCAATTAGTGTCAAACCCATCTTGCTTCCACCTCTTCTATAATACCTCTTTGCATCAGATTTTGGTTACTTGTTTTCCTGAGCACTGACATGCACAAGTATATGTGCTTGGAGGAGGTTGCTCTTTAACACGTTGTGTTGGGCTCCTCAGTCCCTCAGAACTGCTGTCACACGACCACACCTGTCTGTTCCTTTAGAAAACTGAGTTTTGTTACCATCCTGGGCAAATAAAAACTACTTTCCTATTTACCAGTCCACCTGGTGTTTGGGAATCTGTTAAAGAATAATGTCTAAAGAATGAGAACCCCTTTGTGAAAGTATTTTGAACAGTTACTGGCTTTAAAAATGTCTTGAGCCATGAGACATTTAAATACTGAAGTTTATCTTTTTGATCATATAAGCGATTCATAGCTGGATACTCAAGAATGTGTATGCAACTGACACCTATCTCCTCAGGCAACTCAAGATAATGTGGAGTGCATGACTAGCACAGTGAGATCCTCCTCCACCTTCAGTATGAAAATCAAACTTCACTCATGGGTCATTTAATATCTGTGTGCAGAGATAAATACATTTTAAGCATCACTGAGCCAAAGTCTTAAGTAACAAAATTTCCTTTCCATTTCAGACAGCTTCAATCCCTTGAAACTTGCATTATGCACACTTTATTCTGGTTAATAACTGCAGTTTCAGGTCACAAATGATTAAAATAAGCCTCAGTAACTTCCAGTTCGTTAAGGCAACCACAGTACCAGAAAAATATTTGGCTTCTTCACAAGGCTTAGACACTTCTAAAAAATTTTCTGGCTTTGAACTCCAGTTAGTATTACAAAACTGTAAAGCAGCCCTAATAATTGTTAATTACTGGTTTTCAAATACTAAAATATGTATATATGTGCTGATACATATATATATATACAGATACAAAAGCACACACATTTATCTTGGTAACCCCCTTTTTAATTGATCACCTGGTTAATTGCAAGACAGATTTCCTTGTAATGTCTCATTTGCATTTGGCTCAAAACTTGAAGTAAGTTTGAAGTAGGTTTTTAAAGTCTCTGAAATTATACATTCTATCCTCAGGCAGTTTACTGCACAGAATACTCTGTTGCAAAGGAAAGGAAGAGGAAATTAGAAAAATAAAACTGCAATGCCAAGAAGTGCGATTACATAAGAAATTATTATATTTAAACCATATGGATATTATAATATTAGTTAAAAATATCATCAAAAGCTCTATTCTTCTGGAGTTGAAAAGGTAAGGGCTTGTAAAGGCTTTTTATTCAGAAAGAGTAAAACATTTTATTTTTTAAAGTGTGAGCTAAGCTTTGAAATAAATGTAATATGCAGGTAAGCAGAGACCAATCATTACACTACAAAGTAATTTTTCCAAGGAGAAGGAAACTTGCTAAATTCTTTTCTAAATTTTGAAGCATTTTATATCACATGATTGCAAAATTTCCCCTGTCTCTCCTGACTTCACCATTTAAATAGCTTTCTCTTATACGTGATGGAGTCCTATATTAGAAGAAAAAATCCCTCATAACCCTGAAAAGTCATTTTTTATCTGCTCTTTTTCCACTCATAAAAATTTAATTTGAATGTAAATTACATCATAAAGTTATATTTTCAACTTGCATGTTTAAAAAACATCAGGATTTTTATACCAGTGGTCTGTAATTCATTGCCTCCATACTGAACAAAACTGAAGTAAAAATGAGTATTCTATAGCAGGATGCTTCTGCTGGTCTGTATAAAGCTAGATAGTGAAATATGGTTAGTTTTTTGAAAATTTACAAGGAAGTTTCACAATTGCCCAGGAAAAATATAGAATGCTGAGATAGCATCAAATGAATATAGCAGCATGTAAATGGCTAATGAAATTAACAAGGTGCCTTTTCTAATAATCATCTAATACAAAAGAATAAATAATTGACCAAATAAAGGTCCATTAAACCAAAAGATTTTGAGAAATAACCCTTGGATTTGTTGACATGTACTACATTATCTTTTCTTCTTTTAGACATTTAATCAGCAAGTGTTGTAGGAAAAAAGGTGTTTTAGGAGTTGTATGCTGTATTTTGCTACGCTGCTAATTAGTGCTGATCAGTACAATTCAATTAGAAGTTTGCAGCAATTAAAAGAACATAAACTGTTCTGAAATAATCATAATAATGCTAGAACTTGCAGCACTATGAAAATTAAGGTGATAGAAGAAACAATTCTTTTTATTTTCCATCAAATATGATTTTTCAAATTTAGAAAAAATCAAAGTACCATCAAATGGTCTCAGTACACACATATACTAGAAATTTGCTATGTGGGGTTTGTCTCATAGAGAAATATAGAGCAGTGATTACAATTCAGGTTTGCCATTAGACTTTCAAAATATTAGTAGAATCATTCAATGTGTTACTCTTTTCATTCTTGTATTGAGTAGGAAATTTGCTTCTGCTGCATGTTGTGCAGCAACCCATTCATTGGACACATGGCCATGTGAGTAGCCAGGTGCATCCACAATATAATAAAACCTCCTTTACCTGAAGCTTCAGGCTTCCTGGGAATTTTCTGGCATAGATCTCTGTGAAGAAAGCAAGGGGGAAAATACTGTATTTCACAGTTTAGCTTCCTCTTTCATAATATAGTTCTTATTAACTATTTTATCATTTCTTTATTATGGTAAAAAGTTGTCAGAAATTTACTAACCAATTCTCTCTCTCTCAGCCTCTCTTTTTTCAAAAGAATTATTATGTAGCAAAAGGACTAAAGTCTCAATTTAACAGGGTGTTTCTATACATATATATATATAAATGAACGACAAGCTGCATTTCTTCTGACAAGAGAGGATGTCCTGGGCTGACTCTGGCTAGATACCAGGTGTCCATGAAAGCCTCTGTATCACTCCTCTCTCTAGCTGGAGAGCAGATATAAAATACTGGCTGAAGTTGCTGTCATGCACAGGGTTTCCCCTCCTTTCCTAGCTACATTGCCACAGAGATACTACTGCCAATGCTCATGGGTTCATTCTTGGCCAGTGATGGGTCCATCTTCAAGACAGTTGGCATTGGTCCTCTGAGACACAGGGGAAGGTTCTCAAAGAAGCCACCCCTATAGTCTCCTCTCTACCAAAAACCTGATCATGCAAATTCAACACACAATATGTTCATTTTTGGGCTAATAAGGTTAAATCCAATTTCCAACCCTACAAACATTTATCACAACAGGCATGTGTATCAAATCTGAATCTCCTACGTAACCGAAAAGACCCACAAGTACTTTCCCTGAATCAGGTCTGGATCTGGTGGTTGAGGAAAGTTCTAAAAGGGCTTTGCCCTTCCCCATGCACCTCCACTTGCTGCTTCCCCACTTACATGTTCTCCATATCATGTGCTTTTGTTAGCCAACACCTTAGCAGTGTCTGACATTTCCAGAGTAAAGGAAAAGATGTGGTACTGTACACACTTCATCCTATTCGTAGCTCTGTCAGTGGAATGGTTCAGCTCTTTCATTCTGCTACATCCAGCCAGCCTCACCACTAAACATCTGGCAACTGGAACACCTTTTTGTCCTTGATCTCTTTAGCTGTATCATTAGAGTACTCCTTTTCAGTAATGACCTTGTGGATTTTTTGAACAGTCCTTTTTTCTTTCAGAACCATTTTTGCTTCTCCAATGTCCTCCAATTCCTCTAGATGAGGAATTCATCTTTTCTGGCTTAAATTCCTCCTTCAGGAAAATTGAGGAATATTACTAATAATATAATAATGACAAGGAAGCAATAATACTTGACTTTAAATAATAATACAACATCTTTCAATAATTTAAAATGTCCAGTTTATCCAAAGCATATTTTCTTTAGTTGTGTTACAGAGTTGAACTTTCTGGCATTGTCTGTCTCCAATCCAGTTTACAGTTATCTAAATGCACTCTTCTATATGTAAATGTTTCGTAAAGGATCATCAAGATTCCTCTTCTGCACTTCCCATGCACATCCCTGTGCTCTATCACCTCTAGCCTTACCACCTGTGGCAGTGGTTGCTTGGAAGGCAGCAGTAGCTGACTCACAGAGGCAGAATCCTAGAGTTTGTGAGACTCTCAGTTGGTGACCCTCTAGTTTGACAGCATGTACATCATGACTGGTGGGCTATTTAAACTTGTTTTACTAATCAGATCTGAGAAATTATAGTCTTTCAAATTTTTTTCAAAAGTGTCGGATGCTAAACAATTTCTTTAACTATAAGAAGAAAAATGTGATCTCCTTTCTCTTAAGTTTTATCACACATTTAAACAGACTTCCAAACTCCTTCAATCTGAATTTTCAATCTGCCAAAAAATAGGATACCAAATATAAAATAAAATAGTATTAAATTCTATTGAATTAATGGGCCATCTGGCTAAAGATTCAAAGCAGGAGTTTATATTTCCAAGAAAAATCCAAATTTTCATGAAGAAAAAACATCTCTTCTTAATGCAGGAATTTGATTTTCAGTTATGGATATCTCATTTTTGCAGCAATTTTAATATAAAGTGAGGTTTTAATATAAAGTGAAGTAAGATAAATGAAGTACCCTGCAAAGTCTTTCAAACATTTTCTATTCTAAAGTGTAACAACTTCCTCAGAACTGTCCTTGAACAACAGGAATGAGCTATGCTGCATGTCAAATGGAATAAAAGACTTTGTTCTAATGTTATCCAGAAGAAACCTTAGTCCATATGTTTTCACTGAAACATACTGTGAATTAACTTTTGCACACAGCAGTAAACATGTATAGCAATCATCCTTCACAGTTCCTAAGCAACTGTAAAATATTGGAAACTGCACATGTATATATTGTTAAATTGTATATGTGAACTGTATGTCCTCTTGGATGCAAAGTGTAATGATATTTTGCAATACATTGTCTGGCATGTATTCTAAAACTCATCTTATGCTACTCTACCATGGAAACAATACTTTAGGAAAGGTTTCCGTCTTAATATGACCTTGAACTAAGAACAGAGGAAAATTAGAACCAGCACAGATAATATATGATAGATAATATTTTTTTATCAATTTACTGGGAATATTTTTTTATCAATTTACTGGGCATAAGAAAAGCAAATATTTTAAAAATTGAGTACTTCTGAGGTCCAACAATGTCTTAATAAATACAACATAACATGGCAGCTTACTTGTCTTAGAAGTTTTCTTTCCAAGTTTCATTCAATATTCTTTTAGATTTCCTAAAACAGTCCAGCATCCATTAGCTTTTTTCCCTACAAAGGGTTGATAGATTTCATGATTTATTATTGCAATTGTTTTTTATCACAGACTGCTGTGCAATGACAAGCATCAGTCTAGAGTACAGTGTGAAGGTTCATATTTTTTACTTTTTTTTAGAAACAGAGTGGGGAAAGAAAATTAAGGTTGCTTTTTGTCAGCAAAATATATTTATGGTTTCAACTTTATACAGCAATCTGAACCTTAGCTTGATAAATTATTCTGCCTGTGTCTCTTTCTCTACATAAAATAAGGTTATAAAGTCCTAAATCTGGTGGTTTTCTAATAACAATTTAGCTAGGAACAAAAAAAATCCTTTAGTTTTAATATTCCCCCCAAAATTTTTAACAGGCCCAAGCCCAGTGTTCATTTAAGCTACAGTATAATTTCTTTTTTTCTGCTTTTAAGTCTGAAGATATAAATATTATTTGTCCCTTATAAGAAAGAATCTGGATAATCCAATTTTCTAATATATCCTAGAATTGTAATCCATATTTCATTTCTATGAAGACATTTATGATGCTAGTTTTCATCTCACTGCAGTGCATCTCATGTTAAAAATAAAAGAAAAAAAATCAAACCAAACAAAGAAATCACCCATTAAGATAATGGAGCAAAGTGTTTATTGCCTTAATTCAATTACACACAGAAGTTAAAAAACTTGAAGACACGTCTTCAATGGGACCTGGAACACTGAACAACAAGCCATGAGTCAGAGTAAATCTAACATTCTTTTAGAATTTACAACATTTTTGAAAGATTTGTTTCTTGGCTCTGCTGGAGCCTCCTTCCACACTTGTCCATAGCCCAAACCCCATTTCAGCCCAGCCTGGGGCCATCAGTCCCAGGCTGGGAGTGGACAGGGCAGATCCCCTCTTTTTTACCACCTGCCAGGCTTGGCCAGGGAGGACCTTCCCTGCCCACCCCGCAGGTACGTCCTGTCTCAAAAATTCACTGATTATTGCAGAATTATCCTTAAAGACTGGAGGCATTGAGATCTCATTAAAATTTAACCTGCACATACCAGAAGAATTTAGCATGTATACTTCTGGTTGATATACCAAATACAATCAAAATAGGGACTTCTGAAAGAAGCACAGTTGTAGGAGTTATATCATGATTTAACAATGAGACAAAATCAGACTGTGGAGGCCTCTTTTAAAGCAAATTAACATCCTGATAGTGCACCTATTTTATCATAAGGGCTAGTTTTAGCAGTGCCAAAGTTGAACAGGCAAGAAGATCTTGTAAGCTTTCCAGGATAAAATTCCTAAGGGTAGAATCATAGAATAGGTTGGAAAAGACCCTGAAATTCATCGACCCCAGCCATTAACCCAGCACTGCCAAGTCCACCACTAAACTATATCCCCGAGTGAAACATCTACATGTCTTTTAAATTCCTCTGGGGATGCTGAATCATCCACCTCCCTGTGCAGCCTGTGCCAATATTTGACAACCCTTGCGGTGAAGAAATGTTTCCTAATATCCAATCTAGAACTCCACTGGTAAATCTGGAGGCTGTTTTCTCTTGTCTTAGCTATTCCAGGGAGGAGACCAACCTCCACCACTTCACAACCTCCTTTCAAGTTGTAGAGTGCAATAAGGTTTCCCCTCAGCCTGCTTTTCTCCAGGCCAAGCAACCCCAGCTCCCTTGGCCACTCCTCCTCTTGTGCTCCAGACCCCTCCTGAGCTGTTACCCTTCTCTGGACACACTGCAGCACCTCAATGTCTTACTTGTAGTAAGGGATCCAGAACTAAACACAGGAGCCAAGGTACATCCTTGAGTACAGGGGGACAATCACTCCCCTGGTCCTGCTGGCCACACTATTGCTGATAAAGGCCAGGATGCCATTGGTCTTCTTGGACACCTGGGCACAGCTGGCTCATATTCAGCTGCCTGCCAAACAGATCCTTTTCTGTCACACAGCTTTCCACCCACTTTTCCCCCAGTCTGTAATGCTGCATGTGGTTGTGACCAACAACCAGGACTCAGAACTTCTTGTTGAATCTCATGCAATTGGTCTGTCCAAATTCCTCTGCAGAGCCTTCCTATCACCCAGCACGTTGACACTTCACCCAACTTGGTGTTTTGGTGCACTTGATAACCTTGCGCAGATCATTGTTAAAGATATTAAACAGAACTGTCCCCAATGAGGGACCATATACATAACATTATGTGGTAAAACATGTGCTCCTCATGGCAAGTGGACTAGCCAGGGGACCTCTATATGATGCTTAGTGCATTCAGACTATTTTCTGTTTGCTCTGAGGCTGTCTAAGGTGCAGCAGGATGCTGCAGGTACTGTTCTATCGAATAAAATAAAGGAAAAAAAAACATAGGATGAAGACACTTGTCATCCTCATTTAGTCTTGCATCAAGATAGATACAAGTCTTAGAATTTGTGTATGTTCTTTCTCTTAATCTCTTTTTGCCATAAAGGTTTTTTAGGAGCATGCATCAGGAATAACAAGGAAGAAATATGCATCAGGATTATTGTGAGATTTGTAATGAATACATATGTACATGAAGTTTAACTTCTTTATCCAGTGTATTCAGAAATTTGCCCATTAAGGAAGTGAGATTGGTAGGCAAAAAATGCTTCTTTCTTCCAGTCTTGAGTCTAATTTACAAGTAAAGAAAAAAATATTTTAAAAGGATCACAACTAGTACTTTCAGTACTTCACCTCACAGTTGATTAGCGTGGGTGTAGTGACAAAAGGGTTTCCCTCTTGAATATTAGCATCATTTTTGCCGCTTGCAAGTTTATTCTCTCTACATCCCTCGCCATAACCTTGGTAAGAGGCAAACAAATGAAAAGTCGACAAAAGCAAGACTGCTGCTGCACACCAAATGGTTGTTTTCTCTGTTCACCTCATTACATCCCAGAAAGAGCTCTTTGGATCCACCACAAAATCTTGTGTTTTAAATAGGTGAAGACCAGAATTACTGCACAGTTTTCACACTGTATTCCTCAGTGAATGGTGAGATAAGTATAAATAAGAAAATGAATAAGCCCAAACCTTAAGAGGAATCAAATAATTCATAATCAAAACCCTGAACTACTTTTAGAACTGGGAAGCAGTCTCTAGGTTTAATTAGGGAATTAATCAAAAAAGACTCTGAACACCTGCATGGTTATTCAAATTCCAGACCCAAATGCCATGGTCAATCCTAGGTGATTATTACGTACAGTGACTGGTCAGCTCAGCATACTGCAAACTTTATGAGCTAAAATTTTGTCCAGGAACATTGTCATTGCCAGCCCCACCGCATGCAAATACCAAGAGCATAAATATCTTTATGGCCTTTTATTTGCAGTCTATAAAACCAAAAGAGCTTTATAACACAAATGAAAATTAATTGCACAATTACCTTTCTCCTGGGTACTTTCCAAAAAAAACCAAACCCCCAACAAAAAAGATAAAACAACAAACATGTTTTTCTCTCTCATATTCTGTACTGCCTTTCTGCTTGCTTCGTAGCCAAGTAGGACAAACACAAAAGACTTAGCAAAACCTTTTCTTTCCAATCCATTATCCATTTTACCATTGTCCTTTTTGAACCTCACAGTTGAGATTTCTCAGCCAACTTTATTTTTCTTGTGACAAAATTTACCTGAAGTCTTCAGCAAACAATACTAGCAATAAATGCATGGTTTGCAGATTTCAGTTTAATCTTTTAAAAGTCGTAAGCTTTAAAGGCTTATTTTAGCTGTGGTGGTTTGTTTCACCTTGAAAAAGTCAGTGTGTCCTCAAAATGTAATTTTCTTCACCTCCCAAATAAAAATAATCATAACTAAAAAATCCTATTTCACAGACATTGTGTCAGGGAGCAGCAAGGGAGAGCTGCTGCTTACAGCCCTCCCCTGAGTGCAAGTGTGGCAGAGGCAATGCCCACATAGCCAGGTGTAGTCACAGAGCACACAGAGCACACAGAGCAGCAGAGCACAGCCAGCCCAGGGATTTCCCGGCAGGCTTAGGGTTATGTTGAGAAGTCAAATCAACAGATCCATAGGTACAGGTCTAGGCACACACATGGGTATTTCATAACTTATAGAAGGACTGGGATTCAAGACATCTCCTGAGCAGAGTTAGGGAGCCTGTGCCCCTTACAACTCCTCAGAAGTGTGATACAAGACCATACAGCTGCATTATATATTTTCTTGACTTTATTGTTCTAAGTCCATCTTTGCCAAAATCTCAGCCTTCTGTAATTGCATTCAACAGAAGTAAAAGTTCATGTGTATTGAATATTTCCATTGCCACGAGTCATTGCAAAATTTCACTGGATGCTCTAATTATGTTTGTTTTTTGGGATATGCAGCTTACTTTGGAATCATGTGTATCGTTGGGTTCTGCATTATGCTGGAAGAGTTGCTGGAAAATCGAGAAAGACTGCATTGTGTATCTACTACTCATTTTGACCTAACAGATTACATTTGAAAAATATACTGAATAATCTATTAATATATTGACCAATTTGTTTGACCAATCTTCGTGGAAAGAATGTCACATTGAACTGTGATAGTTTTACCTCATACTAAAGGAATTATGTACTTATTTTTCTTAGTATTATGCATGCTTACTTATTCTCCTGGGTTTTGTGTAACATTTGAAAACAGCAGCGAGGTTATCAAACAAACCATTTTGAATCATAGTTTAAAGATACCAAGTAATAACCTTAGAAAATAATTTTTATAGTCATTAACATAGATACTTGAATTCTTGGATAATATGTGAAACAGGTACTTGTGTTAGTCTTAAGTAGTGGTCTTAACGTTTACCTTTACTGCTGGGATCAACAACAACAACACATTCATTGAAACATTTATGTAGGTATCCTTAGGCACAGTGCAAACATCCTCCACACAGCTATGTGGAGCAGGTGAAGTAGAGTGAGCAAGAAATAGGATAGAAAAAGATAGAGGCTATATTTTTACATGAATCATGGCACTTTTATATGTATGAAATTTGTAAAAATATTATATGACATATATATAGTATAAAATTTTCCATGTATTATGGAGAAACTTCTGGGGAGATCAACTGAATTTTAAAAAAAAGGGAAAAGTCACCCGTTTTGTGGATCCCTGTTCACAAATGCTTGTCTCCAGCATACCAGGGTATCAGAAATGGCACTAAATACCTGACAACCATGTGCCAGAGGTCACAGAAGGTGGTAACCAAGATAAAGCCTAAAAAATAAAGAACTTAAAATAATGAAAGAAAGCCAACAGAACTTCCTTAGTATTCAATGCTATTTTTGTATATAAGGATATAATTCATAACTTTAGTCAATTTTTACCTGTAAAAAGGCTTCTTATTTTATACCTTCCCTTGAGGTGTTCAGTGCTTGACTGCTCATTTGTCAGAACACAGAGTTAGGTGGAGCCCAGATCAGATCCAGTGCAAACACTTAGATATTCAGGTCCTCTTTTCTGTTTTCACTCCCTGAGGTGCATTTTCTAATTCCTTAGGCAAGCAAAAGATCTTATTTGCTATCAGGGAGGGAGTTAACAGAAGTGGTTCTTTATCTTCCTGGATGACAGCAGAGAAGACTGGAGGAAAATTCTCTGTGTGGGCTTGGAATCTGATACAGACAGTATACTCCTACACTGAGTATCCAGCTGAAGAGTGACTAGCCACGTCCAGTCTTATCTGAACTCAGCAAAATCTCTGGAAAGTCTCTCATGGATGTCTGTAACTAAAACAAGATTTAATACAGTGGGAACAAGAAGATATATAGAAAGATGTGAGAAAAACATTCTTTTTTGCTTCTTCTTCTGTTAAAATTGGCCACACACTTTGAAATAGTGTACTAGCATAAACTTTTTTATGTCTGTTGGGGAAAAGCAGAGGAGGATAAAGAATATAATCAGTTGGTTTAAAATGCCATATTATGTTGCCCTAAGAATGCCCTTTATGTTGAAATGTTGTCAATTTCAACCACAAAATACTCTGGAATTTGAATCAGAATGATGCTCTAAGATATTTTCTGGTTCATTGCCCTGCAATGTGGATAAATTGGTGTCTCCAAAACTAAATCATGAGATGCCTTGAGATATTCTGTTCCCTTATTTCCACCAGTAACCTAGGCACTGATAATCCCATTGGACTTTGAGTAGATTTATGCCCCACAGGTCTCCTTCAATCATTTTTCTGTTATGCTATATTCAGATGCTGCTGAATTTATTTTCCAAGAGGCATGGTCTCAGGTACCAACTGACTGGCTGTTTTCATTTACAAAAATAATTTGATTAGCAATATATCATCTCTATATGTTCTACTACAATGCCCTGTAGATAGTTAGAATGTCTGTGGGGGGAGTGACATGTATCTTTTATTAGTTTCTTCACACAAATACAGTGGAAACAGACTAATATATGCATATTTATTGACAGTGTATGTTCTATGATTCTCAAGTCTCCTTCTTTTTCATTCTATGCCATTCCATGAATGGTAACTGCACTCCTAAGAAACCATTTCAGGTTCCTCCATAAGAATATCCTTTACTGTATTGTAGCATAATAAATTAGCAAACCTTTGCTTTCAGAGTATGTCTTAATAGTAACATGAAGCATGAAATAATAAATTTTAGTTGCACAGCATCTTATTTTTATATTAAGAGCTTGATAAAATCAGCTACTTGTAGTTTAGTTCTGATTTACTCTTTTGGAGTTTACAATCCCTAGTGATATCCTTATTCTGGGTCCTTCCCCATACGCAAGCTCTTTCTGTATTTGGCTCTCCCAGTCAAATATGGTGATCAGTAAAGTCTGTTTTCATTCCACTGAAATAAATCACCCAGGTATTAGTTTCCTTTCCTTGAATGCAGGTTTGTATGTTCAAACACTCCTATGAAAGAATGTCAAGGTGAATGTCCTGGGTTAGGCAGGAGGGGTCAAAATCTAGGAAGTGATCTATGCTGCAGGAAGGAATATAACTTCCTTCCTGGGAGAGAGAGCCAATAATCAGGTAGTTTTAAGGATTGATATGGCAGTGAACCAATTAAAAAGTTGATCTGCCTTCGGGGAAAAAACCATATGTAAGCAGAGACCCTCTGATCCTTTTCCTCTTTGGACCTGCTGCTGCTGTGTAGAGAGGAGCAGCTCCTGCTTCTCTCGCTGGTAGGCCCCCCCCCCCCCCCAAAGGGGGGGGGGGGGTGCTGAAGGGAGGTTTGGAGCGGCCGTGCTGCTTCAGCCGGGCATGGGGGAGGAAACCGGCTGGAATTCTCAGCAGATCCAGCTCAGCCGGCGTGTCAGCTACACGAGACAGGGCCAGACCCCTGCTCTGGGCCAGGCAAGGACCGGGCCGGCTCCATCCAGCTCGAGCCAGGCCCTGCCCTGTCACCCCGGGCCCAGATGGCCCCAGCAGGCCGAGCCAGCTCCGCAGAGCCAGGCACAGAGACTCTGAGAGCTTCTGCCATCCAGCTGGGACCTGTTCAAACAGCCCAGCAGGGAGCACGCGATCATCACACTGCCAGAGAGAGAGAGAGAGATTAACTTTATCCATGCCTGGAGTAAACCTACAGACACCCATCCTTCCTCGCAGAGAGAGGAACGAGTGAGGACATCTACATAAATGCAGCACAGAGACTTTACAGTCAGTGAGGAAAGCAGAACCGATGCCTGGAGGGAGGAGCATGAGAAGTGCTTCGAGAGTGAAGCTGAAATCTCTTTTGGAGAACCATGGTTGGGGACTGAACTAATAAATTCCCTGTAATATATGAAGATATAGTCCAAAAGGGGGATGTGAGGTTCTTATTGCAGCCAGTGAATTGAAATGCCTGGGTAAAGACAAGTAGGTGTTGAAAAAGTCCAGCCTGATGAGAAACTTGAACCAAGAGAGCGGAGAGGCTGTGGCCCAGAGCCCTGGTCCTTGGGGGGAATGCTAGGGAACCTGAGTTGTCAGGAGAACCTGTGTTGCTCAGCACAGAAGAAGGGATTTTCTTTGTTGCTGCAATTGAACTGTGTATCCTTAAAAAGGTACCCCATGGACTGCTCATGACCCACCATAGTGGCTGTGGGAAGGCTACTGGTGTGGGAGGGATCCACCATTAAGCAGATCTTTCTTCCAGGCGGCAGCTGGTGGTGAGGCTGAAGACCCATAAAAACTGTATTTTTCTTCCAGAAAATCCATGGTGTAAACAAAAGAAACTTCTCACCCTAAGTGAACTGAAACAAGAGCTGTTTCTGAGGTGGTAAACTGACTGGAGGTCGAAGTGTTGTCTTTTGTATGTTGCAAGGGAGAATGAAATGGAGAGGTGGGGGAAGGAGGGGTGGTCTGAGGAGTTTGTTCTGGTTTTTCTTGGTTTTTTTCTTTCCCTTTGTCTTAGGTATATTAATAAAGTTTCTTTGTACTTTATAAAATTTGAGCCTGCTTTGCCTACTCCTAATCCTCACCTCACAACAAACAATCAAGTAAATTTAAGTAAGTGTGCTGGCATTTAGCCACAAACCTAAATAAGACAACTGAAACCACTACATTCAATTACATTAAAAGAGTTAAAAGTTTATTTATGTAAAACCAACACTAAGTTGTGTAGATACTGGCATGAAATGTTTTAGTCATCACAGAGATATGACATATTTTAGCTATCATAGAAATGTTGACTTTTATTTTAGAATATTATCAAACAGCAATGTTATTGTTGCATTATTGAGCATATATTTACTCAATACAGGAACTGAAGTTGCTGCTTTGTATTTATTAGATATTCTTTATTCAGTAACATCTGTAGATCAAATGTAAACAACTAGTGCAGGTGACCAGCTGGTAAGAGGAATTGTGGTCATGCTGGTTTACTGATTTGGGGCCCTTCTGGAGTTGCTACAGTTATTGGCATGAGGAAATTAGGTGAAATGAACTTAAAATCGACATGCTTGATTTTGCATATAAATGTAGACAGTTGGAGCTAGACTACAATCACTCGTGCATAAATTTAGGGAGATGTTGAAGCACTTGTAGCCTTGTAGTGCACAATGTAGCAGTAAGTAAGTAAGACTCATACAGTGGGAAAATGTTAACTTTGTATCAGGATAAACAGTATTAACTTTGTTCCTAGTGAAACTTCTAGTCACAGAAAGCTCAAGATGTGCTAGGTGTTTTGTTTTGTTCTGGGTTTATGCACTTTATCACAAGGAACACAAGTTAGATACTGTTATGACAAAAGGTTAAGTACCTTTTTGCATCTGTCCTTATAGAGGTCATCCATTCCTAACTCAATATTAATTCTGTCTTGGAACAGATAAAGTACATTTGCTGTCACAGCATTAAACTCACAGGTGTTCAAATCCACAACAGATTTTCAAAAATAAAAATATTGCACTACACCACTTGCAGTTGACAGACTCTGCAAGGAATAGTGAAGAAATTATTGATAATCTAATCAAAATTATTATTAGTCCAGTTAAATTAATGCTAATACCAATAGGTCAAATTATACCTTTATTACAGCTAATTCACACTAATAATAGAGTTCCTCATTCTGTTATTTTATTCTCATTCCTCCTGTGTATTGATAAAGAGAGATGTCAATATCACAAGTCCAAAAGGAATGTGATGGTACTGGTAACTTTGGATGCCCACTTGTTTTTGTATCTACATGAGACTATTCTTATAAGCTTGCCTAAACCATCAGATTACTTGCTTGTTCTTCATATGTCCTCAATTATATTATGCAATCAGTATTTATTATAAGTTAAATATTTCTTTATTGTCTTTGATCCCCTAAAGCTGGTTTTATCTTCTGATGACCATTTGTAATTAGTTTATAGAGCTGACGATCTGGGTCTGATCTTTGAAGGCTCCACTCAGCTATGCTGCAATCCTTTTCCAGTGTCATAGATAGCTTGTTCTGCTGCCCACCATAGCTACAAGTCAGTATTAGTTATGTTCTGGTTTTGGCTGGGATAGAGTTAGCTTTTTCCACAGTACCTGATGTGGAGCTGTGTTTAGGATTTGTGCTGATAACACAGGGATGTTTTAGCTATTGCTGAGCAGAGCTTATCCAGAGTCAAGGCCTTTTCTGCCTCTTACCACACCCCACCAGTGAGGAGGCTGGGGGTGAACAAAGCTATTGGGAAGAACACAACCAGGACAGCTGACCCCAAATGACCACCAGGTTATTTATCCCAGACCATCTGGTGTCATGCTCAGCATGTAAAATGGGGAAAGAAGAAGGAAAGTGGGAAGACATTTGGGAGTGACAGCATTTTTTTTTTCCTAATTCACCCTTACCTGTGATAAAGCCCTGCTTTTCTGGGTATGGCTGCACACTGGCCTGCCCATGGGAAATAGTGAACAAACCCTTGTCTTGCACTGGTTGTGTACATGGCTTTTCCTTTACCTATTGAACTCTGTTTATCTCAACCATGAGTTTTCTCACTTTTACCCTTTTAATTCTCTTTCCTGTCCCCAGAGGACAGAGTTGCTGCACAGGGCTGAACTGCTGGCTGGGGTTAGACAGCAATAATCCCTTACATAAATACATCAACACTGTGGCAACAGAAGGCATCACCTCACACTACTGGACAAAGATGATTTACAACTAAACTAAATAACTAATGGCCATCTGTTCATTCTCCAAGTGGACTAAGGAAGTTCAGAGAAAGCCTGATATATCCTGAGACTTTTGCTGTTCTTGCAAAGACTATGTTCACTTATTTGCATTTGGGATTATGAGGCTACAGATGTTTCTAGAGCTTTGTGAGATTGTTGTCAAGATCAAAGTTCCAATTTTTTTGAGCTGGGATGTCTTAGGGAAATATATTATGGTATTCAGTTCAATTATTAATCTTTTGATTATATCAGTTTTGATTTCAGGATATTATAAAATAATTTTCTCATATATTCCAATTTTTTGAACCTTCAAACAAATTTGGCCACAGTCCCTGAGTAAGAAATGCAGTTCCCTATAAAACTCACATTTAATGTTGTTTCTACTTAGATTTAATAGTAAACCCATTACTGGTTCTAAGGCTCTTAAATATTATGCTGATGGCTGCCAATTTTTGTCCTAGGGACATATTTACATAGCAGGTAGAGAGATGCCTAGGCTTATTTTGTATGCTATGACCAAAAGCAAATTCAAGCTGACTCCTTAGGCTGTAAAAGCAATGAAAAGGTCTTATGTCTTCCTTGGGCATGATTACACCCTTGAAAGGCTTAAAGACCTCTCAGATAGAAAAGGAAATTGAAATAGGCCCAAGAGGTGCACGGAATCAGAATAAACCTAGTACACTACATAGGAAATGTATTGAGAAAAAAAATAGTATCATAAGCATTTAGAAAACAATTTTTAAATAAGTTCCTTAAAGAACTTTAAAATAAAAAAAATTTCTAAGTCTGTAACACAGTATATTTCAGTTATACAAAAGATTTAAAAAAAAAAAAGTCAGAAGTTTTGCCAGAAGCCCAGCCTTCTGTGCCAGGTTTGCATGGACAGGTTTTGATACAGGGAGGCTAGAGGGGTGGCTTCTGTGAGAAGCTGCCAGAAGCTTTCCCCACGTCCAACAGAGCCAGTGCCAGCCAGCTGCACGGTAGACCCACCACTGGCCAAGGCCAAACCCATCAGTTTGTAGTGCCCGTGGCATAACAGATTTAAGAAGGGGAAAATTGCTTCACAACAGCAGCTGCAACTCAGAGAGGAGTGAGAGTATGTGAGAGGAACAATCATGCAGACACCCAGGTCAGTGGAGAAGGAGAGGGAAGAGGTGCTCCATGCACTGAAGCAGAGTTTCCCCTGCAGCCCATGAAAAAGTTCATAATGAGTAGGCAGTCCCTCTGCAGCCCATGGATGTCCACATTGGAAAAGAGATCCACCTGCAGCTCCTGGAGAACTCCATGCCAAGCAAGTGAATGCCTGAAGAAAGCTGTGACCCCATTGGAAGACTATGCTAGAGCCAGTTCCTGGCAGGACCTGAGGGTGACCCCATAGAGAGAGGAGCCCAGGCTCCATCCACTGCAATGGCTTTGGATTTTAATGGACTCCATTACTGCCACAGGGTTCAGACTCTGGGGAATTGCACTTTTTGATGAGGCTACCACTATGCTGGGGTCCTCCTTGTGGCTTGTTCCTATGGATGGAGCAACCCTGTTTTTTCTGCTGCATAACATTTGGTATCTGTATCAATCTGAAAACTGAAAATAGATTAAATAGAAGAACTGGGAATCATCCATCATCAACTGATGTTTTTAAGGAGCAAGCCTTCTCAGGAATAGAATCTAGGATTTATTATATCTCTCTAGACACTGATTCCCATGTGTGCTTACAGTGATAATTTCTATGTTCTCTTTGCCCACACAAGTGGGCAATTGCATCAGTGACTGGATGAGTATGTAGGTTAGTCATGGTAAGGGATTTAAGAGATGTTTTTGTTTTGCTTCAAATGAATTCTTTCACAGATGATTGGACTGAGGAACTTTTATATCCTTGAAGCTTGCTTATCTTTTTCTGCCAAAATTGGTTCCAAAAATTAATCTAGTTTTGCAATCCCATTTACTTCTTATGATCACAGGAGGATGCACAGCTGTAAGTGAGAAGGGTGTTGCTGCCAGCAGTGTCTCTTGCAGAGAAGGTCGTCTCAAGTGTTCAGTCTAAATTCATCTGTTATTGTGAACAGATTCATTTTATTATGGTAAGTTCTCATCTTGTTTAAACAAGACATTTCTGTGAAAAGGGAACATGAATATGATAACTTCATGACATTATTAAAGAGATGTTCCTTAAGCCTAAGGGCTGGAAGCAAAAGTAATCAATTAAAAATTTAAAAAAAATTAAAAATTAAAGAAAGAAAAAAGAGAAGCTCTCCTATATTTATACCAGAATGAAATCTTAAGCGTATGATATTTCCTTCCTCTGGTACTGTCACTGATAGTTGTTTCTAAAGATAGAACATTCCTAAAGATCAGGTTAATCAAAACAGAGAGAGTTATGGATGCCTTTAACCTTAATGCATCAATTTGACCACATTTAGCATGTCTGTCAATCACATCTATTCAGCAAAATTAAGAATACAAGGTTTAAGAGAAAAAAATAAGTTGCTTAAAGAGCAACTTCACAATTAAAGTTACAGGAAGTTTTGGCTTATCTGAACAGTTCGTTTTTATATATGTTTATGAATTGATTAAGGGGGAAATTATTTGAATATTACTTTTTTAACCTTTTGTGATAGATCTTTTTTTTCCCCAAATATTGTAAGGGTTAACTTTCTGGAGAACCATCATAGTCACCTACCTGAATTAAAGGACTGGTTTTCCAGTAATGACCAATGTTTTAATATGTAAATATCACCAAAAAACAAACGAAAAACTATTTTATTGAAAAAATCTGCAAATACTAGTTTGTGTTAAAATTTAAGGTAAAACAACTTACATATACAATCACTTATAGCTCAAGATCTGTGAATATCTCAGTTTAAATGAGAAAAGCGGAAGGTTTACTTTCCACAAGACTTATTCCAACATATACACTTTAGTCATTTGTTCTACTCAAACAATGCTGTTCCGTTTTTAGGATATACAAAACCCCCTTATATCCATAGGCTTTAAAAGTGGACTTTCTGTTCTGCAGTTGGGACAGTTGCACATTCTCCCAAACAATGGTTGCATTTAAATTATGATTTTATATTAAATTCCTTTAAGATTGGTTTTATATATGTCCGATGCTGTGAATTTTTCTTTCTAATTTTGGCCATGCCATTACTAAAATCAGAAGAAATGAAGGAAAAATCAGATCATTTTGCATTCTTTTGAGGGAGGGTTTTGTGAAAGCATCCTTACTGCAAGTGTGAGAAAGAAAAATTTGCAAGACTAACAAAGACAGCATAAAACATTTTAAAACCTCTTTTCTAAAAAGTGCCTCTGTTTAAATCTGCTTTCTGAGAAAAATAAGGGCTGTTTGTTTTCTATTGTCCTGTTTGTTATATACCAAGGAAGAAACACAGTCATGAGACTAATTGCAAATTATTTTTGCACTCATACCTGAAAGACGTGCTGATACTGTGAACATAACACTATTAAGTTTATTATGAAATTACTACAACAGTTAAAGTCAGCTGTGAAACACTAATTCAAGAGTAACTGTCTCATTTTAAAATAATATCATTAGTCCTTGTCATGCAGAGAAATGTAACTAATGTAAATTTAATTTGCATATCCCTGCATAATTATTTTCTTTCTTTAATCTTGTAATCATCACAAGTAATTTTTCAAAAAGGTGACCTTAATAAGTAATTAACATTTTTCTTAAACTCAACCTAACAATTGTTAGTTTATTATTAGTGTTCCTGTGAACAAAGAAAAGCTCAGTTCTAAAAAAAAGATGCCCAAAAAGCAGAAAACCTAAAGATAATAGTAAAAAATGCATTATTTAATTTAGAAGAGCTGAGATAATAATAATAAAAACATTAAAATTTACATGTGCAAATACAGCCACTGAGTTCACATCAACCATGAATCTCCTGAAATTATTCTTGTTGACCAAAAATTACTATCATGCTGTCTTCAATATTTTTTCTAATCAGGCAGAAAACTCAAAGTCTGGTATTAATTATTTGTATTAGACATATGAGCCAATTCATCTTTTTCTTTATGAATTATTCACAACCATATTTCTCAAATATGGTAATTATTCAAAGACTATTTTCTGTAGTGAGTGGTGAATAACATGTTCACAAAATAAGGATTGTGAATGTATTTTAAAGATAAAATTACAATTCTGTTCTAATTTCCATGGGTACAAATCCATAGCAAAAAAAAAATCCTCTTACATCAGTGAGTGGAAGACAAAACAACTGAAGCAATTGGGACACATTAGGAATTCTCTGAAACAAAAAGAATTTCCAGGGCCTGAGAAGCCCAGAATTGAAAGTATAAATATTTAAGTTGTTGAATTAACTATTCATTTTATTTGAATAATCTGTCATTTCTATAGAAAATTATTCTCATTGGCGCATCTTCCTTCCAACAACTCATTTGCTAGAATATTCACAAGAAGGCGAACATAAAGCTGTCAGTACAAGTGAAAGGATTCATTTTACACTGAATATTCACAGGAAATTATTTGCCCAGCCGGCAGAAATAACTGTGGTATCTCGAATAATTACTGGATAACTACATAGTTTTAGCCAAGACTCAAAAGCTTTCCTGTGCAAAAAAGGAATCACAGGGCTTGGGGTATTTTAAATGAGCTTTTGATATTTCTTCAGTGGTAGCTCCATATGACATGTGCCTCCACCACTAAACTAAAAGAAAAATCCACTGTCTGGATCAGATTCTGCTCTGAGATACATGAATTAATCAGCGTAGTAGGGTATAATCACAAGTAGCCTCTAATGTTGACATCTCTGCCAGGCACTGTATTTCTGGGACAACTGATCTCTTTTTGTTAAGCCAGGAGCTTTGTAACCAAATGCAGTGGTCATTAATTTATGCTACAATGATATTTTTTTAAATGTGTGATGTGATACACAATGACAATAATTTGCTAATGAGAAACTAGGTTTAACAACTTGCTTGGTCATATTCATAGTCAGCATGAGTCAGATGTTATTTTGGACTTTCTAAAGTGTGACAAAAATTTTCTTTTGCAGTTGATTTTTTCGTCTAAAATCTAGGATTTTTCTTTTGATTTTTCATGCTGTGGAATTGGAATTTAACATTTTAAAGTTATTTTATCCTCCTATAATATTCCTCCCAAATTGCAGGACTATTTTAAGGTTCTTTTAACTTGTTCAGGCAGATTTAAATAATAAGACATAATTATTAAATATTAACATGTACTCTGCAAAAACCTTAGCCTATTTCTTAGTGCAACTAATTGTAGTGTTAACACCGAAAATTTTCAAATGGGCTGGCTCAAATTACTTTAAGGGAAATGCAACTGCTTCCATGTATTAGAATAAGACTTTAGAAACATGTTATTCCATCCAGAACATTAAATTAAGAAATATAAGGTTCTCTTTTATTTCATGCTCCCATCTTTCAAAATGTCATTCTATAATATAGTCAACAAATATTCTACCATTTTACGGAAATTGTCTATATACACGAAAAATAGTTCTTAACAGCTAATATTACTGATAGTTCATGCTTAAAAAGCAGCAACAACTAAAATTAAATGGAGTAACATTCTCCCACAACTCCTGCTGGCTCAGTGTAGCAGATACCACTCTAAACTACAGATAAGTAAAGACCCACAGAATTCCCCATCACCTTGACACTTATGCTACCACTTGCAGTGTCCCCCTGTTCTCTAAGGTTTTAAATCAAGACTTGATATCTTCTAGAAAATACTCCTTAAACTGATGAGACTCCAAAGACAAAAAATCTGGCATTAGGGCATATGGCCTGTGTTATTCAAGAAATCATTTTCTAGAAAACAAAACCAGTTTTATATAGTTATAAACTAGGAAAGTAAAATACTTAATTCTGAACCTGAAAGATGTTAATCTGAAACTCTTTGAAGATTATGAGGTATTCAGTTTTCAATCCACCGTGCTTTACATAATAAGAGTAGAATACCTTTTACATGAAATTGATGGTGTTTAAATGTCCTATCAAACAGTAGCCAGAATAAACCTAGTAGCTGTTTACTTTTTAACTTCTTACTCAAGAAATTTTCCATCTGCCATGCTTTGGAGTAATTTTTCATAGCAACAGTTAGGTCTTTGCCTTACACTGGTCTGCATTATCAAATCCGTGATGATGAAGCATCTGAGCTTGATCTGAGCAATAAATCATTTCTTATGACTGCTGCAGAGTAAGAACAAAAGGGAGAAAGCATAGTCCACGTAGTAGTCATTTAAGCAAAACAGACGTGTAAACTATGTTATTTCAAATCTCAAGTTCGAATTTCAGATGTTAGCAGATAGGAGTTTGAAGCTGAGGGTTCTTGATCAAAAATTCAAGGATACCTTCAACACTGGTTATTATAGGGAGATTAACAGTATTTGTTCTGTCACTTCCTTGGAAAAACATGTGTCAATGTAGATACAGAACAATTATTTTTTCTCAAATACATCATGTGTGCAATGATTTCTCACTCCTAATGATTTTCATTCCATGGAAATTTTAGGCGATTCAAGAGAAAAATTATTTCCAAGAAACTCAGATATGATGTAGGAGGGCATTGGCTAAAAAAAGAGAGGGAGCTGAGTCTACAAAATATATAAGATATCATTTATCATTTCCCTTGTTCTTTGTTTTACACTGTATCTGCCACACTACAACCATATTGCTGCTCATAGTTGTGGCCATGTTCCCACATTCTTAATGGTATATCAACATTTGTTTGCATTTTCAAGCAGATATTTTGGGGTGATTAATTGGGTGTCAAAAATCAGACTGCTGTCTTCCAGATACTATTCTGATAAGATTAACCGTGTCATTATCCACAGGTATGAGGTATTTCAATTCTAGCCCATTGCTCTGTCTTGATAATTAAGTTGTCACTCCTTTAAGCAATTTATTACAATATAGTATGCAATTGTTTTATTATACATGAAAGCCTGTAACAGGCAGGGTCCCATCAGTGGTTTGCAACTTGATTATGTGCATGACTGTCAAAAAGAAAATAAAATGCATGTCACTGAGAAAAAGAGTGGAAAGAAAAAGTTAGAAAAGAATGATGTATAGCATTTCTAGGGTCTTTTTTAATGTTTTCTCAGAATTGTAATATCTCCAGCTAATATAATTAACAGAGATTTGTTAATTCATATCCAAGCAGGTATTCTACATGGCTATTGTGAAATTAAAAAGCTTACATGCATTGAATAAATAAATAATGAATAATAGAATATTGTAAAACATATCTGTAGTAAGACCACCTTCTTTCAGCTAATATTCATGAGAGTAAAGACAAGAAAGAAGAAAAGGCTTTTCATGACAGAAACCTTTGTCCAAACCTGCTGAATTCAAGAATTTAAGATAGTCTTTTTTAGCGAAACTGTGGGCAAAGAAAACTTTGAGTCCGATCACTTTTCCAAATACACATTAAATTACATTTCAAATGCAGTGTCATCTTCCTCAGCTTCTTTTCTCAGTGGTATTTTAGCAAGATCAGGACATTTTCTAACCATCTTTCTGGAAGATCATTTTATAGTTGCCTCTTTCAGAGGTTTTTTTCTTCAGAGGAGATGCCTGTTGTCACTGCTACAGTCAAAATGCTGGCCCCTTCAAAAGTAACCTCTTTACCTTCTAAGTTACGTTCACGTATATTTTGGTTGGGTGGGTGGGTGAGTCAGTAGGTGTCTGCATATAATTTTTTATTCCAAGAAACTTAAAAGAATTTTTATTTGGAATTCAAAAAAAACCACAGTCTAATGGACTGCATCAGCTCCTACCACAAAGGCATATTTGTGTACGTTGGGTAGTTTCTTCTGTTTTCTGGCATTATCACACACATCATGGGGCACATTCGTTTATATCACTGCAGGGGCTGGTCTCTATCCCGTATAATGATCTCCAGCACATGCTCAGTTTTCAACAAGGATGAAGTATTTGAAATGTACACTTCTTCAGTGATCTAAGACTCCACTGCATCTACTAGAAACAGCTAAATAGGTTTTCAATAAATATTTGGCACAAAAATATAAATACATGCACATATCTCACTATGTATATGTATAATACAGATAATGACATAAAAAAATCCATCTAGAACTGTGCCCTCTGGATGACCTCCAGACTCTTGAAAGGCTTTTAAATCTGCAAGTAGTCACATAAAATGGAGCTAAGTAGCAAATACATTAGAAAAGAATATGAATGCATTAAAAAAGAGTAGAGTTTGAAAAGACAGCATGAAAAAAGTGCAGGAATGAAAACATGTTAAAACTACCATGGCACCAAACAAAGCAACAAATCTACTTCCACGTACACATTAGAATTAAGAAGAAGACAGTTTAGTCATTTATTTGAGAGTAAAGTAAATATAATGGATGTTGCAGGGAAAGCTGAAGTAGTCAATGCTGACTTCACTCCTCCCAAACAGAGAAAAAAAAGAAAAACAAGATTACTTATGACCAGACTCTAAGGAAAATTAATTCTAACATAGAGACAGACACAGGCAGAATGTGTAAAAAAATAGCATTAAAAGTGTACATAGATCAGATGCATTCAAATCCACAGGCTCAGATAAAATTCTCCCCAAGGTACTTAAGGACCTAGCTAATACAATCTTGTAATTATTAGTCATTCCCGTAGACAAACTACTGAGCATGAGAAAAGTCCCAGGGTACTGAAGAAGGCCAAACATAATATATATTCTTAAAAGGAAGGTGAAAGAAGAACCAGGAAGTTATAGGCGTCAGTCTGATTTCTGTACACAGAAAAGGTCTAATTTTCTTTTTAAAGCAAACATTTTGTAAACTCTTAGGAGATAATAAGATCTGAAAAAAACAGCCAGCATCCTTATGTCAATAATGATGTAATTTCCTTCTTTGTGAGAATGGATGCTTTACCGGACAGTAGGAAATACTACATGATTTATTGCATTTCTTACATATAGGTTATATAGGATATTCTGATGAGAAAAATACAGCTCAAATTAAAATAAACTATTCTTCTGAAAAAAACCAAACAGGGCTTTTTCTCTGTTCTTTATCTAAAAGCAGATTAATCCAAAAGGACTCTTATATGGGGCTGTTTCAGTGTGATTTTATACCATTCTTACACTAACTTAAATAAGAGAATATGTGCACCTTAAAAGAGGAGAAAAAAGTATCCTTGGGGTGAGGATCAGACTTCAGGACAATCTTTGTAAATTGGAGCTATAGTAAAAATCAGCAGGAGACAATTCAATTAAGAAAACTGCAAAGTACCATTCCCAGGAAGAACAAAATCTGTCATCAAAGCACCATAGCGACAAACTGGCTATGTCATATGAACACAAAGGTTCTTTAGGATAAAGCTAATTGAACTCAAGGCTATCATACAATTTCAGAATGATTCTCCAAGAAGTATTCTGTACAAAACTCAAGAAATTATTGCCCTCAGTAATGGGAAAGCATATGAAGTAATAATCCAGTTTTGGGAGTGACACTGATGCAGGCAGACCAGACACAGTACAAAGCAGTGAAAAATATTTAGGAGATAAGATCTATTATTTGTTTTGTACAGATTCTTAAATAATACAATAGAAGACTGTGTAAGAGGACCTGATAATTGACTTTTGGATTTTTATAGGTTACAATCAAGTGTTTTTCAAGTCTACTAAAGCAAGGGCAAAATTATAATCTCTTTGATTAGCAGTAGAAAGATATTTCTGGATGTCACAAAAAACACCATTCTATTACTGTGACAAGCACTGAAATTGTCAGTCCAGGGGAAATTTCGGAAATTTAGTTCCTTGGAGGCTTTAACAGACATTTAAGGAAAATAAGAACGTAAGAATAGCTGAAGCAGGTTACTCCCCAGATACAACTGTCAGTGGGAGACAGCCAAGTAGTCTTTCTGGGGTGAATGGGACAATATTTCATGCATTCCTGGAGGGCTGGGGGTCAGTTGGTGTGTGGCAGTGGATATAAGTGTCTCTCCTAGAACACACACTCAACCTCCAGAAATTTTTGACTGGGAGAACAATAAACCAGGATCATTTCACTTGTGTTTAATAGTATTGGGTTTTTTCTCTGAGTTTTTCTTGCAAACCCATTTAACATTTTCAGCTTGCACAGTGCCCAGTGTAAACACTTTTCACAGCCTTATGTGAACCATGTCTTAATGATCATTTTAAGCCATCTGCCTGGCACCTCCACTTAATGCCCATAGCTTCTTCTCCTGAAAGAGGAAATTAAGTACCTTTCCCTATTCGCTGTTCCAGTGACACTCTCAGGCCTCACTAATATCTTCCCTCAGTCATATCTTTAGCTGGAAAATGAAAACACTTTCTGGGTAAATGTTTGCCAGGAAGAATCTAAGTTACACTGGAACTGCTCTTGGGCAGAGGATTAGAGTAGGCGGATGAGCTGTTTTGAAACCCTTGTAAACATCGTGAAACAGAGTCATGACCTGTATGATTCTTCCTATTGTTGAAATTTCAGGCATGTTCTCTTCACTGCAATCTCTTAACTAGAATATAAATAACATGTTCACCAGAATGTGGTTAAGAAAACTAAGCTTTTTCAGAGAAGCAAAATAGTGTAAATGGCACTCAAATGCCTATATTTTTTTACAACCATCTAGTTTTCTGTTCTACAGAAAATAACCTGTTTGAAATATGAATTTATAAAAAGTTGGCAAAAAATCATCTCAAAAAGTATTTTTGACAGAAATTAGATTCTGTTCTAGTTTTTCCATCAATATTTTGTTTAAAAATCTACCTTAAAAACCATGAAATTTCAAATAAGCTTCTATTTCATAAAAAAGGGTTGCTATCAAATTAAAAGAAGTCCTATAAATTGCTGTCTACAGTCTGAATGGAAGCAAAGGATCAACTTTACATATAAAAATAACAAATTCAGCTTGTATTTCTTGTATATGGATTTGCTACAGCAATTGTTATTTATCTAATATTGCATATTCTTAATTGCTTAACAAGACATATGACACTGGACCTTCTTTTTCTTTCCCCATGTTTAATACTAAACTACAGGTTTTATTCACAATATATATAATCAATTCTAAGATATGCCATTAAAATAATGTTTATTGAATTATATTAAGGGATTTTGAACAGACTTTGGCAATAGTGCAATGAATGTAATTTTTTTTTGTCTTAGAAAGTGCAGTAAAAACTAAAACATTGAAGTATGTGGCTAAGCAACAAAAATCCTCTATTTGTAGATTATCCAGGAAAGAATTGGTCTTAGCTTGCATAATGTAGAGTTGACAATAATATTTAAACCCATTTGACTTAAAAAGCCCAATGCGAAACAGGTTTTCCTTTTGAAAAAAGTAATGTTAGTAATTGTTAAGCCCCAGACGGTTTTTCCTATGCTCTCTGGATCTTGTCATTCCAGAAAACATAACATCACCTTCTTAGAGGCCTTTGGTTGGCAGACATGGAGAGAGGCACAGAAGCAAAACCTGTTAGTGCTGCGTAATCAAAGCTGGGCTGTGGTGCTCTTCATATAAGCTTTGAAGCCTTATGAGTATCCATGGGCAAAGTGGTACTTAGAGAGAATGCTAAAGATAATGTGTTTTGATTATCACAGAGTGCATCAGGGAGGTTAAGGCAGCATCTCAGATCAGGCTGCTCATGTTTCCACACAAAACCAGATAAAAATAAAAAAAATATTCCCCTATAAGGAGATTTTTAAATAGGAACTATCTCTGAAAGAAAAAGTTTAATTTCTGTTAAAAATAATCTTTAAATAATATTTTAAAATTTTGCAGGTCCTTTGCCTTCCTAGAAGTAGGACATCACAACATCTCTCATTAAGTCTTCCGCAGGTGTGGAGTCTTGTTGCAAAGGTGCTGATGTGTCCTTAGTTCATTACATTTACTGCATGTTTTATTGTGCATATATGGGAGGCATCACCAGGCTTACACACTGGGGTTAAACTTTGCTGCTGAGACTCGGAATTTGTTTTTACTAGGCCTATTCCTTTATACTTCCCCTTCAGTAGTAACTTGATAGCTTTTTAATAAACAGACTATTAAAAAAATACTTAAGAAGTATTCAGGGCTAAGCACTTCATGCTCATTAGATTTTTAGTAACACACCTATTTGCTAGCATCAAATGGTAATAAAAGGTAATTTTCATGGATCTGCAATAAGATTTTTAAAACCCTGTTAGGAAAATATGTGCAGTAATTTTAATCACTTTTATTGCTTTCATTATTTAAATTAAACATATAGATGTTTGTTTTTATTGGAAAACTATATTCCTGCAAACTGAGAATCTAATTTTAAACACTTTTGCTGTCTCACTAATTCTCTTTTAAGAAATTCAGTTGATTTGCCATTTATATATTCATTTAAGAAATTCTGTTCTCGTTTATTTTGCTTGAAATCTGAGCTTTGAAACAATGTAAATGAGATCAGAATGTGACCCAGTGAAAATGGTTTGCCATCAAAGGATTCACACTTCAAGCTGCGTTATGTAGCTTTCCAAAAGCGACATCTGGCCTCTTGGCAGGTTCCTCAGGCAGCTGTGCTGGTGGCTTAGAAATTGTTGATGGGTCTGCCATATGCAGTACCTGCAGTTTGGCTGCTTCAGGCTTGCTCCAATTCATTGCCCTACTGAATAAAATTTGCTTTGAATTATCTTCTATTTTAAATTATTGGCATACAGTTGTTGTTTTTTTAATTCAATCAGAGATGTGGTCAGAAAGGAGAGTTCCAACTTCTGCTGCATGGGCTTAGCTAGAGAAAATAGCTCTATGATCTAAGAATATCACTGTGCTGCAGGCTGCTATTGAACAGGTCCCTGGGAGATGAACAACAGGTCTGTAAAACTCACCTGTGCCCTTTTTTAAGCATTCTGAGTGAATGTATGGACTGTACAACTCTGGAGTGGCCTGGAATCTGTTAATTTAGTTTCCTAGTATAGAATTTGGTGTACATACTCATTATTTCATGAAAGCTTGAAAGTGGTGTGATGTCAATAAAGCTGACAGTATTTATAAACATGGGTTGCATTCAGGGAATATTTGTCTGTTTGGTATGTTAATAAGACAAAAAATGGGACAAAAGTTCCAAAGACTGACAGAAGAGACCACAGAGAGAGCTTTGTGTTCTTTAGCAGGATGCTTTAATCAATTTGTTTTTCTTCTTTGTCTGCACATCTGTACAGTGAAACATCCTTTATGGCTGCATTGCTTTAGCACCTAGAGACCCATACTTCTTACAAGATATCAATTGTGCTAAACTCCGTAATCTCACAGAAATTCCTAATAACAGCAGTTCCTGGCAGCACTTTGCTGTATGTTAGGATTCTCTCCTCCTACTCCACCTTAAGTAGTAGATATCATGCCCAGATTAGCACAGCAGAGATGCAAGGAGCAATGCAAAACTGCTTTGCAAATGTTCTCAATGTCAATGGTATATACTCTGAAATAATCTCTGTAATAATTAAATTCTTGAAAGATTTTTATCATTATTACATATCCATGAGTAAATGCATTAAACACAAAACCACAGAGAGATCTCTAAAAAATTATTTTAAAGTTAGCATGTACTCAGATACACACTTTTTATGAATATCCCTGAAGCAGAGTAACTAAGCACCCATTGGCCAGGAAACAGCAAAATTTAGATCACATATAGATTATAAACTGTCACTCTGAATGAGGATGACAATACAGGACACTACAAGTAATTAGTGCAACATAATGCTTCCTGTGCATCTTGTGTGATGGATGGGGTGTGATGGGTTGACCCTGGCTGGTAGCTAAGCCCCTGTTCTATCACTCTATCACTCTCCCCTAGTGGGATGGAGGGAGAATTGGAAGGACAGCAGCAAGAAAACCCATGGGTTGAGAAAAAGACAGTTTTGTATATAAAGGAGAAAGAGAAAACCAAGAGATTGAAAAACAATCAGTCAACACCTCCCACCAACCGACTGATGCCCACCCACTCTCTGAGCAATGGCACAGCAAATTTACAATGGGCAAATCATGCCTGACCAGCCTAATAGCCTTGATGGGATTTGAGGATTGACAAAGGTAGAGAATATTTGACAATTTTGATTTTAGCAAGGCTTTTTGACACAATCTGTTTATACACTTGCATTCCAGTTGGAGGGTTACAGTATAGATAGATGGAAAAGCAGATAGATGAAACAGTGGGTAAGTGCTTGAGCTCAGAAGTTGCTGATTAATGAAGTCTAATCTACCCAGAGGCAGGGTACTGTAAGAATCTATACAGAACCTGCCCTGTTTAATGTCTTTGTCAATGATCTGGTGGAGATAAGAGTGTGCACACTCGTCAGGTCTAGGGATTACAACCAACTGCAGAGTGCAATTAATATTCTCAAGGGCAGAGCAGGTATTCAGATCTGTGGGGATTATCCAAGAGATCCGTTTTGAAAATCAACAAAGACAAATTCAAAGTCCTGCATCAAATATGGACTAATCACCCACAACAGTACAGGATGTGGATAAACTGACTAACTGTGAAGCAGCTCTTCTGAAAAGAACCTGGGGATGCTGATGAGCAAGAAACTGAAGGCAAGCCAGCAGTCAGCCCCAGCAGCAGAGAGGGTCAACAGCCATGCAGGCTGTACAAAGGGGAGTACGGCCACTGTGGGTGGGGGAGATGATGATTCTCTTTGACTCAGAACTCATTGAAATGCATCTAGAGTTCCATGAGCAGTTTTCTGTTCTCCAGGATATGAAAGGCATTGATAACCTTGAATGAGCTCAGCAGAGGGCCTCCAATGCAGAAGGGGCTGCCGTGCCTGCCTGTTGAGGAGATGCTGAGAAAGCTGGGCTTGGAAAAGGGGTGGCTTTGGGAGGGGTGACCTGGTAGCTGCCTTTCTAGTACCTATGGGGAGATTAGCAGGAATCACACAATTCTTGCCAACCTCCCCATAAGAAGACAGGGGATTGGTGCACGACAGGATGATGAGGGGCAAGGGACATATTTTGAAACAAAAGGTTCTCTGGCTGGACAGAAAAAGAAACTGTTTCCACGTGAGGACTGCGAGGTGATGGAACAGGCTGCCTAAACAGTTCACGGACTCTTTGTCCTTGGAGATTGCCAAGACTGGACTGGATAAAACTTTGGCAAATGTGGTAACTAACCCCGTTTTGAGCTGCAAGTAGGACTTGAGTCTTTGAGACCATTTCCAGCCCAAATTATCTGATGAAATTGCTAATCTACAGAGACTCTAACAACTCAAGGAGCCACAGAAAGTTGCTGTGTTGAAAAGCAAAATGACCAGCAAGAGCTCTGCGGATTGGAAGAAAGATACCTCTTTTAATCTCTCTTACTTACCAAACCTCAGTTTGTCTCTTATAAACCCCTTTTTTGTTACACTAAGATCTACAACTAGAGACTGAACATGCTTTTGATGATTTTAGGGTGATCATTTCAAGAAATCACAGGTAGATCTACCTCAAGAAACTGAATTTCACCAGCTTCTACTACATCTTAACAGAGATATAATGAGTTACATTATTTTTCACTTCTTTATGTTCATAACTGTCAACTACAGGGGGCTTGAGACCTCCATTCTGCTACTGAAGCTGTGTAGGGGAATAATTACCAATACAATGTTTCATTAGAAAACAACTATGAGATTGACCATGAAATAAGCGATAGAAGGGAGAACACGCTGCTTTCCTGAAACTGAGTGAATGGCAGTTTTCTTGCAGTTTCACCACTTCAATACACATACCAGTTATCATACTACTCTTGCCACAAATGAAACTGTGCATTAGAGCAGGTTATTTTCCTTCAGGTACCCAGGCAAGCCATTTGTCTTACCTTTCACTTTCTGTGTGTTCTGAGCACTTAAATAAATTTTTCTGCATGCAGGGTTTATACATTTTCTTTTTATTGACAATGCAGTTTTCTTCCAGTACAATACAGGAGATGGAGAGAAGCTTAATACATATATCAGTGGTATTGCATAACATGATTGCTTATGGTTACAGGGAAACTGGACCTAATGAATCTCACAGCTCCTGGCAGCATTATGCTCTGTGTTCTTGCTCACCTCAATGATATATATGCTGCTTTCATGCCTAAATCATGGTCTTCTTTCAGTTGTACCCACGCTGTGCTCCTAACCTTGCATAGTGCCTCTCATTCAACGTAAAGAGAAACATTTCAGATCAGAGCCAGTGTCCTATTCTTTCCTAGAAAACGTTATCTGGTCTCCTGCTTGTCAATCCTAGGTGGCTTTTTCTGACCAAGAGCTGCACTTTCATTCCCATATTAGGCAATCATATGCATAATATATTCAGTGTTTACAAAGAAGCTAAACGATATTCCATCTCTTTGCAGATCTCCCACCTGGGATTTCTGGAATAGTAATGAGTCTAGCAACTTTCTCTATCCCTAACTTAAAAGATCTGTTCATTTCCCTTCTGAGTACTTGTACAACTGTTGCCAATGCAACAGAGAAGTTATATTCTACCTACAGAGTTATGCAACACCAAAATCTTCCTGCAGCCTGTTGGGAATTGACCAGATAAATCCTTTACAGCATTCAATGCAAACCATCCATGTATACTATCTGTCACTGCTGTTTCCTCTCAATATCTTCTCATTTGCTACAATTAGATTTATATTTCCTCTCACTATAATTGTGTATCAAATTCACACTTTTCCCTTCTAAGGAAATGTAAAAATTTGAACTCTACACTCTGAACTAGCACAGTTAAACCATGTGATTCTTTTCTGAGAAAAAACACTATGTTGCATCTTCAGCCAGTGTAATTCAGTATAACTGCAAAATGACAAAGAGCTAAAATGACTGAGACATTCTGAAACCTGGAAAGCAATTGACCTCTTCAGACTTTTATCTGAGAACAACAATATTAAACACTGATATTCTGTTGGTCATAAAGAATCTCAGCAATATTTCAATTAAAATATATTTCTTTTAAAATTCAAAATTTTTGTGTCAAAAGTTACTGGATATATTAAAATTTCATATACTAATATAATTCCCATGAAAAATAAACATTATAACAAAATTATATATTCTAACTTCTGTATTTATACATATATTCATTTCACAAACAATTAGAAGCATTTTCTAAAAATATTAAGTGTAGTTATCTCAGTATAGACCCACATGGATTGTTGTCAACTACTGATAGCTGTACATTTTAAATACAAATTTTTAAAAAAATAATTATTTGCCATTTCTCTTCTCCTTAGGAAAAGAAATTCAGTATTCTTTACTTATAGTTATTCATGGTATCACAGTGATCTTAAAATCTTTAAAAAAGAAGAATATTAAAATAGCACTTGTTTCACAAGTCAGAAAATAAGCATAGCAATATTTCATTCCTTCTTAATGAAACTAAATGTGAATGAATCAGTCTGACCTGGGAGTGTAAGGGCTGGTTTTGTTGCACAACTGAATCTAAATCAAGGTGTGATTGAATAAAAAATACTAGTCAAATACTAGAAACCTTATCATCTATGTATCAGATAACATACAATTAATAAAGGATTCATGTGAACAAAATGGAAAAAAAAAAGATTGGGAATGACTAGTGGGAATGTGAAATTAAAACAAAACAAAACTAAACCAAACAAAGAATTACAAAGAAACCCGAAGACTGACTTTATTACTATCAGAAAGTTCTGGACAGATGCTGATGCCAGCAGACCTACAGATGGTGACACCAGGGTGCTCAGTCTGTCAGTCCAGGATGCCACCATCCCACCACCACTTTCTTGTCCACAGAAATGAGTTCACCTCATATGGTATGGTCAGAGCAACAGGACAGTTTTCCCCTATTTAGGCTTCAGTGATCAGCAGGTTCAGGGCAGTCCAGCAGATTGTCCAAGGAGCACCAGCCACGTGTCTTTGATATGACCCTGCTTTCCACCCTTCTTTCTTCTCGCCATTGGTTCCTGGATTTACATCTGTTCCAGACTTTGATATTTCTGTTCCCAGTAATGATGTTCCCCAAGATGACACCACTGATACTCTTATCTAGATTGAGTTGGACTTGCAAGACTTAGCTTTTCAAAAAAATGCAGCATTTCCTTCCAATCATCTATGAAGTTCAGCTACTTGTCATATAGCCTCCTCTAAATCACCCCAGTAGTTTTTCACAGTTTTCAATTGTCTTAATCTCAGGCCTTGTCCTAGTCATTGTCCTGGACATTTTCTTGCTACTGTGACAATTACTAGGAGAACAAAAAATATCTTTCAACACACTTAGAGGATGCTTAAAATCAACTCTGGCACTGCAATTAATTTCACAAGTTATGATGTCTCTTCCATACATAATGGTATACTGGAAGAAAACAGACATGAGAGTGGATAACAGTAATCAAGCCTGGATGGGGAAGAGAAGTTGTTTATTAATGCTCAGATAGAGTCTGATATTACATCATAAGTCACACCCAGACCTGAAGAGAGATTCTTCAGATGAGGCTGTGCCTTTCCTAGGACTACCTTAACTGAGAAAAATAGATCATGTGATCTAGAACTACTGATTCTTGGAGTGTATGGATGTGGCAAGCCTGTTTTTCTAAATGTCTCCTATTTTTTGTTACTAGCGCACCACTTATCTGAAGTAAATTTTAGTCAGGTTGCACATGCACACATACTGACTTTAATTTCTGTAGTAGCTGAGTGGCACTTTTCAGCCCAATTTTAGAAAAAGAAAACTGCTGCAAATTTCAAGCTCAGTAGAAAGGAGACAATAAAAATGTAATGACACATTACATCAAAAAGGGTATTTCTGATTTCTTTGAGTGGATGAATGGATATAGGCTCAAGGAGACAGTGTAACCATGAGAAAGATTAATTTCTGTAACTTCCAATAACTTCTGAGAAATTAATATTCCTAAATATAGAAATATGAGCATCAAAGAAGAATCTTTCATGCTTTCAAGTGTGAGAAAAAGAAAGAAAAAAAAAAGAAGTAGACATTTGAGTGTCAGGAGAAAAAAAATTAAAAATCAAATCATTACAGTGTAAGTACCCACCTCCATGTTTGATATTTAAGTGCTTTCAGATATGGGCAGTGCAAAATTCTATTTTTGACACAGATGTAAATTACATTAATTGGGAGATTTACTTTGTAATAGTTATAAAGCTATTGCAACAACAATCTGCTAGCTGAGGTTTGTGTGAAACATTGTTAGGACAGCCACTTTTCGCTTTAACACAGGAGTCACAGTCCTAACAAATATTATCAAAATAGTCTAGTCATTGAAAAACTTCAAACTGTATTCTAGTCAGAACTTGAATACAAAACTTACTATACATATGATGAAAAAAATATGAATGAACATCTGAAATCTGGATTGACAACCAAGAAAAGCTAGCAATGTAACACCACTGGGCACTTACTGCAGACAGTGCTTAGACATATACAGCAGCAAGGAATTAGGTTGCAAAGAATTGTGGTGAATTATTATCTTATAAATTATTATAAGATCCCTTATTTTGGTTACCCTGTGTCTGTTCCAATTGCTGCAACGAGGAGACGGGAGTCTCAAGCTGTGCAGTTTGCATCTCTCTCTCTCAGGAACAGTAAATGGGATCTACCCCTACAGTCTCACCCTAACAGCTGCATCACCAGAAAGCCTTCCCCCGGTTTTTCCCTCATGTCACACTTCTTCCCTTCTCATTTCCTTCTCACTGCCCCAAGAGGAGGTGTAGGTGACTCTGGGTCCCAGGATGGCAAATAGGGATTGTGAAATGGGAAGTTGAGAGGCAGGAGACACCCAAGAAAATTGCCAGAAACCACTGTCTTTCCCCTGATCTTCAAATGCCCTGACTACAATGGAGGGAAAGGAGGGAAAACCTTCTATGAATTTCAGTCTGCAGTCTGGAAAAGCATTTAAGTTCAAATCTCATGCTCTAAGCAGATGCAATAATGATGACTTACTACTCAGAAAGAACTAACAGAAAAAGCTTCTTCTATTCCTGACAGTGGAATGCTCAGTACCAGCTATCAGCTCTAAGGTGATTGACTCCTTGCTGATTTTCTTCATAGACAGGATTTCTAACAGATGGTTCAGGCATGTCAGCCCCAGAGAAGGATGCTAGTGCTCTCTCTCATTCTCAAATCACACTGAAGATCTGTCTTTTCTGGACTGTTCTTCAGAGGCACCTGTCTCTCTGCATTTACTTCAGACAGATATATAAAAAATATTCTTATTTTTTCAACCTTTAGCATGATTTTCTGCAAATACTTTTTATTATAATTTTTATTATACTAGTTTTATGTTTACTTTTCCAGAATACCTCCTCTATCATGTTTTCTTTGAACACAATTTCCATTGGTTGAAGGGTATCTTTTTGCCTCTATTCACTTTTTTTGACTGTGACATTTAATCATCTTGACTGTTTACTTTTCCCTTTTGGTGACTTTTTCCTTTGATGATTTCTGTTTGCTAATATTACTGTTATTTTAAACAGTCTCCAGTGCTTACATGTTGGAAATTCAACTTACCCTTTAAGTTTTCTTTTCAGTGGCATCCTCATTTTTGTGTCATTTTCATTTTCTACAGTTCAGAGATATAGTAAAGGTTGTTCTCCTATAAGGATTTTGAGTTTGAATATCCCTGCATTAGGACTAATACCATGATTGCATCTCTTTTGGTTCTCTGAAATAATCAGTGTGGAAATATACTGTATTGGAGAAATATATGTAAATTGTTCAAAGCCATTTTAAATAAACAAGTTTAGCAACAAGCTTTTCCATATTATTTGAGACTTTATTGTCCCATTTTTCCTTTTCAGAAACAGGCATTATCCTGTGCTGCCTTGAGTAAAGTATGGCCTTCTCTGGAAAACAGAGTTTCCTCAGTGATCAATAGTTACCAAGTGTCAACTTCTAAGGAAATTAACAAGCTAAATTCTTTGAATACTCTTCTGAAGGTGGTAAGCCTGTTTTGTTGTCTGAGTAAGAACACTAGAGAGAATACGTTCTTAATTTAGTTACTATGGTTGATTATGTAAGCTTATGTGGCATGAATCCAGGCCTAAGAAGACAGATTTTAGATAGATAAGAAAGAAATACAGAGAGACCATCTGTCAAAAGTATTTTAATAATTTGAGCCATTTTAAAATATTGTTTTGAACTTCTAACCTACTCCAAATAAAATAAAATAAAATAAAATAAAATAAAATAAAATAAAACAGCAAGCTAGAATTATGAGTAAATTAGATTTCTGTACCATTGATGTTAATACTTTTACAGTCATATGGTCAATGTGTAGATGATACATAAGAAATTTATGTCATTACATTTATCATTACTATCCTTTGTTGCATTTAACACATATTCAGTTTAAATAAGTTTCAAAATATGGCAAAAATGACATCTTCAGTATCAATTCTGTATACAGCTTAAATAGTTTGTAGAACACTTTGCTCAGAAAAAATAGTTTTATATTAGAAAATATTAAGCTAGTCAGACATAAAATATTATAAAAATGTAGCAGTTGCAATGCAATGGCAGACTGAACAATGAAGAACCTTAGCACCTGGGGGAAGTTGATGAAGGAAGTACAGGTGGTTGCACAAGCAACAGAAGACTGCTGTCTTTGCTAAAAACATTTTGAACTTTTGCAGGTTGTTTGTGGTTTGTCCTGATCCATCCAGATCGGGATAGCAGTGCACATACAGGGTCAGCACCGATTCTCTTATAAAATATTAACTCCTGGCAGGCCCATGGTGGGAATCACACACTGAGGAGCCACTGAGACTGCCCCAGGCACAGCCCCTGGGTCAGGCTGTCAGACTTACCCCCAGTGCATAGGGGGTGAATGCCTAGAGCCAGCAAGAGATGCGAGCTTCCTTGCTAGCAAATGTGCAAGGTACACTCATGCTCCTGGAACCACACTGGAGCACAGAAATTAAACACCAGTTCTTGTCTCTTCAAAGCCAGATGGATCACTGGTAGAGGTGTATGCACTGAATCAACTGTAAGACCTCTTGCTGTACTGTTGTGAAGTGTAAATACTAATGGTCTATGAATTTATTGTCAATTTTTCAAACAGAGAGACATACATAATTTAGCATTCAAATATTTGTCTTAATATATAATACCATTTTCTCTGTCTTTTAACATTTTCACTTTCTTTCATTCTCAGAGCAAGTGGAGATCTCCAGCAAGAATAGAAAAAAAAATTTACTTATTTCTCAGTAGTTCACATTTCATGCTTCCAGAATAGCCACTTTATAATAGAGTAATCACAGTGCAAATGTCAAAAGAGAGACTGTTTAAACATTTCAAGAGGGAGGACACATTTCAAGTTTGAGGACAGGTACAGGGATGTAAAATTACACAAGGATTTACAAAGGTTCAGCAAAAAAATCCAGCATGGTTAAAAATAAATAGAGTAAAACATGCAACTGGTTTTACTGGTTAAAAAAAAACAACTTAAAAAACCCTTTCCCATTCAAATGAAATTTTTTTTTTTTTTTTACAAACTACTGCAAATGAATTACTAAAGCATGTCAAAGCTTCTTTGAGAAGCAATTGAAAGCAAAAGGCTACACAATAAACTTTTAAAATAAAATGCACTTTAAAAAAATCTATTAAGAGATGAAGTGAGATCTTAAAGAAAAGTGTTCTCCATGTCTTCTATTTCCTCCTTTCTTGTCTGAAGTACATGCAAATGTCCTTTCTTGTATAGAGAAAAATCAGACTAAGTGGACTTTTAGCCAGGCCCATAATGGTAGCTTTTGAATCTTGAGCTGTATTATATCAATGTGGAGTTAAGTTCTTAGTACAGCCTTGGAAACCTGCTTCAGAAGAAAAGCTATGTCCCTATTCCTCATTGGAATCAAGAAAATGAAAGAAAGCAGATAGAAGCTTCAGTATAGATCATCTCAATGGCACTAAACTTAGTTCATTTTTTTTTTTAAAATATGCTAATCAGAGTGAGAAATAGCCAGATTGGAAGGCTGTGCATCCCACCACAAGTTTGAGCACCCAGCAAATCAGAGCACCCTAATTCAGAGCAGTAACTCTGTCCACAGAACATCTTAACAACTTTACTGAGAGCACAGAAAATTGCATTTATAGCACAGCAGAGCATTTATAGCACAGCAGAGACAATAGAAAGATTTTTGGAATTCCTGGCTGAGGAATAAACCTATATCATCACATTGTTGTTAGGTCAACCTCTGAGTCGAAAAGCGCATTTTTTTACAGAAATCTGTTTGCATGCATCATCATAAAAATGTCTCTGCTCCTATGATATGCTCATTTTGACTCAGTACCTGAATGGCTCATAGGGTTTGAAAACTTAATTTAATGAATATTTCACACAAATTCCCCATGGTACAATAATTTTCCCTGATGACTACCAGATCACTACAGCAAATGCTCTGCAGAGCAGGTAAAATGTGCTTTGGACATGTTCTAAGAAATACTTAAGTGATGCTTCTTGCAGGTGTTATGATCTAATTATTAAAGTTCTTTAGAGATACCTCTGCCCGAATTAAGGTACAAGCGAGACCATATGCCAATCAATAGCATGAGTTTTATTTGATAGTAAATATGAGAGAGAGAGAGAGAGAAGAAAAGAGAGAAAAGGGGGAGTAGGGAGAAATAACAGAGAGAGAGAGAGAGAGAAGGAAAGAGAGAAAAGAGGAAGTTGGGAGAAAGATGGGGGGGACAGAGAGGGACAGGGACAAAGAAGTATCACCACTCCGTGAGTCCCATTGGTGTTCTGATGTCCTCTTCAGCTGGTCTCGGTGGTGGAAGTCCCCCCAAAAGCACAGAATGCCATGGGTTGATACACACTCAGGCCAGGTGGAAATGTCCAGGCATGTCCCCCCGGGGGAGGGGGCAGCCTCTAGCAGCAGACTCTGCTTGCATCACGTGCAGCCCTGTGGTGCAAGGCGTCTGGGGAGCACTTTCGGGGGTCTGTGATAGATTGTGACTCCCCCTCAGCTGCCTCTCACGTGAGAGTCCCATGGATGTGGCTTGTGGGGTTGGGGGCTCCACAGCTGGGCCAGTTTGTGTCCTGGAGGATGCGTGTGTATTGCCTCTGATAGAGGTTACGCCATCCTCGTCCCCTCTTCAGCGGGGGGCTAGGGCTGTGCAAACGTGGCTTCTGTGAGCTGTGCTTTGCCCCCCACCCCAAACTCAGCCAGAAATGATTCTCAGTACAGCCGGTGGCTTCAGCCTCTGTGGACGCATTCCTTTCCCTCAGACTGAGATGATTGAACAATAGGCCTTTCCCTTTATCTAATCTCAGCAGTTTGACTCAGTTCAAGGTCCCAGTCAGGTATCTTCAGGGAGGCTTCTCTGATATATCAATGTTTGAGGCATGAACTATTTTCAGTCTCTGACAGCAGGACATCTATTAATTATTTTTACACATATAATGCTTTTAAATAATCTAATTAAACATAGTGTTTTGTATATTGAGATTTCTTTTCTTCTAGAATGTAGTCTTTTAAGAATTCTATTTTAAAACTTTACACTTATTGGAATGGTTTAGATATTTAATTCATTAAGTTCCCCACACATGCTATGGTTATCAATTTATGCTTTTACAGAAGTGTGTATAGTACAATTTGGACACTATGTACCTTAAATTGGTAAAGAATGCTAAAATTAGTTCCTTATACAATAATGAAGAAAACATGATCTTCTCTCCTTTTAGTCCAGTTTTCATTGCAACATTTAGCAGATTGCTCAACATTGCTCCTTTAATCAAAAGTACAGTTTTATTTTAGGCCTTCCATGCTCAAATATGTACATGTATGTATGCCTGCATGTCCACTGAAGCTCTTGGTTAGCTCTTTTTCTGCCAGAGGTGATAAATAGCATTCCCTTGATATAGTGTAACATCCACTGTTAAATGCCATATTTCAGATCTGTTCCTTAATTAATTCTGGGAACATTTAATGGCAACACAATTTATTATTACAAATAATGTATTCACATTAACACTAACAAAGACAAAATTGTTGATGCTTAATTATGTCACATGAAGATATCAGTATCCAGTTTATGTTCAGAAATTTTTTTCATGTTGTGCTTTCATAAGCTTAGATGTTAGAAAGACGTAGTGGAAGCTAAGTTCAGAAACTCAAATACAAATTAGGTGTACCTAGTTATGTTTTTCATCTTTTTTTCAGTGACATTGATTGGGGGAGTACAACATTTGTAAGGACAGCTCTTATGCTTGCTGACATAGGTACCAAATACTTTGATCACAACCTATGTCTGTAGCACAGTTAGTGCAGTCAAAGGAAATTGTAAATTGATGTAGGGAATGCAGTTTTAGGGACCAAGAACAAGAACCTTCCAGCACCAGCCTTTCCACATCTTTGGCTTTTCTGTCTGAGGCAGTTGAATGTTGCATGCCACTTTGCTCATCAATATTTTCTTCATGAAGTTTTCTGTCCACAAGAGAAAAAAGATGTCTGAGATTTAAGTAAATCTGTGTTGCAACAATTCAGATGTGCTAGCATGCTTCTCTGCCTTTTAAATACTAATAAATTCAAGCTCACACCCAAGTAATAGAATATGAATGCACAGAAATTTATATCTGTACTTTCACTGTTTTTTTCTATGATATACAAGAAGTCCTGGGAAAAGTGGCAAGACAGATGGAGTTAATATATGTGTTTATAAATTTGTATATGTGTGCATTGAGTCTGACTGGGGTAAAGCTCACAGGCCTTACACTGCTGTACTTTGCTTTGGTAGCTGGCGTTCATAACAGAGCAGTGTTTTGGCTACTGCCAAGCTGTGCTGTCCCTGTGACATTCCTTCCCCCACTGAAGGGGATGGGGGTGGGCAAGATCCTGGGAGGGGACACCAGCAGGCCAGCTGAGCCCAGTCAGCCAAAGGGATATTCCATACCATATGACATCAGCTCAGATACATAAGGGAAGGAAGAGAGGAGGAAGAGGGGCCATTCATGAGTCTTCCATGTTTGCCTTCCGGAGGAACTACTACGCGTGCTGAAGCCCTGCTTCCCGGAAAGTGTCCGGACATCGCTACTCATGGGAAGTAGAGACTGATTGTTTTTCTCTTCAGCTCTTGTGCGCACAGATCTCTGCTTGTTTTCTTTATTTTCCTGCTGTAATAAACTGCCTTATCTCACTCTGCTAGTCTTTTTCCATATTATTCTCTTCCCTGTCCCAGTGAGAAAGGGAGTGACAGCGTGACTGAGTGGGCACCTGGCACCTAGCCAGGGTCAAGCCACGACAATATGCGTTTGATTGTGTAAACAATTTGCTTATATAAATCAAAGTAACTTTTTTTCTACTTGATATAACATTCATTTAAAGGGCATTCTATCTTTTAACCTTAAAAATGTTCTTTCATGGTATTAAGACATTTGAATCATAAAAAGCAAACAAATTAAAGCAATTCTCATTTTCATGCATCAGATAATTTTAACCTGCTGGTTTAAATTTTAAAATATAAAGGAAGTACAAAATAAAACTTCTGGTCTTGTCAGAGTGTTTGACAGAGAGTGAAATGCACTCAAATAAAGATGTAAGTTGAAGCAAGATATAAAACAAATCCTTTCAATTAGGAACCTGAAGAAATGGGAGTGTATGCAAAATAGTTAAACACCTGAAAAAGGAATCAGGTTCTCCATTCTAGCCAACATCTGATTTCATTATGCTGATAACATTATGCAGAGGCTGAAAATAGTGCAACTACAATAGAACTGTCCCTGAATTCTTGTCACAAAAAATTGCCTGATAAGGCTGGAGCAGGGAGATAAGTGCATAAAGCTAAATAAGACACGGTGATAAGACTGAAGAGCAGTAAGGAGACCTTAATAGTTAAAGCCTAAGGGACAGTACAGTGCTTATTTGGAAGAGTAATTATCTGAAAAGAATGACTGAGTATGCAGATGGCCCAAAGCGGGCAGTAACAAAGAATAAAGCAAGAGAAGGTAGTGACGCATTGGCCATCTTTGTAACTGAGGGTTCTGTGCGAAAAGCAAGTTTCAAGAGAGTAAATTAGTTTAATCTGTATGAAATAGTGCTGGACCCTGTTTCATCCCTCTTCTTGCAACTGTTTTCCAGAATCACATTTAAGTGTCCAGCAAAATTTTTTTCATTGCAATCATTGTGCAGTACTCAGCCATTTCTTGTGCAGTGATAAGCAGCAGTTGGAATCACCACAAAGCTCTCCGTGGCAGAAGAAAGCAGCTAGGTGTTAATAGCTGCATATCAGCAGCTGATCTGTAATGAGAAGTTCCCTAGAGCACCCACTTCCCAGCACTGTAAATCTAGCAATTGGCATATTGCTCAATTAATATGTCATCCCTTATTTATGTTTGCAGTTTTACATATTTTACATCCATGATTGATGATGTATATACAACAGCACACTAAACACATTAGAAATACCAGATGGGTTGGTGGATGAGATTAGATTACTGTTGCTGTCATTCCCATCACAGATCAACCAGATACAGTCTGATCAAACAAGAAATCCACTTCCACTTAATTAGCATAACCTCACTGTACTGTAGTTTATTGGGCGGTACTGTCCCCAGCACAACATATTAAGATTAAATGCTATGATGAAACTGTAAGTGCAGGCTTCATCTACTCTTGGAATACTTCCTAGGAAATTCAGCCAAACAACACCAGTAATTTTTCATTGTCCACAGAGTCTGTGTCTGAATTAAAATCCATCAAACTCATGATCTATTTCAGTGATTGTTTCCATCAAAACAAACCCCCTTCCAAAACAATCCAAAAAGTCCACTGATTCAAACACTAAATAGGCAAACAAACTCCAGCTTCATCTAGTACACCTGAAGATGTGAAAGCCATCTCCTGGCCCATTAGAAGGAAGATTTGAGAAATTAATTTATATAATGTCTGTCTGGGAAGGATAGTGACTTAAGCTTTGCACAGCGATGGTAGGTTGCATATAAAATTTTTTGAGGGAGTCCTACAAAGAGGCCAGTAATTTCAGTACCTGTGCTTGCTATTATGAAATAACTGTATTCTGCTAGTTTTTTGCTGGATGATGAACCAGACCAAAGGAGAGCATTGTATTCACAGACTTACTAAAACTATATCACATTCTAGCAGCAAGGTATGCCAAAATTGCTGTTCTAATTCCAGGTAAGTGTTCTAAAAATTGGTCAGAATAGACAAATATTTGACAGGATATGTCAAAATTTTTCCCTATGCATGATTTCCCTGTATTTTTTTTAACTCTCTGATTAGTGTTATAAACTAGGCATAGAGAATTCTTTAATAGAGATTTATGTGGTTTCTTTAATGCTTTAATCTTTGCTTCCATGATTTCCTCTCTTTGAATCTTCCTGTTAGAAAACTGTCAACCCTTCTCATTCATTTCATTCTCAAATTTCCTATGATGTACTATGATTTCATATATGTTTAATAAATTGGATGCATGGGAGTGAGGTATCTCCTTAGATGAGATTGAAGAGAGCTTTTATATCAGGCAGATTATTTCTGTCTCTGTGGCAACAAATAAATTCTTCCCGTTTTCTAATAATACATCTAGGTAATGTATCTGCTTCATACTGAATGATGCAGCAAATTTTTCTGAAATACTCTAGGTAACTTTCCAATTTTACCCTTTTCCCCCTTTTAACATAAATATTGATGAATCAACTTTTGTGAATTACAGACCTACCTCGAGCTCAAACTGTCAATCCAAATAAGGCTATTTAATTCAGTATTTCTGCATTAAAAGTATAATCAATTCTGGGTTTTGCTGATTCTTTGTGTACTAATATTACATTTAACTCTGTGTGTACATTTATGTAATTATGTCGTTTAGATGTATTTCCAAACAGTCTACCTCTTCACCAGACACTTCTATGTGACCTATTTTTCTTTTGGGAACTGCTGAGAAGGTGAGAATTTGATCCTTTGAATACTGAACATGTGCCAAGCTAGCAATTTAATGCTGGTTGCAGTGGGTTCTATCAGAGCATCAGCTGTATGCTTTTCAACTGATTAAGCAGAAATTGCACCCATCTCACTAAGAATTAATAGTGAGAAAAATGTGTGGAGAAAGATATTACTATTATGTTCAGAGTGATGTGAAACCCAGTGAAATGTACAGGGAACCATTAACAGAAAACAAGAATCGTATCTTTAACATTCCAGAGAAAATATATCCTTCTTGCTATAGTTCTAGAGTACTGAGGGTGTCCAGGCTTTAATAAAAAAAGAAGGGTTTAGGTTTCCTAGGGAAGATGTAGTGCTAATACATCTTCGTTATTTGTATCAGCAAAAACAGCAAGAGACCTCTACTGTAAACTGCTCCTGATAACTTTTTCCACTGTGTGCACAACTGTCCCTGAGCTCAAAGAGATGGGTGTATAACTGCTCTGTGCTAAACCTGCTACAAGTGAGCATTAGGAAATAAAAATCAGCTCCTACAAAGAAAGGCACATTTCTGCTGTAGATATAAAACAAAGGGATACTTAGCCTTACTAAGTACTTCTTCAGCAATTCAGAGTAATATGCCTTGGCTTTGCTGAGTAAATAAACCTCCTAAAGCTGCTTAGTGAAGTGATGTGACACTGCTTAGTCCTGCTGTAAGGGAACCCACAGGGGAATTAACAGTTCCACCTATACAGTGCATTGCCCTTGTCTAATCCAGGATACATGTTTATTCCCCTAACTGGATGACAAAATATCAAAAATTAGATGTAACGAAACCTGTTTTTTCTTCTTGTGAAATCCAAATACCCAAGGATTTGGGAAAAACGAGGATGAGTGCTAGAAACTCATCTTCTATTTCTCCCTAAAGTATTTTCAGTCAAATTTCTACTCACAGCAAGTAGTAATTATTGTAATAGTCCGCATATTTTAGTTAAGTTGGAAACACCTGAGAAAGCCTCAGGTATTTTCAAAATAAATATTGACTAGATCATATATGATAAGTTTTGAAGCTTTTCCAGAACCTCTCCATTACAAAAAAAAAAAAAAAAAAAAAAAAAAAAAAAAAAAAATTATGGTATCATCTACCACTCAAGACAATAAATTACAGTTTTCTTGTGCCCCCACCTTTCCAAGTTAATGGTTCTGCTTTCAGAGCATCTTTTGGTCAGTTGTGCAAATCGACCTTCTTAGATTTTTCCATGGTACTTTTAATGATAAGCATGTAAGACTACCATGGTGAAATCCTTTTTTTCTCACTATATTTACACACACACATTATTTTTTTCTCTCTAAAATCAGACAATAAAGAGAGGAAAAGTGATGCACAGGGTTTGTTGTCTCTCTTTTCTCATTCCAAAATTCAAAATATATGGAATAGCACAAGACTAGGAATTATTTTCCTTCTATGCTCTTTTTCAGTAACACATTTCCTTCAAATGAATCCTTTTCTCTCTGCCAACTAGATACACGTGTATGAAATTTTAAACAGATTTGATAATAACCTTAATTTCAATAACAAAAATAAAAATACTAGTGATAAGGCAGCAGATATTACCCTACAGCTTGCTAACTCAACACATAAAAATGTAATCATAGATAAGAAATCAAACTTTATCCTATTTGCAGCAGCAGACTACATAAATACTCTGTAAATAAATAAATAACCCATTTAACAAATATGAATAGAAACAAGATATGTGAACTATAAAAATGCTTTTCTGCAGCTATTAGATGGTAAGATATGCTTTCTAAAGATAATGCACTTATCTCAATGTTTCCCCAAATTCTTGCTTTTTGAGTAAATCCCTCAGCTAGATAATACAAGCTTGGCTTTAGACAGAAGATTCATATGTTTGGTTGGGAATAAAATATACTGATTATAAGCATAAGGTGATGAGAGCAATAAGTTTCATTTAATTTACTTTGAACATTCTAAACTGGATGTTAGAATAGTACTGAAGTACAAATCCAGCAGTCAATCATAAGCTTTAGAGAGAATGATTGTATAAAATACATACTGCTCTGAATTGTAGAGAGTATTGAATAAGTACCTTTAATTTCACTGCCAATAAGGTGAGCAGCTTAAAGCCTTATTTGTTAGTTGCAATCCAGAAAGATCAAAACCATTTAGAATTCTGATACATTTAGAATTCTGAGTTTCTTTTGACAGAAAATGCCTTCAAATCACGTTCAACATCACAAGAATAGAAGAATATAAGGAAATACATCAAAGCCCTTGTAGTGCACCTCGTGTGAACTTCCTAGTGGTAGTGCAGACGTCAAAAGGTGGAGAATGGGGCTGCTCAATGGCAGAGGACTCAGGCTATGATTTTGCTGCCCTGACCCCCAGCATAAGGAAGTGATCACAGAACACAGTTACAAGGAGCACGATGAGGCTTTTAGCGCCTGAAACTTCTTTGAAGTTAAGTGTTCACTGATTGCAACAGCCATATTAAAGTCCAGCAAGAGGTTGAAAACAGTTTGAGTGCTACTATCCCTGTCCCAGTCCCGGACCCCGACTCCCTCACCCTCGCCCGCACTCCCTGAGCCCAGCCCGGCGGCTCAGGCGTCCCGCACCGTCCCCGCGCACCGCCCCCGCCAAGGCGCTGCCAAGGCGGAGCCCCGGTGCTGCCAAGGTGGTGGCGTGGTGGGGTCAGGCGGTGTCCCGGCGGTGCCTCGGAGTCCCTGGCGTCCCCCGGCCTGCCGGGTTCCCCCCGCCTCGGGTGCCCGCGGGCGGCAGGGATGGCCCGCGGGCGCTGCTGAGGGCACCGGGGAGCGGCGTTGCCGCAGCCCGGCCGGGCCTCGGCCCCTCTGCACAGGGCCTGAGTAAAGGCCCCGAGGCGCCTCCGCAGGCTGCAGGCTGCTTCTGGAGGGAGAGACAGAAAACGGGAACGGGGTTGGGGAAGAGCTTTCAGATTCCCGAGGCTTTCCTCTTTTACCAGTTTATCTGAGCGTCTTGGCAGTACCACCCTTCCTCGAGGAGAAGGCCTTAAGTGAGTCCATCAGTATTTATTTACAGGTGGTCAACTATCTTATTTCTGAAAAGGTAAGTAACTAATTAAACACACTGGTCATTAAAACTCATAACTGACATTAGTGTGTTTTGATTAGTAAGGTATGATTAAAAATCTAGATTCTAAGTCTCAGTTCCTGGCTAGCTGACTGACTTTGCATGAGACACTGTTTGCTTTTGCTCAGTTTATTTAACCCTAAACCAGGAGAATAATGATTAGTTCCCAAGGCATAGTGCTTGAGAGTGTAGTTTGGGGAATTAACCAGTTGACATGTGTGTGGTGTGTTACATCCCTCAAAAGTGTACATTATACTGTTAATGTGATATATTACTATTCCACTGAGGGATTACATTGACTGATGCCTGGATGTACAGCCATGGAGAGCTCTTCAGATCAGTGTTTTCCAGAGCAATTAGGTGGCAGCACTGATCATAAATATATATATTTTTATTTACACTTGGCAAAATAGTTATGCATTTTCCTTTCACATGTAGATCCCATCATCATGATTGAGGTCTTTATTATTTTTTGAGTGGCTGACTCCAATAATCATTGGCTTAGTCTGACACATAGAAGTCAAAGGCACAGTACAAATGTAATTACCAGGCACTGGTAGAGGAAATACTGTGATGTTCATCATGCAGGAGAGCAGAGGCTGATTACAAGAAGGTTCAATTTTCCCCCTGAACTATAGTCAAGAATATTAAGTTCAAGTAAATAAATTAAGATGCCAGAATAGGTGAAAAATCTGAAAGTGCCCCTGGTTTCTCTTTGCTTGGAACAGTGGTAGTTTACTAGTGCAGCATTTTATACAGCAAATTCTGCCTATTTGGTTTCTTGTACAAAACTTTGATGGACCTATTTCAAAGCCACATACTGATCTTTTGACCAGTGAATGTTGTAATGCTCTAAACAAACAGAAACAATCTAAATAAGCATCTTAAAAAAAAACAAACAACCCAGTATATTTGAAATATAAATAAACTGCACAGTGCAGGAGAGTGTTGTAATATCCCAGAGGTGCTCTAATGCTGGTATAAAATTTATAAAATAAACTTATAAATTTATAAATTAAGATGTCCTTAATGAAGGCATTTTGGTGGTTTCATGATACAGAAATATGTACTGTTGTCAGGCTTTTGGATAGACCTAAATTTAAGATACTATGTCTTGACTGTAAATCAGAACATACTATCTAGTAGCCTGTACCTAGATACTACAATATCTACAGATTGTGAGATGAAGTTGGTTGAATTTTCTCAATATGTCCCTTACAAAAATTTTAGGCATGCTGACAGTCTGCAAGTTTAAAGAAACTTAACACTTAATACTGTGCTCTAATGTCTATAAACAGAATCCTAGTGTTACCAATCAATAGATGCTTATAGTTTTCTGTATTATGATGTTATGCTAAATGTAGCTGTCCATACTCTAATCTGGTAGATTGTCTCATTTTTCAGCACAGGTGTCCTTTTATTAACTGATATCAAATTTCACTGACAGAGGAGAAACAAAAAAGGTGCCAGAATAATTTCCTATGTAATCACAGTTTTGCACAGGCTAGTCTGAAGTCACACTGGCCAGAGACAAAAAAAAAAATTTTGGAATAAAGATGGGATTCCTACAAAACCCAAAACACTATATTCTTGCTGTGAGCTGAGAACCTCCCAGCTGCTGTGTGCATCCAGATTCTATTTTATTACATCCTGAGGGGACACTCAGTCATCATATTCACTTCCCAGTTACTGCTTCACCTTCCAAACTGGCAGTTGTTTCCATCCTTCCAGGGCCGTATTGTTCAAAAATGTCCAAGACTGCCAGAAAATGATATGTTTCAAAAGTAGCAGGTAATGAGTCAGGTTTGCTACCCACACAAATTCTCTCTTTTTTGCCCCATGTCATACAGATTACTTTCATGACACCACCTGAAACAGGAAGGAAAAAAAAGGGTCTTCTCATCTTGCCCAGAAGAGCTTGGAAGAAAAGGAACAGCAGAAATTATGTCCAGTGCTCCTCAGCAGGTGACTGTCACACCCATGGGTGCAAAATTAACCTAAGTATTCCAAAGAGAGTTATGGAGTGGGTTTATGCTTCAGCCCTCTGCAGTTCAGCAAGTATGCAGATGCTGAGGAAAGGACATCCAATACTTCAACAGGCAAGGGTTGTGTTTGGTTTTGGGCACTCACAATTGTTGTACCTCTAGGAGAAAGAGATAGAAAAGAAAAAACAGCATAGGTTTTCCCCTTGCAGTTTAAATTTGTCTCATTCAGGACACAAGTCAGTGTTATAGATACTTGTTACTCCTTCTGTATAAATTTTGCAGTTAATTTATTTAACAGGACTTTACTGAAAAAGGAGCTAACATGAACAGAATATATCAGCAGACAATGAGATGAGATCCACAGATTAAACACTTTATTCTGAAAGAAACGATTTCCCTGTAACAAGGCTTTTATAGATGCCTTATCCTAGGGGCAAAGTGAAGCAAAAAGTAATTTAAAATTAACAAAAGCCCAAAGTATTTACATGTAGAAAAAAGAGTTATGGTATTATTTTTTGTTACAAAATCAATGAAATTGGCAGGGATTTTCTCACTGATTTCAATGGTCATTGGTCTATACCTTGGATGAACAAATAACAATTAAACAAATAGAGAGCAATCACGAAGCAACAAGAGACAGATCTAATGTTCTGACAGTATAACATGGCTATTGTTTCTTGATGTCATATGCTTATCTGTAACACTGGTGTGAAACATAATTAAAAGAATGCTTTGATCTGTAAAGAAAAATGGAAAAATTAGCTTATTACTTATTCATCTACTTACTGAAAATATCAGAAAGAATGGGTTTTAGACAATTCATCACAAGAAAATTGGCTGTCAGAGAATATGACAATCTCTTTCTACAAGAACAATGTAGTCATTAAAAAGTGTAAATTGCTTTTACATCACACAGTTTTATCTAAGTTAGTTTGAAAATACTAGTCTTTCATGGGCACTTTTTTAACAAGTACAAAATTAACTTCGCATAACATGTTTGAGACTACAAATACTTTTAAGATAAATAATTAAAATTTTTTTCTTAATTGAAAATACATCTTGAAGTTATAGAAGACAACATTTTCCCCAAGATGTAGAACTCACAACATGCATTAACCCTTTCTGTCTCTAGTTCCTGTCTTCTGAATTTCAAGATCTTTATTTAATTATTCATAGACTATACTAAATCAGTTAATATGAAATGTATGAAATGGTAATTTCTTCTGGTGTAAATTGACTCCCAGGGGTTAAACAAGCTTCCTCTTCAGAAGAGAGTAAGGTAATAAATGATAAAATTCCTCCTTCAGATTTTCCCCCAGAAACATGTGTGGAGAGGCAGAAATCAACATGTAGGAGTTGGAAGTGTTCTCCAACAGTAGCTGGAACTAGCAGGAGCAGCAGGAGTGTTCAGGTCTCATGTGGTATCCTATGCTCCCTTCACACTTGCCACCAACAAATGAAAGCAATTGTTTTCTCTTGGATACTGAATCAGAAAATTCATTTCGTTTCACTGCTTTCGTACCACTTTCTCCGTCACCTCTTCCATTAGTCACTCCCTGCCTTAGTCTTGCTCTGTAGTGCATGACCAGTTGTGGTTCACAAAGCATTCTTAAGATAGTCCACTCTTACACAAGAAATTAAACCACTTCTAAACTAGAGGGACAGTCTTCTCATATGCTTCTTTATAAAGGCATTTAATTGCAGTTGTAGTTAAGGCTTTTTAGTATCATTTTTATGTGCTTAACAGCCAGCACAAGTGAGGTTTCTAAGCACTACTAGAATAAAAATGAAAGTGGATTCTACCATCCTTTACAGAAACATTTTAGTTCTTTAAGATTCATGATCATTTGAAGCCAGATGTCTGGTTCCCTTGGGCACATCTGGAAATCCTTATCTCAAAGTCTCTGTATAGAGGGATCTTGTCTGGCAAGCAGCTAAATGTATACCCTGAGAAGACAATTGATAAGAAAATGGTAATTAAATGGTACAGGTGTAACAAAATAATTATGTAAAACATTCATCAGACATTCAAACAAATGTGCATCATTTGCATTAAGCCCTACACTTCTAATAATTTTAGCTGTAAGTCCCAAGCTCATTTCACCTTAAAAGATTTGCTGGCAATATTCCTACTTGGGTTTTAAGTTAATGTCCTTCTGCCAAAGGAATAAAAGAAAAAAGCAGGCAATTTGACAGAGCTTTACAGACGAGTTTTATGCAGGAACTTAGTAAAGCGCTGGATCATGTCTCCCCTTCTTTAGAATTGCTGAGTAACTTCCGTTGTTGGGTTTGTACAATACAGAGATAATGCAACGATTTTAATGGAAAAGATGCTCAAATTTCTCAGCTCTTGTACTAACTGCTTCCCAGCAAGCTTCATTCACATGCCATCATAGTAACTTCTTGATTAGCCCTAAAGTTCTTTGTGTCTTGAATCTTAAATTTTGCATCTAAATTACAGATGCATTTTAGACAGAGAAAATGTTCTATCACTTTTTGCTGAACACAAGTATGTGATGAAGATGCTGAGAGAAAAGAAAGGCTAGAACCTCTTACTTTGTTAAATTTCTTGGTATACAAACACTGGTGAATAGTATGGTAACATTAAATGGAAGACCATGGAAACCAAAAAAGTCTTCAAAATGAAAAGACTGAACTGTGTCCAAAATCTGTAATTAGAGAAGAGAAAACAATGAAAATTACTGCTGTTCTTTTTCAGTCCTTCTCAAAGAAATGGAAAGGCTAGAGTGAACAACAACGAAAGGCTTGATTTTGTTTCAAAGCTTATTAATGGTCAGCATCAAACTCCATTATGAAGTGTAAAATTGAGGGGTTTGCTTGTAGTACAATTCTTTTACAGGGTTGAACTTAAACTAGGTCCTGCTACTGTGAACACTATGACAGGGAGGGGTGTTCCAGAAGAATTTTTCCACATGGGTTCCTTGATCTACATGAAGTGCATTGCACAGAGCCCATATTGCTATTTTGCTTCTTTGAACATCCTCATGATCTTAAAGAAGAGAGGAGGGAGTGGACTGGCTTGTTGGATTCATAAAGATCAAACCTTGAAGACAGTTGCCCATTTTTTTCCTAACATCACCAGAGGATTTGAAAGGTAGTGTTTGGAGGGATTGTCTTGTCTCACTCCTTTTGCATTCCTTTCTGATGTCTGTTCTGCAGCCCAATAATTACACCTGTGAAACAGCTAAGGGATATCAGTGGTTGCAACAAAACTTAAATCAAATTCTTCAGAAAGAGAAATTCAAACTGGAAGAGACATAGAGTTATTAGGATGGCCAAAAAACCCCCTGAGGGAAGGAAAGAAATGGATTTTTTTAACTTGGCCAAATATGGAGACACATAAAGTATGTTAAACATATTAAAGAGCATGATCACCATGTAATTTAAACAACAGTGCAGAAATCTGGAAACAGAATGACCATGTGCAATTCAAAAGAAGGGCTCTAAAACTCAGAGATTAGAGGTTTTTTTCTGAAACAACCTAATGGTAATAGTAATAGGACCAAAAACCTAAACTAAAAGCAAACACGAGTCATATTTAAGGTGGAGATTGTGAGTAGGTCATTAAAAGGCTTTTGATATTAGAAGACTTCTTTTGCCAATCCTGATTTAATCCTCTGCCCCCAAAAGAAAATGTGTTTTGCCGAGTGGAAGAAGCCACAATGCAAACATCTGCACTCATTGTAGACAGAAAGCCTACCTGGCACCATCACTACTGTGGATAAAAAGTACCGGTGGCACTGGGGAACTGCTCAGCCAGCAGGTCAGGCAAGATGAGCATGTAATCGGTAATAATGGACATGGCTAAATCACCTCTTCCTCTGCTCAGCCAGTAAATCTTTGCCTGGCAGATTTTAGGCTTTATGGTATTTTTAAGAAGTAACAAGCAATTCTACTTACTCAAAATTTCATCAAATGAAGACAAACATTTCTTTTTAAGAGATAAACTTCTAAAGTGCTGACTATATAATTGTCTATGTATCACAGATCACAACTTCTTAGCACAGGCAGTGGCAGACTGATCATTCTCTGATAGCAGGGAAAAGCAGAAGTCCTTAAAAAATACATTTCATGAGAAGACTTAACATAGCAATTAATAAAGACAGAGGAAAATGTAGCAAATCAGACAATAACTTTTAAGTGGAAGCATGTGCAAATTGGAAGGTTTTTGCTTTGCTTTTTTCTAAAATTCTCCCAGGAAATGTACATTTCTGCTGGCTAGGAGGGATGAGCCTTAAGGGATAATCAGGCTTACATGAGACCCAGATTTTCAGTAAAATAGGTGAGAGAGATTTCTGGTTATTGCTAAGCAGAAGAGCACAAGAGGAAGATTCATTTTGTAGAAATCATGTATCTTGTGCTGTCTCCATAATTTTTCATTACTAGTCACTCTCAACATTAGGTAATTAGACAAGGGGAAACCTGTATCACCCTGTATTGACCAATTACTTGAATTATTAAAGGGTATAAAATTAATACATTTTTTAAATGATAGACAATTTTTCAAAATTAACTTCCTGAAGCATCTCAGGCATTCAAAAGTATGTTTTTATGCTCTGCTTTCTGTTGTTTTTTGAATACAGATGTTACAGATTTTCAGTCCCAGGTGGAGGCAATTCTAGCTTCTAAATCAACACAAGCCTTGATTTCCCTGTCTTAACTCATTGCCCCTGTATTGTTCTCTGTTTTATACTGATAATTCTGTTTTGAAACTTATCTTTGTCTGCATTTAATGTGCCTACACTGCAGGGAATACTTATCATAATTATCATACAATTGGAATCAAAGATTATAAGGGTAAATGCCTGTAAGGGACTTGCTAGGATTTAAATGTTGACTGTCCTGATATTTCATGCCAAGCTTAGGAGCATTGTGTGCTGCCTTGCTTAGGTCCCTTAATGATCACTGTTCTAACAGTGTGAAACTGCCTTCTAAATAGGCATGAAATGTTCCCAGTTGGAGGCCTCTCTTTACAATCATTTAAATCGGTGCCAAAGTCTAATAGATTCAGTGGAATATAAACACATTCTTGAGGGTTTTTTGGGGTTATTTTCAAAGATTGAAGCTGAAATGCAAAAATATGCATGAATTAAAACAGAGGAAAATACTTGAAGTTCTCAGAAGGATAGCAGAATCCTAAACTTGGTCTTGCATGAGGGGCTAGGAAGGACTGCACAGCTTTAGACTTTGCCCTATAGCTGGGAGATACAAAATATCTTTGACTCTGCCTGATGACTCTGGTAGATTCGTGTGGAATTATATTAAAAAAGGATTTTTCATCCTCCTAATGGGTCCATTTACCCTAGTATGTGCTTTTACGGAAATGTGAAAGTAGTAATTCATTTTGATAAATAATTTAACCTTTTGTAAATTACTTTCTTTTGAGTAGAAAAAAGATACAAACTAGTTGTATATAATAACATATTCAGACATGATATAATCAAAGAACACCACTTAGAATAAGAGTGGGAATTGGGAGTGGAGGGTGGCCCACGACATACTGTACAAAAAAACGGAACACAAAACTTTTTCAAGTTTCAGTTTGCCTCACAATGCAACATAATTAAGTCCTTCAAGTCTTTACAGGCTGTAGTTTACTGCATCTTGCCATCTGCCACTTCCTGAAGTATTTCAGTAGAAGTATTTTAAGAATTTTTTTTCTGTAAGTATTTCATTGAATTGTAACATGTGGGCAACTGCACATATTTACATCAGCAATCATCAACTCCTTTTTATTTCTGCTCGCACCTTCACTTAGCAGATCATCACAATTAGCAGAAATGCAGCAAATTTACAAAACACAGGCAAATGGCCAGGACCCACATTCTTGCCAAAGTTGGCAGCTGTACCAACCCCTTTCCTGGATTTTCCAGCTCCCAAATACCAAAGACTTTTCTCCTATGGGAAAGCCAATGCTTGCTTTTAGGCACAAGATCATATCTTCTTTTAAAGACTTTCTTACTTTTTTTTATGTTCCCCTCTCTCTACCTGCTGCTACCTACCCAGGCATATTGGAAATTCATAATATGAGTTGGAGGTGCTCCCACCTTCAATTTCCATTCTTGCAGTCTGAACATAACTGCTGGAGTAGCAGAAAGGCTGATATAGCCTAGGTTCACTCGAAAAGGGAGAAAGCAGCCAAGTGTCTTAGCCCATATAAGCTGCTAAGAGGTACTGGAGTTACTCAGAAGCCGAAATTTTAGGGAACAGATAGTCATGAGGGGAAAAACAAATTGATTAAACACAAATGCGTGTTGTGTGTACCCCAGCCCACCCAAAAAAACAAAAAGAAAAAAAATAACATTGCCTTCTAATGGCAAACTGTAGACATTTCACACTCAGTCCTCCAAACCTACATGTTTTCATAGCTATTAGGACTGCAATAGATTGTTTCTTCTTCTTTCATGAAAAGCGGCCCTCATTTGTTTTTATATTTTCCCTTGCCTTTATTCTCTCTGTTAACCCTCAACTATGTCTTTCCATTCTGTCCCATTCTTCTCTTCTACTCCTTCAGTTTAAGTCCTGGCAATCCCAGATGTCCAAATATATGTCAGTGTTCTAATGTTCAGAGTCCAGCCCTGAAGTTTTAGGATCTCAGTGTTGCAGTGGAGCAACAACTGTATCTCAGAACAGGGTTAAGAAAGACCTGTATCTTGGATACAGGAATCCAAATTAACACATCACAATGCTGAGAGCATTGGCATGGTTTAAATCCTACTCATCTATTCATCTTAGGTAGTGAAAATAGTTCTCCTTCTCAAGTTTTTTTCATTCCAAGGAATCTAGAAAACAAAGCTCTGCTTCACATAGCTCATTTTGTTTTCAAAATGAGGGCAGACTCTGCTTTTGACTTCCAAAAAGACAAAAAACATGTTTCTTTGCTTGATGCACTATTTTAAATAATTAGTCTGAGTTTACTGCAGTCCTTTAGGAAAATGTAATTTCTGTTTTCTTTTAAGACTTAATGCATTTCAGTCTTCAGCATTTCCATGCAAATACTTGGAAGTGTGATTGGGATTTCCTCAGCCGCCATGTCTGAAGGTGGTTACTTCTGCTGGTGGAAGTAGAAGAAACATGAGATACGTAATGCAGAACTTAGGTAGAGCATGCATCACCCCTTTTCTTATCCTTTCTCTTTGGCACAGATACCTGTTGCTGTCTTCCATGGCTGTTTTTCTACAGGAACTGGTTAAGAACGAGAAACCAGATAATGGCTCCACTTGCCCCAGAAACTGACAAGAATGACTGCCAGGTGAACCACTGGCTGTTGTATCCTTATTTTCAATGTTTTTGAAAGATGCTTATTATCCATATATATGCTGGTTTCCTCTCAAGAATTCACAAAAAAAGTATTATTCAACATGGCATGAGCAATTAGACTTTATCATTACCATATGACAGGAGTTTCTGTTCCAAGCCTAGATTTCTTACAATGTGTATGAGAAACCAAAATTTTCAAACTTAGCCAATCTTCCATTTAAAAAAAATTCCTCTAAACCATTCTATAGTAATAACTTTTATTTTAAAAAAAGGCTATCTGAAGTGAAGCTGGACAAAAATGAATCTATTAATATATAGTGTGTGCAGGGAGGCACAAGAAATAAATGCTGTATTGCTTCATTTGTGACAGGAAAAACTGAAGTTAAATCAAACTGTCAAAAATTAAAATTACCCCTCCTAAAGTATGCTTGTGTGCATCCTTTATACTGTCAACATCTAAGCGGGATATCACCTCTTCTGTACAGAAGGAAAAAGAGAGGAACAAAAGCAGCAAGCCACCAATTTAGTGATTGCTTTTATGTAAATATATAAGCATGTGCACGCATGTATAAGAGCATACACAGAGTGATAACAGCCTCTATACCCATCGTATAGACAGAGATGATGTCATTATTATCCATCTGCACTTGAAATGCATTTTCCATTAATACAGAGAAGCTTCTCACAGACTGACAGTTACAGTACATCCTTGCCACAGCAGTGTAATTGTTTCCAAAGATAAATTACAAATCAGGCCTTGAAGGGATTTCTGTTCACAACTTCTGATTTCTGAATTTTTTTTTCTATCCTTAAGGCTAATTTGTGGGTTTAAAAGAGATAAAGATGTGTTTGGTTGAAGTGGATTTGCACTCTTGTGTAAGTTTTATTTCTGAGTATCACCTTGTATAGATCTGATACAATCCCCCTTTTTTTTTTATCTACATTGGTATTATGGAGTTTAATTAATATTCAATAAAAGATTGCCTAAATTACAATAAAGTTGTGACATCCTACTGCTTCATTATATTCATTAATTTGCCTTTTTATATTTCAAACCAACTACTGTATCTAGCAAAGAAGTAATAATTGTAAACCCAAATTGAGAGAATTATTGTGAACATAAATATAATACCATATTATGTTAATTTACATGGCAAAAAGGAATACAGGAACTATTACAAAGTCAGGAGTAAAGTTCTTTATATATTGCAAGATGTTATCTCTGAACATTAATTGATTTTTAAAATTAATCCACATAGTTTTATACCCTTTTCAACCCTGCTTTCCGTTAGTATTCTAGCTGTGAAGTTTGCTACAGTTTAGAAGTTCTGTGGGAATCTATGTATGTTTTCCATTCAAGGCCTGAATGAATTCATTATACTGGATGGAATATTCATGGAAAGACTTTCAGGATTCTATTAGAAAAAAGAGTTTGTAGTTCTGTACAGAGAGCAAATCTAGAACTCACTCTTTTATTGTTATGTCAATCAATCTATGCCATTCTATCTATATAAATGTAGTGGACAGACTGTGCTAAATCGTTAAAGCATAGCACTCAAAAAATTCACTATTGATGCACCCACTTACAAATTTTATTTTTGTGTGAAAAACTGCAACCATCACCCTGGCTCTGAGTGAATCTCTTCAACAGCACCCAAAAACCTACCCACCTGGACAAAGGAAACCTTGCTGCATGTCCCCAGCTGGAGCTAGCTACCTAAATTCATTAGGAGCTGGATAATAAGGTAACTCAGAAAGCAGTAAATAGACCCCCCTCAGGAGGAACACAATGCTCAGATCTGCAACACCATATGGAAACTGCAGGCTGGGGAAAGAAATTGCTAGATGTAGGAGCTGAGCTGTCAGCAATGATCATGGTGAGCTTCCCATTCCCAGGGGTCATCTGAATTGGCTGTATGAGCAGGGCTGAGCTGTGAGTTGTGTGAGGTCTGTGTTTGCAGGGCAGGCATCACTGGCCACAGGCTTTATTTGTCCTGCCAAGCAAATCAACTTTAGGTTGTGTGTCAGTGACTGCTGTGATCTGCTTGAACAGCCACCATGCCGATCTCTCCAGACATCCAGAAAAGTGTGTCAGGGCTGACGAGGAAGTAAAACACAGATGAGATCTGCATCTCCTGAGTCAGTGACTCAGTCCACAAAAGACTTAAGAAACCTTTTCTTGACCCTTAGTGAACAGAGGCCCAGAGCAAAAACGAAGGAAGAAAATTGCAGCCTGTTGCCCATGGAGACTGAAACCAAAACTAAGGAGACAAAGGGGACCTAATCCAACATTGCAATGGATTACATTTTGTTTAGCTCACAGTGTCTCCCTTAAATCACTGTAGAAAATATGCAGCCTCAAACTTGCCATTTAGCAAAAAGGTGAGGAAATTGAGTCATAAAGCCTTCTTAGCTACATTCTCTGTGTGCTTTAGGCATTTCAGCTGGAGTAAATGCACAAAACAATACACATGCCCAAACTCTATCTTTCCCTGTAGACCCATCAGTTCAAGCTCTGATGAGCTGAGCAACCCAGCCTAACAGGTGTGGACTTTGACAGGCTTCACCCCCTGGTATTTACAAAATAGTTGTCCACATCTGAGCTAGTTATTCTCCGGCCCCTTTACAATGACTGGCAAGAAACAGAGAGAAGACATCTTCTTTTAGTCCAGTGAAACTTATTTGTAAGTTCCCATTTCTCTTCAGTGACTACCATAAAATGTTCGGCTACAGCCAGCTGAGTCTCAAACATTAAAATCTAATTTGAGTGTTTATACTAGCCAGTTTAAGTGTTTTTTCTGTTCAATATGCAAATGTCAAAGGCATTTATTCTTCAGTGCCAAGCTAACCGTAGACAGGCAACAAAAATGCTGAATATAGAGCTGAGGATGAAAAACTAGCTCTGTATCCTAAAGGTAGGTGTTAAAACATTGCAGCTAAAATACCTAGCTCTGCCTCTTTGTTTCTATACTCCTCAGTTCCTCATATTTAAAATAGTGACAATGCACTTCTCTACCTCTCAAGAAACTTTTGAGTATAATTTTGTGAAGAGAGAAAAATAAAATTTTACGAAAATACAAAAAGGAAGAAAAATTGCACTGCTAGGTAGAGATAGCCATTCCTTATTGACAAGTCTATCTGCTTTTCCTAAATCAGAATTAAACCCTTTTCAATCTACCATAATTAGAATAGTCTTCAAGAGGATGAAAAAATAACTGTATTTATTCTGTTTTTATTATATTCAATCTAAACAGACATTCAATCCCAGCTCGTCAGAGGTATTGAGTTGGATAATTCATTCTGAAATCAGCCAGAGCTTCATTTGTAGATCCAGGTCCAAGGTATTTTTTGACACATTCAAAAGAAGACCAGCTTGGTAATTAGTAATGCCTTATCTAACTCAAATGCATTAGAACTAGAAAATATTAGCCATTTTGCAGTGTACCATTTTTCCATTCCTGATTAGATTAACTGGTATGTTTGCATTAAATTATGCAAAGTATTAATATTTACCAAGTCCAAGTATAGCCATGCTTTCAGGGTTTCTGCAATATGAGTTTTCTGCTCCTAATACTTTCTCCAACACCTGCAGTAGAGAGGAGAGATGGAGTTACATGCACAAGGTCTCAGCACAGCTTTTCTATGAGTTCTTACACAAGATTTTTCAAAAGGCAGAATGGTGTGATTTTCTTGAAATACACATTACTTTCCCTACTTTGGTAGCAGTGTGTCAGAAATCATAATCAGATAAACTAATTTTGCCTAATTAAAAAAACAACTAAAGCAAACAGTTGAAATGCCACCCAGGAGCTGAGTAGCTGCACGGCACCAGGGACACAGGAGGAGAGAAAACTGGACCTTGGAGGTCAGGCCAGTAGTTACTGCTGAGGAGAGAAATTGGAAGAACTCAGTAGAAGGATGAGAACATACTACCATGAGAGAAGATCCCATCTTAGACAACAGGAAGGTAAGACCTGTATCTGTGTATTAGAGTAATCTTACTGGAAAGAATATCAGGATACACTGTGGTTTCTCCCCCATAAATTTCCAGCACTCTGCAGTAAGAGCATCTTAGATCTACAGGTTTTTGCGGTGCTGTATTCCTACCTACTCTCAATTGTGCTGTATGTTAATTTCAAGTTCTAGGGTTGGTTCCATTATTTGTTTCCTTTTCAGAAGAATTCTGGAATATTTCCATTCCTCTGGAGCTGCTAGTGCAGCAGACTTCAAGGGAAAAGGTGAATGCCTCTGACACTCTTAAGAATAAGATCAAATACAGCTTGTTAAGAAAAACAACAAGAAAAAAACTTAGAGAAAGAAGTAAGGCAAAATAAATTCATAAAATGCTTTGCATATTTTACAAAACTTTTCAAATGATACTGACATTTCTGCAGTCACAAGGGGATCTGATTCATCTGGAGCATTTTGGCTAGTTCTCTTAAATTCATGAATTTTAATTTTGCACCAATTTTCTCCAGGATTCTGGTAAATTTACTCAGAGACTGAAAAAACAAAAAGGACTTTCTGTTCTTTTGAGGCCTTTCTCTCTTCTGTGTCTCAAAGAGAATCAGGTTTACCAATATTTTTCAAGTTTTTCTCAGAGGTTTCTTTGATTTGACAGGGATAATAGATTGGCCTCACAGGTCAACTTCATTCTCACCCACAGTTTAGGAGCACTGTAGACTGAAGATAATAAGAAGTAAAACAGCACTCTTTAATCCTGTGTAATCACACAGAAACCACAGTTTCATGTTCAAACATAACTAGGTCATTTTCTTCCAAAAGAAAGATAGATTTGGCATATTGTACTTTCCAAAACAAGTCCACTGCTTTATTCACTAGTAACTGCCCTTTTGTTTTACTACTCGCAGTTACAAAGGCCAAACAATTTCAAAAGTGATCGAGTGCTGATGCATTAGAAGAAAACATAGGATGGTCTCTTGATTTGGTCCAAATGCAAAAGGTCTGCTTTGAAATGGCATTCTTTTACAACTTCTTCCATAAAGGAAATGGAAACGAGCTTGTAATGTATCCATTACTCTTACCAGCAGTTCCTGTCCTAAATGACTTCCTTTCAATCTTCATGAAGTCAATTAAACTTTACCTCACAATATTAAGTCAGGTATAATGCTAATCTGAGATTTTTCCTTTCAATAGTGTAATTGCTTCTACAAAGCATTGGAAAATTCTCCAGAAACTCCTAAACACTTTTCTGGCAGTTGAGCCTACTGTAGCAAATAAATCTTTGAACACATACAAAATATGTATATTTCATATTCCCCTTTCCTTGACAGGGCATTGGGGGAGATACAGATCACAATAATATTTATTGGAATCTATTTTATTAGACTGTTGCTATTAAAGGAAGACAACATTATTAACCATTACTAAAAGCAGATATTTGCATGGTCCATTTGCTTGTCTCCTGCCGCTGTTCCCAGCCCTGCAGGTGCTCCCTGTCACACAGGTGGTGCCACACACACTCTCACTCCCAGTCACCCATGTGGAGCTGCCCTGGTGTGACAGTGACTCCTGGGCAGGTGTGCACAGAGTCCCTCCCAGCTCCCCCGGCAGCATGGGCACACCTGGTGTCTCTGAGGGGACACCTTGGATGGGGACAGACCTGTACAGCGCCTTGCTGGCACTGACATGGCCTGGGGGCCTCACACACACCACAGGCTCTGGGTCTCTTATTTCTTTAAGCTACAACAGGATAAGAAATTTCCAGTCTGTCAGCATTTGGGAGATTTTCATCTTTCCTCTCAGCATGTACTCTTCCTCTCTTTAGGCTGCTCTGTTCTTGCCCATGGGTGTTGATAGGGCCTACTCACATCTACTTTATGGCACATGAATGTTTATGCTGACTTCAATCTGTTCTCCCCCTCTAGCTGTGTCTCTGGTGGTCCCTGTTAATTTATTAAAACAATTAACACACTAGGAGAGATTTAGTATACTTCAGAGACTGGGGGTGGGGGAACAGGACTGCCAGTCTTGTTACTTTATTCTTATTCATATCTGAAAGAAGTGTCAGTAAATAAAACCTGAAAATCTTGGTGGCAAGTGTTGTATTGTAACAGACACAAAAATGTCTCTTGTGTTACATACACAGCCAATTACACTGTTTGTGATTAAGAAAAACTGAGTCCAAGCCCCAGCTGGTGTTTGACACAGTTGTCGAAGTGAATTATCTGGCCCACTGATAAATAAATATTGCAGATAGGTTCCCCAGATAATAATCTGAAATTATTGCCCTGAAAAATGTGTAGTTGATACTGTGAAATAAGCAAAAAATTCTTGTCTGAAACCAAAGCACAATGTATTTTCCTGGGAGAGGATGTGACAGCTCCAGTCTAATGTGACTTCACTGAGCCACACTGTTTCCAGACTTTTCCTTCTCTCTCCCTTTCCAACCTGTGTAACTTGTAATATTATATCCAGATATGTGGCTTGTAGCATGAACAAAGAAATGAGTAATGTAATTTGGTGACCATCATCACAGAAGAGATAGCATGGTGTTGGCTCTTCCATTATGACAGCAAACAAAATTCAATTACTGTTTGGATATGATCAATTATTGCCGAACTATCTGCCAAGTCTATTTGCTCTGTTGGCATAAAAAGAGCAACTCTACAGAAAGGACATCAAGTATTTCTGGGGTAAAGAGCAAAGGCGGGAAGAGAAGAAACAGAACCTTAAGAAGAAGCACTGGACAACAACAAGACCATTTTGGGCCGTAGTTTTGCTGTGAAAAGCCCTTAAAGTGTGACAAAGAAAGTAGTACCAGAACAGATCCCAGATGGAGCTGAAAAGGCTATCAGCTGTGCTTTGCAGGCACTCTGCAGTGCCCGGAGAAAAAAATGCCTTGCAGCTGGTCAGTGAAAAAATCACTGCCATGCTCAGCGTAAAAATGTCACTGGTATTCTATCACTACCATCACAATTAACATGCATAACGAACTTTCCCTGAGCCTTTTCAATTAAATCAGAGAAGAAAAGCCTGTGGAAAAAGGCATTCACGTGTACTGATGCATTTTAGAATCTGACTATTCAGTAGCACAAGTCTATGAGCCTACTCTTTTTTCCTGTGGAAATACCTTTAATCTTTATATGTTAATTGACATAAAGTAGCAAATAGTGACTAGAGATATGCTTATATTTTAGTAATCTTCCATGTAGCTTTTGAACTCTGAAAGTTTGAAGTACTGATTTTGTTATGGGAATGATGAATCAAGAAAATAGTGGGAGTTCAGACAACGGTGGAGAAATGCACGTGCTTCTCTCTCTACCTTGAGAATAGGGAAGGGATTGGATTGTAGATTATTTTAAGGTAATATAACCTGGAATACATGGATGAATCTATATTTATTCACATCACTATATGCAAGCACATGATACTAAAAGTCTCAATTTTGAGAACCTTTTCAAAAACTACTGAATATGATACCTTTCTGGGTGCATATGAGAATTGTGGATATATGAGTGTACTATTTTATCTGACTTTAATTTATGAGATGTGACTTTTAGAAAGCGACCTGGGCTATAACTTAGAACCTGGAAAAGACTCACAACATTATTTACTGTAATGAATTTCTGTGGAAAGCAATGCTAGAAAAATGAACTGAAGGCACCATTAAGCAAGTGGTAAATAAAAAGGTAATTTAGCGAGGTCATTTATTTAATAAGTGGAAGTAGACATTGTTTCCTCTACTTTCTACTCCCGTTGGCTTCAAAGAGGTTGAATACTTTTCCAATTGCTTCTATTAGGCAATTATTGGGAAGATACTAATGCCTCCAGGCTCAAACAAGCTCTGATGCAGTGTCATCGGATCCCATGATCCATCAAGTCCAGGTTTTAACCTCACAAGCCAGGGCTAGCATTCCCATCCTCCTGACTGCAGAAATAGGTTCAATGTTGATGTGGCCCTGACAGCAGTAACAACTGAGTGATATGAAAACTTTGTTTTCTGCTTTTCTGGGATTTGACCCTCTTTTTCACCCCCTTTGTACTTCCCTTTTTCCACACCCAGTTCCAAAAGAACAGCCTGCTGATACTTACTTTAGCACCATTATTTCCAGTTTCACTATGCCTTTACCTAGGCACTCCCTGCCTTATGAGTTAGCACTGGTACCTTTGCACTGGGCTTTGCTCACCTTTGAGGATTTTAATCCCCAAAATACCACTGGACAGTCCTTATCTGCGAACTTGGCTATTTTCCCGTAGTTCTTCCTTAAACTCCTGTTGACACAGACAGCCTCAAGACACTACCTGTATGTTTTTCAGCTCTTTTTTGTGCCACTGCCACAGCCAGTGGTTTCTCACATAGTGCCCAGTGAATTTCTCCATCCTAGTATGTTGTCTCACCCATTAGGCCCAATTAATGGCCTAATCATTTATTCCATATATTTAAAAGAATTACCTGTAAACAATATATAGTCTATGTTGTGTTCTATGTGTTCTGCATAATGCATTTCTGTCTGTAGAGAATCTCAAACTCCTCCATTGTGAGGAGCACTGAACTCTACAGATTTGCAGAATCAGATAAAGTTTGAAGGGCCCATAGTGGATCATCTGGTCCAACCTCCCTGCTCAAGCAGGGTCATCCCCAAGCACATGGCACAGGATTGTGTCTAGATGGTTCTTGAATATCTCCAGTCAGGGAGGATCCACAGCCTCTCTGGACAATCTGTTCCAGTGCTCAGTCACCTGCACAGTAAAGAAGTTCTTCCTCATATTCAGGTGGAACTTTCTGTGCATCAATTTTGGCCTATTGCCTCTTGTCCCATTGCCTGACACCATCAAGAAAAGCCTGGGTCCATCCCCTTGACACCCTCCCTTCAGATACTGACAGACATTCATGAGGTTCCCTCACAGTTGTCACTTCTTAAGGCTGAACAGCCTTTCCTTATGAGAAAGGCTCCAGCCTTTATTGTCCTCCACTGGACCTGCTCCAGGAGCCCAGAAGTGGACACAGCACTCTAGATGTGGTCTCACCAGGGCTGAGTAGGGGGAAGGATCCCTGCCCTTGTCCTGCTGCCAGTGTTCTTCCTAATGCTCCCCAGGACAGCATTGGCCTTCTTGGCCCCCAGGGCACACTGCTGGCTCAGGGACAGCTTGCTGTCCACAGGAACCCCAGGTCCTTCTCCACAGAGCTGCCCCCCAGCAGGTCAGCCTGTGGTGTGCAGGGGGTTATTCTTTCCCAGGTGCAGGACCCTGCATTTGCCTTTGTTGAATTTCAGATGGTTCTTCCCTGCCCATCTCTCCAACCCATCCTGGTCCTTCTGAAGAGCTCACATTACTCCAGTATTGGCCACTCCTTTCAGCTTTTTGTCATCAGCAAACATGTTTGTAATCCTGTTTTATATTTAATTGCTTTTAAAATTACATCAGCTGAAAGAAAATTCAGGATAAATTAGAATATAGGGGCTACTGAGAGTTTTTTTATTTGTACTGAAATATATATTTTTCCACTGGTGCTACTGTTAGTATGGAATACAAGTTAATTGCATTCATATAATAATAAAGAAAACAGGCTAATGTTCCAACATAGCAATCACTTTTAAGGAAGCATGTTTCAGAGAAACAGACTTCACAGTAAATCTTGTAAGAAACAGATAATTCTTTTTCTACTGCCTTGCCCTGAAAAAGATGACAGTATATGGCAATAGAATGCACTTGCCAAAATAACAGCCATGCTGGAACAGACTAAAACTCTGGTCAGCCCAAATTTTTACTAACAGACAAATGATGGCTGCTTTTGCAAAATAAGTATGAAAACAGCATAAACAAATGACAATTCCAGTGCACAGTTCCCATTTTCAACAATTTAAAGCTTAGGGACTTCCTGAGTCCAAGCTTGTATGTTTGTTGCTGTGCATGTTTGAATGAAAAGACATTGATGGAATTTTTTTCTCCTATTAACTAGCTCTTTTGAGGGTGGAATCAAATACTGTCACTGTTCTAGCCTGTGCATAATATAATAATGCCAAGTTTCCAAACTTACCCATACAGTAAAGTGCTCTTGAAATGAGGATGCTTTGTAAACAATAGGAGAAAAAATTGTAAGAATTTTCTGCATATAATAAGTAATTTCAGAAGAAAATACCTTAGAGAAATAACACTAGAAAAGGCTTGGGTTTTGTAATTGTAATTTTCTATCCCCAAGTCTTTGTTTGCTGAATTTATAATTGTACAACTGATTAGATGGAATGTAATATATAATTTTATGCTACTTACTTAATACAGCATAATTCCTCTCATTGTCTTTATTAATACAACATATGGTGACAGGAGAAAAACCTGCTTTATTTTAAATTATTTATTTTATTTTAAATTATTTATTTATTTTAAATTATTATAGTGGTATTAGTAATTTGGGCCCTCAACACAAGAATGGACTGAGCATAAAAACTGAAAAGGATGTATCCATGAGATTTTTAGATTTTTAAATAGATATGCATATATATAACACAGAAGAAGAAAATAGATCCTTGGATAGCATGGCAAAGAGTCACAGAAACTAAGGCCATGTTGGGCCCCATCTTGATGACAATAATATAATACCTATTGCCCCACCCTCTATGCACACAGTGACACAGAGAAAGGTACTGAAATAGTGTTACTAGGATTACAAAGGCAAGTACTCAGATATAAAGACATTGAGAATACTATGGTGGATTACTTGCACATCTTGTTTTTCTGAAATAATACAAAAAAATCTCTGGAGATGAATCCTGTTTATCACAGGATCACAGTACAGTTTGGTTTGGAAGAGACAACTGGAAATCATCCAGTCCGACCCCCTGCCAAGGTACAGTCACCTGGTGCAAGTGGCACAGGAACGTGTCCAGGTGGGGTTTGAATGTCTCCAGAGGGGAGAATCCACGATCTCCCTGGGCAGCCTGTTCCAGTGCACCCCCACTGTAAAGTTCTTCCTCGTGTTGAGGGGAAGCTTCTTATGTGTCAGTGTATGCTTGTCATCCTGTCACTGGGCACCACTGGAAAGAGTCTGGCGCCCACCTTTGAGATATTTATATGCATTAATGAGACCACAAAGTGTTAACTGTGCAAGGACCTGCACTGTAGCAATAGGAAAGATCTATCCATGATTAGGGCAGCTGAATAGTTCTTGTTAAACTTTTACCAGGTAGATAGTAGTTACTGAGTCTCCTTTTCAAGAGGTTTGACTTGAAAATCAGATTCAAAGTATTCAGCTTGCACAACTATGACAAAGTCTAAGGTAACCCTGCTCGTATCTGAGATGACTTGCTTAGAGAAAGTCTTCAAGTTTCCCTGTGTACAATAGCAGAGCTGATTAGTTGAAGTCCCTGACCTACCCTCTTTCTGACTGTTTGAAACTTCCTCCATAATACATTTTACTACCTACTCACTTAAGCTGATTCAACTGTGTATGTGTATTCATGCTGTGAGCCAGACTAATGAAATCATCAGTATTAAAAAATAATCATACCCTTTTGAGGATATTCAACAATTTCTGTTTGTTTCTCTCTTTCTCATCAGCCGGCTTACAGCACCACCTTCACAAGCAGCTGAGGGTGCAGGGCTAGGAATGACTGATTACAAGGTGAAGGCAGGCACACTAGTGCAATAGTTTAGCCACTAGAAAAGCCTGCAGAGCACCTCAAACCTGGCTCTGGCAGGGCTGGTATCAACACTGATGCCAATTAGCCCTGGTGGGCTCCAATCAGTTAGATGTGGAGCCAACTGCAGCTGGGGGTTAAGTCCTCTCATCGTATCATTAGCTGCCTGGTAAGCTCCTGCCTGGCCACCACCTCCTTTCAGGTAGTTGCAGAGTGTGTTAAAGCCTCCCCTGATCCACCTTTTCTCCAGGCTAAACAACACCAGCTCCCTCAGCCACTCCTCACATCACACTCTCTAGATCCTTCACCAACTTCATTGGCTTCTTCTGGACACACTCCAGCCCCTCAATGTAGTTCCTGAATTGGGGAACCCAGAACTGGACAGAGAACTCAACGTGCAGCCTCACCAGTGCTGAGTACAGAGGAAAAAATTCACCTCCCTGGTCCTGTTGACAACATTATTTCTGATACAAGTGAGGATGCTGTTGGTCTTTTTGGCCACCTGGGCTCATGCTGCCAGAGGGCGGCCAACACCCCCAGGTCCTTTTCCACTGGGCAGCTTTCAAGGCACTCCTGCCCCAGCCCCTACTGCTGCATGGGGTTGTTATTACCCAAGGGCAAGACACAACACAGCCTTGTTGAACCTCATACCTCCGACCTCAGTCACATTGTCTTGGAATTACTTGTTTTACAACAGTTTCTGCTATACAATAGGCAGTTATCACTTCTCTTTCTAGTAATTATTTTCAGTACTGTATCTATACCTATGATTTCTGTAGGCATAATAATAATTTAACCAGCTGTTTTGCCTGATTTTAAAAGTTATGAGGTAGCATTACAGGAGATGCACTATTCTTTAGGTATCCTTTCAACCAGCTACTATAAAACATGTAACCAGTGCCACCAAGGGATATTTTATCAGATATAAATAAATTTTTGTTTACCATCATGTGTGTTCATGGCCAACACCATAATGACTCCATTTTTCAATTACCTGGGATATTTTTTCTTTGATATCTGTTTGAAATCTGATTTAGTTAATTTACCATTTTTCTCTGAAAAAAAGATTCAAGTTACTGAATGTGAAAATGGAATCCAATGGTACTGTTGCCTGAAATAATGAACTATTGTACTAAGTACTTCAGAGAGGCCCACTGATTTATTCTGGTCCCATGTACATTCACCCTGCCATCATGGGTAGAAAAAGTCATTATTATATGATGAGTCATTATAGCTCTGTGATCACAGAGAACATTTTCTACAGAGATTCAATATCCTTCCAAGTTACATATTTCACAGAAGTAGGTCAAATTGAGCAGTGATTGAAGACTAACATTTCTGCAAGTACCCAACTATCCAGATTTTATCAAGATAATTCTGTAAAGAAGTGCTCTGCATATAAAGAATGGCTTATCTTTTTGTAATAGAGATCTAAAACTGCTGTGGGTAATTCAAAGGTCTTTTCTTTTATGACCTCCTTTTAAGTTCCTGCTCTTTTTCTCTTCAGGTGTTATTAACTCATGTTGTACAAGATCGAGGTAAGTTCTGAGTCACTGACAATGTTCACCAGTTCTGCATTAGAGTGAGAGGAAAACAGCAGGGGAACTGAACATGGAAATTCCTGATCACGTGGAATCTTCTGCACATCACAGAAATGCTCTGGCACTATGGAGTTGGGGAGTATCAAAGGGTCTACTAGTGCGTGTCTTTGGATATCAGATTGGCATCTATTCTTTAGTCCATAGTTCTTGTAAGGGACTTTCAATTTTCAGCTTTTCTTCCTGGTGAACAAGATCATAGGACCATCTATTGTAGATTTGTGCCTAGCTTTTATGTTGCCCTTTACATCATTTGTTGGCCATTTTATTCACCATCTGCATGGCCTTGTAGAGATAAACTAGCCAATAGTTAGCACCTGTACCACAATGCTTATCCCAGTAGAAGTCTACAGAGTACATTTAACAATAGATTGTGAGTGGGTGCCCTTGTCTTGGGAAGGTGATGCTCAAAGAGAGGTCGCTGACCAGCAGTGACATCTTGTGCCAAAAAAGGAATTTGATGTCCAAAGAAGATAGAACTCTGGTCACCATTAATTCGCTCAGACACAGAAGCTGCAGGTGAAGGCTCCATTGTGGAAGGCTATATATAAAAAAATTCCAGTGAGCTTTCCGTTATAATGATAATAATGCAACACAAGGAGGAAGAGAGGGTTTAAAATAGTACAGGAGAGCCATCACAAGGTACCAACTTGGCATGGCAGCTCAGCAAAATAAGTCAAAATTACAGGACATTGCCCACTGAACCATTACCAGATTTTTTGGTAGACATATTAGAGGTGGTCAAAAAGAGAATTACCATTCTGTAGGAAAATCTGACATTTTGGAATCTGCTCTTATTATAATGAAAATGAAAAATCCAAATGTCAACGTTTTCTAAGATACAGTTCTAGGGAAATATTTCTTTGGAAATGTCAGAATTTCAGCACAAGTTTCTTGATAACAATGTGAAATCATTAAACTATGAAAAATTATATATATATGTGTGTGTAGATATATCTGCTATTACTTACAACACATGAAGTAGCAAGACATTATTCGGAGCAAACTGAAATGATTCATAGCATTAATGAAAGATGATGAAAACAAAGAAATAGTCTTATCGTGAAGTGACAAGTTTTCTTGTGACAATACTTCAGCTAGTTTCAGTAATCATGTAGGAATAATACCATGTTTAATGATATTGTCACATCATTTTGATCATTAAAATTTGTAAGTCTATTTTGTACAATCAAGGCCGCAAGCACAGTGATTGCCTGATGTTATTTGTTAACTGTTAATTCTGAGTCATTCACATGGTTTCATAGTCAATGTTTCATAAGTCACCCAGCTATGTTTTGCCTTAAAAAAGCCCCATTTGTCTATTGGCAGGTGACCTTTTGGGAAGAAAAATAAGTTTTGATTCCAGTAAAATAAATCTAGAACTTAAATTAAATTACTGTTAAATTAATTACAGTCTTATTAAAAAAGTTATTAAATGCTTGTTTGTGTGTGTTCTTGGATTTATATTTTCACAGAGCTATACAACTCCAATAACTGCTGAAAATTTATTCCTTAATTAGTTATTTTTTGGGCTTCAGTAAATAACAGCCTTGAGGTTTATGGCCCAAGTATACCATTTTTTTCATCAGCTATGTATCCAGAGTTTTTTGACTGCTGGGAATTAATTTACAAAAGTAAGACTTCATAGATTATCCTTCTTATGCCCTGTAGCAAGCATAGATATTGGAAGGGTCTTTTAATGTGGAATTCATTGCTTCAGAGGGTGTTAAAAAGCATTTATTAAATTTAGTGTTTTACTGACAAAATACAAGGGACAGAAACCTCACTTTCCTAAAAGCTTAAGGAATACAGTTTGTTAAGGTGTTCTCACCCCTTATCCCTGTTCTGATCAAGGACTGATCAGAAGTTTGAGGAGGAATTGGTTTAGAGCTCTGTGAGTGTGTGTGTGCACGTGTGTGTGTGTGTGAGCACAAGAGTGAGATACCATCTACTCTAATGCTGGGTACTGGGCACTGCCCTTGCCAGGACTGTGCATGGCCAAATGAAATCATACTCAAGGTCTCTGTTAAATTACATCTTGACATTAATAAAACTGTCAACGCATCAACCTCCACAGTAGTTGTTTTTTTAATAAAACACATTTTTTTATTCTATTCCTCTTGCTTTAACTATGGCACAGAATTGAATGCTGTTTTTTAGTTCACACTTGTGATCTCACCAATTTATAGTTTCCTGTTTAAGGCACCAAATGAGATGCTCATCCCATCAGAGCCATTTTTACCAACTGTCTTGAGATGCATGTACACACGCAAACACCATGAACATTCCCCACGTTATGTTCCAATGGCAATTTCAGAATTATTTTCTGAGTCATAAAGGCCATGTGTAAACCAATTTTAAAAATACTTCTGAACATGGATTTTTTTAATGAGCATTCAAGATGCAGGCAAGTGTCTGCTGTACCAGCTCTGCTTCCTTCATTCCTCTCTCCTGCTTTTGTCTTGCAGAGCCTCTCAGTATTGCTAAAGGGGTGCTGCTGTAAATTGGTCTTAGAACCCCCCTCCACCTCTGCATGCCTAATGATGGGGCAAAGAAGTCAGATCATGCCTGCATCTGCTTGTAGCCCTATCTCTTTCCTGTCTGTACTCTGACCTCTTGGCCAGCTCCCTGCACTTCAGTGCTGTCAACCTCATCTATATGTGTGTTTCACAGGAGCTTGGTACAAGCCTTGTGTTTCCCCTGATTCCATGGCTCTAACATGTACTTCCTGCAGGAGCACAGCACACACATTTATATCCAGAATACTGCTCCCTCTGGTTCCCTGACTTGCATAAGTAGATGTGTACCTTGGTACTGTCATATTTCACTTGATGCATTAAATTTTCTCCACAGGTCTCATGAAAATATATTTCCATTGATTTATTTTGGTCAGTTATCTGTCACATTTTTACAGATTTTCCCAATCCAGGTTTATCTGTGTAAATCCTGTCCCTGTCCTACTACTAGTCCTTGCTGCTTTATGATAAATTAACAACATAAGGCTAAGTTAATCTTTCAGGTCAGTGTCTTCATTTTTCTTAACTCCTACCCAGTGCAACTTGGAAAATAAAATCCGTTTATGCTACTACACAATTTAAAACTGCAGCGTTTAGTAAACCCAAATATTAATTTGACTATTGTAATGCCAGACATCAACATCCTAAGTAATTAACCTGAATTTTAAAAGTGTTATTTTTTCAGACAACATAATTATTTGCAGGTTACTACATAGCACAGATGATTTGTCTTTGTCAAATACATTTTTTATTTGCTAGTTGTAACCAGTCTCAATAGATCTGATTGGTACCATGCAGAGAAGTAGAACAAAGTAGATGAGTGAATGAATTTTCATTTTATCCTAAGCTCAAAAATTCTTCAAGCATATCTACTCAAAGTACAGATAAATTAAAATGTAATTTGCTCTTTTCTTCCACTTCAGTAGTTTCTTCCACTTCAGCCTCTATTATTCATATGATGGCAAGCTCTAGGTCACTGTATGCAGGCAGCTGATATTTAGCAACTTAGTGGAGCCTAATTGATTGTCTTGTGAAAATTCTATGTTTCCTAAACAAAGAACAAAATACATTCCTACTAGCAGATCCCTTTTTTCCTGAAAAATATCTATGAGCAAGCACTTCAACAAAAAAATACAACGAACACAAGTATTGTTTCTCAGTTTTTCTTCAGACATAATTAAATTTTTATTATCAATCAATATTTGTGGAAATGGCTGTTATGGACCTCTGGGATAAGTGCATAAAATCTTTTTTCTTTATTCAGATTTTATTTGTCAGGATTCTTGGTGCAGAATTTTGGTATTCTTTCGTAATATGATCACTTGAAGATTCCAGTCTAAATCTGTTATGACAATACAACCCCAAAATTTTTATACAAAACATAGGGGTTGTTTAATTGCAAAAAGCATAAAAATCATCTTCTGGAATGTGCCTGGATAGTGGTTCCATAAGGTAGCATTTTGGGGTGTGCATTATTAAGGGCATTACTGATTTTTCCATGATTGCTTTTTCATCCAATCCAAAATATCAGTGATTTCTCCAACTTTATTTTAGGAATGTCTAAACATTACAGCTAAATTACCTTATTTCATTTCTATTGAAAAACGTTTCTTGCCAGCTATTTTATCAAGAAGTGCAGGTCAGCATCTTCACCCTGTATTTCATCTTCACTGTGTATTTCATCTTTGGCTAAAAGCATTCTCTCTTTCCATATAAAGGATTTTCTTAAGACCTGTATCCTGAGTGACAGATCTAAAAGACAACCTGACCTGTCCATTCACATAGATAAAACTCTTGCTAGCTTGCATCCCAACATCGGAAAGGATTTTTTTTTTTTTTAATTTTAGATTAGAGAGGGCATTCCTCCTAAGTAATAACCATAGAAATGCTGCTACAAAGATTTTGTTTCTATTTTGTTTCCACCATCAAATTTTAGATATTTTCTGTCTCATCTGCTCTTCTCCCTCTGCCTGCCTCTTCTGTACTGTGTTAAATATAGTCCCCTTCTCTGTATCCAGTTTGTATCCAGTCTTGCCAGTCACCTTGGAAAGATTCAGTTTCCATCTGGAAAAAAACATTATTTCCACTTGGAAAAGTTTTCAACCAAATACCTGCATGCTTAACACTCCTCTTTGCCACTTGGGAGGAGCTACTTGTACACAATTGTGTTGGTCTTTATCCTTTTTAAGTAAACTCCTTTTTATTAAATTTCCTAGGCAAAAAATAATGAAAAAACCAGGCAACAGTACTATATGTCATATTGATGTGCATGGTCTCTTTCCAGTGCTTGTATCTGTCTGATGTTTCATCCCTTGTGTTTAGAGCACTGATTGTCTGCAGAAGAGACCTTTTGTTATTGTTGTTATTGCTTTCTAATGCAGTGGCTTGCTAGTCCATGAGCAGGACTGATGTTACTATGGATAATGACAGTAACAACATCAGCAGCTTACTCTGGGAAATGATCATCCACAGAATGCTCTAATGACTGGAGAACTGCAAAAAATTGAATTTACTCTCTTTTCCTTTACAGTGAGCTCTGACATCTCTTGAGTTTCCAACATATAGTTCATATTCTGGTCCAGTGCAAGGTATTACATGTTATCTAGAGTCACTTTATGAAAAAAAATTCATTTAAATTTTTGGCATCTAGATAAATGCAATGTAACCAGCATGAGTTATACGCAGTCTTCAGGCAGTCTTTTCTGAGTCACACTGATCTTGTGTACAGACACTGCAACCAGCCCCTTGTGCTGTGATGGAATGATGAGCTGGAGAGAGAGCCATGCACTAGAAAGCAGACTAGAGCAGAGAACACATAGCTCCTGCAGGTCAATGTGCTTCTTTATGATGTGTTATAACTTCCACTTATTTCTTTGGCAGAGATGCATCTGACTGTCATAATAGGTATGAGGAAATTCTGTAGTCTTAGGTTGCTTTCTGGAATTGTTATATCCAGTATGGGAAGAAGGCACTAGTTAACAAGGCATATTAAAAACATACAAATTTAAGGAAAATGTGGTAAGTTAAGCACTTAAAAGTGATAAAGTGCTTTCGACAAAGATTTAGATAGACAGATGTCACTTGACTTCTAGAAATATAAACATAATCTTTTACCACCTATGAGGACTTAGACAATGCTGTTGCATGTCTCAAAACATGGTTAGAGAAGGAAGTTCACATAAAGTAAGCCACCACAGCTGGAATAAGCACAGATGAGAAACCAGAAATCCCAGGGCTAATGAAGGCGATGATTTGGAATTAGCACATCAGACAAAATTCTGCTGTGCAAACTGTGGGAATTTAAGATAACACTTATCTGGACAAAAAATTAGCCCAGTGGCAAAACTGTGGGAGAGGATACACATGCCAGTCCAAGCTGTGGAAACAGCATCTATGCCCCATGGACACCACACCCATGACCTGGATTTATAAAAATGGTACCTCCAGAAGAATGACTCTGGGACCTCCACTGAAAACCAGGGTGAAGAAGGACCAGTGGGATGCCTCAGGGGCCCATGTGATGGTAGCACCTTTTGCTTAATATCTCTCTCTCACTCTCTCTTTCCTCCCTCCATCCCCAGCCCCCTCGGCCCTTCCTCTTTCTTTCTATCTCTCTACCTCCCATTTGCTGTTAAATAAAATCCACACTATTGACTTCACTATTGACTATATGGTCTTGTTTGCACCTTAATTCGGGCAGAGGCGTCTCGTATAATCAGATCTTAACACCACCTAAAACTTCTCTTGAATATAGGCAAAATTCTAATTTTTAAAATGCTATATTTAACCAGGAACACCACCTTCAAGGAGGTACTCTCATTTCATGTTTAACCTATCTTGAAGAATATGAGCAATGTGATGAACAGACCCTTTAAGAACTAGGCTTTACTTTCGGTGAGATTTATATATTTTTCTACATCTCCAACAGAATATATTTCAGTTCCTTCTCCCAGTATAATGAGGATAGTGAAACTTAAATCAGAACATGGGTAGACTCCAAATCCCATTTTCTTACCGTTCCTAGGTCTCCATTTTTCAGTCTGCAATTCCTTAGGAGAAATTACAATACAATTCCCCTCTATTCCTCTGTAAGGTTCCCTATATTAAGCCAAACTATAAAAAAGCATTCCAGTATCTACAGTATGTATAAAGTAGAATTTAGTAATCTACATCCAAAAGAACGATCTGTAAGAATACTGTTTAACTTAAGAACAAATTTAAATGTTCAGCAGCCCATATGGGATTAATGACCTAGATACCTAGATATCTGTAGAGTCCGTGAGAATTTACTCTCACATGTCTTGAATCTGCGGTGTCAGCATTTATGTCTGAGCTGGACAGTCTAAGCTCATTATAATGAATGACCACAAGTGCATAAGGTACATTTCAGTTCTGTTTTAGCCATTAATAGTAGGTTGAGATTATACTATAGAAGCACTCACTCACTGACCATGAGTAGTCTACTTTGTATGCATGCATATTTATGCAGACAACTCAGACTCCAATGGATCCACATTTTTATTTGAATACTTATGTGCCTATTGTGTGTCCTCAGTTTCACCTCCATGGAGTGGTTAATCAGATTTTGAGTGCCTCACTTGTATTGTTTCTGATTCAACACTTGACCTAAATCTTCTGATAATCTACTAGGCACAGTCTGAAACCACATTGCTGAGGACAGAAATCTGTGTGGGATCATTCAAATTCCAAGACACAGATGAGGTACATGGGAAGTGAAAACTTCTTTAGTCTCTGTTTTGTCACATGTAAGAAAACAATTTCCTGCTAGATCAATGGTTGCTTTTTCAGCATAAGGATGGATGCAAACACCCTCTGGGCTACTGCATTTGTTCTGGATAATCACATATTTCAAGCTGACTTGTGACTTCCATACCCAGAGCCTGCATGGAGAAACAGTAACACACAATATCTGTAGTGAAATTTATTGCTTATGTCTCAGTGCTTAATGTTTAGTGAAGAGAGGATTCACCTACAGCAAACAAACCCAGTCATGTTCAGGAACGCAGAACAGATTAAATTCTTTGAGAAAGGAGAGAGACCCTCACATGCAACTAACATAAGGGAGTACACTTTTCAGACCTGTTAAAAAAAGAAAATCTGTGGTGCCAGGTGCCCATATGCCTATAAATATATGTTGCATCTGTGTTATCTTTATTTTGAAAGCATTTATGAGACAGAATGACTCTTATTCCAGTGGGTCCACCTTCTCCGTATGGAGTTCTGAAATTGCAGTACTGATCTGGCATAGTGTTTTGAAACTACAGAAGTTCTAGTAACAAAAATATACTTCTGAGACACCAGAAAGTGGACACAAAGCCAAACATGAAGGGATGCATTTCCTTTATAAAACTGGAATTGACTTATGTGAAAATTACAAGAATTTGAATGCATTTTTAATTATTTTTTCGTATCTCAACACTCAAGAGTTAATAGGACAGATGCTAGAACTATAAAAGAACATACATGTAGTGTTTAGTTTCATGCTTTCTGAGGCAGCTTTTGCCTGAGGGAGGCTCACAATTATTCCAGTTGTACCAGCTTCAAGGTAAGCTAAGGTTAAGAGATAGAGGCAGCATGGGGAACAAGTACCACATCTTTCTGTGCCCAGCAATGGTACTATTGTAATAATGCTAATATCGTTGAATCTAAAACTTGCTTGACACTGTGAAATGACCATAGAGTAGAAAGATGAATTTCCCTGTATCATCATATTTCATTAGCACAAAGCATTATCAATAGTTCATTCTGTCTAGGAAATTACTCCATCATATCTACTTACTTGCTTGAATTTATTTTTACGTTTAGAGGAATGGAACATAACCTGTCTGTGCTTACTTTTCAAAAAACTGGGTCAAACATTTGGAGATGTATAGAGTATGCTGTTCACTGAAATAATAAGCTATAACTCATCTGTTCTCTTAGGATCTAATAATTTCCTAGTGAATTAATGTTATTTTACAGGCAGGAATCTCACATACATTCTGTATTTCTCTGGGCAACTACTATTCTAAGAGTGATACTGTCTCCTGTGCAATTGACATAAAAATTCCAGAGGGAAAGGGAAATCGCAAATGAAGCCTTTTCATTCCTCATCCAAAATATCAGATTGCTGTTAACCTAGGGGGGAGGAGAACCCTGAAAAACAAAAACTCTTGAATAAAAAAGCAATGAATCGAGAATAGGAGCAAAGGCTGACCAAACCATCAGACTGTTTGGACTCTTTGTGCTTCACTGTGTTGCTTCTCCAGTAAATGTTAGAGTAGTTAAAGTTCCATATAAAAACCAGCACCTGTGACTTTGAGGCTGCTTCCAGCTGCCTCTGGTAGGTGTCATCCATTTTCTCCTCCTGATCAGGTAGCCTGTAGCAAACACCCACAGCAGTGTCATCCTTACCAGTCTACCCTTTTATCCTAACCCATAGGCTACCTATAAATTAATCTCATTAATCACTAAAGAAGTACTCTTCAGCAAGGTGATTCTCTATGTCATTCAGTTAAGTGAAAGTACTGAAAACTTTAAATAGAAAGAGTGTCAAGGCACAATCATGGTTTATCTGTTAATCTCACTAAAAGGTAGTCTACCAAATGTATTTGTCTGCCTTCTGAGATGAAGTTAATTGGATTTGTGCCTTCTCTCATTTTTGTTCTGATATTCCATAGAATGTTTATTAATTTTGTCATTTCTGAACAGTCTGCATTAAAGAATTTGGTCTTCTCTAGTTTTGTCAGAGGAAATGTCAGTGCTCATTCCCTGATACTTGCTATTTGTTTTCACAGCCAGAACAACTATTTTCTGACTGGACGTCTTCCTGTTTTGCTTAAATCGCTTAGCACTTGCATATATATGGTCTCTGACATGGAGGAGGGCTGGGTGGTCCCTGTCATTAGTTTTCATCTGAAAGAAACAAATGAACTAGAGCAATGAATCCTGTAATAGGCTTCCTGACAACTATAATCTCATTTCAGCACCTGCATTTTACTTACAAGGTCCTATTTGATTTGCTAGTGAACATTCATACATTCAAGTATAATTTGTTGTCTGAGGCATATAATTTCTATAAGCTCCTACTGAGATCAGTTTCTATTCCAGTAGACCTCAGTGTGTATAACCTCTTTATAAGAAGCTTGCCTAAAGAACAACATTATGCTTATGACCACGGGAAACAAATATTGCAAGTTGTTCTGTGAACTGAATAACTATGTTACAGACCCTTTTGACTACAAAATCTTGACCTTTAATATTTTTAAAAAGCTTCTATTTTCTATGCAACTGTTCACTATATGTAAAGGTTTAGCTGTAGAGTCAGCCTGTCTTTCAACATTTTCAAAAATCCTTGGCAACAACAGCAAGCAGGAAACATTCAAAAAATTTATTTTATAAAAAGATTGAACTTAGTTCAGACTAGGAAGAATTGGATGTTGCACAATTTCAAATGTTTAACATCTTAAATCCCACAGTAAATGTTGCACTTTAAAGGTACATGTAGTATATGAGAACATGAATCTCTTGGATCATTCAGTCCAGTAATTTACTACTGCAGGCAATTATGTCATGCCATATACTGTAGTTATCTATAAGCAACATGACATTTCTGCATCCATTAGGGGTGCAATATCCAGGGTTTTTTTTAGATTTGACCATTAGAGAGTCATCCTGGGATGGTAAACTGCAGCTCCACTGTCCTCTGCACAAAGGTAACAAAACTGGCCCACTGATGCCATGCAGCAAATAAGAGGCAGCTAAGTCCTCTTCCACTGAATTAAAAGCTGCCTCACTTTTTCTTGATTATGCCAGAGAGTGAGCCTACATATGGGCAGACCCCATGAGTGATTGAGTGACTGACCTCTTGGCAAATGGGGTGAGAAAAGCCCAGTTACCTTTCGTGGAAGTAGAGCGAGTTAGCTTCCCTTCACTACTGGAGGGAAGAAGCTTCTTATCAAAGTGAGAGTATCCATGCGTTGATACCTCATCTCAGAATAATTCAAAGTATCTTATTCTGAACTTATTTAAAACACTTTACTAACCAGACCTTGTGAATTTTAGATTTGGGTCCTTTTCAGCTGGGTAAAACAATGATCTGACATCTACCTTAAAATAATGATTTGTGTTCCTTTATAGGGAAGTCTTTTCAGTAACAAATTCTCTGATGTCTAGACAATTTTTTTTGAATTTACACTTAAATTTATTAATGAGTTGCCCTTGTTTGTCCTTTCCCTGCAGTTTGCATAACATTTACTCCCCAGTGCAGTTATAGCTTTCAGTCTTGACTCTTCACAGCTATAAAAGAAGAGACTCATTTATCTCATCCTGTGTGTTAGATTCCCTTCTCTGATACTGCCAGTAGACATTCTTCACATCTGCATTCCACACTCATCTGCCTTGAACACATGTGCAGTGTGTACCATTACTGGTGAAGTTTCAATAGGGTCTTTTAAAGGAATTATTATGATCCTCATATGTGTTAGAATATCATTACTGAAGCAACTTCTGATAAATTAACTTTTTCAGTATTAGAGTGTATGAGCTGTTCCTAAGTATCTTGGACTATCTAATGTATTCCACATTTCTTCTACTTAATTATCTAACAGCTAGATGAAAAAAGTCTGTGATTTTAATTTTTCTTGATTAATTTTTTCCTCAGTTTTATTTGATCAGTAATATCTAACTTTTTGCACTCAATTCCTTTCTCCTTGACATTGTCCTTGAACTTGTGTCTATGTCAAGTGTCAGTGATGCAAACCAGTTTTCCTGCCACCAACGTGAGCTGAGGAATGCAATACTCATATGTCCCTGCTTTACATAGTCTTTTCACAGAGACAGCCAGCTACCTTCTAATCTTTAACAGTTTCACATTCATTCAACAATTTTTGTAAACAACCATCAACCCTAATTTAACAATATTTCCACAACACTGCACAGATACATTTTTAAATTTGTTTTAATCCTACAAGATCAGGTGTTTTAGAAAGAAAGAAGACTAATTTGGCACTTCTAACCTGGGTATCCAATTGCTCTTAACCCATTTTCCATTATGCACTGCTTTAATGAAGTCTTCTCTCAATACCTGTTTTGTTGTCTGCCACACTATGAAACAAAACTAATGAAGTGATGTTCTTCATGGACATATCTGGTGACAATAAGTTGGGATTTTTTTTGGACTTTTTGTTTGTTTTTTTTTTTCCCTGAAGACATTATTTTTCCTTTTTTTTTCCTTATTTATAAATGATAAGGAAGTAAAGTTTTGTCTTCTTTGGCTTTGCAAGAATAACATATTAAACCTCTCAGGCAAAGGTATAGATTACTAGAACTAAATAGGTTTTAGCTAAACTCCAAATATTTTAGTCAATATGACTTTTTCTTTTTCAGTCTTTCAGTACCCTTCTGTCTTGTGATTTCAAAGATAACTCCAAAATTCATAAGATCTGAACATATTAAAAAAAAGCCAATAAAATTGACTTCATTTGTGCTACATTCCATTTGTACTGCACCAAAAAGAGATTGATTGTTTGTTTTTCATATCAATTGTAGTAACAAATATGATCAATACGTAACAAGATAATATTAGGTATCAACTAAAAGATTCACTGATAAATGCCCTGTTTCACAAGGCAACACGGTGACAGCACTCCATCCAAATACTCTAGGTTTGCCTAGATCTTTTAAACTTTGAAGATGCATTTAGATTATCAGGTAATATATGTATGGGTTAACATATTTTAAATGGATAAACTGCATTCTTTAAAGGGAGGAAAATAATTGCAAAGAGCTTAGATGCTCTGACTTCTTGTTTAACCAGATATTGTTAGGGGTCTAACTCCATTAAGGTATATTTAATTTCCACACTCAAATGCAGAATCTAAATCAGACTCGTGCAAGGCCATGCCACCAGTGCTGAATAGCCCAGCTGGTTTTAAGGATAAAAGGAAATCACAAGAGGTCAAGCAATCACTCAGTGAAAAGGAAAATTTAGAAAAGCCTGGAAAAAAGGCTAAAGATGAGAATCTGTGTTTTACCTTTTTACTTATTGGACATATTAAGCATGAACTTAGTGTCTATGATGAAAGCTATGGTAATATCATTGATGGGCACAGAAGAGGAAATTATAGAGTGAAAGAATTTTTTTAAGAATAGGCTCAATTTACACTGTGCTACAATTTGAAGAAATGAAGTCACTTTTCAAGTAGCATAAAAGATCATTTAATGGTGCCACTGCAACAAAACCATAGTTACTTCCCTCATAGCAACCTCATTGAGTGTCACAGAGATACTGGTCCCAATCACCCTCTTCATTTAACTTGGCTTACACCAGGTTAGTACAGCAAAGCATTCTAGTGCTCACCTGGCACAATCTATTCAGCCACAAATGGAGGTTGTTCATTGCCTGTAGACAGCTACTTTGGTATTGCTGACTTAGAGCATAAAAACAGGAAGGAAGATGTGCCAGAAAAGCTTCTTTATGCTTCAGTTTTCCCCAGAAAAAGGGGCAATGTTTCAGTGTCCATCAGACATGCCCTAAAATGTGTAGAGCAGCTATGATCTACCTCAATCTACATTATCAGAATGATGCACAGTCTTTGCTCTGTCTTCCCACATGGCATGTCCTTGTTTTACTCTGTGCCCCTTGGTGATAACATGTCAGAGAAACTCTTCGGGGCAGATTCATATATCAAGCAAAAGGATATTTATGAACTTCTGTTAGGTCACTTCCCTTTATAAATAAATGTCCACAGTCTTTTTTAGGCCAACTAGCATATTTTATACAGTTGTCAACAGCATCCCAGAAAAAGCTTTTGTCAGTTAAAGGAAATTATTGTCAGAGTACCTAGTAGAGATGAATATATACTTCAATTTCTTGAAAGTTGTGTATCAGAAAATATTTTCCAGAAGAAAGAAAGCATCATTCTTAAGGCAGACAGACAAGAAATAAGTTAATTTCCTTTCCATCAAAAAATAAGAGAATAAAAATGCATTAAAGTATTTCTGTCTGGAAAGGCATTTTGATATAAAAATCTTATCCATTTTGGAAAATCTATAGGCGTGGAATATATGAAACAGGAAAGAATTACACTGCCTTGAACATTGAATTTAACTTTCCATTAACTTATTATTAAATTATGCTGATGTGAGGGTTATTGTGCCCTTGAGCCAAAGTTTAACAGTCCACTTACAGTCTAGTAATAGAGATTTTAAGATAGAGATTTTAAGAAATGATGATTCTGTCATACTGCTGGAGTTATAATAGATATATTTGGATGACTGTTCACATACAAATGTATTTAAATGAAAAGAGCATCATATCAATCATGATCTGCAACACATCATGAATTTTTTCTGGCACTTTATCTATTTAAATTACATCTAAATTATAAATACTGCGAATATCAGCAGTTAAAGTAATATTAGCCTCACAACAAAGGAGATGGATAGCAGAAACATTTTGTTACTTCACTGTGACCTGCAACTTCATTGGATTTTATGACACTATTGCAAGAACTTGCCTTGCCATTTTAACTTTGTAGAGATTTCTGCATTATTCTTAAAATTGATTACACTGCAAAAGCACAGACCTTTGTTGAGAGGCATGTATTGTGCGCCTTAAATTGTATACTTACTGACTGCATGGCCTATAAGGCCCTGAAATAAAGCAGCCAATGTTAATAATTATCACTTCTTAATTTTTTTAACATTGTAGATATGGAACATTTCATTTACTTCACTTGTTTTGACACTTTCCCAGCTTGTATCCTACCATAATGATGGTTTCTTAAACAAATAGTTTTGAGGCAAAGTGGCAATGACTATATTTCAAAACTGTATCCAGTAACAGGTTCATACCTTGAAATGAAATCTCTTTCCTAAGGACATTTTCTGCCTTTTCCCTTTTTTCAAAAGAAAAGGGGGGAAGGGAGGGAAAGGGTTTTGGGGGGGGGGGGGGGGGTGTGAAGCCCCTCAAATCACAAAGACTTCATTTATAAAAGCTGTAGATAAGTAAAAATGTTTCATTATCTAAACTTCTGGAAAAATTGTCAGACAAAATATAAGCATTTCAGTATAAGAAAAAACACAAAGTTTTTAGAGTAAGCCAAGTTTACTTGTTCCTTTTATTAAGTGTAACATAATCCATGCAACTCATCCAGGAGAAAAGGTCCAGTTGGATATCCTAGCTGTGCTTAACAGCTGTCAGAGACTGAAATGGTTCATAGCTTAAACACTGTTATGAAGGAGTTTTGTCCATTATAGCAAAAACTGTATAAAGAAGTTACAACCACTGTAGCCCATGCCTCCCTGAAGATGCCTGACTGGAACTTTGGACTTAGAGTTAAGCTATCTAGAAAAGATAAAGGTGGCACTACTGTTCAATCATCTCAGTTCTAGGGAGAAATGCACAAGGCTGAGGGAAAGGCCTTTCATCCACAAGAAAGCCAAATGCAGCAGAAAATCATCCCTTGCTGGGTTTGGGGTGGGGGAGACCACAGTCCCCAGAGGCCAGGTTTGCACAGACTCCCCACCAACTGAGGGTGGGGGGAAAGAGGTTCTGGGTGTGTGGTGTAACCTCTGGTGGGAGGCACTGAACACCCATCCCGCCTTACACAAACTGTCCCCGCTGTGGAACCCCCAACCCCACAGGCCACATTCACGTATAGGACATTCATGTGAGAGGCAGCTGAGGGAATGTCATAGCCCATCAAAGATTCCCCAAAGCACCCTCCTGAGGCCTTGCATCACAGGATTGCACAAGATCCAGAATCTTCTGCATCAAATACGCCCCCACAGAGGAGGCACCTGGGCATTCCTACACAGCCCGAACATGTATTAATCAATTGGATTCTGTGGTTTTTGGGGGTACCCTCACCACCAAGAAGACCACCGAGGATCATCAGGACACCAGTAGAATCCATGGAGTTGTGATGTTTTCTTTACTCTGACTCTGTCACTCTCTTTCTGTCCCCCTACCTCTTGTCTATTTCTTTCTCTCTCTCTCCCTCATATTTACTATCAAATAAAATCCAAACTATTGACTTCGGCATATGGTCTTGTTTGCACCTTAATTAGGGCAGAGGCATTTCTAATAATTTTAATAACCAGACCGTAACAACGGCAAAGAATACAGATAGGAAAACAGTGTATGCAGGTCTCATTTGCACACTTCCCTGATCTGAGAATAAATAAATGTACGAGAGAGCAGTTGTGGCTGCCGAAGTTCTGTGATTAGTTAAAACAATCATAGGAGCTCAAGAACAAAATACCAGTCTGCCTCAATGATCTCCCTCTGACAGTGACTAAAAAAGTATTCTTGGGGAAGAGTACAAGAAGCACGGCCTGTACAGAGTGATCATTTCTAGAAAAGTGTAATTTAGTACCTCTAAACAGAGGTGGTAGTTGAACCATAATGTTAAATGTTCTCTGGTGGAGCTCAACTTTATGAATTTCTTTTTGAACCCACTTATACTTTGACCTTCATGAGACTTGTGGCAATGAGATCCAGAGTTTAATAATGGAGACACAATGAAAACTGTTCCCAGTTTACCTTCTCCACACAATATATGCTTTTATGAACTTCCTTTGTCTTTCCTTTCATCTCTTTTTCCATTCTGGAGCATCATAGACTGCTTTGTCTGTCTACACTTTTGCTTTTACAGCACCCTGTGGCAATGAATTCCAGTCAAATATATGAGGAAAAAAGTCCCACATTATTTACAATGGTACAAACTATTATGTTATCTTCCTTTAGTCTTTCTAATCTGAAGAAGTCTGGTCCATTTTAGAAGTAATCTTCACTTTTTAATAGGAGGTTGCTTCAAACTTTTAATAACCTTTTCTATACTTCCCTGTGCCTGAGTTCTTTGTTTCTTTTTGATAAAGGAAGACCTGAACTTGCAGAAGTTTTCAAGTTAAAGACACATCATGCATTCTCAGTGGCATAATGATTGCTCTCTTTGTTTCTGATTCTTTTTGAAATGATCCTAAACAGTGTATTTGCTTTTCTGACCATTCTGAAGCATGTGACAAGCTTTTCAGAAAACTCTCTAAGGTCCTGGTTTTTTTCTGAGAGATTTAAAGTAATTTAAAGTCTATCATTATGGATATATTTTTCTCCATGTGCATTGCTTCTCTCTTGCCTACACTGAAATTCATTTGTCATTTTTTCACCTAATCATTTAGTGTTGTGAAACTGTCCTATCTCTCCAGGTAATCAGTTGCAGTTTCTACTATAAAAATATTGTTTCAGAGGCTGCTGACAGGAGTAAATATGTTGTCTTTTTTGACCTGTATTCCAGAACAAATGGGAAGGTACATATATTTGTCTACTTTATATCTTTAGATTCATCTTTATAGGCAAACTGATACAAAGTTAAGATTTATGTAAAATATACATTTTAATTCTAATTATACTTTATAATGGAAAGTACACAATGAATTAGGAGAGCTGGGGTGAGGAGGGATGATTTCATTCTTGGTAAGTCAAAAGTTGTTTATTAGCTAGCAAAGAAGACAAAATGACATTTGATTTAACAAAGACACATTAACATTCCCAAGGATTTGGGTTAATCCACTTCTTTGTTTTAAGAGACATGACAAACTGTCTGTCTCTTGCAGAAGAAAGACATAAAGTTTTGAGGAAAGAGATTATATGTCTGGAACCTTGGAGGATTTCAAAGGAGAGATTGGCTATAAAAGCTAACGTGCATCACCAGGGCAGGGTGCTCTCTAGTAATGCAACACGAACAGCAGGATAAGCAAAAACAGAAAATCCCTGACAAATACCTTGTCTGGCCAACTCATCACAAATCACCTAAATATGAGATAAAGGAAGGCAAAGATAGTCCTTTCTCATCTTAAGCAGGTTAAGCAGAGTTTTACTTCCACCATCCACTCCCCTTTAAACTTCTGTTTTGCCTCTTTTGCATGTTCTAAGAAAAATAATTTATTATGCGTTTTACTTACCATGGAGTTAGATATAGGCTACATGAAACACAAGTGATACATTTTAACAACAAAACATTCCTCACACAGAAGTGGAAAACATTTGTTGAGCAAATTTCCCAAGATACCCATGACAGAGCTCAGATTCTCAGGATAATCTTCTGAGTACACAAAAGGGTGTGCCCATTTTATTTAAAGCCGTTAGAGGAGTTGCACCTGGAGTGGGGCACGTGGGGATTGGATGGGATGTGGGGAGGGAGAGTGATCAGGAGGGTGATTAATATTTCCTGTAACTATTGGCTTTTGGGTTGGTTTTCTGTACTGGAACTCTGACTGGATCCTGCAAAGGCCTTGTAAGTTTTCTTCAGCTACTTTTATAAATTGGATATGAGAATTTTCACTTCATTATTCTTCATCCTTATGATTTCATGAGGTACAGGACAGCAGAAAACTAAGCTCAAATCATGGGTGTAACTTTTCTACTATTAAGAAATCTGTCCATCAATCCCTACCTTATGGTTCATATTCTTCAGTCGTTTTCTAATCCTTACAAGTGGACCTCTCTTCCCCTTTATGCTTTTTGAGGTTTTTTTAAGCCCAGGTATCTCACATGAATCAATTGCTCACTGCTTCCTCCCCTACACCTGTGCAATGCATCATCCTTCCAAATCACTTGTTCCATAGTGTGGAACATTTTCCCCATGTGTTTATTTATCTTGTTCTTTATTACAGTTTTTAACAAGCAGTCTGATATTGAAATCTGGTCTCCAAACACTTTTTAAGTTTTGAATCTTATTTTCCTTGAACCAGCTGTACTATAAGCAGTAAATTATGCCCCAATTAGAAACTGAAAGGAGCGTATCATCCTTTAGAAGCAAAAGGGGGTTTAGGTATGTTCATGTGTCATTTTACAGCACAACCCATTCAGAGCCATCATAATACTCAATCCCATATGAATTTTTCCTCTCAAAAAATTTTCTGGAAATCCAAAATTATCTGAATAAATTATTTCTATCTGATCTGCTTCTCATCTGAAAATTCAAGGTTCAATTCCTTTGCAAGTGATACGGTTTTTTCCTTATGTGAAATAGCTAAAATAGAACAAATAAGAATGAATATAGAAATGAGGTAGGACCTAGTGCTTTAATGTCAGTATGTAAAGACACAGCTGGATCTCAGCTAGGAACATGTTGTTAAGGAAAGAAACAGGAATTATCAGGAAACAATTTTCTTGGCTGTGGTGGGTATCTGACAAAGAACAGCTCAAACTCAGTTTGTAGTATCCATTTCTCTGCAACAATTATACTGGTAGCCTAAGGAAATTACCTGTCTCTAGCTTTTAGATATCTAAATTTAGGTGAGATGAAGCATGTCTTTATTGACTGCTACACAAAGACACTGTAGTTAAACGAAGCGAACAGATGAAAGTGGGTCAATGGGGACAGAGAAGAAAACAAGAGCCTCTAACTCTTTCTAAGGTCATTTTAAAAATAAAAACAAACAAAACAAAAATCCTCCCAATGTCAAAGAGACCATGTTACCCTCTACACGTTCTGCACCTTCTGAATACCTGATCTACTTTGCTTTTTGTTGCACTACTCCAAATGTGTGCTGCCTTTCCCCTTTTTGCACCAGCAGGTGAACAGCAGCCCTGTTCATGTAGAGATTATGTACTGTGTGTATTGCGCTAAGTGTATGTTGTTAGTAGGGGCCCACTGACTCTGCCTCCAGGTCACACACGGGGGAAGTAACAATGTTTGCTTAAAGCAGAGCATCTTAGCTGGTTTGATTCTTGGGGTAGAAATCTGCTTATCATGGCATTCTCTGGACAAATTTCTGTAACAAGGGAAATGTTTTACAGCCAAATTTCTTTACAAAATAACCTTTCTCTTCTCATGTAATTGTGTGCTTCCCCTCTCTAAAGAAAAAAATTGTGAATAAATAGATTCTACTCGTTAACCACTTTATTTTATCCAACACCATGCAAACCCCATTCTTCCAACTGCAAAGCTACCTTTTTCTTTTGATCCTTACACTTTGCCCTTGGTCAGTTATCCCCAGAAACTTGCCCCATCTGTCCTTCCAGACTCCTTCAATCTCTTACCATTACAGCTACAAAGAAAAGAAGACTGCAGCTGGGGACAGGATGGGAACACAGATTTATATGCAATGTTCAACTGGTATTTAGACTAGGAATTTGCCTGCAGCCAGTAGGAGAATGAGGTAGATTAAATTAGTTTGATGTTCTAAAGAAGTGAGTGACATTTTTATATTTTAATTAAGTGAGACTAGCAACTGGGAAAGAATAGGAATGTGGGAGCAAGGAGAAGAAAAAAAGAAAGGAAATGAAACAGCAGCTTGCAGGAAAAGATGAATAAATAAGATTACTTTTTAGATTCTGTATTGTAAAGCAGGGGGTTATAACAAGATGAATATTAAAATGTGAAGGTAACAGGAAACATAAGCAGGAATTTATAATATATTTCAAATGACCTTTTTATCTTGGAGTCTGCAACAGAGAATAATCTGTCACTCAAGAAAGCTCATTTTAAAAGAGCATTCTGGGTATTACTGTCATCTAATGCACCTTGTTTAATATCCTGTTTTTTCATCAGAAGTGATACATCACAGGTCGGATTCCATTTCACTGCACATGCTGAGTAGCCATTCCTTACTCATTGAGTAGTCACACTGGTTTCAAGGAGAAAACCTTGCAAGTAAAATGCCACTCAGTAAAGCTCAGACAAGACCAAATGTTTTTGTCTATCTATCCACTAAAGGTCTTAAATATAATACAGAAAAGTATTTATGAATTATGCCCCCAAACTAGCCAGAACATTTTTATACAAAGAGATATTGGTGTACTTTGATGTAAAATCATGGACATAATGGACCAAGGGTTTTCTATTCAAATTTAGGCATGTCCAGGAGATCACTGAGCCAAAAAATTCTCTATAGAACAAGACCATCTACATTACTTGCAGAAGTGTGAAGATTTTCAAAGGGATTGATTCAGATCCAGTGTAATTATACTTCCCATTTATTTCAGTGGAATAGTACAAATTCCCAGCTATGACAAATACTGTCTATTAAATGTCCACAAAGGTTCATTCCTTCTTTTTAATACATTGTGGTTCTATCTTTCATATAAACTTCTCTCCGATGTCTTTGACATTTTTAAAATCACGGTCTAAATTTTATCCATTATGTGCATAATCTTAATGCCAAAATATTCTAGTTGCCCAAGTAGTTTCTTATAAGATAATCAACTAGATGTATTTGCTGTTATCAGAATACTATTGTCCTAAAAATTATGAAAGAAAAAGTTGTCTTCTAGAGGTGCCTATCACTCTCACTACCCTAAGAACAAGCTTAGATGACTAATTTAAATTAAGCACCTAACCTGGTGAAATTTATGTGTGTGTTGACTCTTGCATTATGGGAGTTTTAAAGCATCCAACTTTGACAGACATACAGAAGAAGAAAACATATGTAGCATTTAATAATGTCTGACAGATTTCTGGATGCACTTTTCTGTGACACAAATGTGTCTTGTGTAATGTGAAATATGCTTTTTGCGAGAGTATCCAACTTCCACTCCCCATATCACCTTTTTTTTCACTGTCAATGCAAAGACAAATTCATTGACCATGACTTTGACCAAAGAGGTACTAGAAATGGCAGCCCTGCTTTTTGATCTGGCTTTTGTCACTCTTTTCTCTTTACTAAAATGTATTGTCATTCTGTAATTCTTATTGCGAGTCTTATCTCCATATGTTTTCTTGTGGTTGGGATAATGAATTCAGAATATTCTTATTTAGTCAGAATGTGTGTTAACTTTTACTCAAGTTAAATTATCATTATATTTTCAATGTAAGTGTCACAAGCTAGACTGTGAACATTGCAAGCTTTTCTTTTCATTGTATATGTTAGGTACAGAAACAGAAGCTAATATTTAATTTACAATACTCAATTATTTCAGGCTAATAGTGGCAATGTTTTTTAAGCTAACATTTTTTATTCCCCCAGCTGGTGTATTTTTATGCTTGTAATCTCCATATTTATGCAATTGTGTCTGTGTGCTTGGCTTGTCCTCACAAGAAGATTTCTTTAGAAATCAAGGTAGTGTGAAATGCTAATGGCTTTCCGATTGACTAGACTTGAAACTAACTTTTGAAGTATTATTGGAATCCAAAGCTCTTCTACCTTTGTAAGTAGCATTAGTGGTTTTACTGGGTCATAAGCATGTGATTATTTGAATATTTCTGAGTCAATTTATAAAATTCTTGTGCAGAATTGTCCTTTGTGCATATTCACAGAAAGAAGAAAATCATAATGCCCATTTGTAATTTTTCACCACTGTTTTCTAATTACAGAGGGACAGCAATTGGTTTTTACTAGTAAATGTATTAGTTTGAATAGCAGCAATAACAAAGGTGTTAAAAGAATTGTTCTGTATGCTCAAATGGGGGAAAGGCATAATGTTTTACTACTCCATAGGGAGTTATAACACCTGTTTTAAATGTAAAGCTGCAGCGAGCGTTTTAGCAGCTATGTGAACTATGGAGAGCAATAAAGTGCTTGTAAACTCACTTGAATAAGTTCACAACCTAAAGGGAAATAGTGAAAGTGAGAAAAAATTTGAAACATCACTCCAATTTCTATCATTTCTAAATGCTCACAGATGTTACTTGCATTTAAGAAGTCAGTTTACCTTACTCATGCCACCTCATTACTTTCTAAGCCCTTTCTTTTTACAATCAAAGGAAAGCAGACAAATATCTGTAAGCACTTGGACAATTTGAAGTGTAATTTTATGCATCATGTTATAATCCTTTGGGAAAAATCAGTAATAGAAATATCCTTCTACAGTGCATCATCTTACTGTTTTTCTCCTTTTGATCAACATGTTTCCATTTGTGTTCACATATAGGATGGGAAGTTGTATTTCACAGACACACCAAGTTTGTTAAAAGCTGAAAATCTAATAGTTGTGGGCTGATTCCAGTAGGCAACTAACCACCACAGTCTGCCTGCCAACAGACTAGTTGGGGAGATCATGAATCACTCAAGGAGTTAACAACTTAAAACTGCTGATGCACAGCTAGATTGTTTTCATACTTATAACTTAAATTCCACTGGTCTTGTCACACTTGTGCCATCCAAATTGTGTAAAAATAGCTTTCATAGAAGCATAGACTCATGAAAGTTAGAAGGGACTTCTGAGGACTGTCAAGTTCAATCTCCTGTTCAGAGAAGGTTCCAGCTAGAGAAGGATGCTTAAGGACTTACGTGGTTTATTAACCCTGGCTGAATGCCAGGTGCCCACCAAAACTCTTCTGTCATTCCCCTTGTTTTCTGGACAGGGGAGAGAAAATAGAATGAAACTCTCATGGTCTGGGATAAGGACAGGGAGAGATCACACCTGTTACCATCACAGGCAAAACAGAATCGACTTGGGGAAATTAGTTTAATTTAATGTCCGTCAAATCAGGGAAGGATAATGATAAATAAAGTCAAATCTTAAAAAAAAATATTTCCTCCACCTCTCCCTTCTTCCTGGGTGGAACTTTAATTCTGAATTCTCTCCCTCCTCCCTCCCAGAGGCACAGGGGTACAGGAATGGGGTTTGCAGTCAGGTTATTGCACATAGTCTCTGCTTCTCCTTCCTCCTCAGGGGAAGGACTCCTCACACTTTTCCTCTGCTCCAGCATGGGGTCACTCCCACACAGAGAGTCCTCCACAAGCTTCTCCAACCTGAGTCCTTCCCACAGGCTGCAGTTCTTCACAAACTACTTGACCATGAGTCCCTTTCATAGGGTGCAGTTCTTCAGGAACAGACTGCTCCAGTGTGGGTCACCTGCAGGGCCACAAATCCTTCCAGAAAACCTGCTCTGCCCCGAGCCCCTCTCTCCATGTGGCTGCAGGTCCTGTGGCTGCTCTCTTGTCCATACAGCCCAGTATGCAGCTGGTCTCCTTTACCTCAGGGGCACCCTGCTGACAAGGGTTGTTTGCTGAATATCAGCAGTCCACGAGGACTTCCTGCTGTTGCTTTCTGTTCCATCAACTCCCAGCTGAAAGCACGGTTCAGGACTTGGCCTTTGATGAACCTTCTGAGATACCTGCCAGGCTATTTCTCCAGCCTATATAGTTCTTTTAGTACATAGAAGACCTGCTCTCCAGTAGTATAACCTACAAATTGTAAGCATCCCATCCCATGGTCCAGGCCACTTATGAACATGTTACATATCATCAAACATGATATCAGTCCCTGAAGGATGCCGCTCATGACCAGATATCAGGCAAGGTTTTGGATCCCCTATCTCACTATTTTGATCCCAGAAGTTCAACCGGTTTTCCACCTAGTTATGCAGTCAATATTTAATCTATATGGTTCTAAGCATACTATGAGAGAACAGGTTGAATGTCTTGCTAAAAGCAATGTAAACAGCATCAATTGTTTTCCCTATTCCACAGTCCTCTACTTCATCACAGAAAGTGGTCCATTTCATCAGGCTTGTTCTGTCGCTTGAAAAATAACAAACCCACAAAGTCTCAAAGAAGTCTCTTTATGTCTTAAGAATCACTGGTTTTGGCTTTTTATGATAGGCAAAATTTTATAAAAAATAAAACATTAACTTCCTTCAGCTTCAAATCACATTAATTCAGATAATTGACTTTTCTATGCGTAGGCTCCTACTATTACACTGGCAATTATGTAATCCAAAAAATTTTAAGTAAATTATGATACATGAAATATTTATTTAAAGCTTCTAATTGAAAAATATAACCATTATTTCTACTGAATATAAAACTTGTAATTAATCCTGTAAAACTGATTAGAAATTTTCCAAGAAAGAATAGTTTCAACATCTTACAGTATTGAAACAGATGTGACGTTAACTATATTGAGCAAATTTTAGTTAAATACTTCCTACCATCTTGAAAATAATTCACAGCAAACATTATTGTGTTCTAAGTAATAAAAACTTAGTTTTTCTGTGTGTGTATGTGCAGTAGCATATTTTTATCTTTTTCTTAAGTTTTTAATCAATAGTATAAAGCTAGTTTTGGAAGGCTGAGCTATTATTCACCCAACAGGTTTAGAATTCTAAAGCTTGCACTGTATCTCCATTCAGAGAATAATCTTTTTGTTAATAGTCACCTTGCTAAAATTTTATGTTATCTTGGACAGCCCAATGTTGTACAATTTTCATTGTGTAGTGTAAGAAAAATTGTGTAGCTGTGTCTTTAAAACACAGTCAGCCAGACATCTAGTGAATAATGACAGCTGAGATGAATTAATAGACCTTTGTAACATGGCTTTTGTTAATTATTCAAAGTATCTGTAACCCTAAAGTTGTAAGTTTGAAGTGGAAACAGAGACTCTTTGGTGGATAAGAAAAACTGGCAGAAAACCCTTTTGGCTAGGATAGAGAAGGCTTTTTCTAAATTATGGTAAACCAGAGTTCTTCAGTTTAACCGATGTGCTGCCAAAGGTCAAGACTAAGAAAATCAGAGTGAGGAGGCCATACTGGTGCTTTTGGTTGTAAAAACATTAACTACTATTACTATGAAGAGTATATAATAATAGACCCCTTTATTCAAACTACTTTTTTATATGGACATTTTAATACTAAATATATCATGTGGAAATTTTCATGTACCCAGATACAAACTGAAATAGATGCTGGTGTATCCTTAGTAATTGCTTTGTATTTAAACATGCAATTGCTTAGTTTGCTTTGAAATAAAGAGCATCTTTTCTGTTATCCAGACAACTTCTAAATGGTAGAAAATTTTAAGAAATGGCCAATGGCCTTCTTCGTTAATTTACCATCATTTTTTAAAATATCTGCAGTAATTTAAAAAAAAGATTGGACGTGGCACTCGGTGCCATGGTTTAGTGGAGGTGTTAGGGCATGGGTTGGACTCAATGATCTTGAAAGTCTCTTCCAACCCTGTGATTGTGTGTGATTCTGTGATTCAGTGTAATCTGATAACTTCAGTTATGTCACAGGCCACTGTAACAGCTTTCCTAAGTCATATTTTATACAGCATACATTTAAAAATTCTCAATATCCGTTATTTAAAACTCTGAGAGCACATTCAAGAACTAATCCTTTTATTATTCATCAGTTTGTGTTGGCATTATTATTATATTATTACATTATTATATTATTATTATATTTCCTTACAGATGTTGATAATAATGATGATTGTTGTTATTGTTGTTGCTATAATTATTATTAATTATTTTATTATTATTCATTATGGCGTTCCATTCCAATAAAAATGTTTTAGTATTGGAGGGTTCCCAATTATCTTCATCCATCAAGAATCACCTGTACTTCTTACAAAAAAAAAAAGGAAAAAAATTATTTTCCCTGAGCAAATACATTCAAGTCTACTATTAAATGTTCATCATATACCTTGTTTCCCAGATGAACTCTCTGGTTTCTGCTCTCTTTCCAGTTGCAGATTTCCATAAACAATGGCTTTGATTACACTCTTTTTTACGGTCTTGTAGGAAATTAGACAGCTTAACAACATTAGCATACCAATGGAGAGAACAGGAAGAGGGTGTAGTTGTAATAGGAGGTCTAAATTTAAATATCCCTATTAGATGTCCTAGAGAGACAGGGGAGATGACAGAGGTTTAAGAACCCATTATAAACAGCCAGGATCTAGTAAATACATTTAGTACGACTAGATGTATGGTATACATTAGTAGAGCCTAGAGGTAGATTCATGTCCTGCTAAGCTGTCTCTAGGTGTAGAAAAGGCTTGTAGTTCTCTCTGAGGTGCCCTAACAGAACTGCTGCACCCACATGACATTGCCAGCCATGACAGAGGCTGTCCAGGATACCCACATCCCTCTGGCACAGCAGCTGCTCAGCAGGCAGGATGCCCTGAGCCATCATGATGCAAGCTAAGGACCTAGAAACCTGCATGACAGAAGCATTTTGTCACCTGAACCCAGCCTCCCTAGCTTATAGGACCTATCCATTTTCTGGGGATAGATCTTTAGTGGCCCAAATATAGACTTTACTGTAATTTGATTCACTGCTGACAATCTACAGGTGCTGTGATGACACAGCACGGCAGGTATCACAGAATGACAGAACATTTGAGTTTGGAAAGAATCAGTTGAGAACATTTAGTCCCACTCTCTCTTCAAGTAGGGTCAACTAAAACTGTTTGCCAAGGACCACATCCAGCTGGATTTTGAATATCTTCACAGATGGAGACTCCACAGCCTATCAGGAAATCTCTTACTGTGCTGGATGACTTCCAGCAGGAAAAAACTTCTGTGTTTTCAGACAGAGTTTCATGTTTCTGAGTTTGTGCCATTACCTCCTGTCCTGTTGGTGAGCATTACTGGGGAAAGTCTGGCTCCTTCTTCTTCATATCCTTTCATTATATGTATATATATATATATATATATATATATATGTATATATAAATACATTTTGGAAAAAAACTGCCACTCCTCCCTGAGCTTTCTGTACCCAGGCTAAAAACTTCCAGCTCACTCAGAACCTCATTGTACAAAAGTAGTTCCAGTCTCTTAATAATCTTCTTAGCTTCAATACTTTACAATAATGGCCAAGTGATAAGTCTGGACTTTCCCCCTGCGAAAACAATGACAAATGCATATCTGATGCAACCATCTTCTGTACAGTAACTTGAAATTTTCTCATGAAAGACTGTAAAAATGAAAAAAAGAACACATATTTACAAATATCTCAGATAACACTAAGCTCTTTTGCCTAAGCAACAACAATTTCAGAGCACTGCTCACTAACACTGAAAGGGAGACAGCTGAGGTAGGATTTAGTTCTCTAAACACAGCCAAGTTGATTTCCTTTGGTGATTGCACTTGGCTCACAGTTATGCCTCTAGAAGCACCATGTGTTACCTATGGATCCATCAGTGTATCTGATAATCCATAGCAATTCTTTCAGTTAACATAGGATCTCAAAAATGTATCAGCTTAGCCAAATCAATTTTTTCTCCTAGTTTGTATGTAGGTCCCTTATTTCTTCATCTCCCTCTGTGTTTAGTTTAGAAGTCACCCTGATATAGACATCTAAACCCAGTATATTCTTATGAAACATGGAGTTTACAGGAGATCTGTCCCACTATGGCAAATAAAGACCAGGTAAAATTTTCTAGTGTACCAAAAATGGCACAAAATTCTTATCTGTAAACAAATGAATTTTGTCCAAGGGAATTATACCTCAGAAGATTATTTAAATAACCTACATTAATCAGTTGCTCAGAATATTCCCCTGGCATGGCATGGTGCTTCAATGACAATATATCTCTTGCATGGATCACTGGGAGAACCAAAGTGGGTTTTTTTTGTTTGTTTGGTTGGTTTTTTTCTCTGTGGCTCTAATTAGATTATGGCAACAGTTTGAATCCATCCTCAGTAAATGGCATGAGTATTTTAGCCCAGCAACTGTCATGCTAGGGCTTCATTGTATCACATTGAGGTTTAGAATAGTTTTCTAGTGGCAAATGCAGAGCTGCTCCTAGTTCTGCGTAAGGAAAACAAGGTCAAGGCATTGATATTGGTGAGCTGATATCTAAGTAACCATTGCCAAACATACAGGAGAAGCACCCTGGAGGCTCTAGCCACACCATCATGACTTTGTTTTGGTGATGTGGAAAGATCCACAGCTAAAGTAAAAATCTTTATCTACCATCATTTGTCTCCTTTAATAATCAACAGCACCAAATAAGACTGAAAATCTACAATGATACATCATTTATATTAACTAAGCAATGTTTTAGATCAGTCATATGATCTCCCACTATTGCTACAACTGAAATAAGAGTCAGGGTCTACTGTTTATTGAGTAATATATTATTTGATATCTAGAGTCATATAATAACCAATCAGCCAAAAGATTTTATCATCTGGATTTTTATTTCTATCTTTTATTTCTTCTTGTTCTGTTCCATCATTTGTTCTGTGATAATATGTGGTTTGTTGAGCTGATAGTGTTACTTATACTTTGTTGCAAAACCACAACAATAAATAAAAGTATGTAAAGACACAACTGAGACTTAGCCTAAATCAGAAAGTTTTGAGCACAGAACAAGTATTACACAGGAGTTGAATTACTTGAAGTTGTCATGAATATGCACATAATGGAGTTTTTTACATGAAAGACAATAATGCAAAGAAAAGTTAAATCATGCTATCAACATAGCTTTAAGGTAAGCCAGGACTTACTTGGGAATAAAAGGAGGCCATAAATATATTGAATGATTTTCCAACTATGTTTTGATATGGATCTTCTTCAGTCTACTTTATATTCAGTTATGGAACTTTGGAAAGATGGGAAGATACATGAAAAAATGCAATGCCATTGAAATGAAACAAAAGCATAGTTTGAACTCTGATCAGGGTCTTAAGTCACTAAGAGTCACTAAGTGACTAAGAGTCACTAATTGCAGTATCAGCCAGTATTGGATGTGCTTTTAGAAGTACTAAAAAGTCTCTCATGTAGGCTGTTAAAAAGATTTGGAAGCCTAGCAGTCACACCTGGCAATGCAAATTAAACAGAAATTGTTGTACAAAAAGAAAAGTATCATTTTGAAAAGGTGAAACAAAATGTACTACTGGTTAAAATGCATTCTCAGGCACTTTTGTGTGTTTTGTGGGCTTCTGAGATGTAGACTAAAATGCATCTAAGGAATGTATTAAATATGTGGAGAAAAACAAAAGTACCATTACATAACTTCTACTCAAGGTATATTTGGAGATATTTTACTGTCTCAAAGGCTTCTTTGAGTGCAGACGTTTCATTAAGCTATAAACAGGTTTTTGGTTATCAAAGTTATGTTAGAAATTTCAATGAAGAAATTTGTATCTTATTTTAGAGTATTACTCCCAGAGGGTCTGATTTAAAGGTAAATTGTGTGCACTTCTGTCTCTATAATATACTCTCCACAAAAACAATACACATAATACATGCTTTGGTATCATTTGTAGGGTGTTTATATGTAATATATGATATTGTTGTCAAATAATGCCTTAACATTTGAAAAGAGTATTTTTTGGGTTGCTAAATGTGACTGAAGGACTGTTTGGGGATAAAGTCCCCAAACAGCAGCAATAAAATTATTTGAGAAAAGAAAACACATTGATGTTCTAATCGAATGAGAATGCTGTGTGATCTACATGAGGAAGCAGTATTGAAAACGCATTCTGAATTATCCTATGTAGCACTGATACAGTTGCATAGTCCATCATCTGACTTTATCTGGGAAAGACAGGAGCTGAAGATATTAAAATTTAAAAGGCACATTTGCAGAGAATATGTAATGAGTTCAAGAAAGATGATTGCAGTCAAATATTGTACAGAACATGTGTAATGAAAAAATCAGAACATATTTCAGGAAGAGATAGAAAGAGTAAAATCTTTATTAATACTCATAAAATCTAAGTGTCAGAAAGCAGCATAGAAATCAATGAGATTAAGCAAAAGTCAAAAGGCAGATGGCAGCAATTTCAAATGCAGATATGGTAGCATAAACAGAAAAATGTACAGATCTTTGAAACAAGCAGAGCAAGTAAAGACACTGTATAATGTGAGTAGTTGGCAGTTCACAAGGATAGGGAAAACAAAACAAAATACTATTCTTTCTACACATAAACTAAATAAGAACTTCTTATATGGATTAAATTTTGGATAAGGTGTAGGGAGAACATTGGAGTTCATTAATAAAAATATATATTTAAATAGAAAACAACAGAATAAATAAATTTCTAGAATAAGGAGCAAATTTCTATTGTAGACTGAATGTATTACATTAGATTTTTAGTAGATCAGTAGAGTTCCATTACCTACACTGGACTCAGGCCCTACCATGGAAATAATGTTGCTGTATTAAAAATGCAGCAGTTTCACCACCAAATGATATACAACATCTGCCATCCTGACAGTACAGGTATAGATTGGCAGCTATCTTTGCCTGTCTTGTAAGTTTATATCTATTAAATATACTGCTTGTTTTTAAGGATTTCTTACAAAAAAGGTGATGTACCTTGAAAATAGTGTGGACGCATTAAAAGGAAGAATGAGTCCTTTGCATACACAAAAAGAATATTAAAGAAAAAAATAAATATGAAATGATCAGCATGGTAATCAGGAAACCCAAATTCTTCCTTGTCCAGGACTGGCAAGAATAGTCTAAGTAACAATACCTTTAAGTTTCTGTACCTAATGCAATTCATCAAGCAACTCAGAATTTCCCTGCCACATAGCAAAGTTTTGACAAATGGAAGAATTTTAGAGGGCCTATGTCAATATGTGTAAATATAAACTTAACATAAAGAATAATATATGGAAAAAGAAAACAGCAAATTCTCCATAAATAAAATGTTACATACCAATATCATCAAATAATACAGGTTTTGACCAGGAAAATATCCCAAAGGTTCTGCCTAGTCATAAATACTTCAACTATTTTCATTTTTGCATGATCCTTGGTACACCAGATTGAGTGTATTGGCTGCATATTTTTGAACAGTAGCAACATAGGCAACCCAAAATATTCATCTGGAGGACCTGGCAGAGAACATATGCAAGGGGAGATGTTAAATATGGACAGGCAAGCTGGACCTTTAATTTTGCTATGGCTGTTTTTGAAAGTGATAGATTGGGTCAGCTCCTGTTCCAAATAAAATCAAAGGATAAAAGCCCCTACTATTTAATAAACAGGAGAGGTTTTCTGAAGAGCCACAGAGATCAGCACAAGAGTTCCTTGTGCAGAAACTGTTATGGGACAGGTGCTGTTTCATGCTCTACTGGAAATATTGCACAAAATCCTTCAGTTCACAGTTTCACCACCAAAGACTGTCTATGTCTAAATCACATTAGAGGTATAAAGCCAAGAAATGAAAGACATGATTTCTTCTTTTGGAAACATATTTTGAAAAATATTCAGATAAAGGGGTAAAGATGGCCTTCATCTTTGCTTTAAAAGGACATTGGAAGGTGAAGATCAGTTTGAATTTAATCCAGTATCATATTGGTAGCATTACAAGGAATGCTACTCAGTATACAGGCATAAATGATATCCATTGCAAGGATGTCAGTAGATTCATGCTTGTAAATCACTCTAGGATCTTAAATTGTCAGACCACATTGTAAAGCAAAATGTCAAGTTCAGCTGTGTCCTGAGCCGAAGAAGAGGGAGGTTAAAAAAGTTGTACTCTGACCAAAATGGTGTTTTGATTTTAAGATATTCTGAAATTCTTGTTTCACTGGGAGGTGAACTTCCCAATATAAGAAACTGCGATCTTTGGAGAAAACTTGAGCATATCACTTTACTTGGTTTGAATGAAATACAATTCATTGAGCCATTTTCAGAGAATAAATGGCTTCAAAATCTTGGTCCATGGAGAAAATTGTTAGCAAGAGGAATTCTATCCGGTCTGAAATATCTTCTTGCTTTACCAACAACCTGACATCAGCTTTCTCTCAGACATTAACATCAATGGCAAAAGCTCAGGCTTCAGTACCTCGACCATAGGGGTAAAGCTAGCAGACTTTCTCCACCTTTTGTTTTTTTTTAAGTTTAATTTGTAACTGGAAGAGAAATTCACTGACGTGTTCTGGTTCTTTCATGTTTCTGCAGTGACACAAAGGTACCCTGAAACCATCTGCATTGACAAACAGACAAAAACTTAGTTTAAGAGACAAGTTGTGGCAGGTTTGCAGCTGCTTTTGTACTGCTGAAGGACAGTGATAAGCCTGACCCTGTGTTTCTAGTCATTGTGTCAGCCCTAGGGATTGTCTAGCAAAGACTGAAGAATATATATTCAACTATATAGCAACATATGAGGTTGTGGTAAATGTCAAAAATAATGGAAACTGAAAAGAAATATAATAATCACTTCATCAAGTGTTTCTGGAAAGCACAAAGAAGTATTCTGTCCAGTTATTGTGAGATATACACAGGTTTTTCTCCTTTCTCCTCCAGTTTTATCAGTACAGCTACCTGATGAGTTTCTCTTTCTTCTGAAAAGTGTAAGCTAAGTAGTACAAAAATATGTTACATGAAACTGGCAGCAGAGCTGATCTTTTCCTCAATGTCTTTGACAGGAAAAGTTATTGAGAACTTCAGAAAATTTTTCTATGAAACAAAGCTACTTCATCCATAAATGGAAAAGGTGCTGCTTAATAGCAATTTGTAAAGTACCTTTTCATTATTATTCCTTAAACTAAGATAACATTTATAAGAATCACATTAATAATGATTCCTAGAAGTAGGCTTCTGAATAAATTATACCTATTATAACATTGCAGAGAAAATTATTCTGAAATACTCAATAAATTATTTAGTGGCAACATTAGACATTGCAGTTCAAGTGATGACTTTTAAATAGCTTTCAATCAGGAAAATTTCCCTTGCAAGAGGATGTGTTATCTTGCAATTCACACTACTGTGTGACAAGATTTTCAATCCCAAATGTTGTCAAGTCAAACTAATATGTCTGTTACATAGAGCAAAAATACACTTTTTGTTAGACAAAACCATATCAGGTATGCTACTACATATCCCTACTGCATTTTTTATTTTTAGTTTAAAAGCATACCCATTAATTAGTTTATTACTTAAAATCAGTTAAAAACTCAGGGCATTTAAGAATTCTGGTAACTGTGTCAGTCTTTATTTTGTCCCAAACGATCATAGAAAGGGAATAAACCTTATGTTTAGTCTTTCTGTCGTTAACATTCATTGAAATTTTGTTCATAAACTATTTGAGGAAATTAGGTTTTAATTTAGTCTCTCTCTAATTGTTATGATTACATAAACTACAGACAGGTCAGGGGAACAGTATGTGTAGCTCATCAGTGTGACTACTGCAACAACAGAGGTAGTACCTAGCCACCCTTACCCTCTTTAAAACTAATTTGCATGAAGCAATTCAATTTGCTTCAATGAATGACTGCTATTAATGTGCCAAGAATTCTGATTTTTAGGTTTTTCATTCAACTCTTGCTGCTTTTTAAAGGTCCCGTGGAAAATTGCTTTTGGGGCTCTTGGGCATGAATAGCACTTTACAGCACTGCTGCCTTGTCAATATTGCTTAAATTGCTCAACATTAGGAAAGGAAGTGACACAGAAGGACAGGGAAAAACAGGCCAATACACCTGTCTGCAGAGACATGAGAATTGTGTTTGCCCTCTCTTTAGACTACAGACTACCCCAAAATCCAGGAGAAATAATATGCAGACAATCCAAATGAAAGTCAGATTAGTCCCACTTGGTGCTACAAACAATAACAGAAACTGGTGAGTTTTTTGTTAGTACCACAGACATTACTTAAGTGTGCGTTTCCAGATTACAACCTGCTTGATTTTCTCTAAAGGTCATTGGCTTTGGCGTAATCATGACAGTTCCAAGTTAAATTAATTATGAAAATTTCCATTCTAAACTAATATATTGAGTTTATGTGGTTGGGTTTTGGTAGCGGAGGGGCTACAAGGGTGGCTTCTGTGAGAAGCTGCCAGGAGTTTCCTCCATGTCCTGTAGAGCCAATGTCAGGCAGCTCCAAGGCACGTGTGCCACTGGCCAAGGCTGAGCCAATTTGAAATTATGGTAGCACCTCTGTGAGAACATATTTACGAAGAAGAAAAGAAAGTTATTGCATAGATGTAATTGTGGTCACAGCAGAGCAGGGTGAGAACACCTGAGAGGAACAACTCTGCAGAAACCAAGGTCAACAAAGAATGAGGGGGAGGAGGCACTCCAGGCAACAGAGCTGAGATTCCCCTGCACCCTGTGGTGAAGACAACAGTGAGTCAAGCTGGCTCTTGCAGCCCATGGAGAGCCACAGAGATGCAGAGATCTGAAGCCCTGAAGGAAACCCCTGCCAGAAAGGGTGGATGCCAGAGAGGAGGCTGTGAATCCATGGGAGGCCCATGCTGGAACAGGCTCCTGACAGGGACCTGCAGACTTGTGGAGAGAGGAGCCCATGCTAGAGCAGGTTTCCTGGTAATATTTGTCACCCCATGGAGAACTCACATGGGAACCACCCAGCCTTGAATTACCCATGGAAGAGTGACCCCCATTGCAGCAGTTTGGGGAAGACTGCTGCCTGTGGGATGGGCTCATGATGGAGAAGTTCATGTAGAATTATCTCTTGTGGGTGGGACCCCACAATGAAGCATGGGAAGAACTCCTCTCCCTGAGCAGAGGCAGAAACAACCTATGATGACCACAACCCCCATTCCCTGTCTCCCTGTGCTGCTGGGGCAAAGAGGTGGAACTGGGAAGGAGAAAGGGGTGGGAGGAATGTACTTTTAGGGTCTTGTTTGCCTTCTCATAATCCTGCTCTGATTGTGTTAGTAATAAATACAATTGGTTTCTCTAATTCTAGCCTGTTTTGCCCATGATGGTATTTGGTGAGCAATCTCTCCCAGTTCTTATCTCAAATCAAATATTTGTTATATTTTCTCTCCCCTCTCCAGCTGCAGAGGGGAGTGATAGAGTGGGTTCGGTGGGTGTCTGGAATCCAGCCCAGGTCAACCCACTATAACCAAATTTTCATAAGTGTTTTTCATTAATTATATAAACACACAGTATAAGAGATTCATCATGTCCCATTATTTCATTTATCTTGGATTTTTTCACTTAATATTTATTTTATACATAGTCTTCATGTGCATTATATATAGACATTTATATTATGCCTATAATAATTAATGTAAAGAAGTAGTTTAAGATTTTCATTCTATTCAGTATACATATTTTCTTTGAGGAAATTTTTTGATTTAATTATATTTTGAAAACTTAGAGTTAATGGAATAGCTGCCTAGAAGACTGAGATGAAAGGAAGATTACCTAAATTGTTAGAGAATAATACTAGTAAACCCAAGGTCATGGGTTTGATCCCTGTACGGGCCATTCTTTTCAGAGTTGGACTTGATGAGCCTTGTGGATTCCTTCCAAGTAAGAATATTTTGTGAAAGTCTGATGATTATATAGCTGTTACTGCTTGATAGTCCAGATGGTACTATTAATTAATTAATCAATCATCTATATAGTACTATGAAAATAAGTGCTATTATATGAAAGATAACTTCAATGTGCTGTGGAGTTCATAATAACATGCCATATAAAAGAAACAAAGCATAGGACACATGGGAAACTGCAGAGAGAGAATAGTGGTAAGTAATATAGGGAAGATTGACTAGAATAAATGAGTTCTCCGAAAGGGTTTGAAGGAAGAGATAAAGGTACATGGTCTGTTCACAGGGCTGCCAGAGACCTCTTGGGTCAGCTCCCTGCAGACAAACCAAATTGAAATCACTTTCACAAACCCTCCAAGTTCTGTCTTTAAAGCATTTGGGGGTGAATTGCCCTCAGTACTTGTGCCTGGAAGACTGGCCCAGAACTGTGCTCTGAGAGTTAGAACCTGTCTTCTCATTCCAACTTCAACTTACTCGTAGTGGTTGATAGTCACCTGTTCCTATGCCAGTCTGATCTTTTATCTTAAAAAACAGTTCTCTCTTGCATGCTTTCCACCATGGCATACTTATATACAGTAATATCTTCCTTCATGTTTAATTTTTGCTGGATTTATCTCTTATCCTGACATTAACGTTCTTCATCTCGCTAAAAGACTCTACATCTTCAGAAATAATTTCAGTTCATTTTCCTTAGTATGTTGACAAAAATGGAGCATGATATTAGATTTGAAATCTCACCAGGGCCTTTAAAATTGCATAGAGGCTTCATTCTATCAATTCATCTCCTGGGAAAACCTCTCCAGATACACTAGAATCACCACTGAATTTTCCTGATTATTTCTCTGCGATAGGAGGTAGCCATTCTGTAATCCTGTCATTAGCTAGTACTACTAGTCATTTCACAGATGAAGTATCTCCTAAAAAAATTCTTTTTGTTACCCAAAGTATTAGGTTGATTCAGTAAGTGAACAAAATCAGCCTACAAGAATGCTGTCAGATGCTGATGATACACAGACCACAAAAACCTCCCTGAGATCTGGATTCCTTTACATAATACATACAATTGCAAGCAAATGGGTGATTCTGTTACCTCATCTAAAAGCATCATCATCTAAAGGTGGTAGGAACCCAGAGCTAAACCCAGAAGAATCATTCTATGCAATTTTCTTTTAGCATGTTAACATATTGACCTGTTTCTTCTGACTTTTTGGTGTTGAGATTTTATTACTTGCTAGAGTCCAGACACTGCTTTTACCAACATGAAACATTTCCTTTGCAGGACTCCCTTCGTGTCTTCATGCTCAAGGAAATTCTTTTCTTCCACAGGTTCTGCATCCCTTCTTTACAAAGTTGTTGTTCCTACTCCTTAAAGAAACAGGCTCTCACATCCTTTATTCAGTTGATTGCAGTAACTAGTTTATCTCAATGCATCTAATCATCTCTGTCTAATCTTGAATCTTAGTTACTGGCATTCTCCTCTGACATTTCATTTGTTTTGCACTGAATTCCTAATCCCATAGTAGGTGCTTTTAGAAGTCACAGCTTTGCCCCAGTAAAATTCCTATTAGATTTTTACTGGATTTTCCACTGTAGGTTTCTTAGACTTTAAGCCCGTTACCTCAATCATCTCTACTGTCTCATTTGAGGGCAGCAATTAACTGCTTTCTGCACTCTGTCACACACTGAGCTGTTCTGTGTGACTCACAGCACAGGCTCCCTACCAGTGTCTTGTGAGCTGTGAACTACAGTCACACTACCCTACTAAACTCAACCACGTGCCTGGGTCTCACCCTTACAATGGACAATGCAGAGATTCGACACAGAGAACAAAGGAGTGTAGAAAACTCATCGCAGTTCCATGTCCATTCATCAAGCTGTCACTGACGTATAAGAAATAAAGAAATGAAACAAGATAGATTGGGAGGAGAAATTCTGCATGGTTATAGAAGATATATCTAAGAGAACATATAGAGATAATAAATTTGAGACAATTTGATGATCCCACATATAATTTGGTTATTTCACACTACAGTAAAATTCAAATTGTCATAAGAAATAAAGTGATTTAGAGTGTGTCTGTTCATTGCTATCAGTTATCTCTAGTTTACCATGTTGTTTGGGATGCCATTACATATATATTTAAGAGCTTCTTACACGTGCAAATATGGAATTCCTCCATAAATAAAATTTTAGCCCTCTAATGGCATCTTGATTTGGACAAAACATTGCAAGAGTTTGTTCCAACCAACTCACAGTTGTAAGCCTTCTTTACACACCTGAATCTCTGGTGTGTCAGATTATTTCTCAAACATTAATGAACTAGACGTTTTTAAGGCTGAGTGACTTAACTGCAAAGCCTTCCATAAATCATGTAGGATTATGAAAAGCTCTTTCAAGTCTTTGATCACAAGTCAAACTAAATGGGTCATTTAAAAAACATCAGTTAATTTAAAGGTTTGATTTTTACCTTCGTGTTTTGGTTAAGGTCAAACACAGAAGCATCAAGTTACTGAAAGAATTGTGATTTATTCACCATTTGACTAAATAAGTTCCTGACATGCAACTCCATGTCTGGTGACATGACATGTGCAGTGTTTCCTATTAGAAAGAAGTTAGTGATTGCACATATTGTTACTAATTATGAGGCTTAACCTATGCCATTAGATTTATCTGTGATTTCAGCTGTGCCAGTCAAGGGTTACAGATACGTCTTTCAAAGATTTCTAACACCACTCTTTGAGATTTATGTAGTAGAATGAGCTGAATTTCAGCTTCACAAACAGAACAGTACTAAATATTTACTGAAAAAATCCTGGCTTTCTTTAAAAGTTTTAAATTTATATGGAAGGGTATTTCTTTTGCTTAGCAAGCATAAATGCACATGTGTGTGTGTATATATATATATGCACATGTACAGTACACACCTACTTTCATACTGTCACCAGTCTAGACAGGGAAGAAATTCAATAAAGTTTCCCTCTAAGGACTGTTTTTCAGAAGCTGCTCGCTAAAGAATGCCTCAGTCTAACAGTTCTTGATTATTGTTAAGGAAGGAGATTTATTCTTCCAGGGGATTTGGGAAGAAGATAAGATGATGCTTCAGGCCATTGTTTACAGAAATTTGGTTACCTGTTTTTCACTTGTTTGTTTATTTCACCTTCTCATGGGAACTTTGGTAAGCATCTTGCGTTTCATCCTTTCTAAGACAAGCAGTAACACAGATATTTGCCAGCTTCTAAACTTTTTGTGTCTTTTAGCATATGTGAAAATGTTAGTGACATTTTCCTGGGCAGTTTCTCTCTCGTGGAAGAGAAAAATCATAGATAGTACAGTTAAAACATCACCAGTAATTACCTATGAGCTTAGTCCTTATGTTTGAGGTCTTTCCTGGTCTAGCAGCTAGTGACCTGTGTTTTCCATAAAAAGCAAAGGAAATAGTGCCACGGTGAATATCATGTCTGTGACTGAAGGTCAGCAAAATCTTTTTCACATCACCTTGTATTTTGTTTCTCTTTGTTTTAAAGTACATAATTACTTTGGGGTATGTACATAGAGCCATGCAGTTTTAAACCCTTATAAGAAATGTTTGCTGTCTTAATAAAGGAAAAAATCTGTGATAATACTTAAATTTCTTGTTGCTATGTGACAAAAACAGGACTGACTATTTTTGTCATGATATTAAAATATGGTGTTGTGGCATTAAAATGGCTTGTGTATAGTTATCAGGTAGTAATTATCATGTGTGAAAAAGCAATTTTATTTTGTAGAAAAAATAGTCAGTGTATGGTATCACACTCTGCTTTCATTTCTCAAGTAGGTTGTTACAACTAGCTTCCAAGTTGAAGTTCAGTAGGAATTTTGTGCACCTCAAAAAAAGTGATGACCTTGCACTGTTCAACATCAACTTATCAGGATTCAGCTATCCAGATGAACAGGAGATTTCAGTCTGGAGACATGTTCAGGAATTGTCATACAAAATATATTGCTATTACAAAAAACTGACATCAGTATGACTTTATAACTCAAAAATGCATCCACAGTCCATGAACTTCACACAAGACAAGGGGCTATATGATCATAATAAAAAAGTAATTATTCCTAGAAAATGTGTGCTGCTATACATTTTTATGATACTGTTTTAAGGAAAAAAAAAATCCTCTCTCTTTTATACAGTATAAAAATTGCTCTCAAAATTTGTAGCTATGTTTTATCATCAACACCTAAACATGAAACAAATGAATATTTTTGTCTCTGTAGAAATAGAAAACTGTGTTTTCCTCCATTTACTCTTTCCACATGATCATTTTTTATGTAAGACTTGCCACTTTTGAATCAAGCTCTGTAATAGAAAGGCTTTACATTTGACATAAAATTGCTTTTCCCCTATTTTGTATGCTCTTTTTTGTTTTGTTTTGAGAAAAGGAAAAAGGAGGTTAGAGTTCAGCTGTCACAAAACAACTTGTCACTGTAACTTTTAAAAAAATCTTTGGATGTTATCAAAATAATACAGGTAAGATTTTGAATTACAAAAGAGCGTTCTTAATACATTCACAGACAAAATAATTCAGCAGTGTTCTAGGGCTGTAAGGACTTGGTCTTGGAACCAGCTGGTTTTGTTTTTGTCAGACACAGGGGAAGCTTCTATCAGCTTCTCACAGAAGCCATCCCTGTAGTCCCCAGTACAGGAAGCACCATATTATTCACAGCATTTAGCAACTCTACCACCAGCTGGGAATCTTGGGAATCAAGAATATCAAATTTGACCTATAAGTAGAAGAAGTCATGATCACTACTAGAAAATGTCATGCTAAAAATCAGGCCCTTACATTTAACTTAACATATTTCACTTTCTCAATTTTCCTCCACCCCAAATGTATTTTTTAAATTTTCATATAGGAACTTGCTGAGGGAGGAAAGTGTCAGAGATGGAACTGTGAGACAAATTAGCAGGTTCTATAATTCACTGACCTAAAGATATTTTTTATTTCTGTTCATATACTTGCACTTTGGTGAGGTTCTTTGACATTATGCCCTAAAGATGGGAATTCAGCTTTTATAGGTCAAATTTCTGACTCTTTTGTAGGTTTTGTGTGGAGATGTTAAATACTGCAGATATCAATATAGGAATCTAAAATAAAAGTAACATTTTATGCTTCTTGCTACTTGCTATTAGTTGTGGCTGTTATTTTTCAGTAAAGGAATGTGTTGATTCTAAATTCCCATCTTTCTCTAAATCATTTTTTTTCTAAAGGAGATGCCTCTTTTGAATCATATCCTCCTATTATGCCTCACTTACACATTGCTGTAAAACTAATATATTAACAATCAGTTTAGTAGTAAATAATAGTAAGTCAGTAGAACAAACCAAGCAAGAATCCTTTTCACCACAGCCCTTCCAAGGAACACTGGAAAGACCAAAGAATTTTTGACAAGATTGTGTTACAGGCTTCTTGATCCCTCAAGACAAGCAAACAAAAACGAGCTATTTCAAAGGCAAAATTTTCACCTTCATTTAGGATAGCACCTATTGAAATGCAGGGGTGCAGTCTGGTTCAAGATAACACAGTAAAATGCCCATGAAACTGTTGTGTGGAGAGGTCCATGTCCGATGAACATGAGCCAGCACAGGCTCTCAGTAGTGGAGCCACACGAGATTAGCCATAGCCAATAAGCTCTCCTAAAAACAGTGTGTTGCTAATTCACTAAGAGATCTGAAGAAGAAGAACAGGTCTTTCTCAGTCCTTCCAAAAGCCATAAGTGTTCAAATTCATTTTTGGCGGGTTTTTTAGTTTCTTTTTTTTTTTATTTTTAAAACACTGTCTCACAATTATTCCATTACTAATGAAATTTCCAAGTAGGCAAGAAGAGAAAATATTCCTTCCCTAAGAATTAATTATTGCTCAGCTGATGTAAATGGTATCACTCCATTGATTCAAATAAAGCATCAGTTTATATCAGTAATGCTCTATCTGGTATGTTCAAGTACTTCCATCCATTTAATTTCTACTTTGCCTGCTTTTAATTGCGATTAATAAATGTGTTCATTATTTCTCCAGGTAGTTCAAAATTTCAATTTCACTGGTCCCAAAACCTTTCTTTTAACTACAGCTAGGCAATATTCCTTTTTATTTTTAACCTATGTTTTTAGTGCTATCATAATAATTCTTAACCTTAAATTTATGATTTTTATATCACAGTGTTTTGTGTTGTTCTTTTACAGTTCAGTCTGAAATAGAGAGAACAAACATAGTTTTCAGCCAATGAAAATATAATTTTGTTGACATCCCTTGTGTTGAATTATTTAATAAAAATAAAGTTTTTAATATAATCTTGTGACAATTATTCTAATTTTTTCTTTTGTGTTCCGGTGAGAGTTTACACAAACCATACCCTGTATATTTTGTAACATTATTTGGAGTGGACTATGGCTAACATCTGCATTTTTACCTCATTTCCACTGAGAAATATCTTTAATCCCTCAGAAACAGATTGTAGATCATTAATCACAAAACTGACTCTTCAACAAAGCCATGCACTTTCAAATTCAAGCTGCTAAAATGTTTTCTCAGACAGTATGATTCCTGACTAGCTTGTCTGAGTAATAATTATGCTAATTTCATTGCTGCTTCTCCTCTAAAAGTCTTCAAAAGCTCCTTCCACGAGCCCCAAGGAGGCAGTCTGGACCTCTTTCTGATGGGCACCAAAGAACAAAACCCTATTGCCTAATATCCTGTGGGACACAACCAGAACATTTTAATTCATTCATTTTCTCTCTGTAAATTCATTATAAAGGGACCTTATCAAATCAAGGGACACCATGCTATCTAAGAATCCAATGAATTTTAATATGGTCTGAGCTTTCCCCCAATGTACCCTAATCCTCCTAGACCAGTGTTGGGTACTGCCTACTTTCCTAAACAATATTAAATTTCCATCCCCACCATCTCTTGGAAACTAAAGCAGCTGGCAATAGAATTAGAATGATGAAACTCATTATATGAGATGGCAAAGCTGGACAGATTTATCAAATCAACACTATTTCAACTTATTTTCAGTACAACAGTCCTACATCTGTTCATTGCTTCTGCAAAGAAAAAAATTACTGTTTCTTGAATGCTTTTCTCTAAAGAGAGCCATACTTTTCAGACCACACTTTTGTTTGGAGTAGTTTTCCATCAAATCAATTCCATCTTCATCATTAGTGATTTTCTTGTTGCATCTTCAGATCTAATTAAGCCAATCATGCCTTTTCAATTAACTACAATTACTTTAATTAGATGAATAACAACAAGCAAAAAAGGAAAACAACTTCCAAAGTTAATCAAATTAGTGTATCCTTATTTACAGACTGCAATCAAGTCTGTAGATTTCAGCCCAGTTTCCAACTTCAGTGCAAACTGACCTCAAGGAATGGTGTCAATACACAGCCAGCTCAATTCAGAGAAGGAAATTATGTGGGGTTTAATGTAACTTAGAGATGAAGCCTTATTCCCTGGCAGCTAGATGTAAAGAAAGCAACTTTTCCTATACAACCAGCAGCAAGAACCCAAACCCAGAGTTGTTTACTATTTGCTACTTATATGTCAATTTGGAGGAAAAGAAAGCAGAGTTTATGACTTTTTAAAGGGCCATCAATTTCTATGCTATATTTTGAATACAACTGGAGTTATTAAAGCCTGAGTCTTTATCTGTGTCTTGGAGCACTAGTGGTTCTTGTGAGTAAACTCTGCATTCACTCCCTGTGAGCAGATTCACTTTGAAGGGCGGTTCTGGAGTGCATAGCCTGGATTCCTTTTCAGTGGACTCTAAACTGGAATCCTGAAATATAGTAAATACTTTAAAACTCCTGATGGAAACATAAGTATTCTAAATAAAAAATGATAGCCTTTGGACAGCTTTGATTGAAGACAAGGTGTGCTGGTTTTGCCTGGGATAGACAATTTTCTTCACAGTCACTGGTATGGGGCTGTGTTTTAGATTTGTGCTGGACACAGTGCTGATAACAGAGGGATGTTTCAGCTATTGCTGAGCAGAGCTTACCCAGAGTCAAGGCCTCTTCTGCCTCTCACCCCATCCCACAAATGAGGAGACTGGGAGTGCACAAGGAGTTATGAGGGGATGCAGCAAGGAGAGCTGACTCCAACTGGCCACAGGAATATCGCATACCGTGTAGTGTTGTGCTCAGCATATAGATCTGGGGGAAGGAAAAGGAAGAAGGGGATGTTTGGAGGGATGGTGTTTGTCTGCCCCAGCCACCATTACCTGTGATGGAGCCCTGCTTTCCTAGGGGATGGCTGAACACCTGCCTGCCCATGGGAAGTGGTGAATTAATTATTTTTTTTTTTTTTTGCTTTGCTTGTGTGCACAGCTTTTGCTTTTCCTGTTAAACTTTATCTCAATCTGCAATTTTTCTCACTTTTACCTTTCCAATTCTCTCCTGCATCCCACCAAGATAGGGGAAAGAGGCTGGGAGGAGAGATTCAGTAGCAGCATGGAGATGAGCTGCTGATTGGGCATAAACCACGTCACAAGGTGACAAAAAATGAGGCATACACGCAGAGAGGATGTCAGTTCATGAGGCCAATCCAAGCCTAAGTGGAGCACAACACCCAAATCAAATATGAAACAAATGTAAGAGGTGATCTTCAACATGACTAAATTCATATATATCCAGTGACCTGCACTGGGTCACCAGATAATGCAGACATAGTCCAAGTTTTGCAGTATTTGGATAGATGAATTGGTCATGGGATTGTCTCTTTCTTACAATAAGCTGAATAAAGAATGGGAAGTAACATGAAATGAAAGCCAAATGAATACACTAAACGTATAATATATTGCTATGACAATGTTGATGCATACTGACATTTGTGCCATCTTCTTTTAGACGAAGCATTTTATCCTCTATAGCCTTTGTTTCCTTTCTTTCCTGGAGAACACAAGCAATTTCCTTTACCAGCAAAGAAGATGTCTGAAGTCAAACTGTCAAGCAATGTTTCCCCACATCTTTTCACCTAGGATCATGTCCTTACAGCATGTTCTATTAGCCAGTATTAGGTAGATTTTACATCACAGCTAGTAGGATAATAAAGCTGAAGAATTTTCAAAAGATTAATTTGCTGCAGTTGAGATTAAAATATTAGCTTCATACTACCACTAGCTCAACTAGTATGCTGCAAGTATTTAATTTCCCTCCCTCAAACATAATTCTTGACAGAACAGTTGATACAAGATTGAAAATGTGGGGATGCTTTTATGAACACTAATAGGTGGTGAGAAATCCCATGAAAAATGCATTCAGCATTCCTGAAATATGTCCTTCTTTCATGTGTGCAGAGAAGTTTTGCTTGCCTTTTATTTTAGATACTTATAGCTCACTACCAATTCAGAGCAATTTATAGACTAATACCAAGTACCAATTCTTTTTAATAACTCAAATAAATTTGTGTTCAGAAATTTATTTGATATTAGTGTATGCTTTACTTGTAGTAGTTTCTTGTAGCACTGGAGGAGGAGGATGAAAATCAGCCCCTAGACAGGTCTGAATTAATTTGAAGCAGTTTCAAAAATCCTCTTCTTTGTAACTTTCCTAGACATTTTGGAATTACTTTTATGTACTTATAATTCACTGAAGGAAAAAAAGGGAGAAACTTTATTAGCTTTCAGCCACTTTTCACATTTCTGTGTAGCTGTGACTCCTTTCATGAAGGGTTAGGAATCAATTTAGCAACTAGTATTCCTACAACATAAATATTGGTGAAAATAATATCTGTGGAAAAAAATTTGAAAAATTCATTTAGATACTTGTATTCTATTTAAGGGAAGGAAGAAGTTTTTTAGCTGCTTTCTAAACTACAAAGGTGGATTCTAAAAAACAATGTATTTTTCAAATGGTATTTTTTATTAGTTTTTCTTCAGCTCATGTTCTTCTGTTAAACATGAAGAATTAATAGCACTAGCTAAAATCACTGTAAAATTTATGCCCGAATCTCCGCCATCAGCATTCAACACTGAATTATTCTTCATGTTTATTTTAGTTCTTGGCTTCATCTGAGCAAGGATGAGTAAACTCTGCCAAATTTTGTGTTTATATCAGATGAAAGGCAGATGTTCTCGGGAAAATAAGTTGAGACTTCAAGCTTTATTTCAACGGAGAATTAATTTCATTTTCATTGTTTCCCCAAAACAATGGTTCACTGCAACAGTCCAATCTATAATGTCTCCCTTTCAATTTTATAAAATATGACTCTTCATGGTGATGCTTTAATATAGGAGTGCAAAATTTATCTCAGTGATGACTCATGTCATCAAGAACTGAGTAAAAAATCTGGACTAAGATAAATATCTAGCGTGTATGCATGTTTTTCTGACAGCTTATCACAGAGCTGTAGAAATTAACTTGCTTTTCCAAGTTTCTTTATAGTCTCTGTGAAAAGGAAATGTTCTACCTTTGTTGGCTGCTTGTTTGGTTGTTTAGTTTTATTAAAATACACTGCTTGTATTAGTCCATGCCTTTTGCTGCATTTTAGGAAACTGTTTTAAATCTACTGGAGGAGTTCAGAATCAAACTTTCTTTTCTGCTAGCAAAAATATAAAATATCCTGACCTACAAATAATACTTCCATAGCACCTACTTTAATTCACAGTATACCAGGCACCACAAAACAAATACTCACTCCCCAAGTGCCCAGTCAGTCCAAGCTGATTCCAGAAGTTGAGGTCAAAAAACCTTAATTTTTTTTGCCTGCCAAAGTAGAGGAACTGACATGGTGAAGCAAGGATTCAAGCAAAACAACCAGAGAAAAGTGTTAAAGAAGGCCATGCAAAAGTGCTGCTATTATTATTATTATTATTATTATTATTATTATTATTATTATTATATAAGCTATTATGTAGCTGTATTAGCCATCACATAACTATTATTATACTGCACTTTGTGTAGTATTACATTTCCATATTCATTTAAGGTGACAGAGACAGACAGATCAAAAAAGAGGGAGCCACAATGGATTCAGATTAGCACACACATAAATGCAAACACATTTCTTAAAGCTAATTTGCAGTGTGACTTCTCAGCAACACCACAAGAAAGCAGACAAGCACCTCCCTAATGTGTGTATATTGCTTTAAAAGGCAACAAAGCCTCTCAGATGCACAAAAGACTCTAAAGAGAAAGAATCAGTAACTCAGAGATTTGACAGAATTACCTCTTTGAATCGTAAAGCTATAAGTTATTGATCACTCAAAATTAATACCCTCCTTTCCACTCCTTCTTAGTTACATCTGAAACAAAGAACTCCAGTAAGGAACTCAGTGAAATAAAAAGGGCCAATGAGATCTCTAATTCTGTTTTTTTTTTCTCAATCACATCATGGTCTCTAAAAAATGTCCCTGCCTCAAGGTAAGTTTAATAGTTATAACATCTACATATTTCTTTTTATCTTCTTTCCTTGTGTAAATGAAATGCATGGACTGTTTTCCTCCAAGACATGCATCTCATAGTTTCCACGGCACTGTTTGTTTAAAGTATAAATGCATTTTGCCACACTTCAAACAGCATGACATGTGTATCATCTTTCAGCCATTCTGAAAAATGAAGTGCATGAGGTCTGGTAATGGTGAGGATGTTTTTGTGTATCACTCATTCAGGTGAAAATTGAAAAGGTGAAATCAAGTGTATAGTGATTGGAAAACGCTGCACTGAGTAGCTGTAATCAGGCTGATAAAATGTCACACCTCAGACCTGGTTTGGGGTAATTTAGAGATCACAGAATGGCCCAGTGCAAGGCGTCTAGATAATAAACTTAAGCACTATGACTAGATTTGAGTGGTTTGCAATAGCTAAGATTAGAAATAAATTTTTCATTGTATTCTCTTTTCTTTTGATTCCAATTTTTTCTTTTCTCAGCGTCTGCCGTTTAAAGCAGGCGGTGTGCCAAAACGATCTTAGAAAGTCTGCTATGCCAGATGTCACCCTTTCGCCCTTTTGCTCTGTCTGCAGATCTTCTTTTAGCAGCATTTGAAACTAACTTAGTGAGCATATATTTTCCAGTAAAAAGAGGCATTATGAATAACACTGTTTGTATCTCTGAATAACACCCACAAAATGCAGTACATATTACACATCAACTACATCAACTCTATATTCAAGAAAAGGTTATTCTTAACTCTTAGCTATGTGGAGAGTACTTCAGTAGTGTTATTCTTTCAAATCCATATAACAGCTATGATGGAGGCTAATATTAGGGGTTAATAAAACCCCACTGAGATGGATTTTACAACATTAATTTGATCTCTGCTGGGTAAAGATTAGTTATTTTATTCTACACACTTCTTGCAAGCTTTTTTATCTTCTGGTATGCAAGAGCTCTATTATTTCCAAAAGAAAAAACTGTGCCTGTTTGAATTCTTTATGTAGCAATAGGATTAATTTTCTAAGCTTTCCTGCCTTAAACTGTGAATTTCTAGAAAGTAGAAATGCCTATTGGTTCTCAAGTTATAAGCATTAATAAAACCATTTTATTTTCATTAAAAGAAAATGAGACATACATAAACTCTAATTTTCACTGGCCTCCCCCATTCTTCAAATACCAGGCACTAATCAAATAGTTAAATAATATTTTCTTTCTTTGTAGAATAGATAATTTTTTAAAAACTTGAATTTAACAAAACCTCTAAATATTACTCTGTGTCTGGTGACAGTGAATGGTCAGACATACTTAGTCTGACTACTGCAGATGTGTTCTCATGAGAAAATGTGTTGGTGTTTTTGCTGTTTCAGCTTTTTTGTTTGATAGAGGTTGGGCAGAGACTGACTGCTGCGGGTCACTCCTTCTTTAGGATCAACCATGCAACAAAGCAAAATGAAACAAACAAAAATCACTAAAAAAAGCACCTCAAATTCACCTCCCACCCCTCCCCCCCAAAACCCCAAACAAACAAGCAAGCAACCAAAAAACCTCAAAAAAAAATAACCCCAGACAAAATATCTACAGTCTGGTTCAATAAGATGAAGTACCTGTAATTTAGATAAAACATTCTGTTTATACATACAAATTGAGGAATGAGAAGCTGGAGTAGAGCTCCATGGAAAGATATCTGGGGAATCTGGTTGGACATGAGTCAGCAGTGTGCCCTGGCACCCAGAAGGGCATCGGGCATGGTATCACTGGCTGGTTGAGAAATGTGGTTGTCTTACTCAAATCTATGCAGGTGCAACTTTACCTCGAATACTCTGTGCAATTTTGGGCACTTCAATATAAGAAGGACATAAAATTTTAAGTGTATCCAGAGGAGGATTATCAAGACTGTGAGAGGCCTCAAGGGCAAGACTTATCAGGATCATCTGAGATCACTTCATTTGTTCAGCCTTGAGAAGAGTCTGAGGGAAGGCCTCATTGCTGTCTACAACTTCCTCAAGGTGGGCAGTACAGGGATAGGTACAAATCTCTTCTCTCTGGTGACCAGTGACAGGATTCAAGGAAATGGAATGAAGGTGCATCAGGTGAATTTCAGGTTGGACATCAGGAAAATATCCTCTCTTAACTGAGAGGGTATTTGGGCATAGGACAGGCTCCCCAAGGGAATGGTCATGGCAGGAAGCCTGCCAGAGTTCAGGGAGCATCTGGATGAAGCTTTTATTCACATGGTTCAGCTTTAGGTCATCCTGGAAGGAGAAGGGAGTTGGACTCCATGATCCTCATGGGACTGAAGATCTCTATGGTTTTATGAAAATATTGTAATACTCATTAATTAAAATAATTGAACTGAAACTATGATATTCTCACTGTCATGGAAACAGTGCTCTGAGTTAGGTGCCAATATATTTATGTAGAGGAAAAAGACACATTATTATTGAAATTATCTGTAAAACAGCCTCATTTCTACACCCACCTATGATACAAGTAAGTAAATATGTAGAATTGTTCACTTAATTCCTATATATTTATATATCATCATTCTCCTTTCACGGCCACAGGTACTCTGCCTCATCTTGAAATTATTCAAAAATATTTGTGACAAGACTTTGTAAGTTTTCTGTGAACTCTGTTTTAATATAGACGTGATAATTAGCTCTTCGAATCCATGTTTTGAATTATGCAAAGCAGTTCAACAGAGTAACAAGTTGCTGAAAATATTTTTTGAAAGGTCAAATCACTTCTGTGTCTGCTTCATCTTTCTTTTTGTAAGTATACTCTAAAAAATGAAAGACATTAGAACACTATTTACCTTTCAAAGAATAAATGTCAAAGTCATATCTAATGGAAGAACACTAAAATTTTTACTGAAGGCCAGCTGCCAAAACAGAAATTAACACCTACAAAGAAATATTAGACAAGTCCCCATAATAGTGACAATTCCCCACAACAAGACAAATATGAACGTAAAGATTGATGAAATATAGAATGTTCATTAAAATAAGCTGATATAAGTTAATAGTAAGGCTCAGAATTTTGGTTTTCATCTTCATGAATGGGAAAACTGTCCCTCAGACTTCTAGTGTTATTAATTTATTTTAATACTGTGCTAGGCTTTAACACCAGTACTTTGTTTTCTGTAAACCTGTCATATACTAGTCATCTAATGCTGGCCAGCTGCCAGAATGTAAATTAACACCTACAAAGAAATATTGGACAATTTCTCCTTCCCTTGTAATTTTGCATTATCACTATTGAATATAGTTGAATATTCATCTGACCATTAAAATTCAGGTCATTATTCTAAAAAAAAAAAAAAAAAAGATTGGTTTTGACATAGCTTTTCCCACACCATCTTCTCCTTCAGGATTTTTCTCTGCATCAGCTCTAAGTGAAAACATATTCTTATGTCAGTTTAAGAATTAAGATTTTCACACGTATAAAAATCTTATCCTCTTACAAATTCAGTAACAGATTAACAAACACTACAGTTTGTCTATAATTAGAAAGAATTATATTTGTATGCAATCATCTTTGTTGAAAAATGCAGGGATTTCCAAAGTTTAGACTTTTTCCAGGAAGATTATTTTAAAAAATATCTCTGGCTTACAGCCACAGAAGTTTATTTTGTGGGGTTTTGTATGCAATAACACATAGTGGAGGAGGCAAACTTTAAAATGCTATCAAATTTCATGGTTCCAGTGTGTTATTATGTGACATGCTCTACTGCAGAGCAGAAGATGGTTCCCATTGATAATAAAACCTCTTAATTCAGTACATTATTGTATTACCAGGAAGCTATCATAGAGAAAAAAAGTGAAGACTAACATTCAACTGAAATGTGTATGAAAGCAAACTCAGTCATTTCATAGGATAGTTTAAATTGTTTTAAAACTGTTTTTTTTTAAGTTTCCTAAATTTAACTTCAAGCATCAAACTACCTAAACTTTTTTTCTTATAATATGTAAATCTAGGGGTTTGGCTTGTTTTGATTTTTTGTTCATTTGTTTAGGGTTGGAGGGTTTTGTGTGGTTTGGGTTGTGGGTTTTTTTTGGTTTTGGGTTGGTTTTTCTTTTTTGTTGTTTTAAAGCAGTTGTGACATGAAAATCTTGGTAATAGGGAAGATTACACTACATTCCCAAATACAGAGTCATATACTAACAAATGATATAATTTTAAAATTACTAGCAGTCTTAGTCAATAATCAAGAATTCGTTGGTCAGTCAGAGGGTTCTTCCATCCAGTTCATAGAAAGGAAAACAACCTGAATATTTCCATACATTTCTTGGTCTTGGTTAATTTTTTTAAAGGTTGGTGGGAATGGTGCAGTGATAATATGTATTTTCTGTTCATTATTTTCATTGCTAAGAAGCTTAATCCTGAATAATTATTTTAGACCCCTGAAGTCAAGATGCATTTCAAGGAAGCAGGTGACAGAAGTTGGCTCACCTAAACCTTGTTTTCAGAAACATACTCTTATTTTACCTACCAAAATAAAGGCACATTATCACACCGTTCTTTATTTCTCATTATGCTATCATCTTTGTTTACAGCAGTAAAAATATTGTTCCAAATTTGGGAAACCATAGCTGAAGTTTAATTAAGCTTTTGCCTCCCCTGTCGTAAGATATAAATAGAAAATAAAACACATATGCAAAAAAAATCTACAGCACTTGTGAAGAGAAGTGGGTGCCTTGGGGAGACTTGGAGAAAAAGAAACTTTTTCAGCTACTCAACTAGTTGATTACTTATTTAATATCCAGCTCCAGTACATTAAATTTAAAACATTAAGTTTCATAGCATAATGTGCTGTTATATATAATTTTAAAGCAAGCAAAGAAAGAACTCTCTTAATTGACTAAAGGTAAGAGGGTTAATTAGAAGGCCAGAAATGGTGAGTCTGTAAACTAATCAGGCACTGGTTTGCCAGGGAAATGTAGAGAGGTTACTTTAACACAATACATATACAAAAACATGTACTCAAAGATACACAGCTGAAAGATAGCAAAATGCTGTCCTCCAAATTAAGGAAGTTTCATTATACTGTGTTAGGTATTTTTAACCAAGGCTACAGTTGCAGCATTTAGGCTGAAGATTGCCAGAGATCCACCTTCAGTATATCAGTTTTTTAAGCTTAATCAGTCTGAGTTATGGTACAGTGCCACAAAAGCAATCTAAATTAAAACATAAGCCATCAGTACACTGAATGATTGGCAGTCTACAAGTATGATTCTCTCCCTGCATAAGAAAAAGTTCTAAATTTTCAGCAATTCTAGGAAAACATTAGCACTGTGAAACAGCATTCAAAGCCAAATGCAATTCTTTTGCATTCAGAGACATGATTTGTTCTGTACATCTTTTTGGTTTTCCTTATGGCTTCCTTTTAGGCTTTTTTTCCCCATTTTCTTTATAGCAAGAACTGGTAGAATGTCAGACATCTGATTGGACTGTAAATACAAATACTAAGATATCTCTTTTAGAGTATATGTTGAATCTAGGTTTAATCATATTTCATAAAATTAATTCAGATGCAATGACTAGAAGGTTCCTAAAAATGGAAGTTCTCCATTTGTTGAGTTAAAAGAGTCTACCAAAGTCTTAATTTTTAACCTATAATCTCAAAATATATGTTTATTTGCATAAAACTGTGCAACAAAGCAAAAGGCAGCTCAGCTAACAACCTTGCATTTGTTATTGATGTTATTAATGATTAAATCATGCTATGGAAAGTTATAATCACATCAGCTATTTTTGGCATCGGTGATATTCTCAAACTCGCTGCCCAATTTTGTAGATACACTCCCAATTGAAAATTCCCAGAAAACTTTTAGGCTTAGAGGTGAACTTTACATCATTATTGCTACCTGTTAGCACTTGTCTTCTGTCTAATCTTACGCAGTATTCACAAGTGCTTCATTTATTCACATTACCTCCTGGCAGAAACCACTAGAAAATACAGCTGGAAAGGTGGAGTTGGCAGTGGTGCTTATGATGTTCCAGCCTCATTTAATCCATGAATTTAAGGGTTATGACTTTCATCATGCATGTGTCCAAATCACCCCTATCAAAAGGAGTTTGAACTCCCACTCCAAGAAATGTTATCAGCAGCTGGGTGACCTGCACTGGTGGGACTCTATCATTCCTGCTGTGGGTGATTCACCTTATAAGGAGGATATATCAAAATGCAAGAAGACCTCGTGAAAAGGTTATTTCATATCCTGGTGTTGATAACCTTGCTATAAGAGAAAACCTAAGTCAAAGTCATTGCTCTGATGAATATGGTGTATGTAACTCCAAAATGCCAGCTGGCTGCACATCCCTATGTGCTAAAAGTCATAATTTTCCTTGTCACTTCCAACCTGTTAACTCTTCTCAACATGACACTTGAGGATTTTCTATGCTCACGATAGACCTAAAGACCTATTTTTTCTACCCTCACTGTAAAGGAGACCAAATTCTTAGCACCCACATTTTTGGAAGGAGGCCTAGCAACCATATTTAGCTTTATGAATGTCAACATTGAGGACTTCATCTCCATTTAGCAAATAAATCCTGAAGAGATTAGTGAGACACAAATCAGGGCCAAGATGTATCATAGCAGACGCAGAGGACACTGTCTCTTTACATCTTTGATAAGGGCTCTGGAGATGAGTGGTGCAAAACTGCAAGACTTTGGGAAGGGTAATGTTAGAAATCTCAAAGGGCAAAAGAGCCCAAACTGTAGTAAAGAAAACCATCAGATTTATCTCTCTGTTATGCTGAGTGGAAATGGTGGCTGTTGTTCATCTTCTAGCCCAAGTATCCATTCCATCCAAGGAAACACCTATTTCACCTCTATTGCTTTTTCTTCTCCTTGCCGGTTTTACAGTGAAACTGGTGTGACCCCAGAACCTGACTTACGATCATTTCCCAACAGTTCTCATGGACAAGCCAGCAGCACATACGCAAGGTTCCCATCCTTTTCTTCTTTTTCAGGTTTTATTTGGCCTCATGGAATTATTTAAGGTTGAATGTTCCATAGGTCTAGAAACATTAAATGGTTTGCAATATGATTTTTATTTAGAATACCTTGAAAACTGAAAAACATTACATACAATACTTCAAAGTTTATAGTACAATACAATGAACTTTCCGAAAATTTTCACTGACAGTCTTCCAGACAGAAAATCCAGGAATCAAATAAAACCAGGAATTAAAGACTTACCCTGTTACTTTTAAGTTGTGCAACAGAAAATTTTTTTCAATGACAGTCTTTTATTTAGAACAAATTTTCTCTTCCAAAATTAATTCTCTTTTTTTTAAAAAAACAGTCAATATCCAAAATGTTACAGTTTAACAAATCATGTCTTTGGTTTGGCATTTAGAACATCATAATTTTAAACTGTAACATTTTAGTAAAGAATTTTCAAAATAAAACTTCAATGAGAAAAAAAGGTGAATTTAAAAAAATTATTCATAAATTTTTATGTTGATTAAATGCACTATGTTAATTGCAATTACTTTTACCTAGCAAAATTTCTTAATAAAATGCTGTACTGTTCCCTTTTTATTATGAGAGATGTTTCTGACACATTTAGATTTTTAAAAATACTTTAACTGCTACATTTTATGTCTAACATCACAAATATGATAGAGGTTTAATTGCTCCTTACAAGCATTCATATATTCCTGTAGCAAATGTCAACCACAGTTATGGGAAATAGTTACAGAAATTTAAAGAGATACTACAGTGTTTGCTGTATGCATACAAGTCAATAAATCTGACTGTCCTACTCAGATCTCTGGAAAGACTACCTTGCCATATGTCCATCCTGCCATAACAATGTCAAGGTCACTGAGCTGACAGGTGGCTGGATACTCCTTGGGTGCAGGAGGAGTGCAGATTGCAAGTGTCAGTTTCTGTTTAACTCCAGGGACATGAATATTATAGACTAGCGACTGTTTTTTTTATAAATTATTGAAAAAAATTATTTAGTCATAGAGAAATATTTGAATATAGCATGCAGTGGCAAGAGCAAAGCCACCAACACTGTGTGAATGACATCTTGGGGAAGGTACACTACAAAACTTTAGCCATCCCTTTGCAATAAACATGGATCTGTACAGTCACAATGCTCTTGTCAGCAATCTGAACTCACACTGCCTCAAAGCGACATATAGCAACTAATGTCACAGCATTTTTTGTGAAGGAGCCTATAAAGTTTGGAATCCTTTGAAAAAGTTATAGTTGTTTTTTCTGCTTGACTTTGACTTGGCCCTGTGGTTAATTGAAGTTCACAGAAGCAACTAAAGCAGGCTCAAAGTGGTTGATGCAACCTTCAAGAGCAGATTACATGTCATGCCAGAAATTATGTCTTCTCTCCTCTGGTACGACCAGTGAATGCATCTCCAGACCAACACTCAAGGTTTGGTAACATGGTGTGCAGCTGCATTAGTTTCTCACCGAATATGGTCTGAAAAAAATTATTGTGCAATGTTACAATGAATGATTGAAAAGCAGCGGTATCTGTCACCACTGGAGATGCGGAGAAGTGAATGTCAGGAGTGAGTTAAGAAAATCCAAGATTTCCTATGAGATACATTGTAGAAGACTGCAAGCTACTCAACTATAACTGTAATACAAGATCAAAGATGGAGTCTAGCTGTGATGCACAAACAGTAGCCAAGAAAATCAGACCACATTTCTTCAGAGCATAGGCATTAATGACTTCAGATTCCAAGGTCCTGTTAAATGGTAGAGTCAGATGAATTTGCGGCCAAAAACATGGCTGTTATAACCATGGAAGTAACAAAATTTCCCAGGAACAAAATTTCTGATGGCATTATTTGTTGTCATAGGATAGAGGTCAGGGAAAAAGTAATCCAGAACCACAGCCCCAACTAGAACTGACAACCAAGCATGTTCCAGTAATGGCTGCATGCTGGCAAGCTGAAACTGAAGACACTTGAACTGTTCTGTTTTGGTTATATTGGCACCTAGGGAAACAGAAAGGCTGAAAGCTGAGACACATCATAATAAATAAATAAGATTAAGACACACCATAATAAATAAATAAGATTAAAACATGCCATAATAAATAAGATTAAATAATTTATGGGAATGGTGAACTACTTTTCCACAGTCTACACACCCATCATATAAAAAAGCATCAAGAAAAAGCCAGTTCTGAATTCTCTAGCTCAGCCGACAGTGATACAATGAGAAGGTAAGCCAGAGAAAAATGCTTGGAGCAGACAGCACACTGCAGACCAAAATCCAGATACTTTCCAGACAGCAGTTCTGTAGCACAGGAGACAAGCTTAATCCATGTGATACAGTAGCTGTACATCTCTCCAGAAGGCCCCAAACAACCCAAAAAGACTTTGATGAGAGCTGTTCCATCCCTTAAAACAATGCATGCTGAAGAATTCAGGATCCAACACTAACTGCAGTTACTACCTACTGCCAGCTTATTTGTGGATGAGCTGGGAATGCAAGATAGACTTAATCAGTGTTGTAGGAGCTGACACTTAGCTGAGCAAACATTTCATACTTAATGTGAACCAATATGCACGGAGCGAGCCAAAAGTCATAACTACAGGCCATGAATTTGTTGAACATGTACTTTGAACAGCATGAAATGCATAACTGTTCAGACATCATAAAACTCTCCAACATCATTAAATCACAACTTGGTGCTGAAACAACTAAAGCAGACATAATTTTTACAGGCAGGACTATGTTTCCAATCTACATTTAGTGAACACTCATTCCGGAAAAATCTTCATGGATTTTAAGTTGAGAACCAACTGGGAAACTTCAGGCATATTTTTCAAGTATTTGATTAAGACATCAACAGCAGAAAAAAATGTAAATTTTTAGGCACTATGTGCGCTTCAAGATACCTACATAACCTCTCACGCAAAGCAAATGATGAAAGATTAATCCTGGGTGTAATCTAATATAACTAGAAATCAAGGAAGTAGAAATGAAATCAAGTACACCTGCAGAGCAAAGACAAGTCAAAAGGCAGAGTGAAATCAGGGGCTTTAACTCAAACAGTAAGTCTTAGGAATTAACAGTGAGTTGTTCAGTAAATAAAGAGATCTGTCGGACAAAACTAAATGAGCTCTTAATAAAGACCATATTCTTATGACACCATTTTTACTAATCAGTTCTTGCCTCATAAAGTCAGGCAATAGTCACAAAGCATTCAAGATAACTACAGCCATTGCTCAAGCAAGGAGTAGCTAACTGAATGTAACATGGAAGAAGGAACTTAGAAAGAAAGACAGCCAAGAAATCACCTTTGTATCCATAGCCTAAGTGTTAGTTGCAATTTTCACCGCTCTGTAGAAAGTTCTTTTATAAAGAGAATATACAATTATAGAAATTGTGTAGAAACATGAGGCAGAACACAGGTTAGTACTGGATGTCTGTTAAAAGGTAAATAAACAAATAAATAAAAGTAAATCCCAAACCTTATAGGGATTCTGAATGTATTACTATGAATAATGTGAACATTAACACAACATGAAGCAAGTTTAACTCAGTTTATAGGTAAGCTATTGTTGCAGCATAATAATTGTTGCTATTTATTATTATACTACAAAGATACTTACTGGTTCCTGTGGCTATCAGAGAAAAGAACAGCATGATTCCCAGAATTTTGAAATTCACCTGATCTAACAGCAAAGTATTTTAACATGCAATGCAAGAAATCCAGCAACCAACCCTTTTATATTTCTATGTTAGGAGCTGTCATAGGGGAGAATTACACCATCCGTGACCAAAACTCTTAATGTAATCAATGAGCATTTGGATATTCCCTGGCATCTGCACAGTGCAAGTCTCAAGGCACTCCCATTTGTTTAAGCTAATCTGTGTGAAATTACAATGAGGAGATAGTCATTGCCTAAATTTTCCTTTTTAAGCCAGGTTCATTAGGAATGGGTACAAGAACGTGAAAGTATAAACTTGTGTGTGTTAGATGAAAATAATTTGCAGTCTCTTGGCAGCAGCTTGGAAATAACTATTTCTGCAATAGCAAGTCATGTCAAATAATCTACCATCCATAAAAGACACAGCACTGAATGCAAACTAATGAGGATTGCTGAATCTGGGAACAATTAAACCTGTCAACTAAACCCCACACTGCAAACATGAAAGGTACAGTGCACTCCAAAACAGAGCAAATCCTCTGTAGCTTTTAATATACTTCTTCCAGATGAATTTGGCGAATCAAGCAGAAGAAATGGTCAAAGGCTTTCACAAATTTGATTGGTTCCTGGACTGTAACCTCCCCAGTGAAAAGTTCAAATAGTCACTGCTGCCTTTTCATCACAAAACAGCTCCATAAAAAGGGCCACTGCCAATAAAACATGCTTGAAGCTGGGGATGGGAAATGAGGTGAAGGAAAAGCCAGTTCAGAGTGACCATTTCTAGAAGCCTTGTCTCAGGATGTGGAGAGGATGACTACCAAAAGCACAGGAAGGTTCACAAGGATTTAGCAAGCCTTGGTTAAAACCGTGTCTTGTGTAAGGTCCTGATGAATTTCCTATGGATTTCCTATGGTTCACAAGGATTTAGCAAGCCTTGGTTAAAACCTTGTCTTGTGTAAGGTCCTGATGAATTTCCTATGGATTTGCATAATTGCACAGTTAAAAATCAGGTAATTTTGAAGTAGGTAGATTTTTTGGTATATTACCAGGCTAAATAGACCACTTATCAGTTTTAATGTTTCTTTGACAGGAAAAATGTTTATGAACTTGTAAAGTACGAAGTTTCTATTGTAAAGAATGCTTCTGAAATGGCGTGTCTGTAGCTTATAAAAATAATGTTACCTGCTAGTTTATAATTGAAAGAGTCTAGAAATGACAACCCAGAGGAAATATCCCAAGCCTAAAAATCCAGTTTTGTGTTTTGCCTGACACTACACAATGTTTTCCATGGTTAACAAAGGTGATTTGAAGACATGGAAGCTGTCTGAGAGCTAGGAAATAAGTTATTCTTTCTGGTTTTTCTCTTAACAAGAATTATTAACTCCTAAAGAAGAGTTGTATGGGGGTGCATCAAATCATGTCCTGCATTTTTTGAAGAAGACATAGCATAGTTTTAAATTAAATGTAAAAAGTGCAACATAACAGGCAGCCTCACTTACCTTAGGGCTGTTTTCTTCTTAAAAAATCTTACATGCATGAAAATGGGAGATTTTTGGAAAATTGACATCTGCTGCTCCTTTGCCTTGGCAAGAATAAGGAAAAGATGAATAAGCAAAGCCTGTCCTTTGCTAAGCCAAAGACATTGCAAATGAGTACAACTTGACCCTTTCTAACTACATTAAGCAGAAGACCTGAGGCAAGCAGATCTGGCTGCCCCAGCTGGTGTTGAGGGGAAGCTGTGACACTGCAGAAGCCAGACATACCAACAGAAAGATATGACCTAATTGGAAGGGTGGTTAGTTGATTGTCCCTGTTAGGCCCATTCAAAGCTATTTCCTATTACAGTTTTAATCACTTTGAGTAATGAAGGACATAACAAACATTTCTGCTTAGTCCCTGGATTGAATCAAGCCATTCTTCTGTGAGTCATGTAGATCCACAGAACTTCATTTTATACATGAGAATGTTACTAAAATTGCTTTCACATAGTCTTTTCATCTCTGGGAGTGGAGAATAGGATGGGAAAAGATTATGAGAAAGCCTGTGTGTAAGGTCTGTCTTTCTGATCTTGCCAGAGGGAGGATGTATTCAAAAAAAGGCAAAACCAGATCTCTTGTATTTTCCTAGCTTGCATATCACCATGGAACTGAAATTGTCATGTCCTGTGATGCAAAAGATACAGAATTCAATTAAATATGCACAAAAGGGATTCAATAGCTTGAATCTCACTTGCATATACTGTGATGATTTCTGCCTACTGAGCTTCCAAACTGAGGAACAGAGCTCTCTGAAGCCCTCAAGCAGGTTTGGCAATCATGGATCTTACATTAGGCTATGTTATGTAGATGAAAGTAGTAGAAAAGACTGTGTGCTTAGCTGCTACTCAAACTGCCCTAAAATGCTTGCAATACAAATGAAATCATTAAACCTTTTGGAGCTCCTTAAGGGCATGACCTGTAGAATCATATTTATTGTTTTATTATTTTGAGTGAACTTAGAACAATAATTTTCTTCCATTGGCAGCATTGATATTTGCAGTTTCACATCATTCTGTTAAGGAGCAGGATAGTGCTTGACTGAGGTGATCTTCAAAATTTTCTTTCCATTTAAATAAGAGCATCTAAATGATCTGAACTAATGTGGGAGAATATTGATACAAAGAAATAGCAAAGGCAAAACTGCTGTCTGTCTACCAACACCTTGATCAACCTGAAATGATGCTTTGAAGTTAACACATCAGTCATGTTAAGATTTAGTCAGATTTATAAAATTTAAGTTTTCTTTTTTCCACAAGAATAAATTCCTTTTTGTCAATATTTTAGATACTGAATTATTTTTAAGCTCCAAAACTCCATTTCTATCTAGGAGAAGCATGAAAGCATTAAACATGCCACGAAAACATCATTTGTGGTAGACTAAAATGTATTAGATTTCAGATCTGTGAGTGACAATGAAACAACGTAATAGAACTTGGCAAGATGAAGACAGTCATAACACACGTCTTCGACAACAGCATCCAGGTAGAAGAGAAAATAAATCTACTTCAGATGCCTTACTAAACACTTACAATAAATAAATAAGTAAAATATGTAAAAGTAAATTTTTCTCTGTCGACAATCTCTCTTTGCATTCAGAGGAGGCAATGCATAGGATGCTACAGTAAAGAAAGAGAAAGAGAGCAGGTGAGGAAACAAGCCCTGAGAACCTTGTGTGCTCAGCATTTACAGCTAGGATAAAAATTTCTAAAAGACAGTTTTATTTACTCACCTACCTGTGTAACTTTTCATTCTGATGGAATTTTCTAAGTCCGTCAGAAAGAAGCATCAGTAAAAGCCAGGAAAAGATCCCAAGAGTTCACAGATAACATTCCATGGCCAGCTTTAATTGTTTTAGCTCTATGCAGAATGAATTTTCAGCACCCTTTGGATGACTGCAAACGTTATATTGGGTAAAGGAAAAAGACAATATACAAAGGAGCTATTTGAATTAGATCACAATTACTACAGCAGAAGTAGTATCAGGAATAGCTTTTTCTTTAAATTAATCTCTTTTTTGTGTGTCTATCTGATGACGTGACCTCTGTTGATGTTGTCCTAATCCTTTCCATTTCATACATTTACTTTATTCAAATTATCCATGACTATTACATGAAAAGGGAAATCATGTGAGGTGATCTTATTGCCACTGCTACACCCCTTCAACTGAGGTTTCAACTGAGACCTGTGTCAAGGTTGTGCTCACATTCAACAGGTCCCACTCTAATTGCTGGGCTTTAATCCAAATTTCCCATTTATTAACCATTTTTAATCCATATGTATATGTTGCAATTTCTAAGTGTAATAGAAGATCGAAGGGCTGGAAAACCTGCCATTTGAAGAAAGACTGAAAAAGTAAGGTCTCTTTTTGCCAGGAGAAGGGAAGGCTTGGAGAACCTCATCACAGTATTCCTGTCCTTAAAGGACAGTTAAAAAGAGGACAGAGGCTCTTCCTGCACAGGACCTACATGGAGAAGACAAGGGGTTATGGGGTACCAGGAAAGCTTTCATCTCAACATAAGAAAGACATTTTTTTTCAGCAAGAACAGCCATTCCCTGGAACAGCCTCCCTGGGCACATCGTAGAGTCCCCATCACTGGGGACTCTAAGGATGTTATTGAACAGGGTGGTAGCTAATCTTATCTAGGCTCCTTTTCCTAACAAAATATTGGACCAGATGGTCTTTTGAGGTCTTTTCCAATCCAGGAACTGTTACCAATGTCAAAAGTTGGCTAGAATGAAGTGAAGATAAAAAGAGGAAAGAAATCTAATGCATAACACATTTTAAAGAGCATAAATAATAGTGAATGTGGTTCTCTTTATTTTTTGCTTATCAGATGCCAATGAACTACCAAGTCAGACTGTGTAAATGTGTACAGAATTATAAGAACAAGGCTAGGAGTTATCTTCAAATGAGGTAACTATTGCAAGAAAAGGAAAATGTGTATCTTATTATATCATATTTAGTAACACCTGTGAATCCAGAAAGGACTACCAAAACTGTATTTTCCGAAGAATCTGATTCCATGGACTTGTGCATGTCCAGTTTCTTTAATTACTTCACAGCCTGAACCTTCCCATACCACAGGTAAGTCTTCCTTTCTCCAGAGCTTCAATCTAGTCTTAGGGGTCTATGGTTCCTGAAAACAAATCGTTCTAGAAAGAGTAGAAGAAAGCACTGAATACCTCAGCTTTTTCTATGTCCTTTGTCACCAAATCCTATCAGCACTGTGGTCTTGTTTTCCCTAGCCTTCATTTTCTTCTTATATGTCTTAGTTCTCTTCATGACCCTCAGCATATTCAACATTAGATGAGCTTCAAGTTTAATTACTCCATTCCTTTTCACTTACACAGTATTTCTACATACCTGAGTCATCTCACCCTACTTCCACTTGTATGCTGCTACATGCTAGCAGGAGATACCAAGAAGAAAGATAGGTCTAGGATTTCTAACTCCAATGCAGAGATTAAAGTATCCTCTCTAGTAAGGCTTCACAGTTGTGAGAGAGGAATCAAATAGGGTATTTATTCCATGAAGAAAAGTACGGCATAAAGACTCTTGAGCTAAAGTTAGGTTGGCATGAATGTATGGTGGAGAGCAATGCTATGCAGAGATAACAGTTTTAGTCACACGAGCTTCATAAACAATTAAAGCAGCAGCCAATGAAAGCTTGAAAACTCTGCTTTTAATTACAATTAAGTAGCTCAGGTGCCACATTACCTTTATATGCACCTATTGTTTCAACTTCAGCAGCAAGTTCCATTGGCACTAGCTTTGCACATTTGCCACACTTTGGTATAAAAATAGCCCAAACCAATTGCTCTTATTCCTTTTTTCCTTGAACAAAACAAAAGCAGAAAAAAGACAAATTTTCATACATAACCATTTACCCAGTGCTTGGGGAACTAATTTGGGAAAAAGTCAAGGTCAAAACTTCTGACTTAAGGGATCTGGAATTGGAATTTGATCCCAAGACCTTTAAGCAAGTCCTAAATGCTAGATTGAAATAAACAATAAGGTTGGAGTCTTTCCTAAGTTTTCAGCTCAGGAAAAAAAGCAGCACCTCCAGTCTGGTTTTGAAGTCTTCTAACAGTACATCAGGTGACTTTAACCAGCTTGAAGTCTGGCTGTTGAAAGAGTGTCCAACCCTGAAAATATATGTGTCTTGATTTGAAAGACATGTGTCTGCTAAAGAAGGCAGGAGCCTCCCTTGGAATTGAAAACTGTAACCCCTCTCCCTCCAAATTATTATAAATTTGAAATCAAGAGGCCCTCAGGCAATGATGTGGGAACAGGAATAGCAGTTCTTTACTAATATCTAAAACAAAGCTAACAAATAACAACAGCTATGGCGTTAACCAACAAACAGAACCAGAAACCCAGTGGCAGCCTGCTCGGCTTCAGGCACCTTTTCCCTTTGGTGCAGTTCCAGTCACAGCCTGCAGGGGCGCTCTGGGTGCGGTGATTCCCCGGTGCCTGCAGGGCGCTCTGGGCGGTGATTCCCCGGTGCCTGCAGGGGGCGCTCCTGCGTGAGCTCAGGTAGCACACGGCAATGGCGACTGCCTGAAGCACGGAGGGATGGAGGAGAGCCCTTGCTCCACAGACCCTCGGGAGGGGCAGCTGGTGTCGGTGCCACAGCAGGATCCCCGGACACAGGGAGCTGGGACAGCAGGAGGCCTCAGCAGGCAGGGGGACCCCAGTTGCAGTGTAGCAAAAACTCGGAGAGGTGCTGGAGGAGCAGAGGGAGAGACGGGCTGATGGCAGTTCTGCTCCCAGTGGAGTGGGGGGAAAACTCACAGCAGACAGACCGGCAGCTCCGTGCTGGCTTCTCAGGGGCCGTGGGTTCAGCAGACAGCAGCTCCAACCGTCTGGCTCTGAGGATCCCGAGCAAGAGAGCGAGCCCTCTCCCTGCCCTTGCTTTCTCCAGTCCCCAAATCTCAAATTATCTGTACTTCCATGAGAGAAATTTCCCCCCGCCCTGTCAAGGAGAAAAGACCTGGCCATGTGCTTTTGTTCTCTTAAGTACCCAGCCATTAGCCCAGCCATTAGTGCCATAGCAAACCATAGGAGAAAAATTCCTAAAGAAAAAAACCCAAAAAAACTAGATCCAAACTCCGACAACATGCTAAACTCTTTTCCCTGATGCATCTGTTCTCTTGCCACTTGTTGTCACACCATTTTGTGGGTGTCTGAGCAACGTAAAAATAGAATATTGCTTTCAGGGACAGCCAATTCCTTTACTGAGCTCGATGTCTACACACAGTCACTGCAATCTGGCATAAATCCATCCTTCTGCCAAGCATAGACATACTTACAATGGTCTAATGTGGCTGCTGCAGCCAAGACAAGGAGAAACCAGCAAGTGCTGTCTAGGTGAGAAGTGCTGGTATATTGAACATCTCCCAGGGAGACATCACACTGTGTATATTTCTTTATCTTCCATAGGATAGTCAGACTTTCAACTGACTATCAGGAATATCCAGTAAGAAGATTACAGACTAGAACATATCCTGCCTTGCAGTGATGTGGAAAAAACACACAGTTTCACCCAAGAGACTGGAATGGGAACTGAGGGAAACCAACATGGACAGCTGCTTCCTAACTTACAAACAAGTTAGATTTACACAGAAAACTTACAAGCCTAAACACTTGTCCTCTCTAAAACCAGTATTCAAGGCCTTGGCAAAATATCTTTTGGATATAATGACTTGATGGTTACCTACATTCCTCTGTTGACTCTATGCCATTTCTGCTGTTTCCCATTCAGCTATTTACCATTTACTGGTTAGACATCTAGCTTACTTGAAATGTCCTTCCATGTGCCTAGATTTTTTAATTTCTTCCTCTTTTAAGTCTGTAGGGCCTAACCTGGTAATTCTAAAGGTACGTTATGGGGTGAAGGAAACTTATTAATATAAAAAGTAAATATTATTAGGGGATTCAGCTGAAAGAGGAAGGTTTCCCACCTTCTCCAAAAGGTATTTAATATTCACATGTGAAGCAGAACTGCAACAGACAAGATACATACAAGTATGTTTCATCTACTCACTATTTAGGTGGAAAATCTGAGTCTAACCGTTGCTAAAAATCAGACCATGGAATTGCACTGGATCTTCTGGATTTCATAACACTCAAACAACAAGAAAAAAAATATACTCTACAAATATATGCAGCTGCTAGTACTGTGTGTGAAAGATAAAACATAGTTTTTTAAAATAGTTTTGTAAGCACTTCTAATGGAAACACTGTCAAATTTTTTACAGCTTTGCTCTCTTTGAACATTTGTTGGAGCACACATTTATCCCCCTAAATGATTGCAATAAAAATGGTGGTGAGCAACACCTCCAGCAAAGCAAATTACCAGCTTGCATGTGGAAGAAATCACTCTGCTGTTGCACTTTCCAGCCCTCTTCCACCTTGGCTTTTACAGACATCAGTGTTCTCTCTCTTCTAATAAAAAGAAATATTACAGACTGTATACCATAGCACAGGAGGACTGATTGAGTAGAACTACTGGAGGGCAGAACTTACCAAGAGACAGCCGTGACTGTGTCATTTACCTGTCTGCTTTGAAGTCTGCTAATCTTTTTATGTAACATGAAAAAATGTAAGCAAAGAACTCCTAGTGTACATACACAATTTCCTTCTCTTTCTCAGTCTCAATCAGTCAAATACACATGCAAATGTACATGCACACACAAAGAGCACTTCTTTCTTTGTTCAACTTTGACTATGACAGTTACCAGCTAAATTCTCTGCAGATTTGGTTTTGGGGTTTTTTGTTGGTTTTTTGTTGGTTTTTTTGCGGTGTGTTTTTTTTTTTTTTTTTGGGGGGGGGGGGGTTTTTTTTTTTTTCAGTTAAAGGCTTTTCAGGGGGAATTTCATTTGTACAGGCTAAAAACTTGAAGAAACCTTTGTCAGTTGACATCCACAGAATTTCCTGGTCTTACATTATTCATATTTAAACCATTATTGTGAAACCAGTTAAAGGACTTTGAAATGGAAAATCCCAGACTTATAGTTCTTCACTGCTTTTTATCCAGTCATTGCTCTCATTGGCATATTCTACTTAGAAATAAATGCTTTCATTAAGAAGAAATAGATTTTTTTAGCTGACTAGAATCTTTCATACAGCAATTTTAGTGTACACCTTTATTCTAAGAAGTGAGTTTCTTAAATAACATCTATTTGCTCTCTGAAAGCATGCTAACAGTCTTATACAACACACTCCATTAGCATGGAAATGGATTTTTTGTGTGCAATTTATTTTTCTGCTGCTGTATTACATTATAGCTGCAGTTAGCAAAAAGAGACTGGATAATTCTTGTACTTTGAAGTGTGTAAGATTCCAGCTGTTTTTGGTTTTTTTTTAATTGTATTTCGAATGTGTGTTCTAACAAACAACATATTTTGTAATAAGTGTAAGTGTATATGTATATTTACCATTACAGAAATGTATTTAAATTCTTCCCATTTTTGAAACATTTCAAGAAATAAACTGTTGCAAGATGCATGTGACTGTACTAGAAAACCTTAGATTCATTAGTATTACATGTAAACATTAAAAATTAAAATTCCATGAATTATGAGAGAATAAAAAAAGAGTAGATAGGAATGATAATATTATTGTGATCACCTGGAGCTATTTATTGCTAATATGAGTAATTCAAAATATACACCATGGAAAACAATTGACAGCAAGTACGTAGCTACATGACCAAAGCAGGTTATTTCTTCAGTGAGAGTGTTGAAAATAATTCCTAATGCAAATTTGACTTCATATGACACAGTACTTGGTTCTAACTGAATCACACTAAACTAAAAAAAAATTAAAATGTGTCGAGAAAAAAAAGCACTGAGCAACTGAGCTTTTCTAGCAGTGATCTTTGACACTAGGATAAAATCCCGAATGCTGAAGTTGAGTCAGAGGCAGTTTTGGACACTTTAGAATTCTCAGCAAACATCAGTGTGCCAACTCAGTCCTTTTTGTGGCTATTTTTCTGTGTCACACACAACAGATGAGTCTACCACGGTTTGATACAAAAGAATTTCTACTTACCAGCTTATTCCACTTCAAGACTAATATAATGAGTCTTGCTGGGATCTGTTGAGGCCTAGAAACCCTGGATATAAACTGGACATATTAAGGAAGCCAGACAGGTTATGAATTTTTATGTAGAGCATTCACTATACCTCTAAACATAACTAAACAAAGCAAAACATGTTCTACTACTGAAAAAAAAATTAAAAGGATAGCTTGTTCTCCCCACAATGCTGGTTGAATCAGCTCAGTACTCTGTCTGCATGAGTTAGGCTAATTGCACCAGGCCCTCAACAGGAAAAATGTGTGACTATATCAAGGTTCATGAGGACAGAGCACCTGGGTGTTGATCTGTCCAATGATGACCGCATATCCAGGTGAAGGAAGTTGTAAATGATGTTCAGTCACTTGCTCCCTGGCCTGTACCACCACACTGTGCAGGCTTTCTGCTCCAGGTGCTGAATTCTGCATTTCTCCATGCTGTCTTTCCTGGCACTGCTGTCAGCTGTTCTCAGGCTTATAGAGGAACCTTCTAACTAAAGCTATTTTCTATGTCAATAAATCTAAATCTAGTTTAGAACCACCTACAAATTTGCTGATGTTGCACTCCTCCTCATCAACCTGATCATCAATGAAGATGTATGAGGTACAGGATGAGGTCCAGTACTGACCTCAAAGCACAATACTCATTCACAGCTATCAGATGGGTGATTAGATCGTCCAAGCCCTTTTGAGTGTGTGTAAAAGCCCCTAGTTCAGTACTTTGCTTTCAGCTTAGCCATCTGCAGCCCAGTTTCCATGACATCCTTTTATTGCTCTGTTAAATTTAGGCATTTAAATTGCACAGCTACATATCTAATAATTATTTTGGATTTTATTACCAGAGTCAACTTGCTGCCTAGGACTCTCAAATTCGTATGCCACTTACGTTTGTCTTATAGGCATCTACAATCCTTAACTTGGAAGAAAAACCTGAGATTTTGGCATTTTCCATCTGAAATACTGTTGATATACCTGCAGGGAAAAAAAACATTTATTCTTTGTTAGAAAAGATTGCCCTCTCTGAAGAGCTATTGGTTTATAAACAGTTCACAGCTTAAATCTGCCTTGTACTGAGGGGGGCACACCCACCTACCTCACTTCATGCAGCAATTATGATAAATTACATTGCTTCAGAGCTTTCCAGTAGATAAGGCTTTAGTTGAGGATTAACATCTCTGAGATATAGCTACTTCCTGAAGATGTGTGAAATAAATACATGCTATAGCATAAAAGAGACCTCCAAATACCTGGTCTAACTGTAAACAAACATTTCAATTTTGGAGTTCCTTACTGTAAACAATAATTTCCCTACTCTTTAAGGAGAACAATCTACTGCTTAGTGTCTGCTGAGAGCTTTGCATAGGATTTAATAAAAGCAAAGACAGACTCCATCTGTATGAAATGAATCAGCAGCTGGTAGAAGGAAAGTATTCCAGAATGGTCTGTGTTTGCAGACCTTCCTGATATTTCTATTACTGATACATATAAAGTTGCTGTGTGAATATCGTGTTCATGCCACAGGCACTCTTAGGAGATGGAGCCAGAAGCACACTCTTGAGCTTTGTATTCCAAGATGAGAAAAAGCAACTCAATTCCCAACACCTTGTACAAACTTCCAAGGTCAGGAAGAACTTGAGTTGTATGCTGCTGTCACAGTTGCTTACATTACAGGTACTTTATATGGCAATACGTATTTTTCATTTTCTGTTCACAGAGAATAGATTCATAGAAACAGAAAGTAAAAAAAGTAGTTAGAACTCTTTTTGATCAGTATTTTTCTTTGCTCATTCTACACCTTTAAAATTTAATACCATTGAGTTTGTTCACTTTCAATCATATGCAAATTGATAAGAGATAGAGGCAAATGTAAAAATTGTTTGTTGTTCCCTAACTAGTGCAGAGGACTGTACAAGCCATGGCACACAGCTTTTCAGTTCAATTCTCTATGCAGCTGCACCCTCTTCAGCGCAATGTGTTTTGAGACTTAGAATCAAAACAAATATTAGTTTCAGTAGAGCATCCCCTTCAGCAACTTCAGAGCATGGGAACTGTGTTACAAAGGAGAATGTGAGGGTTTTTTTGGGTACAAACACAGAAGGAACATCATCAGAGCAAAATCAGCACTGAGGGCTTTGGTGGGATGGAGTTATCTCTGTCAATGAGGTCCAAAGAAAAGAAGCCAGAGACTGTCTCAAATGTCTCTGGATCAGTTTTCTCTCCTTCCAGGTCCAAGATGGCTAGTTCTTCACCCATGGCTTTACCAGTGCCAACAGAGCCTGGAAGGGGTCAGTAGGTAGGGTTCAGCTTTTCAAGAGTGCTGCTTTCTCTCACCACATAACTGACTGGAAGTCTCTGCTCTAGGCACCAGAAGTTCACCCCCAGAGACACCTACTTCTGCCACATCAGCACACTCACAGTCAGGATCTGTGCGTGCCCCTTCACAAAAGAGTGAGAACATGAGTGAGAAGCTCACCAGAAGCCCTGGGAAGAGCCATCCCTTATCCATCCCTTTCCTCTAGAGCTTAGATACTGGAGTGAAGAGCACCTGCAAGAGAAAGAAAAGTAACCCTTTGGCTGCAAAATCAAAAGGCAGAAACTCTTTGGCCTTTAGGAATATTCTCCGTCCACTCCGTGTCCCAAAGATGGAGCTGTGCAGACTGTTAAGAAAATGGTTTCAAACAGTCCTATAAAGATGAGGTGCTTCACAAACCAACCCAAAGATACTGAGACTTTTTTCAATACTACCTTGCAGGCTAACTATCAGTGTCTTAGGAGGTCTGTGGTGATTAACACATCTTTCCTGTTTCAGTGCAGGGCTTTGCAGTAGTTTGTGAATTCTAATAAGGCTTTAAAGGTTTTTTTGCCATGTACTCCCTTGACTGATAGTCCTCTGCTACACCTGACAAAGGTAGGATGCCTCACCAGGCAGTTTGTGCCAAATCTGATGTGTTTACAGCACAGTCATGCTCAGGAATTGCCAGTAGTGCTGCCAGCAGCTCTGTGGCTGTGGTGGAAAGTGTCCACAGGAAGCAATGGAAGAAATCTCTAGCCTGGAAGTTGGTGGCCTTAGCAGTGCTGTAGTGGTGACTGTCAGAGAGGGTGGAGATGCTCACATTTTGAAACTGTTACTGTAGGAAGACAAAGAGAGAAAAGCAAATTTGAAATATAAGAGCTTCATAAATAGATGAAGACAACAGCAACAAAAAGGGAGCTTTGTGAGGGGTATGAGGGCCAGGTCTTTGCTTCTTAAAATCATCCATAGATTTCAGTGAAACTACATTGATTTACCTCTGTTGGGTGCCTAGTTATTTCTACAGTAGAAGAAAGGCTTAATAATTACATTGATTGTATTCTCACCCCTTATAAATTGCAAAAGTTCCCTTGATAGCTGTGGAACTAAAACAGGCAAAGGTCAGGCTCAACTATACCAAAGAACATTCATTGAGCGCTTACTGAGGTTTTGTGTCTCAGCTTCCCTACCTGTGCACTCTCATTCTCTTAAGTACTTTCAGGAGCTGAGCTCCCTATTTGCAAGGGGCCCAAGTTTATCTACAAAAGACATTTTAAGATTTTTATGGAAACTTAGTACAGAAGAGATGTTGTTATTTACCCATGCAAATGTAATTGTATCTCAACAATCTAGAATACCTTTATGATTGAAGATGTTATTTGCATTTAATTCATTGTGCCTGATGTAGAATTAAGAAAGCAAAAAAGATAACAGCTCACTTGTCAACATGAAATCAAGTTTTGGCTGTTAAAGATTGTGTGGAAAAGGCTGTTTGCAGAGGTGCCTGGGCTGAAATTTTCACCCCACGTGACTTTATATAAGCCTGAACTGTATTAATTTCTCCATATCACCTCACAGATACATCTTCAAGAGTTAGGATCATTTTTATAAACTTATGAAAACTGTGTTCTGCCTTGAAATATTACTTCAGGAAGTCACTCACATATTGATTTCTGATGTTGCTGGTTTTAGCAAGATAAGACTTCTAATCCATCTGCTGAATGTTACTCTGCTGAAGATTAAACAGCTGTCATGCCCACTCCCCCAAATAAAAAAAGAGAAAGAAAAGATTAATGTGTTGGTGGATTAAAGAAGGTCTATTTTCAGTTATAAGCAAAGGACAACAAGGTGTGCTATCTTCTATGTCAGTGTCAACTTCTGAAGCTTTAAAGACCTCTTCTATCTACAAAGAACAGAATGGAAAAAAAACAACTGCACGATATCCCTACCTATCAAATCAGAAACACATCACTCAAAACAAATGAAGGGCTTTCTGCATCCTACTCAGAGGTACAGACTGTTAACCTCATCCTCCTCTATTCTGAAAACAAGAATGTGTATCGGGTTTTCTTGGTAATGTTTTGGTAGCAGGGGGCCTACAAAGGTGGCATCTTTGAGGAGCGACCAGAAGATTCCCATATGTCTGATGGAGTCAATGCCAACCAGTTCCAAGGAAGACCCATCACTGTCCAAAGCTGAGCCCATCAGCAACAGTGGTAGGACCTCTGGCATGACAGATTCCAGAAGGGAGAAAAACCACCAGGCAGCAGGAGAGAGGGGTGAAAATATGCGAGAGAAGCAGCCTGCAGACCCCAGGGTCAGTGAAAGAGGAGGAGCCAGAGCTGAGATTCCTCTTCAGCCCCTGGTGAAGAAGGGTGACCCCCTGCAGCCCATGGAAATACATGGGGGAGCAGAGATCTACCTGCAGCCTGAGAAGGACTATGCCAGAGCAAGCCAGAAGGAAGCTGTGATCCCATGGGAACCCCACACTGCAGCAGGCTCCTGGCAGGACTTGTGGCCCCATGGAGACAGGAGCCCAGGCTGGGCAGATTTGCTGGCAGGACTTGTGACCTCACAGAGGACCCACACTGGAACAATCTGCATGGAAGGGACCCCTGCTGGAGCAGGGGATTTCTGTGAGGAGTCCTTCCCCCGAGGAGGAAGGAGTGACAGAAACAGCATGTGATGAACTGACCACTTCCCTTGTTCCCTGTCCCCCTGAACTGCTGGGGGATGGATGGAGAGAATAAAGAGAGCAACCCAAAATATTGCACAGCTTGCCTCCAGGATTAGACACAGGAGAAAAGATATCGGTTTATTATATTTATGCATTATTTCAAAGATAAATGTTCCATTTTCTACAAATTCTGCTGCATATAAAAGATGTAGCAGTTAAAGGGATATAAAAGCATATGTAAGTACGTGATCATGCATTAATTCTTTAGGAAGACTGTATGTGAAGTTATAGCATTAATAGCATCACTTAACCTGAACATGTTTCATTTTCTTAATTTAATCTTCAGATGGGTAGACTTAATATATCCAACTTTTTCAGCTATCTCTAAGGTCCTACAATAGGCTTCTTGCAGACAGAGGTGAAACTCTTATGACGCCTTTAAGTCGCAAGATGCTTTTCTTTGCACCAGATTATGCTGAACAAATTGCTCTCTCTTTCAACATGAATAAGTTTAATAATTTCAGTGGTACTGCTCTGAAACTAGAATGTAGTTTTTATAATTTAAACTGCAATAATATTTTTTTTAATATAAGATGAGATAAAAATCCAAGGAAAGGTGAAATCTTTATGTCTTTTGATTTTTATTTTTTTTTCCTCATTGGTTCAAGCCTATGGAACACTTCAAAATGTAATTATATTGTAGGGCACTTGAACATTTCTATTGCTTGAAAAGACAGCAACTCATTTTTCCTAATTATACAAAGTTTGCATTAAAGTGTGCTGTAGTTATGCATTTTATAATTAGTCTTATGATTTACAGAGTTTAAATTTCCGGTTTTGTTCTGCCTTCGAATATGGAAAGCTCCCAAACAACACAATACTCAAGTAAAATTTCTTTGGATACTAACACCCTCTTGTTAAAGTTCACTAATGTGAGTTCTGGTTCAGGAGTAAATCTGGCCTTTTCCACTTTCATACTCAAAGCAAGCAAGCAATAGAGAAATAGCAGACAATAAACCCTCTGAAGCAGTTAAGAGTCATCCAAGAGGGACTTGTGAACCTCTCATTTCATACCATTGCAGGGTAAACAAACTTTCTCTTGTCATCAACACATGAAACAGCACCTGCCTTCCAAAGTTCACTCATGAATTTCAGGATGAGAGTGAGAGCAGTTGGAAGGCATAGCAAAGCCTGTGTCACAGGCAAAACCCGGGACAGCCTGAAGACATCTGTGAATTGTGGGCTTTCTGATCTTATTTTTCAATTGTGTTCTTATTTTCTTCTGCTGTTCCACACTGAAGACTTTTTAGCTCAGTGTATGAGCAGCAATATGTTCCTCAAGGTCATTAGAATTACAGAACCTGATGCCATCGAAGTTTGCCTTTAGATGTGTTTACTCCACATACTTTAAAATTGTCCTTGAGATAATCTTCCCAATGTTTCAGCCACCCAGTCCTGCATCTTTGTCTTTCTATCAAAACAATGGGATGCTTCTCTGAGGCACAGGAACTCCATGACATTGCTTTCTCAGCTGAGATATGATTAGATTGTCAATGTCAAAGCTTTTACAAATCTGCGCTGCTTCAGTTTTATTTATTTTGCCACTTGACACAAGCCATTTGCTGAAAACAGCATAGGTGAAAGTGAATGAGGTACTTACATAGCAATCTGTCCAAATCTTGAAGCCATAAAACTATGACAACAGCAGCATAATATTCCCATTCAAAAACTAATTTTGAACTCAGTGGTTAGAATCATAATTTACCAAAATGTTGCTTGCCAACATTTGCTTGATACACTTTGTGATATCATCAGCAATCACCACATTTCATTACCAAGATAACAAAACTTGTTGGCAGCCTGAATCACACATTATCAATGAACACTTACAAAGTGGACTTTTACAAAGCCAGTCTGTCCTGTAGGGTGCACCATTTCTGGGCCTTGGACTTTGAGGTCACTGTGCTTTGTAGAAAGGCGATCAGTGGTCAATAGGATATAGAATAACACTTGCTGAGAACCAACTCTAAATTTGTCCGTCAACATAACATCACTCACAGTGCTAGGGCCATTATGAACTTAGTTTAACTCATTTGAAAAAGCACAAAAAATTTCAGCCAACATCTTTGGCTAATAAGACAAAACCTTCTTTCTCATATAATGGAACTGGATATTGCTGATCTACTAATCAGGGCAGACAAAAGCACTGTTCACAAAGCAGAGAAATTCACAGAATCAAAGACTTTAGAAGAATCATGAAAGATCAGGTCAAAATTTTGGTTTTTCTCAAGATCCAGGTAGCAAAAACAGACAGTTATGGCATAGTCTGAATGGAATCCATGTTAACTTCTACATGTTTTCATCTCTGAAATTTCACTAAGAAAAAAAAATATAACTGAGTTGGCATCCACCATTCCAACAGCTGCTGAATTCTGTCACTCATCTGAAACTGATTATCTCCCTCTTTCATAAGCTAACCAGTTAGACACAACATTTTTTGGCAAAGGACGAGGAAGGGACAGAGGGGGTATCTGCTTATATATTCCAAACTAGTCCAGTTTAATTTCTGTCAGATCAGTGACTTTATTTTGCTACCAGTGTACCAAAATGTGCAATAAGCTGATGTGCATACAGGGTCTAGATCCTTTGTTCAGAGTCACACTGCCCTTAGTCTTGAGTCATCTATCCTGTAGTGTGCAGTGCCATTAATCTACCATATTTGCATAGGGAAAAAAACCTATTCAGATATAGATTAAAATTTACAACATCACTATTCATATTTCCTCTACAGTAAAGGGATATTTGCAAAAGATATTGTTTGCAAGCCTTCTGTCTCAGATGATTCTATGTTTCTGATTCAGCTTTATCCTATGGAATTCAAGTACTAGAAATAAAAGAATGATTTCCGGTTCTGCTGAAATAGGATGAAAAAATGTTCAGAATGAAATCACCTTAATGCCTTAATCCCATTCTCAACATAGTATTTTTTTCTTCCTGTGCATGAATGTCAATGAGAGTGTGGACTTATATTTTTGTATTCTAAATATAACTTCATTGTATAACTGAGTGCTTTCAGAAAGCTACCTAAAAAGTACATTTCACTTCAAAATAAAATGTTATGTCATTAATAACCTTTTTTTCCATTTTAATCTCACAGTGGAGCAAATAGTTCAACATAATTAATGCAAAAATATGAAAAGTTACAAGCTTATAGTTCTGTTTCTAAAAGCAGTACCATAGGGCAAGATATCGTCAGTATAAGGAGACAGGTATAGTGGCACCCTGTAGGAGAAAACAGGAGCTCTGGAACACATACTTGGCAAGAAAAATTTATATATATATTTATCATTTCACTTTTATCTCACTAATGATAGTCAAAGTTCTATAAAGCAGGACAGGTGCAGAAAAGTAAAAGCACTACTACACAAGCAATTTGCTTATTTTTCTAATCTTCCCCACATTTTATATTTAATTGCACTTGTCTATTCTTATGTTAACTCACCATCCAACTCTGAATCCCAGATAAACACTAGCAACAGATGTTCAACATCTTGCAGGTCAAATTCCCAATACAGGAAAAAGTATTGGCAGGATTTCGGTGTTTTTTCATGTGTAACCCCTTTATACAAGTCCTGGAACAGAGATGGAAAGAAACAGCTCTCAAGTAATTCTCTTTCAGAAATCAAAGCAAAACATTTCTATCTGACTTAGCCTCAGTGGGTAAATTATGGCTTGGGAACAGAGTTCAGCTAGCAATCAAAATATGGTGCAAAGTCTTTTACTGATAAGACAGTTTGCTCTATTCAGAAATTTGTGTAATGTTACTTACAAGAACACAACTTTTCTTTTAAAGAGAGAACAGTGGTTACACACCTACAAACAGGAATTCAGACACCAACTTGTAATGTCTCCCAGAGCAAGTATATTTTCAAATGTCTCCAAAGAATGAATTAGATAAAGTGCAATTTCTTGGGAGAATAAATACCAGTACATATTTGGAATACATCTGTGACTCCTTTTTGAGTTTTAATACAAGTACACTGTCAAAATTTGACTATGGATATTTAGCTTGTAGTAGCAAAATAAGCTTCGAAACAAATAGATTCACAGATATGTTCAAATAGTTTGTTTTCCCTAATTGCTGTGTATTTGAGCTATTATACTCTGTACAGTCTAAACAGAAGAAAAAGTCCTGAAGCATTGCAAAGGAAAAGAAAAACAATGCATGTTTTATGTACTAATATTCTTCAGGGTAAGCTGAAGTATTAGCAGTCCCTTAATTCATAATGATAAAAGAATGATTTAAGTAAATAATATATAGTGGATTCTGACTGTGAATGATAAAATATATATTGATAAAAATTGATAAATATCTTTATAATATAAAAATTATTTCCACATGCGGTAAACCAAGCGCTCCATCCGTTTTTTTATGCAGATATATTGCTTGTTCTTTAATCTCCAGTTCCATTTCTCTGGGTTACTATATAAGAAGTCATTCTCAACATTGTGTTTGTCAGAAAGCCCCACAGAGTGGCTTTTTGAACATAACTCTTCTTATGAGTTATTTACCTACAAATTGTTGCATATCACTAATTTAGTGATGCTTTCTTTTCCTAGAAGTTTATTTCATGGACATGATCACAAAGAATTTTCTTTTTAAATTTGAATTATTATTTTTCATTAGAATTCTTAACCCATGCAATATTTATTCCATATATGAATATTTCTTTCTTTAACAACATTAATTCATACAGGACTGTCATTGTTTAGTATACTAGATATCATTTCTACATAAAGAGATTTTTAAACTAAATACATACATTTTCATTTATTAATTTTGACAACCCAGTGACATTTCAGTGACAAAGGAAGTCAACATCATGGTTATTTTTTATATGCCCCTCAATATTGTCCACCATCCATAACAGAGCATTGAGCATTGATTTTGAGCACTTGTAGCCGAGGGATACGGATTTTTCAAAGAAATTACTTCATCATGTTGAATAATTTCCATTCTACCAAAAGTATCTGATTTGCTTTAGAGGCACTTACAACTCTGTCAGTAAAACTAAGATTGATTAGGACCACAGCATAGGAATACAGAAGGCATGAGACCCTGTAATACACTGAGTCTTAAATCTTTTTATCGTTCAGGTTAGGGTTTTCAACTTAATTTATTTTCATCTGGAAAAAATCAAACCAATCCATACAAGACCTCTTTTAACCCCAGTCTCAGTCTGCTCTCCAATTATTCCTTCTTCAAAAATGTACTCAGCTGACTCTTCAGTTAATTCGAACTTCTTGGAGTTCAAACCCTTGGCATGTTCTATATCTCAACAATATGTTTATAGATTGACTTACAGGACAATGTCCCATTTAACTATATTCAGAGAATGTTTTGGTTTTGACCTAGTCACTTTTACAAACTCTGTGTTTCTGACCAGCCTGTTCTCTTTCTCTCAGAATTTAAATGACTTTATGACATTAAAATTGGTCACTATCTAATTCCAATCATGAAACGTAAAATCTATCAAACAAGATAATCTGCCTTCCAAAAATTGACCAAAACTGTTGCACTTTTCTTGAATTATTTTGTATAGGTAAGGTCAAGAAATTGTGATGTACAAAGAAATAAAGAATCTTAAGCTGAAATAGTAGATAGACTTGAAGTCAAGGATTACCTTGTTTAAGCAAGGTATTCATCAGTTGGCCTTTTATCTCCCATCATGTTCCAACTGTGCTCTAAATCTCAGCTTGATTTGCTGCATGTACCATATGGATTTCAACCTTGCAACATTTTCTTTTATGTTACATCAATATTGAGATGAAGAATGTCAGGTTAGGTACATCATGTAGCTAGATAATTATGTTTTCTTACATGGTATACAAGAATTAAACTTCAAAATGCAAATTTCATAGATATTGTGGGAAGAAAATCCTGAAACAACAAGGATTATTATTTATATAAAATTATTATTGTATGTATTATTTTTATATATTTATACATTGTAATATATATAAGGATAATTGTTATTTCTACAAAGATTAATTGCAAAATAGACTAATGGGAAAGCTCAAAAGAAATGTATTGAAGACTATGAAGAAAAAGGAGCACATATGAAAAAGGAAATACTCCAGGTGAGTTGCTAAGCAACAGAATGAAAACTAGGAAGAGTGAGAATAAAATTTTTAAAAAGAGAGGACTTTTCACCACTGCCAGTGAGAGGGAAAGTTTATGGTGATCAAACTGATCAGTAGTGTGAAAATAAGAATTATGGACTGTGACTAGAAAAAAGAAAAAAATAACAGAAAGATTACTAAAATAAGACAAGTGGATGTTAAATATGAGTGTAAGAAGTTCAAAAGCTTTAAGTTATTGAAAAGTGTTTGCTGATCAACTTGCCATATTGTTTTCTTTCCAAATAGGTGATTGAATTACTTGAACAATGTATTCCAAACAAACATAGATGAATCACTAATAAGAGTAGCTACCCTGAAGACACTTCTTGGCATACTTCTACAACCTCTTTCCCTGCCAGTTTTCACAATATAATTTGTGTCATCTTAAGAAAAATTAAGTGTGGTGTTGCGGTTTAGAGGTCTGGGGAATCAAAACTGGGCAGAAACACCAATTTGCCTATTTGAGTTTCTGGCTAAACGCCAGCACACTTACCAAAACTACTTGATTTTTGTTGTGAGATAAGGATTAATAGTAGGCAAAGTAGGTTTACACTTTAAGGAATATAAAGAGAATTTATTAACAGATTTAAAACAGGAGTAATAATAATTAGGAATCAGAACAAAACCCATTAGAACACCTTTCCCTCCCCCTCCTACCTCTTCATTTCTTTCCCACTGACCATACAAAAGACAACACTTTGACCTGTAGTTAAATTACCACCTGTGGAATAGTTCTTTTTCTCAGTTCATGTAGGGAGAGTTTTGTCTTGCTTTATCATGTTGATTCTCCATAGGAAATATAGTTCCTATGGTTGTCAGCCTCACAGCAAGCAACCAAATTTAAAAAAAAGATTTGCTTGTTCTGGAAACCCTTCCCACTTCAATAGCTTTCCCAGGGCTACTACAAATGGTCATGGAGGTACTCTTTTGAGGATGAACGTTTCTATTACAGTGGCAACGAAATCTCCTTTTCTCCTTGTTGGCAACACAAGTCTTCTATTATTTCCAGGGCAAGGAATTTTTACACACGAGCCTTAGTCCACCTCTTATATCTAGAACATTACATCCCCCCTTTTTCACTCTTTTAGACCATTGTTCATATATTACAGGGTGTATTATAGCCACATTTATCAACATGTCTTCACAAGAAAAGTTTCAGCCCTAAACTTTAAGGCACTCCTCATCTCCTCCTTCTCTGAATATAGGCTTTGCTACATTCATTAACTTGGAGTCTTTATGTTGTACCTGTAAGTGTCTTCATTCTTTTTCTTTCTGTGTGTGGGAAAACGGATGTTTTCAAGTCCCATCCTGATACTGAAAGAAAACAGTTAATTTGTCTTTCGGTCGGGTGATGGCCACATGATCTCCACCCGCGTTGTTCAAGTGTATTATGGTCAGCGTTTGAGCTGAGGGAGAGGAGATGGTCTGCGCCATTCTCCATCCAAGCCGTGCCTGGGATGCAGGAGGTCAGTGGGCCATGTCAGAACTGCAGGGGGGCCGGCCCAAGCCCTCTCCCTGCCGGGCTGTGCCGTGGAGCCAACCAGCAGGGCCATGTCCCAGCTGCAGAGGGAGGAGCCCGCCTGTGCTGCTCTCCATCAGGGGGCCCAGCCTGAACCCTCTCCCACGCCAGGCCACATGTAGAGCTGGCCCGGGCCAGCCCAGTGGGGCTGGCAAAGTTGAGTCACCTCAGCCCTGGGGTAACAGAGCAGGGCCTGGAACTGCAGGGCCCAGCGCTGCCTACCGTAGTTGGCATGTCAGCTTGGCTGAACTGCTTCTGCCAAGAGTCGGGGCCAGGTCCTCTCATTCCCCCTCCCCCTCCACCATCTCGGCCGACAGCTGAGCCGCATGGCTTGGCTGAACCTCACCAGACAGCACGGGGGGTGGGGGGAGAGAGCAACGTTTTCTCTCAGTCTGCCGGAAGTCTAAAAGAGGATTTCTCCAGGTTTTCTCCTGGTTTTATGAGTTCTGGAGGAGGAAACTGTAATACCTCCTTTTGGGTATGCCATTTCCGGGTCAACCTCCTTCTTTCTGTATTTAGTTTCGACTAAGGTTACCCCACGACATGTGGTCACCTGAACTGAGAACTACCAGCCCTTCAGCGCTTTTTGAAAAAGCACTAATTTTCCTGAGATTCTTCCCAAGTGCTTTTAATTAACTGGGACCAATACAATTAGACACTAACTAACCTTTGGACAATTTGGGCACCGCCCTGTTCAGTGCACTTTGAAATTCTCATTCTTCCATAGCTAATTCTTCTTATGTTACATAGGAACACTGGGTATTCATATTGAAGATGCAATTTAATTAAAATATTGTAGCACTTGAAACTTTTTGTGAATTTAGCTTTGCATTCCTTAGACACGTACAGGATTAAGTATCAGGTGGGTGTGGGTGTGGGTGTGAAAGAGAGACTAAGACAGAGAAACAAATACACAAGAGATTAGACTTGCTACACCTACATGATAGGCTAAAGGAATTTATGTTGACTGCTGGATGACTAAATCATTCTATGAGTTTATCACAAAATTATTTAGAATGAAAAGTTTCATTGCCTTTCAATCAAGGCAGTGTATCTACTTGTGCAAGCAAGTATTTTAAGTGTTTTTAGAAAATCCCATGAGAGGTTTTCTGTGTCTTTTAAAAATTTTATTCTATCTGTTATTGAGAAGGGTTTGTTTAAAATACAGGTTATTAATAGCGACAAGGTGGAGGAAATAATTTTCTTCTTTTTATTCAGTTATCAAAAGAGCAACTATATTCAAACTTACTATCATGACCTTGCATTGATTTTCATTAGTGACTAGTGATTTTGCAAGTCAGGCACTTCATTTCAGATGACTTATAACAAAAACCACCTGATTTTCAAAATGCTTTAAAAAGTAAACCACTGAGGAACAGGAACTTTGACTTTTGGCACCTGGTGTTTGAAGACTCAATGTAAGATTTGGAATTGGTTTTAACCAACTGTAGAGAGAGAACAGAAACCCCTATTTTTGTTGAACTTGTTAGGTACTACTGTGTCTAGCATGTATTATAAAAAGACTTCACTTACTTATATAATTGATTTTTTAATTTAGTTGCTACTATTGCAATATTACAATGCCAACAACCTTAATTGCTCCCAATTTAACATAGGCAATAGCACAAGTGAACATAAGTTAAAGCTAAAACTTTCAGACTTTACTTAGCTGTTTTCCATTTACAAACAGACTTTTCAGATGTTGCTGTTAAAGAGAGCACTAAACATTTATATAGATAGTGGAACATTCAGTTACATGAGAAAGGATATAAGATAAGTAAGAAATTTAAACTTTCATGCCCCAGGGCATAACATTAACTGCCTGGGGCTGAAAAGTAATTTCCCTTTTGGCAGGTTATTCCAAACTCTTCATTATAGGAAGTATAACTTACTAACCTCTGTCAGGAACAGGTTACTGGACAAATGGACTACTTATCTAAACCCTTAAGATATTTCATGTCAGATTTTGAAACCATCCATTCATAATGAGGGAAGAAAGTAGAATAAAGGAAATGCATTTCTTTAATTACAGGCTCATCAAAAGCAGGTTAGAAAGTTAAGTACTACAACCTGATCTCAGATCCTGAGGCAATCAAGTCCTACAGAAAACAGGACCATTTGTGTGATTAATACTTGTAATCAAATGGATGAAACTAGGGAATGCTAAAAAAAATGCTGTTCTATGTTTCATTTATTAATTGAAATGTGTATAAGAAAAAAAATGTGAGGTTGGTATGTTTAGCTCCCAAAGGATGTAAAATTCAATTTTGACATTTAATAGGAGGATACGAGAAAAGGTTAGATGTTAAATAAAATGCTGAGACATTTGTGAGTGGGATGGAAGAGGAAGATAGTACATGATATGGTGGGTTAATATAGTTCCAACAAGTCATCACAAATTAAATATTTTTTAAATTAAAGCTTTCCTCACTGTATGTTCAGGGTAAGCTGCTATTCAGATACAGCTGCTGCATTTAAAAAATATTCTACACCTTTGGAGTGTTAACTATTACATGTTCCAAAGGTGAATCCCTCATCCAATAACACAATTAATGAATTTCAATCAAGAAAATATCCGGATGATGACATAGTTTAAGTATTGGCAGTATTTTCTGTGTAGTGTTCTGCTTAAAAGTCTCTTGAGATACAGTTGCATAAATCAGCTTCTGGTTTATCTTTTATTTCACAAACTAAAAACCAAACAAATAATCCCACAGCATTCAGGATCATCAGGTATACTGCTAAAACTTCCACAATAGGTTGCACAATAGATTTTTAATTAAAAACTACTGGAAAACACCAAGTGAAAATAAGTTTGTAGTTGTGGTGCCAGATTTAATAGTCTGAGCATTTAATTCACACAAAGGAGTTACTGAGAAGGAGTACAGATGTAGTGATGAGAACTTCAGCTCTGCTGCCTCTGGGATTCCCTGTCTATCCCTAAGCCACTGCCATGTGGTTGCCTTGAAGCCTTTGTCCTCTAGTTTTCTTCAAGAACTTAAATTTATTTTTGTGCAATAGGATAGCTTCTATAGAATGGTGAAAAGGGACTGCTGCATGCTGGATTTACAAAAATCCAGTGGTTTGGGGTGAAACTGGGTACTTTTGGAAGGACATATCCTAAGATATTTGCCACTATTAAGGCCGCATTACATCTTCTATGAGCCTATAATGGTGCAGGAAACTTTAGCTCTAAAGACTCATCTTTTCCTCTCACCATACAATTGTGGAAGGCTAAGCTGTCTACTCAGAATTTTGGTTTCCGCCAATCTTTTAAATTCATTAAGATTTGTATTTTATATCACAAATTGTACATTTTTTCATTACTGTGCAAGGTAATGACTGACAGTAAATGACAGACAATAAATAGGCAGACTGTGATCTAGGAAATTCTGAGATTTTTTTCCAAATCTATCCTGTGTAGCTTATGACCTTGGATAAGATACTGAATAGACCATGGTAAAAATAGACCATGCTCGCATGGAAAGAAAGTAATAATTTTCTTGATCATAATAATTGTGAACGTAAAATATTCCAAAGTGAGAGAATTACTCCACATTATAGTAAAATAGCAAAGGATAACCAAAGTAGCACAAGAGCATGCAGGTTCATCAGCTGCTAGACACCAGAGCAACACAACTACAGACAGAAAGATACCTCTGACAGCTGACCTACTTGTAATATGCTGGAAGTGTTCAGAGCTCTTTCTGATTTGTGTGGTAAACAAATCTAAAGGAGTGAAAAAGATATGTGAAAATGAAGTTCCCCATAGGAAGAGCTGATATCAGTTATCACTTGACTATACTGTGGTACTTTGAGTCCATATGTCTTAGTTGTGATTGTAATGTCTGCTGTATTATTTCATCAGTATTAATACCTGAGGATCCAGGCAGTGTAAACTGATTACTAAAGCACAATCTATTTTCTTGGCTTTGCTTTTTTCTCCTTGGATTGTTCTGCACTAAATTATCCATTTTGCAATTGCTTCAGACCTGAACAGCTAGTGCTTTGTGCATGCAATGACAGATTGCCAGTATTCATGTCGCATCATCTAGGTTAGTCACCCTAAAGCATGAATAGATGGAAGAAATTAAGCTCAGCACATCTTCTGCTATAATATTTCCTTCTCACAGGAAATCCTGACAACCTAATTGAAGATCCTTAGATTCATTAGCTGATCGTTCTTTACTTACACCAGCTTTCCACTTTCTCAGTGCTTTGGTTTTCTGTATGAGGCTGTGCTGCTGAGATACACAGCTTTGCTCTGTCAGTCTTCCAGATGTAGTTGTGCATGTCTGCTGAGAGTACCAATTCCTGATCTGTTTGCAACATCACTCCTTGCTCCACAAGTGCAGGCTGGCAGTCTACTCCCTCTCTCTCAGGCCATAGGAAAGCTGTTTATGTGACTCCTAATACATTAAAAAAAATCAAGCTTTAAAATATCCTGCCATCCTATCATTTCTTAGTGTCCTACTCCTTACTTGTGCTCATTCTTATTTAACTCCCATGAAATCACACCTTATTGCATTACAGACATAAGCCAGCACCAAAAACCAGAAGGCCTGTAAAGAGCCCTTAGGAAGCTAATCATGATGGCCATGAGAATTTTGGTACTGATTTCATTACTTCCAGAACAGGCTTCTCATTATGTGTTCCACATTGGAAGCTTGAAACCCAAATATATAAATTAAATAAGAGCACCCTTAAATATGTGCTCATGTGTGCCAATCCTAGTCCCTTCTGCTTTGAAAAGAAAGGTTTGCTCTTCATGCTCTGGATACTGGATTATCTGTTATGACTTCATTGAGCTATTTCTATCCACCAGTCTATGTGATAATGCACATTAATATGATGACCATGTGTAGCAAAATACCTTCTTTTACAGGAAACTGGTTCCTTAGATGCTGATTACAGGAAAGTGCCACATAAAGGTACTGTAATACTGTTAAGCTTGCATCTAAAGAATCATAATTATCAGTCTAAAGGAATTAGATATTGATACAACTGCTTGCCCAGCATCAAAGGCACCACCAAGTTTACTGAGCACAGACGACCTAATCAGAGAATGTATAAAATAGATGATGTGGACCTCAGGTCTAGTTCATCCATCCTTCTGTCTCCAACAGGCTTGGTAAAAAAATTAAAAATCTTGCAACAAAACATAATCTATTCAAGTATTTCATTATTTTTATTATTAAAATATTTCTTTCTCTATGTCTAACCTAACAGTCCAAATGTTGCATTTTAAGTCTATTTGTTCTGCTCCCACATATGATGAACTTGGAGAACCAATGACTGTCTTGCACTTCACAGCAATCTTTCCTGATTTTGAAGACTGTGTCACAGACTCTGAAGACTAAATGATAAACCCAAGTCCTTCCAACATTTCTCATAGGTGATTTTTTTTTTTGTTTCTCTCTATTTTTGTTGTTTCTTTCTAAATATTTCAGTTGTCCTCATTTTTTGTTGTATCTAAAATCATACCATACATGAATGTAGAAGGAATATTGTTTGCTGTGTTTACAGCCTGTACCACTCTTTACAAAGAGTGTATTTTCCTTATTCGGCATATTCTTGTCTCATACTCAACTACAATCCACTATAATGTCCAAATTTTTTTTTAATATAATCTAGCATGTATATGGGTAATTATTGCACCAGACTCTCTGCTCATCATTTTTAAATTCAGGTCACTGCACCCTAATACCATTCACCAAAGCTATGTCAGTCTTTACAACCATCTTTAGACTTAATAGGCATATTCTCTATTCCATCATTTCATCATGTATATCCTACATACATCTCCATATAAATGTATAAATATTTGTAAATACATGTATGCAAATACAGGTAAATAAATATTCCTTGTCACAGTTGAATACCTGGGACATTTAAACTTTGACAGCCTGTATACAGTATGTGATAATGAGCTGGTCTTCACAGACAAAGGAGCCCAAAGGAGCAATGGAAGCTGTGGGAAGCCAAATTCCACCATGATTTAACTCCTTTGGGACTATTACAGGAGTCATCAAACTGTGAAAGTCTCACCCTCACAGCTGTGAAGGAGCACTGAGGTCCCTGACCCGCCCCACTGGGTATAACACACCAGGGTCAGAGGGGAGGCTGGCTGTGTTGCCCCACAGACTGGTGACACTGCCCAGGGGTACAGGTTTTGCTGTGGAGGGCAGGGCAGAGCACTTCATTGCTGCACAAGACTTCTGAGATGTCTAGGGGATCAAAGTCAGTGCAATGGGGATGGTTTGGGGAGGATGAAGTGTGGAAAATAGAGAGAAGAGTACAATTTTTAACCCAGTGAAGAGAGCACGTGTCCAAGCTGTGGGCTGCCAGCTTCTCCATGAGAATACTGTGGGAGACAGTGTCAAAGATTTTACTTCAGTCCATGTAAATATCCACAACTTTTCCGTCATCCACCAGGAGGGTCACCTGGTCATAAAATGGGATCAGGTTGGCCAAACAGGAGCTGCTATTCCTAAACCCATGCTGACTAAGCCTGTTGCCCTGGTTGGCCATGTGATGGCATTTGAGAGAATCTGTTCCACAATGTTCTCCAGCACTAGGGCAGGCTTAGAGGCATGTAGTTCCTTGGATTCCCCTTCTGTCCCTGAACAATTCTGAATTTACTGCAATAATGCCCAAACAAACTGCATTAGTTTAACTAAGAGAGTTCAGAGATCTGTAGAATACCTTTTTGGAACAAAGAAAGATCCTGACACATAGACAATGAAGTATTCAGAGACTCTACAGAGCTGGAGCATTTAAGAAGAAAGTTAGATGGTAATGGATAGTTTTCATAGATTGAAGCTATCATCTAACTCATAAGACAGATGTGTGTTCAAAGAGATGTAGACTTACTTTAATCTTGCCTCAAGTTCTGATAATCACATGTTTTTAGCTGAAAATGTTTAAAGATCTTTTGTGATTTGTTAAATTTTTAAGTACTAGCCTATGTGAAGTAAAATTCAATAAATATGAACAAAAGATGGTTCATATTGATTTGCCATTGAAAATGTGTCATTTTCCAAGTTCTTTTCACTTATAACAGAAAAGCTTTGTGTGTGCAGAAGCTTTACTGCTTATTCACAGATTATAATATTAACTATATACTAGAATATTAATTGCATATTTCTTATCAAATTACATAGTTTCAAAGAAATGAAGATTTACTCTACTAGAAAAATGAATTAAACATTGCCTTCAGATACTGTAATATCATTTGTACATTTTGACTGAATATCTAATTCAGCAAAATATACAGAGAATATTTATATAAAACAGATTATTTTTATCCTGAAAAAAAGAAAATAGAAATTAGTAAGATTAAGTTTAATAATAGAAATAAGATGCATTTAAAACTTTGCACCTACAGAAGTACTGATTGTTTATTACTAGAAATTATAGGACAATCCAAAGTATATTATGTTTTGGGTGGTTTTTTTCTTTTTTCATATGCAATCAATGATATTAATAAAGGTTCCATGCAGTTACAAAAAAAAACCCCAAGCTGAATGTAAAAGATCAAAATAGTTTATTATGGTTTTAATAGTTTCTTGTCCAGAGAAGCACAGGTACAGACATAAGCCAAGCATGTTACTGCTTCCAGAAAAAAAATGAATATTCAGTCCTTCTACAACCAATTATTTCAAACTGAATTAATGTACAATGCCCTAATGTTGGAGATTTATAAAACTCACCAAACAATAGAACAAGCAAACAAAAGAAACATGAAGAATTTCTGGTGTCATTGTAACATTAAGATGTCACATGTATTTATTGATAGGACACCTGATGTTGAAACACTTGGCAAAGCTCTTACGGGTGATGGTATAACCACTGCAACTCCTTCTGGCTGAACTCCATGTCAGTGATTTCCTGCCTGAGCACTCAGGTCACTCTTGCTCTCTCTGGAGTGGTTTGCGCTCCGGAGGTAGCATTGGCTGCAACTTCTGCCAGCGCTGGGGGGGCCACAGAATATGAGTAGCTCGGGCATGTAGAAGGCCAAGAGAAACCTGCAACCAAAATATAAACCAGAGATGTTATTAGGTAATGCAAATAAATCAGTGTGTGAAAAATACAAAGCACAGGATGACTTGTTAGAGCAGTGGGAGAATACAAAGCAGAAGAGTGAGTACTCTCTCACACATGTAATGGGGGGTAAAGAAAATGTCTTTAGTAACAATTTCTTTTCCTTTTTTTTTTCATAGAACTGTTTTTGAAACTCAAAACAGCTTGCTGAAATGCAGTGTCTGTAACAAAGAACTAGGAATAGTTTTTTTCACTTTCAAGAATAAAAGCTGCTCAAAACAGGTGAGCCATTCTACAATCCACATAAAGCTTTTTTGGTTATTAGTTATTCTGGGTCCAGAGAACAAATTTCAAGCATCTATTTTGAATACGTTCAGCAGAATCTGTGTCTCGGATTTGAGCCATGTGTACTAACCACACCAGTATAGTGGCTTTTCTAAACATGCTGTATTTACCACTTATCACTCTCCTTCAAAACTCCATTTTGTCTTCAACCAAAAATGAAAATTACTGTGAATTGTAAAGATTTTCCTGAGGATGAAAATGGTTTGCTCTACAGATCAAAATCATTTGAAATGCTAGGACTACTTAAACCCAATTCATATATTTTGCAAACATATTTTACCATCTTATTATTTGTTTACTTCAGTTTACTATTGTTTACTTCAGTAATTTTACTTCACTAATATTTTAGTTCAATAAATCAAAACAAAATTAAATTCTGATATTGCTTATAAATTAATCAGAGATGGCATGGTTTAGAAAGCAGAATTCCTTAGAAAGTCTTAAGTAAATTATAAACAAGACCCTTTTCATACGTGGTATGAAAATGGCTAGACTAAGAATAAGAATAGAACAGTCACAATTTCAGACTGAGACAAGACAGTCCATACTTAACACTGAAATTCAGTCATTTTGTATGGAGTTAATCTCAGTTAATTTGAAAAGCCTGCAGGATAAACTTTTGCATCTTAAATGATTTGTTTAGACTTGTAGAGAAAATAGCACATAATAAGCATCCAGCACCAACAGAAAAGTAATAAACAGGACAAACTCATGGTTAGAAATACTGGAATGTCAGTGTCTGTGAAAAGATTGAATAATTCAGACTCCTAAACAGACAACCAAGTTATAAGCCTACAGAATTAGTAATGGCGTGGATTAAAAAATGCATAGGTTTTATTTGACTCTTATGTCATTATTTCTCATAAGAACAAGGAAACATCGGTGATATTATCCTAAAGAATTTTTTAAGCCAACAAAAAGGAAGTGCTTTTCAGTGTGCACAGGATTGCAACATACTTGCATGCATTATCCAGAATACTGAAGTGATCAGAAAAAAATAGCAAACTGGTTCAAAAAATAATGATGGAAGCAAAGTCCAACACAGGTTATTGAACATAAACAAACAGCGTAGTCTCTATACTCCATATTAGGAACCACCGAGGGAAAAAATGCATGCTTGCTTTATTCTTATACTTCAATGATCTGGTATTGGCTGTTGTAAGAGCCAGGAATTAAATGGATTTCTGGTTTGAACTTGTACTTTGCTGCTTAAATTCCTATGTAAACTCCGTTCCATTCCATTTCTCATTAAAAAAAAAAAAAAGTGATTTTAGTAAGCAGGTAATTCAGCATTTTATGCAAATAGACACCAAATAGGCCCCTAGGAATATTTTCAGCTAATTTTCTTGATTTAATTTCATAGGATTAATGTATATTCACCAGTCTCTCTCTACTACATAATGAAATCAGTGAACCTGAAGTGGTATATATCTAATTCCATATTCTGTAGCTTGATGAAGCAGGTGCTGAATTACTTGAATATAATTTGATTACTTAATAAACCGTGATATCTAGAAGAATCTGAAGTGGATCATTGAATTGAAATCCAGTATCATATTTCACTTGCTTGATCCCTTGCAGGGACCACTTTTTTTCCCAGATCCATTGCAATTTTTTTTCTCTACATTTAAGCAGACAGGCTGCTAAGTAACAACTCTTTTTCAATAGCATTGAGCAACGTGTTCTAACGTCTTGACACACTTTTGTGTAGTTTGGTTGATATTTATGGAATTCACAACATCCTTTATCTTAATTAGCCCATAAAGTTGGCTGCAAATGTAATATTACCATGTTGGGTTTTTAACCTGAGCATACAGCATGATATCACACACATTATAGGCTGGTGCCAAAATATAAAACCACAGCAAATCCCACAGCTGCATATAAAATGTGACACCATTAGCAGAGAGAAAAAAAATGTTAAAATACTCTTTTCAAATACAAATAACATCTCATTTTCAAAGCTCTGTGTTTTTCTCAGTACATTGCTTGTTACTGATGTCAGCAGGAGGTCTGCAAACAGACTGAGAATATAATAAATGAATCAAAACATGTTTTAAGTTGAGGCTGGGAATAATTTTGCCCAGAGGATTACTTCTACTGACCATCATCTGCCTTGAAACAAATAAAGAAGTCTCCTTCCTATAAACATGATTTACAACATGACCAGAGTTAAAAAGGAAAAACAGATATTGTTGGGTGATGGAAGCCCTTGCTAAGTAACAAATTACACTGGTGCTATAGGACTTCTTTTATAATAACTTAAAGGTTCACTTTAAAAGCACCTTGGTGTTTGACTTCTGCAAACAATCATAATAACTTTTTTCCATTGCCTATTATTATTCTGTACTTACCACAGCAACCATGAATTTCACTGAGGAAGAACAGAATTGTTCGCAGAGAATAACCTGCCCTTGTTAACGGATTTACCCTCATCAAGGTCAGATATGAATGAACTCAGAAGGGTGAACTGAAAGGCTACACTTTCTGTTGTAACAGTGAGATACTCAAATAATCTATTAATTAATCACATCACTTATAAACATTATTTCTCCCTTTACGTAAGTAAACAAGTTGATCCCCTTGAAACACTGTCTTAGCTATAAGAAAAACCAGTACTTCACAGACATAAATTCTTTGAGGAATGTATTTCCTTTCCATCACAGAGATGCCAGCAATTAAATAGTTGGGGGTTATTTCTACATTATGACCTATTTATTATTCTTGCTGTGGAAACAACAGACACTATGTTGAATTGAATCCATATTGATGTGCCTAAGCTGAGCTGTTTAAGCTTTTTTTAAATCTTTGAATATTAAGCTGAACAACTAAGAAGTCACTTTGTTAATACAGCAATTTTATCTGCAAAGCAAGTTTTGAATTAATAATACTGTTTTGACACTGTTATGTGCTAAAAGCATATTTCCTCAGTGTCTGCTTGTTGTTAGTATGTTAGTTGTATGGAGACTGATTAGTTTTGGCACTGCATTAGGAAAAGATAAGCCTAAGACTGATAGTGCTATCTGCAGTGGTACTCATAATAATCTTGCTCATTTTGTCCTAACAGGCTGGGATAAACCACCTTTATTAGTGTGAAGTCTTACAATAATATCACTTCCTCTGGTTCTAAAATACATCATGAAAATGGGAAAAGTAGTATTCAGACTGTACAAGAGTCTGTGTACATGTAGCATACTGTGGAGCACATCAAAATTTCTATGGAAATAACAGGTATTCAGTTTGGATATCAAGAAAAGGAGAAGTCCAGATAAGGGTATGAATCTATGTGCTGGTTTTGTCTGGGGCAGAGTTAATTCTCGTCACCATGGCTGGGATTAGACTGTGTTTTGGACTTGTGCTGATTGATAAAATAGAGATGTTTTTGTTGTTGTTGTTGAGCAGGGTTTACACAGACCCAAGGCCTTTTCTGCTTGTCGTACTGCCACTGCTACTGGCAAGGAGACTGGGGGTACCTGAGATGTTGGAAAGGGACACAGCCAGGACAGGTCACCCCAACTGACCAAAGCTATATTCCAGACCATATGACATCATGCTCAGTATGTAAAGCTGGGGAAAACAGGAAGAAGGGAAGGTTTTGAGCCATGGTGTTTGAGTTTCCGAGTCACCATTACGTGCGATGGGGCCCTGGTCTTCCTGAGATGGCTGAACCTATGCCTGCTCATGGGAAGCAGTGAATTCATTCCTTGTTTTGCTTTGCTTGTGTGCATGGCTTTTGCTTCTACCATTAAACTGTCTTTATCTCAATCCACAATGTTTCTGGCTTTTGCCCTTTTAAATCTCTCTGAGATTCTGCTGGTGGGGGAGTGAGCGAGCAGTTGCACGGTGCTGGGCTGCTGGCTGGCATGAAACCATCACACCCTAACACGTGTATCCTCAACCCTCCAGTCTACCCAAAAACCTAAATTCAAGTACTGTAGCTGCTAGTCATGCGTTTACTTTGGTTTAGGGACATTCCCCACAGATTTCTCTTTGCTCCTTTTTTCCTTAAGCCTTCTTTATTTTGCTGCACCTTAAACAGCCAAGATTTCAAATTCTGTTACAATTCTAAAACAATGAAGATCAACACCACTAGATATAGCTTGGGAAACAGCACTGCAGAACCAAAAAATCCAAGCCTTTAAAACATTTGAAAAAGTTAGACTTCCTAACTTTTCAGTGTTCTATTTGGAAGTAATAACCATAGAATCATAGAACTAAAGACTACTCAGACTGACAAAGACCTCTAAGACCATTGACTCCAACCATTAAGACACTTTTCACCACTAAACTATATCCCCAAGTGTCACATTCACGTGCATTTTGAACAATTTCAGACATCTAATTAAAGAGACAAAACAAAAATGCAAGGATACTTGTACAGCTGCATCATAGCCCTGCAATTCAGTATAGCCATTGGCAGTAACGAGCTGTAGACCTTGCATCAGCTCTGCAATGCCTCAAAATTCATTTCTCAGGATTTTTCTGAACTTACCTCTCCTGCCTGGAGTTTTGATTCAGCTTTTTTAGCTGCAACACGTTTTCTAATGATCAGGTGACTATTGACTAATTTGTCACAGTTTTGCTTATACTGCTTATATCTGCTTACATTTGCATGATCCTGTGGTATAACCAGAGTTTTTACATACACATTAAAAAGTTATTCTGTATAGGATGAAATATTTATGATTTGCAAATAATAATGACGTATACAGGACCATAGGCATGGGATAATAAAAACAGACTGAAAAAACCTAGCAATGGTCATTAAATAAACAACTGACTGTCAAAAAGGTTTTAAGGTGAGCAAAGATAAAAAACAGTGGAGAATAACAAGAAATATACTAGCAAGAAATAAAATGTGTAATAAATAGAGACACAAAGTGATGTTGAAAATCAATAAAGAATAAGGAAAAAAAGTTAGAAAATGTGCTAAAGTAGTGGAAATTGAGAAATAAGAAATCTTTTACATCGCAGCGCTCCTAGTGAAGAATTCAGAATGCCAGCAGCTCATGAAAGCACCCTTTTCATGTCTCTTTGAGGAGGATGGGTACTGCCAACCTTGGGACCCAAAGGGGCAGCATAACCACTGAAAAAAAGATAGATACTTGGAAGTGGTTGTTTGACATTTATTAAATATGAAGAAGAAAGATTATCTTGTTTCATCATATTTGAGCCCAGAAAAAATTCAATACTCCTGTTTTCTGGTTTCATTAGTAAATGTTAAAATTGTGCAAATCCCCTAAAATACCACTGGAAGAGAACAGTATTAGCCACCCAACAATCTAGAAATAGAACTAAACTACAATTGCCACAGATTATAACCTGTGTACTTGAGAAATTTCATCAACAGTGGGAAACTTACAGTTTAAAAGGCCAGTCTCTGGTTTTGTAGTCACTTTTGCTTTAGTCTTTTATATTCTAGCAATATTGCACAGGCCTCTCAAATGCCATGACAAATGAAAAACATGCAAACACAAAAAGCTAACATTTTCTCAAACCAGAAGAAGATAAAGCAATAGAAACAATCACAGTGTTTCAAGTTATGTTTTGTATTCTCAGAAGTAATATATTCTCATTATATTTTCTTTCTTCACATGCAGGTTAGCTAAGAAGCTTTATACATAGCCTTTCACATGGCACTATGGAACATCAGCTATATACAAAATTTCCTTCTCAAATTTTCTGTTTCATAACACAAACTCATTGGGGGTGGTCAGGAGTAATTCTGGAGGAGCAGAGGTCTACTCAAACTATATTTTGCTTGCTGGATACTTGCCAGTCCCGAGAGAAGCTCTGAAAGGTGCCGATACACATAAGATGAAAAATTCTCTAATATGGCAAAACCCTGAGTGATTTAGAGATGGCACCATTGGAAGAGACATGGAATTCCAATAAATTTTTCCAGATCTAGTAGCTCATAGCCCCACTACCTATATTCCATCAGCCAAACAGCTACAATTTGATGATACTAATATTCTTAAAGACTGGGAATGGCAAATTTGCATGGATGTTGAAAACTGTGTAAAGTGATGCCTGAAGGATTTTTTCTGCTTTTCTTCTGAATATTTCTTACACTGTTCCCTATATTCACAAGTACTAGCATGCATACTTGTGATGCTTTAGGTGGTAGTTTAGCCCAGTTTCATGGTGTTTAGTAAGTCGGTAGACTAAACACCCCTGAAACCACGTAGAGTTAGAAGACCAAACACACTGTTTTCGTGGGCCCTCAAGGTCTCCTAGGAGGACAGATTTTGTAAACTAGAAGTTAGCCCACCCAGGCCCCTTATTGGGCCCTCCTGGTAGATATGCTAATGTGTAGAGTCTTTAATTGTATACTTTACTGGGAGGACGGGGCTTTTGCGGCGTGTTCTACCTGGACGGCAGAAGCCATCGAATGGGATCCTACTAAAATAACGAGGTAAACGACCCCCAACCCTCTAACCGTGTCTGTGCCTTTATTTCCTAAGACCAGAAAAAGGCATCAAAAGGGACCAGGCTAATGAGAATGGCGAGAAAAATTTCAAGAATATTTCAGCCCTCAAAATCAGAAGAAATCCTTAAGATAGAAACACTTATGCAACTATGCAGTGTTTCAGCTATAACCCCAACAAAAATATAAAGCCTGGAGCAGCTGTCTGTGTCAAATTAGATTGTATGTCTTTAAGAAAGGTTGTGGCACTGGGTTTTGATATTAGATGGTAGCTGTAAAATGGTCTCACAGAGAATTGTCACAGTAAATTAATCTCTCAAAAAAATCCATACTTTAATAGAAAGTAAACATGATTGCTATTACATTTCATCTTTTGTACATGGTTGAACCTTGAAACAAGTACTATCAAGTGCAGTAGTAGGAAAGGGGCTCAATAAAAATAAAAGCCTGTGGATTACAGTCAAATCCCAGAGAAACCACTTCCTCTAGTAGAAATATCTGGCATAATGAACAGTGACAGAAGAAACAAATATCCTTCACCTCCTTCTTTTATAAATCAAAGAATAACACAAATATTAGAATCAATATATTATTTTGTAAATAAACTGATACCATAATAGATGTTCCTTAACTTATATCAGATCCCTGAAGGTTGACGTAACAAGGTGCCAACTAGCTCACGAATACAAAGTGATAGATTCCTTTCTAATACATAGCAAACTCCCAGCATGTTCATCTTTCTTCTTGTAACTGAAGAGATCAGACCTAATGGAGCCACACAGATCTAGTGACAAAGAAAAGAATGCAGCCCATTAATTTTGTTACAAAGTGTTCCATTACAGTTCCATTAGTTTGATAGCTGAAACAGCAGCTTCAGATACAGATAAAACATCCCATATGTGTTTTCTTTCACAGAGTTAGTATATAATCAGTAAAGATCTGTATTAGTTATCAAATTTAGAACTGCTCATTTAGACAGAAAATATATTTCTAAAATCTGAAAATATATAAATAACTAGTTTAAGAAAGTCTTGAACAGTGAAAATATACATTAAAAGTGATGCACATATCACATACATGCACAGAAAAAATCACAAAAAATCATGTACAAGAGAGATATTTATTTCAAATGCAATGGTTGATTCCCAGAATTAATAAAATTTACATGTTAGAACAGAATAGCTGTGTGACATTACTATAAGAATTGTGATTGCTCCAATCCAACACGGTTTTGCAATTTAAGCTATTCATATAAGTAAAGGTGAGTGCGGTTGCTCCAGTGTAATAACTGAGATTATTGATTGAATCGAAAAAAGGTACTAAATATCAAAATAACTGGATTGCACTCTCATTTTGCTATCATGTCTACATGCTTATATAAACCTAATGTTACCAAAGAGGAAAAGGAAGGAAAAGGTCACTGAAAATAGAATATATTTCACATATGAGATTTCTTTACAGTTAAATGTGCAGAAAAAGACTAGCTAACATTGAGCCATAATTGAAATTCAAAGAAGTAGTGCAGATTTAAAGGAATTCAGTATAAAGTAGTGCATCCCTTATTCATGTCTTGAAGAAATCAGCTGTCAATGCCATTGCCTAAATTAAATAGAGTAACAGGCTTAGTACAAGAATTCCAAGAACTGAATTCTATTTCACTGCTTTTTCTTGGAATTGTCATGGATATATTATTGAAAAGGCCACTACAGCTAATTAACTTCACTCCACAGATTTTTCTGTGTTTTCTGTTCTTTGAAGACATATTTTTAAAATAGAGGTTAGCATATAACACAGCATTACTATTTTTTTTTCTTCTGTAAGTGTAGCTGTCTTAGCAAATATTCTTTCTTGTTTATGATTAATGGAGCCATTATGCTAAACAGGTCTACAAAAAGATTCATAAACCAATCTATTATTTATTTTAGATTTCTAGTAATAAAAATGGTACAAGAATTTGCTTAGTGCACAGTATGATGTGCTTTGCATGCTTCATATTTATAAAAAAAAGCATATAATAGTTAAAAGCTTTTTAATATTTCACTGGATGATGCACAAAGTTCCTGACTAAATAGGATTGTCACTAAGTCATGTAATTCAACAGAAAAACAAAATGTACTAGCAGCTCTCATGAAAGAGACACACATAAAAAAGCCATAATATACTTGCAACTCAGTATTTTAAGAATTGATGAATCAAGTGGCAGGAAGAAAAGAATTATTAAAACACATTTATTATCTTCACCTAGAAAGTATTAGCTAATTCCAAAATCTATGCATATTAATTATTTAGGAATACATAAAAGACTTCAATGTGAATTCCTGTTGAGCAATGTATTGTATCAGTGCCAACAGTCAGAACAATGTCAGGCTTAGTGACATTTTTCAGTTTACAGCACTGGTATTGATTATGTGCATTGTCTTCCTTGACTGGACAATTAGGACACTAAACAGAACTGCTGTACATGACAAATTAAGTTGATTTCCAGTTTGGTGCCATTTCATGTCATTAATTCAGTTTCACCCTGAAGCTTTGGCAAACACCATGGTACAGGGAAAGGCGTTGAAGCGCAGGAGTGACTGAGTGACCCCAAGAGCTCACACACTACCCAGGGACTCAACTCCTCCTCTCACTACACTGCTCCTCCACATAGCTCATCCCCACAGGCTGGTCCTCAAGCAGAGGACCATGCCTTCTGCTCTACTGCCCCTCCTCTGCAGTCCTCTGTGCTTCCAGGAGAACCAAATTGTGCATCCCAGCACTGCTCTGGCCATGGAGATTTACCATGATGCTCTGTGCGACGTGGGCGAGAGCCTTGCTGTGATCCTGCTTTGCTTCCACTTCATGCTCACAGATAAATCAGGCCCTAATTATGAGTGGCTAGTATTTAAAGCTGAGCAAACAAGCTAAGATGACAGGCGAAATTCCACCAAATTTCTGTGAAAATGAACAACTGTGCCAGGGATCACATGCGTGCATCTGGGAGAGATGACATTTCAGACTCATTCAGGAGAACTAAAAAGAAGGGAAGGAGTCCTACTGTAAAAGGAAGCAATAGGCTTTAATTTCTAGATACACTCAAATTCTTCTTCAAACAAGTGATGTGAAACCCTCCCGTATGCTACTTGCAGCTGATTTCTATTCTTCATGTATTTTCTAAAACCTCAGAAAAGTACCTGATCTCATGGGTCAAAAATCAGGGCTATTTATGAACTTAGAGAAATACCCAAACTGAAGAATGTCATGGAGAACATCTCAACCCACTGATGTCTTTTCTGTCTGTAGGAGTAGCTGCAGCCTGAACAGCTCCATCAGTGAGCATTCTGATGGGACAGCACTGTGAGTATTTAGAAAGTTCATTATTTTAAATTTTCCTTGGCAGACGTGTTACAGTAATTATCAAATGCTGAGGTAAGAAAGAAAAAAAGAAAGGCCAGCACAGCAGTAGCCAGAAAAGTTAATTTAAGGGAATTGGTGAAAAATTACCTCTTAATTAAAACAAAATGGTACAAGACCTTATGATATTACAACTGTCACTGGGCAAAGCAAGCCTTTTCTAAAGCTAAATTGCTCATAGATTTTCAGCAACTATACTTTGTATGTACAGCAAACAGAGTTGTCAGCTGGCTCAGCACTTCTGTGGTTTTCATCACTTCTTTTAGATTTAGTCTGATACAAATGAAGTTGTTGCAATACTCTTCAAATAAAAAAAAAAAAATTTTTGATTTTCTCTTACCTTAAAAAGATGACTGTTAAATAGACTATTCCACTTAACTAAATATTTCAAAATATCCTACTGTGAAGTTTGCCTATATTTTCTTTCAAAATGGTGAGAGAAACAGTTTGACTTACAGAAAACATGCTGTTGGCAATAAGAGCTATGAAAAGCAATGGGGAGTAAATATTCAATGAGCAGTTAGGATATCAAAATGTCATTAAATAGCTGCATGATATGTTATTAAAATTATAAAGGACTTTTTAATAGAGCTCTTTGTGTGAGGATGGCTAGAGCTCATCTAAATTGGTAAATTTCATCAAGACAGCTCTGTATACATAATCTCCTGAAGTTGATTTACTGGAAAAAAACCTCACAGAAATACTTTAAATATATATAAATATTTTTTCCTTCCTTATAGCTATAATAATAGCTATGAATTTAAGAATACTAAATACTTTCTCTCTTTTCTTTATCTGATTTATTCTGTATTTTTGATAAAACTGTGGAGAAGAAGATTAAATTTACTAAACCCAGCTTTTACTTTACTTGGAAAAAAATCTCAAAAACATTAATATTTTTCTTATTCAATCTTATTATTATTTAGCATTCTGTGTTTATATAATACAGTGATACTTGTCAAAATAGAAGGCTTCTTTGTATAATTCAAACAATATAGCTATCCTTCCACTTCATAACGGAATTTATGATTAAATAATTGACACTATATATTTATGAATATATTTTCTCCATCCTACATAACTAATCCTCTTCAACTTTTTTTTTTGCTTTAGTTCACTCCTGATTAGCTTAGTATAATGGTATAAGAGGTTTTGCAGAGAAAAAAGTTTCACAAAAATATATCAGAAATATAACAAGATACACATCCTTATCAAGATATAACTTTAATCAAATGCTGCTGCAGTTTTTTCACACAATCCAGTGTCTACAAGGACTGCACATCTTACATGTGAGATGACTGTTAGTTCTCCACAGAAAATTCCCTCAGAGAGGGAACAATAGTGCTTATGGAGAAGCCAGTTTTACAGAGCAGTGACATGACAGATCAAGTCCCCAGGCCTGGCTTGTGCACCAGCAGCCCCAACAGACTGAAACAGAGGAAGGGCAGGGGGCCAGCAGCCAGCTCTCTTTAGTTATGGGGACATCAGAAAAGCAAAGAATGGGAGAAGCCCACATATGTGCTCCATGACTGTAGCGGTGGTTCCGAACCAGGAAAGACGAGGACTTCTGGTGGCATGTTCCACGGACAGAGAGTTTCCCCCCGAAGCTCCCAGAGGCAGTGGTCTGGACCACCAAGCCACGAACCCCAAGTTCCTGCTATTGGTTCCATGATTTGTCTGTTATGTTTCCCCGTTTTGGGAAATTCCCTGTCACTCCCTTGTTCATTCCTTGTTCTCTCTTCCCCCTCCCCTCCCTGAACTCCATTCGACCATGTACCCCGGCCCCTCCCCTGTATTGCCCCTTTGCCCTCAGTTTATTGGATGTTGTTCCTCCCTTAAATACCCATGCAATGAGCTGTTCTGGGCTCTTGGTCCCTGTGCTCCCTTGGGGGTAGTAAACCTACTGAACTCACATACTAAGAGCCCTCCTTCTCTGGGAGTTCTTTGCTATCTCGCCGTGCTCTGAGGGCAACATCTCCCCAGACCGAATGCAGACAAGCGGTGCCCATCGTCGGCTCACCGGGGAAGCCTTCCAGAACGCGAACGGCCTCCCAGGTTCACGCTAGCGCTCTGCCGCCGGTACCGGGGCGGGTAAAGCAGGGAACGTAACACATGACCATTCTATTAGAGGTGCAGTTAATTGGCCCAAAGAGAGCTACTGCCTTCTGCCATTTGAGATGTACCAGGGAACCTCCACTGCCCACTGGGCCTCCTCATTCAGAAGGGCAGAGGCTTCTTCAAAGTCCTGTGCTATACTTTCATAAGGCACAAAAAATTTGTGTAAGATTCACTCAGACATAGGAAAAACAGTTTTCTAGACAGCTAGAGCTCTCCCACGGTTCTCTTCAAGACCTTTGGTAATCTTCTTGGTACACACTCACCATGTACTTTTTTCTGTTTTACCCTTGATCTCTAGCCTTCTTTGATGCATTGTTGCAGAACAAGACAAGATACCGAACCAAATAACTGAGTCATAGGCTGCATGTTTCCAAAATAAAAAAAGGTACCTTCATCTTCAGCCAAATACAGTAACCAGTTGTGGCTGGAGGCTAGGTGCCCACCAAAGCCACTCTATCACTCCCTTCCTTATCCGGACAGAGGAAAGAAAATGTAACAAGAGGTTCCTGGATAAGAATAAGGACAAGGAGATAATACTCACCAGTTATCATCATGAGCAAAACAGACTTGACTTGAGGAAATTAATTTATTTCCAATCAAATCAGGGGAAGGTATTGAGAAATAAAAACAAAACTTAAAAGCACCTTTCCCCCACCCCTCCCTTCTACCCCAGTTCAACTTCACTCCCAAATTCTCTCTCCTGCCCCTGCAGCAGTGCAGGAGGACTGGGACAGGTCAGTTAAATCACACATTGTCTTTGCTGCTCCTTCCTGCTCAAGGGGAAAATTTCTCACACTTTTACCCTGCTCAGGTATGGGGTCCCTCCCATGGAAAACAATCCTCCATGAACTTCTCTAAAGTTAAACAGGTCCATTTTGGAGCTGACTGGCATTGGCTTTGTTGGACATCAGGGAAGCTTCTGCACACACAGCTTCTTACAGAAGCCACACCTTTAGTGTCCTGTCCATGCCCCCAGTCACTGCAAAACCTGGCCACACAAACCCAATAGACCAGGTTTAATCCACAACTTTACCATCAAGATTTATATTTATCTCAAGGAGAAATTAAAACTTCTCCTAAGCTCTACATGATACGCAAGAAATTAGTGAAGACTAATGAAATCAGTTCCCTGCATATGTAATAAAATATTCTCTCATAGTCATAATCAAGTCATAGTTCAGCAAAGCATGTGCTGAACTTTAAATATTCAAATAATACACTTGAGCACATTATTAAAATTAAGTAAAATAAAATAAAATGAATAAATTTACAGGGAGCTGATGATCTAGATTTATTAACTCTTTAAATGACTCAATTTTTTAGATTATAAGTAGCTATTAAGCTATTTTAGCAAGATATAACCACTTGGGACTGCCAGGTTATCAGTACAGGAAAAGGATTAGCACATTTAGGATTTGAAAGATATGAATGTTAAAACTTAATACCACTAAAACTAATTTTTTACATGGAGCTCTTTCACTTCCAGTAAGAAAATCAATGTGATTAAAATTCCTTTTAAGTGCTTACCTTTAAAACAAAATCACATACAAAATATGCTACAAATCCAATACTTATTTTGTAACTCAGTGTTTTGGGGGAAAAAAGTCACATTTTTGTTGGCAGCAGACTGTAAAGCCATCACCATTGCTACAATGCCTGAAGATCCAAGTCTCTCAAATTAGCTGAGGAGACAGCAGCAGTGAAATTGCAGACAGCACAATCTGATACATTTTCATCAGTTTGCTGTGGAGAAAATATATTCCTGTGTGTTTACTGAGCTGCTTTTTCTGCTTCAGGATCTTAGCATTCAAAGCAGATTAAAAAATGCTGCACATTTTAATGAGATCATTATTAATAGTTCATCTTCTCGTTTGCTAGAGTACTAAATTTCCATCAGCTATCGGCAAAGGCGATGTGAAGATCGCTATTGCAATTGCTTTGCAATGGATTCTGGCAACCTCCCCACAACATCTTTGTTCTCCCATGACTGCATAGCTTAAGCAACCCACTCTGAGCTTGGTAAGGGCTCTACATTCTTGTTTCCAAAATATTTTGTGTATTTTCTTGTTCAATGGATCTAATCCATGTTTTCTCTTGAACAGGCAAACCCAACCTACAAAAAGAACTAAAAGAAAGGCTCCTGTGTTTGCTTTACTCCAACTTTCTCACAGTGATCTAAGTTTTCATACTGTCTGGAGCCACACAAAGGCAGAAGTGAATCAGAAGCTGCATTGACCTCAGAAGTCTGGTGGTATGCACCATTAGCCTATTTGAAAAGAAAATCAGTCTTAAACTGGAGTCAGCCACAGTGTATGTCTTTAGACTGAAGGATGTGATTCTAACCTTGTGTGAATTGGTCAAAATCATGATTCTCTAAATGCAGAAAGTAAGAAGATGAAAATTATTAGCTAATGATAAGGTAAAGTGTAGTTCATATCAAATATGAATAAATGCAGGCCCTGATTCTCAAGAGAGTTGAACTTAAAAAAAAAAAAAAGAAAGAAAGAAAGGGATGTAAATAGAATCTAGAGCCTTTTAACAGAAGTTTAGAGATGCTTAACAGCCCACATCCTGAAATTAGAACCCTTCCTCCCCAAACATCAGAAATTTATAAAATCAGTGAATACTGGCTGCAACTGGTAAACATTCCCAGTTAATACTAACACATTGAATAAAAAACCAAGAGCTTCAAACTTACAGTGAGCAAGATTAACCTTGAGCATTCATGACAACAGCAGAGTCCAGTGCAGCCCCTGCTGTGCTCTGCAGCAAGGCAGCTTTCTCTTCAGTCTCAAAATACTACCTTATATCATTTTTTCCACAGTCTGTGCAAGAACTCAGCTGAAATTAATTCCCAAATAGTGCACATTTGTGTAAGGTACTTTTTATGTACACATTGTATCTGGATAGAATCTTGATACTTTGCTCCCTTGTAAGTCCAGCCACAACTCCTGAGTGACCTCTCCGATGGTGTTTTTCTGGCAGTCTTGTTATCTTTCCCATGTGTGTGCCAGCTGGACTCAATTATTTATCTGCAAGGCTTCCTAGTTGCTGGCTGGTTCTCCAGGCATGAGTAACCAGCAGCCTTTATCCATTTCTGCACAGAGCAGGACCCAGCTCCAGTTCCCAGACTCTCTGCTGCCTTACTCCATTACACAATGGCAAGGAACTCCATAAATCCCCAAATGCTGTTTTATGAGGAGGCTGGAGAACAAGGCATAATCACAAGCAGAATGTTGATGACAAGGAATAACAAAACAATTTCCAAAAAAAAATAATTTCCATGTTCAGCCAAAAGGTAAATTCTCCAACAAAAAAAGCTAAATCTCATGGCATCTCAACAAATACTTAATTCTCTGACCACAGAACATCACCTTAGATTAGGGCTTAATTGAGATTAATGGGGTATGTGCTCTCTCTCTTATTTTTTAAACTTTATCTAGAATCAAGGAAGCCATCTCACCTGTCTGATTACAGTGAAAGCAAATTGTTATGGTCATCTTTTAGATAATATAGAGCTAGGCTTTTTAAAGAGAACTTCAGATTCTCCTCTAAAGAGAGGTAAAATAAACATGAAATTTGTACAATAGACATTTTATATGCTATAGCAGCTATTCAGAAAACATAACAGAAAAGAGAAAATAATAAAAGCAGTTTATTCTCAGTGATAATGTTTCAGCTGCCCTCAGTTTTTAGCTTTAGCAATTAAAAAAATGATTCAATGCTTCTTTGGCTTTCAGATGCTCAGGTTGTAAGACATTCAAGATCTTAAAAATAAAACCCAATCCCTACAACTTTATGTTTATTTAAAGTTTTTGCTGGCATGTGTAATGGCATTGCTATCAACACTTTTTAATCATTAATATTCATTTCTAAAAATGCTAAATGAAGCCCTCAAGCTAATGAAAATGTTCTTCAAAATATACTTACACAGAAATTGAAATATTCTTTTTAAAATCAACAACTTTCTCAAAGGCATGACAATCAAAAAGTTGAGTCTTCACTTACTATTCTTTAGCACTTTATGCATACTCATATATATAATGACAAAACACAAATAAAATATTCTTTTTCTTGAGCACCATAGACATGCAGCTACTAAGAAAAAGATGTCAGAATCTTTATTAATTCAAATTGCATCTTACTTTAACAAAACGTATTGCTTCTACACAAACCAGGTTGAGCCTATTTGATGATTATCATTTTAGATTTCTTACTTAGAACTATGTCAAAATTAATTCTTATTTAATGAGGTTTTTGAAAAGGGTTTAAAATAGCAAAATTCTGAAACATGCTCATTGGAACTATTTGTAAGTAATTAAAAATGATAGCTTTTAAATAACTTCTGATTGGATCCTAAAGCCATGACAGAAATAGTGCTCAGATGACAGCCTGCCACATAAATTTATGCTTGATACATGAGCTGTGTTGATCACTAAATAGTGAAAATTTTATTATTCGCTTGAAAAAAATGAAGTTAAAAATTCTGTTTTTACAATTACTTTTCCTTCTTTTTCCCTTCTACTTCATGACACCTAGGTCATTGACATTATCTTGCTGAACACTAGAAAATCATTAATTACTTAGTCTGTGTCCTCCAACTTTTCCTCTATCAAATGCCACTGTTACAATGTAAGAGAGACATAAATTGAACTGAAAAGGTAACCAACTGCTCATGAAAATGTAATTTTTCTGTTTGACAGAGACACTAACATGATGAGCTATGGCATTTTTGTGTAAAATCCTTTTTGGATTTGGAGTGTGTCACATTCTATCACTCAGGAGTCAACATTTTGCTCATGACATCGCACCCATAGGGAAAGCTTGGGTGTGAGATTTTGTTTTGTTTTGCTCTTTTAAGACTATGGCAAGGATTACAGTAAAGGGTCTGAAAACTTCTCAGCCTTCAAAGTGGAGTATAAAAATGGTCTTTAAAAAAGATACTCTTAAATATGAAGTGCCCTTTATTTTTCATAAGTAAGACACTTGAAGTGCACAGTGTTTGAAAACGTGCTAGCCAACAAAAACATCAAAATCATTTTTGCTAACAATATTTATTTACTATTCTAAAGAAAGCCAGTTAGATGACAGTAAAATAAATTAAAAGTCAAATTAAAAATAAGAGTATTTTATTCAACAAACCAGGATCCGTGCTTGAAGTTAAACCTGGAATTTTTTTTGTAATTTCATAATTGTAATAATAATGTTTAAGGCTTTTTAAGAGGTTGATTCTTACCATTGGTGTTTCCTAGGGAAAACAAAACTGCCCAGGGCTAATCATATATGTGTGTGTGTGTGTGTGTGTGTGTGTGTGTGTATGCGTGTGTTTATTTATTTTCTTTTTAAATAATGGTACATGTACATATAAAAAGCCACAGTGAACTGTGAATTTCTTAATGTCTTATTTTCAGGTGTAATTTGAACCTTGACTGGAGCCTGGAGCCTGTCCTCAAACTGATTAGTAACTTACTTGAAAGCTTGTTGCAGTAATTTGAGAGGACTATTCCTGTAAACCAGGGCTATTGCTCATGTATAAGGACACCTGAGTCTGACCCTAAGATTTATTTAATTTCCTCCGCAAAATGAGAGATTAAAAAAAGAAAAAGGAAAGAAAGCAATAACAGATTTAGAAGATTGTAAAACCTGTATGTCAAACTTCATCTCTTGAATCTTACCAGTTTCAAATATTAATTTCTAGATTAGTGTGAGCAACAAGGCTTAAAAGTATTAGTATTCTGATATAAGTAGATGACAGTCTAGTTTTGCACTACATTCTGCTTTTGATGAGGACTATTATTCCCAACAGTCACAATACGTAACAATGCCACAGCTTGTTATGACTTATCTGAAAAACATGAAAGTGTGCAGCAAATACACAGATTTATGAATGTCACTATTACACAGAACTGTTTTTCATGGTAGTTGCTGAAGTGCTTTTGTAAACCTGCTCCTATTCGTGGGGTGGGGGGTGTGAGAAAAATATTTAGTGATCTTCTAGGTTTTCAAAGGAAAAAGAAACCAGACCAAGCTTCAAATATTTAGTTTTCTATTACAGGATTGTGAACGTTACAAAAAAAATTATTTTCAGCATTAAAATCACTGACCTGAGGGACTTGTTTAGAGAACTTACTTATCTAACAGAACAAAGCCTTATGCAAACAGGGAGGAACACTTGTTCCCTCCAAAATCTCCTGTCCATTTTTGTAAGACAAGATATGAACAGTGAGCAGCGAATTGCCTCACAGGCATTAGACTCAGACAGCTATTAGAATATAGAGCAGACTACTGTAAAATTTACAAGACTGACACAGAGCTTATTAGATTTAAGGGGTATAATTGCATTTGATTCAACAGACATTGGATTTAACCTCATTGGTATATTCCATTGTCTACTGAAGCATATGGACAAATATCCACAAAAGGAATCGTATGCAGGCCCTTATTCAGAGCTCTTTGGGTGGATGAAGTAATAGATTCAAAGATTTTTAGCACTATCATCCTTGGCTTATACTTTTGCATTTTCTCCTAATTCAAGGATACTTGTCTTTACATAGGAAAAGTACCCTAGCCATCACCAGAGAATGATCTCAAGCAATTTGTCTGTATGTAGAATACAATCTTGCTTTCTTTAGAGAGACTTCCTACACAAATACCTCTCTGGCCCAAAAAGGTGTTATTGCATGCAGGAGGGATAATAAATACATTAGGAGTTTTGGTAGCCCTAAATAAATATAATACGCATCCTAGAATGAGACATCAGAAAAGGATTGATTTAACCCGGCAATTAATACTTTGCGCTGAAGTGCACTGATGTCCAACACAGAGAGAGACAGATTTGAGAGAGCAGTGATTACCGTTATGGTATCAACCTTGTTAGGAGAAGTTTAAAATGCATATTAAATTTAGCAAATTAAAGTTATAATATTGAGCTTGAGAAAATATTTAGGTCTAAGACCTGAGGTTAAATGAAGACTGATTGAATTGTTTGTTTACTAGATCTTATCTCAACATTCTCCTAAAATCCCGTGAGATATTCAGCAAACTTGGATTCTGCCACCTAAATCAATAGCCTAAAATGAAAATGATGTTAAGCTCTGTAGACAACCAGTGGAAAGAGAGGACCTTGTTATTGTGATGTAGACCAGTAGTAAGTTGTTTTAGTTTCCCCCATTTCTCTCCCTTGACTTTAGAGGGAAGCTAGGCAACTGTGCTATTAATTTGGGTGTCTCTGCTCAGGGTTTATGATTCGATTAAAAGAATCTGGGCTTCTATATTGACTTAAAAGTCATGCAGTGTTCTCAATTTAAATATATCTGTTCAAAAGATATCCTTGAAATAAATGCAAGACATCATCTGACATTAAATTAGCTTTCTAAATTACTTGGTACTAAATTTAGAGAGGACAACAGCAAAGCTGGCCCAGAACTTGCATATTGTAAGTGATACTGCATTTTCCAGTTTAACGAGTAATTTGTGGGGGTTTTTCTTCCTCAGAAAATTCTCAGAAGTCCTTCTTTTTATACTGCAATGCTAAAGGAGAGCAGTAATAACTGCGGGTCGATTACTGAGCATAGGTTACAGGGTTTGAAATCCTAGTGACCTTGAGTGGAATCAGGTTTCAAATGAAATTTGTTAAATACCATTATGTTACATGACAACTCTGGGAGTCAAGGAATAAGAAAATAGTAAAGCCAAAGTCCCTTGAGGCAGTCTGATAAAATGTAACAAAACCTGCCTAAGTAACACATTTGTGATATCTAGTTTTGTTGCTTTAAAGTGGTTTTCTCAGGAAGCTGCTAAACCCAGAGGAAGAAATCATATAATCTCACCCATCACAAAGGCATTGTTGTGCCATTCTTCTGTTCTAACCATGGCAACACACTGCCATCCAAAAAAAATTTTAAAAAATTAAAAATCAGTGATGCAAAACTAGATTAAAAATATTAATTTCAGAATTAAGGCATAACACATTAAATCTGAAGATTTCTTGGCTAGAATTTAATCACACAATTTTCTCTTTTTAAAACTCTCAATTTAACCTCAGTTCCTAGGTTTTCTATTTTAGATTCCACTTCCAGTGCAGCAGATATGCCATGTTTTCTCTGTGGGACCACATCTGAAATGAGTCAGTCACTCTATACTTCTCACAGTCGAAAGAACTTCATCTAAAGTACTTTAAGATTGAATCTTTTGTGTGAAGCCTGAGCAATCTGCAGCCAGTGAAGAATGAAAATATATTGAGGACTCACTGCCAGAGATGCAATTGTGAGATGCAGAAATAATTGATGGGAAATATCAGAAGCTGGTGTGCTAGTGAAAGTTTGAGTTTTGTCTGCTTTTAGAAGATTCTGTGTATCCAGCATACATACATACTCTACTGTACAGGGTGCATGCATAGCAAAAAAAGTATCATATACAAAATTCATCAAGAACTGTTCCGACATAAAAATAGCTGAGTTTTAACAAAAACAGATAGGGCTAATAATGACCTATTTTAATTTCATTTTTACCTACAAGATAAAGTCACTGTCCGATTCCTAGTTTTACCCCAGACTAATTAACATGCAATGCTTATAGTCATTTATGGTTATAAATATTATATAAGTATCTATTAAGATAATAGGGATTATAAGTTTAATTTTTCACAATATTTGTCAGGTTTAAATAAACTTGAGGTTTGTATTTTTAGTCTGAAATAGAAAAAAAATGTGAAAAAATAAGTTATACTGAAGGATTTATGCTGGAGCTTTGTTTCTGCAGGTAGTTGATGAATATTCTCTCTGAAAAGCAGCATCACTGAGATAATTTTTTTGCATTTTATACTGTATGAATTATGGAAGAATCCACACTGGCTGCCTATGTTATTTTGAATGAATCACTATTCTTTTTAGAAGCAGACTAAAGTAAGGAAAACTGGATCATCCAAGCAGTCACTTTGGTGCCATCATTGACTTGCCTAAGGTAAAAATGAAAGTCAACTTGGAAATTATTTTGAGAGATAAGGCAGATTAAAAAGAAAGAGGTCACAATTTCTATGAAAATAACAACAATGATCAAGCAGATCAACAATTGAGACTTTTACAGACAATTGGAACAAATGATGAAGTTCCTAGAGTGTTGAAGCCTTTCCAACTGAAGATCAAAGACTGGCATGTGTTTACTATGTTTGTACTAAGTCAATAACATACCTTAAAATTCAACCCCCCTTCCCAAGAATAAAATTAAAAGAAAATCCATCTAATAAGTCACCAACCTTGATATCTACAGAAACTGTAGCATTTTTTAAAAAGTAATGAGAACTAAGACATTAAAGCCTGTAGACAGGCTGGCACTGCTGGCACTGTTCAGAGGATCCCATGAAGGTCCTCATTTCTCAGCTGGGGAAGCTGCAACTTTTTACATGGATTAAACAACGATTAGACTGCACAGCAAGGCAGCTCTCACTGCTCATGCGTCAGGGAGTTCTTTGTTTAACAGTATTGTTCATATCTTCAAGGAGACACTAATTTTAGGATAATTTGGAAATGCCGTTCCATCTGTGAATTAAATTGCACTTTAATCTCACAAACACCAAGAACTAAATAGAAGTCACCTTCACTTTTTCTCTTTTTATTTAACGTTAATTTTGCTGCAAGAGGCATGTAATCCACAGCTTTCTTGTTGTGCATGGCCATTTAAATTTTTGATCCTTTTTAATACACTGTAATAATCAGTCTATAAAGTCCAATTACTCAGGGTAAAAATGAGTGGCATCTCTAGACTCAACAAGCCCCAGCTTAACAAATTGTACATCTGCAAACTGTGTAATTTTCTATGTAAATCCGTATGCCCATTTTCATATTGTCCCAGCTTATATCTTCATTGGGAACAAAGATTTGCTCTTATAGACAAAAATTTAACAATAAATTCCAGACCACATGAATGCATAAATCATTGCATGAATGTTAAAAAAAATAATTGAAAGTAATCTGCTGTTAAGGGGAAAATGTGGTTAAACACCTTTAAGTGTCACTTCTCCAAGAACAACCGTGCAAAAATTTGTGTGTCTGGATTACCTTCAGTAAACCTTCAGTTTCATGGAAATACTCAATGTCCCTGGAGGCTCTAGTAAAATCATCATTTCTCATAAACAAGGACAAAGTATTAGTGATATCATTCCTTAAGATATAAACTAAAGCTAGGACTAGAAGAAAATGTAATCGGATTCCCCATTTATCTAATATTCTGCTTTTATCTGAGTAATTGTACAATGTACCTTTCCAAACCAATTTTAAGTTTTGTAAATAAGGCACTGTCTCAGTAGATTTGCTAAATTCAAATTCAATACCTTTATGATAAAATTATAAGGATGTTTGAAGTGTAAACAAATGTTCCACTAGAAATATGTACTTACAAGTACCTAGAATTTTACATCTCTTACATCTTGCCCAGGCTGTACCTAGAGGCAGAAAAATGTAGCTTTTACACTGGGTAAGTCATAGAGTATTATGAAATGCACTATATTAAGAACTATAGCAAACATTAATATTTTCTTTTTTTATTTTAAACTATCAAGCCTTTTTTTCCTAAATGGCAAGAGAGCTCTTTTAAATAGAAAATGCAATACTGAAATCCTAATTCTGGTGTTGCTAGTTTATGCACAACTGGTGGGCATTGGACTGCTACCATGTAGCCAGTTGCAATATGCCTAATAAGGACTGGTCAAACCCTTCTACAGTTTCCTGAATTATTTTTATAGAAACCACAGGGGAAAAAAGTATTCTGAATACATTCACAGAATAATGTATTTACATGTTAGTTACACTAATAACATGTTTTTAAAAAATCCCACAAAGCCATGCAGTAGACTCCCAGCATAAAGGTCATTGATCTGGCTAGAGTGAGTTCAAAAAGAGCCACTAAATTGATCACAGGGCTGGAGCACCTCTCGTATGAAAGGGAGGCTGAGGGAGTTGTGGTTGTTCAGACTGGAGAAGAGAAGGTTCTGAGGAGGCCTCAGAGCAGTCTCCCAGCACCTAAAGCAGCCTAGAAGAAAGCTGGTGAGGGACAGTTTACAAGGGTATGTAGTGATAGCACAAAGAGTAATGGCCTTAAAGAAGGTTGATTTAAATTAGATATCTTTAATAAATTCTTTAATGTGAGGCTGCTGAGATAATGGAAGAGGTTGACTAGAGACGTTGTGGATGGCCCATCCCTGGAGGTGTTCAAGGCCAGGCTGGATGGCCAACAACCTTCTAGTGGAAGGTGTCTCTGCCCATGGTAGGGGGTTGGAACTGGATGATCTTTAAGGCCTCTTCCAACCCAGGCCATTCTATGATTCTACAGTTCCATGATAAATCACTACCAGATAATACAAGTAAGCAAGACAATGAGAAATTTATATTGTCTCCATTTAGTGTCCTCTAATATATGTGTTGAAGTCTCTATGCTGTAATAAAATAGAAAGAACAAATTTTTCTCTGCATGAAACTGAAAATAACAAACGAGATCAACTGGAAAAAGAGCATGAATGAAGGAGAATACAGTAAGACATGAAAGAAGAAAATTTCTCAAGTAACAGTATGCAATCTTGTACACTTGACAACTCAAATTTTATTGAACAATGAGTAATTTATGGCTGTAAATGGGCAAGCACATTCCTTCCTTCATTTGTTTGTTTTATTCCCCAGAGCATATGGCAAATAAATAATATTACTTCTAAGGAGACATTTTCTCTTGTTATCATTTGTGCCTTGAGGAAAAGGATCTTAATATCTTTGAGCTTATGAACAAACCCACTTACAGTCAGACATTCCTCCCTTTTCTCATTCTTCATAATAAATTAAACAGATTTTTGTGTTTAATGTGCTCTAAAGAAAAGCAGTATTAACAGGTTTAGTGTGACACAGATTTAGGTTTTTAAGATTCTTTAAAGCTGGGGGATCTGTACAGCATGTCAATAATTATTTCTCCTGGTTGGAGAAATACTTTCTTGTCCTGTTCAATTTGGAAATAAGTCCTGTATGTCCTAGTAAGCAGGATTGATTCAAAATACTAAAAAAATCTTGGAAGTGATTTAAAATGTAAATAATTGGCAACTTGTGTGTAATTAGAATTATACAAGGGTAATCATCAGAATCCAAATTTAGAGCCTTTTCCACAATGACGTACTGCATATTAATTAACAAGGTTGAATACTTGGTATTTTATATTAGCAGCATCACAACAAATCATAAGCTGTGCAACCTGGAACAATGGTCTAATTCCAATCAAAACATTAAGTAATACAGTTTCATAATTTGACAAAAATACATGCAAGAAAGAATAAGTGTGTTGTAGCTAAATCTAGGCACTAACTACTGAGTCTTCATTCTTTAATCTTAATGGTGACAGAGGTTAAGACCCTGCTGAACCACTTTCTACAGAATTCATTTATCTTTCTGGTTTTGCACAGACCACAGATGCACCCTAAAGAGATCACCCTAAAGTTAGCTTTTGGGAATACACACCAATGCCATTTTTAGCCAATTTCCCAAGCAGGTGACTACAGCCAGAGGTTCAGGTGTTCCTATACATTGTTATGCAAAAGTAGAAAAGACAAAAATATATATTGGTGAAAGATGAGATCGAAAACTACCTAAAATATTCCTAAACAATGTCTGTGATCACAGGGAAGTAGTATGTAAATCAGACCTGTTTGTAGTTAAAAGTGTGGGTTAGAATTCATAAATCTAGAAACAATCTTGGGATGCAGCACTTTTAGCTGCTGCCTCTTCCTACACTTCTCACAACTGTTGCAATTCATTGATGATTTTACCATCTGTCTCAAAAGCCAAAATACTTGGTTTAAATATATAAAAGCCAAACAGTCAACTCCATTATTACATACAAAGGCATCTCTAGATCTGTAAACATAAGCTTAAAACTTCCCAACACTTTTGCAGTTCTACCTGTGTTAACATTTGTGAGACTAGAACAGGCTTATCACCAGTACGGCCTAACCCAGGCTTTGCCAGAGCAGTGCAAATTAATACAAAATACTTCCCAGATTGTATTAAGGTTGTAGCAAATGAACTGCCTTACTTGTTGGTACACGTCATTGAGACATTTCAAAGACAAGCTGGGAAGGTCTATTAAATTAAATGAACCGTTGTCATTTCATTCTTATTCCTATATGTTGTAGACAAGACTTGGGCATTGCAATATGTCTCTTATCTAAAACATGATAGTTAAGATTTTAGTCAGGTAAGTATAATCAGAAAATAAATCAAAGGAACATGCTAAGCTGCAAGATCCCTATGTGTTTCTTTTCTCTTACAACTCTTTTTGTACACTTTTTCACTGCAACATTGGGCATTAAAGCTTACATAAGTTTTATGCATCTTAGTACCTCATGACAGGCAGCAGTGATATAGTGTGCAAAAAAAAAAAAAAAAAAAAGAGGAATAATGCTTTGTGGAAAATATCTACACCTTTTTTTAGTGATCTTGTTCTGGCAGCACAGAAATGTAATCTAAATTCCTTCATGAAAATGACAAAAATACATCAAACTCAATTTTATAATAAATTGCTTCTGAAATAAGATTATCTGCCATATTTCAGATCAGAAATATATCATAACATCCAAATTCCATCTTTTGACAAACAGACATTCTGAGTAAGTCTGGCATGCTTTTAATTGCAGAAGCACATGTACAGCTCTAAAATAAAAGTGTTCAGTATTCAAACTTTTCAGGGACCACTTCATTTAGGACTCTGAGGGTGATACCAAATCTGAAATGACAGTTATGATTTTCAGGCATATTTCCCTCTATAACACATACATTCTTCACACTTTAAAAAAATGGAGATGCAGTTACAGCTGCTGCCTACTGATCTGTGTGCACTGAGAAGCACATCAACATATTCAGCTTATCACAACCGTTTGCAAGAGCATGTTTGTCAAGCAAAACTATCTCAGAGCATGAGGGAACTGATGTCTCAGTTGGATTACTTCACTAACTCTTCTATAACAGCATAGAAGGGTTATTTTAACTGAGACTATGCAAACAAAACCAAAAAATTCTCACAGACTGTTAAGGAACTCAGAAACCTCATCACTTGGAAATCTAAAATTGTTTCAGGCTTGTGGTTCAACATGCAAATAAAATCAAGAGCTACTCTGAATACAACAGCAGGAAGAAAATTATAAGCTTTAATACTGGCCCCTTTCCAAAGTACAGGCTATACCTTAAACAACAAATAGGCATTCTGATGCAGAATACATTAAAAAATACTAATAATTCCAACATTTTTATAGAGCTATTCCTCAGTGAGTCACAGCAAACTTCATAAGATGGTACTATTAGGCTCACATCAGAGGTGTGGAAATAGGCACAACAGGACCCTCTTGAGCTTTAAGCAAATACATCTAATGATCAGAAAACACTGATTACCATATAGAGACCATGTCTGTTAATTTGTCACACTAGCTTGGCTTCTGACAAAATTTTCTCTTCATATATGACTTTCAGCTTGAGGGTAGCTGGAGAACAAATTCATTATAACAATGAAATCTCTCCCTTGGTTAACCTTTCAGACCTTTGATGTCTGAACCTAAAATTCTGTGTGCTAAGGGCTATACTTGCCTAAGGAAAAGACAGCTTTTCCTAAATTGCTTTGAAATGTCACATGGGCATGGACAAAAAAGATAGACTGGTAATTTCACTTTTTACTATTCATTGGTAAAAGAACTTACGGCATTCACATGGTCTGTCTTCAAAAAAACAGGAAAAAATGGCATAGCTATGATTTTTTTATATATATATTTGGTTTGTCCAGTCCCTCTTGACTAAGCTCTCTAACAGACCAACTCCTTTCCTCAAATTCCATAGTCAAGCATGATTAGGAGACCTTGAGGAAAGATAAGCTACCCAGAAAATTAAAAGTAGATTATTGGAAGTAGAGAATCTAATACTCTTAGCAATTATATGATTATGAAACTCATCTCTGTATACTTAATGTTACTAGAATATTCCTAATAGATTACAATGCTTTGAAAATGGATTTGTATACTATGTATTATATTTGTATTTTTATCTATGAATATACACAAGTAACATACAATCAGATCTTTATCACAAAGAAAACCACTTAGAGAAAGCTTCTCAGAATGCTTTATTAAAAGCACAAAAGTGTCAGTCCTTTTTCCAGTGGTATCTATGGAAAACCTGAGCAATTTCAGTAAGGCCAGGGTTTTGTTAAGGTTCAAAGACGGCAATCATTTTGACTGGACTGTGACAATGTAGAGAGTCTTGTTAACTTGTATGGCATCAGCCAGTTTTAGAAGGGGTAAAGCAATTGACACTACCCTTTCAAGGAACATGAAATGTGAGGACAAGAACCCATAAGAGTTCACCTTTTTCCATGATTGCCAAGTTATTCTGATCAAAAAGTATCTCAGTAAAAGCTTCTGTGCTTTGTCAAGTATTTGCAGCCCCTTAGCTGTGGCTCTGACTGGCCTTTACTTAGCATAAATTACTCTAACTGTTGTACTGCCATATAGAAAAGATTAGCCCCAAATTAGTCTCTTCTGATTTGAGATACCAGAAAAATTGATTGCTCAGTGCCTTCTTACTGACCTCCCACTCACATGAATATTTAAATTCCAGAACTGCCATGAACACCTGAAGGGTTTTTTACATACATAAGGAATGCATTTGACTACCTTACTGCATATATATATAAGTCTCAGTAGAACTGAAGGATTGCATAGTGAATGTTATTAAGAAAATAATCTCATTAATATTTCAAAGGGCCAGATTCCCTTCTCAGAATAGGCAGCAAATAAAGATAGCCTACAGAAAATGCTACACCCAGGAGACCCTGTACCCCATGTTAATTAGAGACCTTCATATATGGGGAAAAACTCAACAATTGATGTCATAAAGATATCTGGAAAGAGATGAAAAGAGCCAAGTAGACATGCCTTGGATGTGTTAAGAATACTACCCTGGGAAGATGCCTTCATACAGTTAGAGGAGATTCAAGCTATATCAAACATTTCTCAAGGCATTTCTTCTCCAAAGAGCTACTACTGTACTGTGATTACCCACTGAAAGTGAATACCACTGTAGAAAGACACAAAATTCCCATGGCCACAGGAAGGCAGCCTCATGAAGCTCTGAAAAAGAGACAATTAACCAAAGGGAGCAGCAGCCAGGATTATGAAACACATGTGTGGGAACTCTTGAGTTAGCAGGTTATATCCAGGCACATGGATGTGAACATCCACATGCCCCTCCACAGAAGCTTTTGGAAGAAACATGCCACAGCAATCACATATGTGGAGTCTGACCTTGTGGAACCTGTCTACCAAGATCATAATCTTGGTCTGTGGTCTGGACTCCAAGAAGTGGACCTTCCTAAAGCACAGTACTCATAGAATCACATATATGCCACACTACAGGAAACTAGGGAATTTTGGTGTCAGATAGGAAGACCCCTTGAAAGCTTAGGACTTTGAGAGTTAGGTAAGCACTAGTCAGTGGGGTTTATATTAAAATTTCAGGTTTAGATGCCTGAAGGTTATTGAATTTCCACCTTAGGGATCTTGTCTAGGATCACAATGAGTAAATACATTTCATGCTTGTTATGAATCTGATAAATACACAGTAATTTCATTTTCTCAATAAAATTATCAGCAGGGGGGAAAGTTATTTTATTAAATAAAACCAGGGAACATAAGTGTGATTTGTGCAGATCCCCACCGATTTCAGTAGGGCATCCCACAGTGGCAGTTATCCTTCCACTTAGAGTAAATTATAGAGCCAAGATCTAACCATCTAAACAGAGTTGCTAATTACTCACAAATTGCAAACATAAACAAAACCAAGAAAAAAGTGGAAGAAAACAAGCTACCTATTTTTTTTCTACTAATCTAAAATACAGATTAAGACTACCATTTTAAGGGAGAGATTTCATTTCCAGACTACAGAGAGCTATTAATGAAGTTTGCATGATTTAAGACAGCTCTTCTCCAATACACACCATATTATAATGTGGACAATAAATGTTTTTATTAACAAGCAGATGAGTTTGCCATCCCTATGCCAAATAAGGATTCTCTCATAATTAGAAATTGCACATTCCTTAGAAGGAAGATTTTTACTGAGTACACAGCTGCAGGGAAACCCTGCTGCAGCTGCACCCTGCTTCCCTCAGAAGAGGTCCCCATGGTGTGGAAATTACTTCCAGCAGTGTTACAGGCATAAATGCAGGGTAAATTTAAAATATATTCCTACTTTTAGTCTTGAAACATGCTGTATACTGAGAATGCAGTTACAAACTGATTCCACCTGTCCCTTCCTCTTTGACCCCAAGTTTAGTGGCAGTATGTGTGATTGAAACGTAAAAGTGAAATTGATAGAGAAAAACCAAACCATAAATCAGTGAAAACATGTTTGAATTCAAGTGGATATAAAGAACTTTCAAAGAAAAGGATAGGCTTCAGAAAAAATACCTCAACATACAGCAATGAACTTATAACTAATTTAAACATCCCAGGTGAAGACAGCCCTTCCTTCAAGAAGATTTTCCTGAACCTTCTATTGCACGTAACAAGACCTACAAAAGTCCTTCCTTCCTTCCTTCCTTCCTTCCTTCCTTCCTTCCTTCCTTCCTTCCTTCCTTCCTTCCTTCCTTCCTTCCTTCCTTCCTTCCTTCCTTCCTTCCTTCCTTCCTTCCTTCCTTCCTTCCTTCCTTCCTTCCTTCCTTCCTTCCTTCCTTCCTTCCTTCCTTCCTGCCTTCCTTCCTTCCTGCCTTCCTTCCTGCCTTCCTTCCTGCCTTCCTTCCTGCCTTCCTTCCTGCCCCTCCTTCCTTCCTTCTCTCTTTACTCCCTTTTTCCCTTCCTCCCTTCCGTCCTTCTTCCATTCCTTCCTTCTTCCATTCTTTCCTTCTTTCCTTCCTTCCTTCTTCCATTCCTTCCTTCCTTCCTTCCTTCCTTCCTTCCTTCCTTCCTTCCTTCCTTCCTTCCTTCCCTCCCTCCCTCCCTCCCTCCCTCCCTCCCTCACTCCCTCACTCCCTCACTCCCTCACTCCCTCACTCCCTCTCTCACACTTTCTTTCCTTCTTTCTCTCTTTCTTTCTCTCCTTCTTCTCTCTTTTTCAGCTCCCAAGTTGCTATGTAAAAGGGACTTAATAGCCCACAACCATTCTAACAACTTTTGGGGAAAATGGTTTACCTAAACTCTTTTAATACCCTTCAGGCCAGACAAGCCACCCTGGCTTTTAGCTAAAGATTTCTGCTTTTTTGCACTCTACAGTGTTTGCATCTTTCCAACACCTTTCAAACTCCCACTCAGCCAAGTGCCAACAAAATGCTCAATTTTGAGACAATCTGGAGATTTTCCCTTGCTCATCACAAAGTTTGTTACATTTTAAAGTGTAAATCCTTCTTTTCAAACACTTGGTAAACTCATCTGATTTGCTGCCCACTAGGGTCTATCTCATTATATACTAATATCTATTTCTGGAATCTAATGTGAGCACATTTGCAAGGTAACATGTGAATCACATGGAATCTACAACTAACTTTTCTATTCACAATGCTGTCAACTTAAGTTTTACATCAAGGAAACATGTTGTCAATATGATAAAGAAGGTCATCCGAGGGCTTTTCAGACATTTATTTTAAGGCTATCAGAATTTGGGGTAGTCTGTAAAGAAAAAGATAGACAAACTAGTATCTTAAAATCAGTAGTTTATTTGCCTAAATATTTAGCTTCCAAGTGCCTTTTTGCAGTGTGTTCAGCACTGATTCATATCTGCTGTTAAAGATAGTTTGATATTCTATATTACTTTCTCCAGTACATGTCACTCTGAAAAGCAGAGTAATCCCATTAGTATCAGTAGACAGGGGCAGGCAAACAAAAAATCCTAAACTGAAACATACCCAATAAAATTTCAAACATTTCCAGCTTTTTACATCCAAACCTGTTTTCCTGTAACAAGTAATGCTGGCCCAAACATCAAGGTTATCATCTGCTTTCTGAATCTGCCATAGCAACAACCACTTCTAGTTTCTCACACCAGTCTTCAGAGTTACTTTATAGCACTTCAGAGCTACTTTAAAGTCCAATTAGATAAAGGAAATAAATTCTTCTGAAACTGCTGAGAAAACCCTCAATGTGTTTTGCAGGCATAGATAGTGAATAGAAATATCTGCGTGAATGTATTGGGTCTGACTGGGGTAAAGCTCACAGGCCTTACACTGCTGTTCTTTGCTTTGGTAGCTGGCGTTGATAACAGAGCAGTGTTTTGGCTACTGCCAAGCTGTGCTGTCCCTGTGACATTCCTTCCCCCACTGAAGGGGATGGGGGGGGCAAGATCCTGGGAGGGGACACCAGCAGGCCAGCTGACCCCAGTCAGCCAAAGGGATATTCCATACCATATGACATCAGCTCAGATATATAAGGGAAGGAAGAGAGGAGGAGGAGGAGGCACTCGGGGCTGGTCCATGTTTGCCTCCTGGAACAACCATCACGCGTGCTGAAGCCCTGCTTCCCCGAAAGTGTCTGGACATCGCTGCTGATGGGAAGTAGAGACTGATTGTTTTCCCTTCTGCTCTTGCGCGCACAACTTTCAACTTGCTTGTTCTATTTTTTTTCCCCGCTGTAATAAAACTGCCTTTTCTTACCCTGATAGTCTTTTTCAGTATTATCCTCTCCCCTCTCCCAGCGGGAGAGGGAGTGATAGAGTGACTGAGTGGGCACCTGGCACCTGGCCGGTGTCAATCCACGAGAGTGAAATATTTCTATAATATTTAAAGTAGAAGTATAGCTCTAAACACTAATAATTTCTATTCTTTAGTGACTATCACAATGACTGCCTATGACCAAATTCTACCTATAAAGGTAGTTTGTGAATGCTATTTGTATTTAGTAGGTTAAGATATGTAATTAAAAATTATAATTTTATTCAAGTAAGTTATACAGACCTTTTTCCTCTAAAACTCTTTTTAGTAACAAAGAAAATCAATCAGTTTACTTACAAAATCCTACATTTTTGCAGACTCCAGAGGGTAAACTTCCATTTTCAATACAGACAGTACATATTTACCAATAAGAATGAAAACTTTAAATGTTTAAATGAGATGTAAACCTCTCATTTTTCAGTAGTATTAGAAAGCAAACTACCATTAAGGAAGGAAATTTGATTTACAGATACAAAACAATACAATGCATGGCAGTTGTAGGATTTTACTCCATCCAAACAAAAGGCTGAAAAGCTGTCCATAATGTAATTAATGGAGCTTAAATGCAAGTGAGAATTCTGGCCTCCTGTTTGTGTCTATTGATATTCTTGTCAGCATGTTAGTTAGATACACAGTTTTGTTGTGATATGCTGACAGATTTGGACTGTATATATTGCTACCACAGGATGTGGGCTCAGTTTGCACAACATATGCCTCCACAAACTGGATTTCCTCTAAGGAGTAAATGAAGGGCATCCAGTATATACTGTTGCCATTATTTGAGTCCTAGTACTCGTAACAGTTACTCAAACATTCATACTGCAAGCACCTAAAATAAAGATGGAGAATTCCTGGTAAAACAGTTTCTTCTTTTTTTTTTCAAGATATATGAAGGCCTCAAGCAGTAAGTATTTTATCAACAACAGATTCAGTTATAAGGACCCTCTACATACACATACATCATTCTAGCAATCATGTCGTCTTTCCTTTGGCTTCTATCAAGGACAGCCACGTGTCCTTCTCTCACTGATAATACTGCACTATCTGACCTCCTGTAATATGGGCATAGATCATTTCCTGACTCTGCATTTTTTAGGAGGGCTTGAAACATCTGACCTACAGTCCTGAGAAGTCTAGTACATACTAACATTAGATGAAAGGTAAAAAGAATTCTAAGAAACTACTGGAAATCTTCAAAAGCATTAAATCTTAATTTATGTAGCAAGTTCAACTCAGTCTTGTCAAGACTCTGTTTATCTTGACTGCCCTTTATAGTGAGAAACAGCCAAAGCAAGGACTAGTTTATGACAATTAGGAAGATTTTTGGAACCATTTTAATCAACTCTCTTATCCTACTTGATTGTATACAATGGAGCAACCATCCTGTGTGTATGGTAATATCTCCATGGTAACAGACTATAAAACATAAGCACAGGATTGTGATCACTATTTAGAAAAGAAGGTGATTGAACATGAGGAAATTACACTCTCAGATACTTCAATTTCCTTAGGATTTCAGCAATGACATCTAAGGACTGCAAGGACCCATGCTACAATCTCCAAGTTTCATTTAATAATATATTAATTAGGCAGTTTATATATTTAAACTAGAAAAAGATAGATAGATAGATAGATAGATAGATAAGATATTTTTTTATCATATTACTTTTTTTTTTAAAGGTAAGGTAACCTTACTTATGGCTCACCATGAGTAAAGTCTTGCAAATAACTTAATATTTCCATTGAAGTCAATTGTCTGTAGGACTATTTATACTCTTAAGGGACAGCACTTATTTTACAAGATGCATGCCTTTAAAGTGTTCTGCATATTGTATTTTTGATCTGAAGTATAGTCATACAAAAGAAAGCCGCAGAGGTACCTCAATCCACCGCTTTGCGACAATGCATGAGCAAGGAAAAGGTTCTGATCAGACATTTCCTTTGTTAAAGTCATGGATTGTTAATATGAGGAGACAGCACAATAAGATTTCAGCAGACTATTAGGAAAACTGCCTTTATGGAGAAGTAACATACTTATGTCTGAAGCATATTTAAGTAGGACGAAAGAAAGGTGTCAAAGATTTCTTTTCAATTTGTTACATCTCATCTTCTCCTGTGTGGAAAGAACCTAACATCTTTTCCTAACTATAAATCTGCAGGTTTGAGCAGTGATGACTAGTGCCCTTGCTTTTGCAGAATACAGATTACAAGATTTACAAAAATAATTTTCTAGTTGTGTTTACTACAAGATGAGTTTGCAGGAAGAGCTTAGGCATTTTGCCAGGTTTGTTGACTTTTAGGAAAAAAATATTTAAATATATTTTTATTATATTATTATGTTTTCTATAGGTTGAATGGGAAGTTATGCCTAAATACCTAACCATTCACACCATTCCAGGATGTGCTCAAGGCAAAGATGATTTACCTTCAGGAGTGAATATTTCTCTGCACTGGTGGCAGAGGAAGCCAACAAAATCAGCTAATTTTACAAAGCTTCAAGTTACATGTCATAAATTCCAACCTCAGTTGCAGTTCAGTGTTTTATTTATTTACAAATAAAAGGGATTGGCTTGCCTTTTATGCAAGACAGATGCATTTCTCCCTGGGCACTTTGTCACTGAACAGGTTTGTGTCTAAATATCTGCTATTTTGTTCCTGCTCTATCTGTTTCCACACAGACTCAGAAGTATATAATCATTGACCAAAGTGCAGACAGCCTATCTATATGGCATTTTTCTTGCTGTAGCCTGCTTGGAATAGAAGCAGTTTGAAAGATGCACAGTTGCAACCAGTAGTTTATTTGCATTACTCGTGAAAGTCCTTCAGCTAAATTTCCACACAGCATGCTCATTATGTCCATGCAAGTGTGTCTGTGGAGCTTTTAAGCTTATTGAGACAAATAGTGAAAGTAACAAACAGCGAGAGCTTCCTGTACTGTGTATAACTAGATTTCCATCTTAGTTTATTCTGAGCTCCCTCAGTGAAAGATCCTTTTAGCCATTTTCATATAATCCTAAACATCCATCAAAGGTTGAGGGGCAGCAGTGCATAGATTTAAAATTCTAATTACAAAACAAAGCAATTTGGTAATTATATTTCTGCTAAAATTAAAGGTATATTATCAATGGTAATCTTAGAGGAATTGTGTTGGGCTCAACAAACCGTAAAAACATTATCATGGCCTGCATTGTGCACAGGTCACATTTTCCATATACTGAAATAATTTTCCTTCTCTCTAAAAAGAGTTTCTGAGTCAGGAGATAACCTGTCTGAAAGCAAAAGATCCTTGGGCAAAATTCTATGGACTTCATTATTCTAGCGATCAGACTAAATCATCCAACAATCCCTTCCAGCCTCCATGAAACGTACAAGAAACTACATGACCTTAATGAGTGAAAGTGTATATTTTAAATACTACTTAACAGAGCCACATATTTTAAAGATCATTATGTTAATTTACTATGAATTTCTAGAGTAAGCACTTATCAAAACTTCAACTTAATGAGGTATAGAAAAATTCCTTACTAAGAAACAATATTGATTTTAAGACTGCAAGTGATAAGAATCCAGTACTCTCAGGCAAACTGTCCTGGAGGTTACTACCCTTCATAATGATAAATTTTGCCTACTTTTATTTTAATTCTCCTAAATTCAGATTCCAATCACTTTATCCCATTAAGCCATGTTTCTTAAATCCCTCCTTTTGTCAAAACTCTGTAAATAAAAATCTTATGTAAATAAGCACCTACCACACTCATACTGTTCAATGAGATCATGTACTAATATTTTGTTATTAGACAGCAATTCCTCAAACTCCCCCTACAAAGGAAACATAAGTCATACCTGGTGTTTTTCTGAAAAATTACAAGCTAACATATCCTTCTTAAAAACAAAGTCACAAATTCAAGTCACTATTCACCAGCTAGTTCTCTAGTGATTCTGTTTGGAATAGTTCATTCCTTTACACAGGTGGTTTTTCTTTATTTTGTTCAAACAGCAAATGACTTTTACACTATGAACCTGAATACAGACATGTATGTGTATGTGCTTTATACACATGTATATTTGCCTATATTCTCCTTGAAGGGTCTGTTTACACCTGTTTAAGGATGTGCAAATAAATAAATCCAAAAAAAGGCCCAACAATTACTTCTGGAAGGAATGAAGCTGAACTGTAAAATGTACTTAAAGTTCTACAGCTGCAAATGGTCTGTGGGATCACACTAGAGTTAATTCCAAGACAAAAACCACTGTAGTGTGCATTATATGACAGGTCATTAGGGCTTTCTTTATCACTGTTCAGATCCTCTTCTGTTGGTACACACAACTTTCTAAAGTCACTAATTCCACCGTAATTGACATTGTACCTAAATCTATAAAAATTTTGCTCCAAACCCTTTAGTTTCCAGAATCATATACAGATGTGGTAGGAGACTTATTATGTTCAGCAGGTATGTTATGTTGCTTCTCTTAACTCTTAGTTCCCTTAAAAAGGAAAATAACCTTTGAAATTATATTGATACCCTATGGATCTAACTTGGTTTTATTTTTGAAAGATCCATTAAAATATATTTCATTAATATTCACATTGGCCAATTAGCCCATATTGCAACTTAATCAAGTCTTTTCATCCTTTGACCCACCAAGAGAATTACACTTTCACCAATGGAGTGACAGGAAGACAGACCAGAAAGACTTTAGCAGCTCAGCATGGTTCTTGTACTATGTAAGATTTTGAAATTGTAACACAAAGTTCTTTCAGGTTTTGTACAGCTGAGTACATAAAAGGGTATTTTTCCTGGAAACTGTTGGTTATTTTAAATACTTCAAAGGCATTGACATTTTTATTTTATTATTCAAAACAGAACGCTGTCCCAGTTGTTTGACACATTATGTCAATTACCACCAAAAGCCTCAAATTTGGGAATTAGCAGTACAAATGTGGAAAGGTCACCACATCTCTGATTAGGGAGAAGTCAAAACGGTTGTTTCTCTACTAGGTTTTGAGTCTGAAGTGACAGAAGTTTAAATGAAGGCTTACTTGTATGGAAGCTTTATTTTAGCTTTCATCTTACTTTTCATTCACTTTTTTCCCACCTTTACATTATATCAAAGCAGCCCGCACTGACGGAAACTTACTGTCGCTCTTGAAATTCAAACACCTATTTGGACTGAACAATGCAGTATGAAAAGAACCTGACATTTCTTGCTTGCTTAGTTTTGCTTTGTTTTTAAGTAAAAAGCTTAATAGAATTGAAGTTTTCAAAGCTGAGTGATAAAAAGTTTTAAGTAAAAACGTTTATGCTGAGGATCACATCACTATGAAGCCTCACTGTACTGGCACCATCTGCAACCATACAAGAAATAGATGATGCATCCACTTTGGTAAAAAAAAAAAAAAAAAAAAAAAAAAAAAGGAGACAAACAAAAAGAGTCCAACAATGAAGAGTTGGCATTGCCATAGTATTTTTCAAGCATGTCTGAGCACAGCAGTTAGCATGAGTCATGCCTGGTTAGCATACCTGTTAGCATAACCATGTGAGCTAAAGCCAGCTTTTAGTGCCAAAAAAAGTAGAAGGGTTTAGGAAATGTTTTGTACAAATAGAAACAGACAAAATATGACCAATCACTTGTCCCAAATAACAGCCTGCATCTTTGTAGTGGTTTCAGTTCGCCTATTCAGGTTTGTGGCTAAATGCCAACACACTTACCCAAATTTACTTGATTGTTGTGAGATGAGGATTAGGAGTAGGCAAAGCAGGCTCAAACTTTATAAAGTACAAAGAAACTTTATTAATATACTTAAGACAAAGGGAAAGAGAATAAAAAACCAAGAAAAACCAGAACAAACTCCTCAGAACACCCCTCCTTCCCCCACCTCTCCATTTCATTCTCCCTGACAACATACAAAAGACAACACTTCGACCTCCAGTCAGTTTACCACCTCAGAAATAGCTCTTGTTTCAGTTAATTTAGGGAGAGACGTTTCCTTTGCTTACACCACGGATTTTCTGTAAGAAAAATACAGTTTTTATGGGTCTTCTGCCTCACCATTAGCTGCCGCCCAGAGCAAAGACTAGCTTAATGGTGGATCCCTCCCACACCAGTAGCCTTCCCACAGCCACTATGGTGGGTCATGAACAGTCCACAGGGTACCTGTTTTAAGGATGCCCAGTTCAATTGCAGCAACAAAGAAAATCCCTTCTTCTGAGCTTAGCAGCACAGGTTCTCCTGACAACTCAGGTTCTCTGGCAATCCCCCAGGACCAGGGCTCTGGGTCACAGCCTCTCCTCTCTCTTGGTTCCAGTTTCTCATCGGGCTGTACTTTTTCAACACCTACTTGTCTTTACCCAGGTGTTTCAGTTCATTGGCTGGAATTAGAACCTCACATCCCCCTTTTGGACTATATCTTCATATATTACAGGGAATTTATTAGCTCAGTCCCCAACCATGGTTCTCCAAAAGAGTTTTCAGCTTCACTCTTGAAGCACTTCTCATGCACCTCCCTGTAGGTATCACTTCTGCTTTCCTCACTGACTGTAAAGTCTCTGTGCTGCATTTATGCAGATGTCCTCACTCATACCTCTCTCTGTGCAAGGAAGGATGGGTGTCTATAAGTTTAGTCCAGGCATGGATAAAGTTAATATCTCTCTCTCTCTCTCCGGCAGTGTGAGGATCCCGTGCTCTCTGCCGGGCTGTTTGAACAGGTCCCAGCTGGATGGCAGAAGCTCTCAGAGTCTCTGTGCCTGGCTCTGCGGAGCTGGCTCGGCCTGCTGGGGCCATCTGGGCCCAGGGTGACAGGGCAGGGCCTGGCCCGAGCTGGATGGAGCCGGCCCGGTCCTTCCCTGGCCCGGAGCAGGGGCCTGGCCCTGTCTTGTGTAGCTGACAGACCGGCTGAGCTGTATCTGCTGAACATTCCAGCTGTTTCCTCCCCCATGCCCGGCTGCAGCGGCCCGGCCGCTCCAAACCTCCCTTCAGTGCCCCACCCCAATCCTCCTTGGAAGGAGTGGGGGAAGGTGGGGGGGGGGGGGGGGGCCTTACTGGGGAGAGAAGCAGGAGCTGCTCCTCTCTACACAGCAGCAGGTTCAAAGAGGAAGAGCTTCAGAGGGTCTCTGCTTATATATGGTTTTTTCCTCGAAGGCGGATCAACTTTTTAATTGGTTCACTTACATATCAGTCCTTAAAACTACCTGATTACTGGCTCTCTCTCCCAGGAAGGAAGTTATATTCCTTCCTGCAGCAGCGGTCACTTTCTAGATTTTGACCCCTCCGGCCTAACCCAGGACAATCTTAAATAGGTTTTGTGTGCTCAAGCAAGCAGAGAGACAAACTACATCAAAAATTTGCTGACCATCAAGGAGTACCAAAGCATGAATGAAATGTTCAGACTGTGACTGCCACCAAAAATGCCAATAAGAATGCCAAATAAGAAAAAAAAAATTCACATTTTGAACAGGCTAACCATTAACAAGTTGCTCTCTACCCAGTCCTATCACTGAGCACACTTAGTTGGGGATTGTTGCAGTTTGTCTAGTTTCTGTAAAGGCTTCTGCAAGAGAAACTTCATGACCCTACAGAAGAATCCAAAATCACCAGGGAACAGGGAAGAGCCCACGAGACCCCACAGCCATGCCTTGAGGACTATGCAGAGCCTGACTGACATTACTCACCCACCCACCTTCTCTGTAGGACATGACAAGATGGGCAGGTCAAAATATTTTCCTTCTAAAACCTCAAAAATTCTTGTTTATTTTTCAGAATTATAGTAACTATTAACAGGTGCATATTGCTCAGGCTTGCAAAGGGATGTGTACCCCTATTCCACACAAATGTAAAGATATTTAACGAGTTAATATTTTTTTCAAAAACAGTATTTTATTATTATAATACTTCTTAATTCTTCTTACACAATAGGGATAATCAAAATTCCAAGTGACATACTTCTTTCTAAAAGGGACAGAAAATTTACTGTTCAGTCTTGTCAAAAAAATGGCACTACCAATTATGCTATGGTACATAGTCATATTCAAATTACAGAATCCTTTAAAAAATCCAGCTGCATCCAACTTGATCAACAGTTCAGATCAATAAAAAAAATCAGTAAAATCTGATTTTCTCAAGGGAAATCATTGCTACTTTAAAAAAAAACAATTTTTAAGTAAGATGATTTAGGGTATGTCTATTTCTAAACCCAAAGATGCATCCTGGTTTCATTTCAGATAAAAGATGTGCACTTGATTGTCTCCTGATTATTTTCTAAGATAAGATCTTACCAACCATCAATCGTTTTCAGACCTGGGATACCTTGCCATGGTAATCTTGGTACAGCAGAAAATAGTTCTGAACGTTTTTGATTGTGCCTATGTATCATTTTAGAATACACTCAGCTCCAATTTTAACATCTTTTTAACTAAAATTTTCCAATGGTTTGGTTTTCTTCCTGAAAAATTATTTTCAGCACAATGGATTGAGATTTCTTCGCTGATCAATGGGAAAGGAAAAGACCCAGGACCCAAGCTGCTGGAGGGCAGCAGAGCAGTGATTCAGAACACCTCCATGGCCTCAGCCTTGAGAAGGTTGTTGGGGAGCACAGAGTGACAGAGGGCATTCTGAACATGGGGAGCTGACCTGCAGCACTGCAACAACACATTAAAATAAATGCTTGGGGGCTTTGTATGTCCCAAATGAAAGGTTTAGTTTCCTATCAAATTCAAAGTTTCATGTTGTTCTAAAGTACATTTCAGTATTTTGGTATAATAAAACAAATATAAAAAAGGTTAAATTATATAAAAAGGTTAAATTCCCTTTTCCTTCATGCTTTTTAGTTCATCAGCTGAACTAAATATCAGTTACTCTTATAGTTGTACTTGCAAGCTCTTTAGAACTATCTGATTCTGTAAAATCTATTATATTTTGTGTAATTCCTAGCTAATTTACATTGGTTCAGGCAGACCAGGTTAAGTATTTATTTACCGAGCTCTGAACAGCTATTCCATTGTTTTCCCTGGCTGATGGGACTAGGTTTAATGGAAGTAGTAAGGTAAACTGATTAGTGCTGCACTTGCTTTTTTTTAATTAGATTTTTTGTTTTATATATTTCATTTGATGCTACAATAAATAAAATAGATTGATATAGCATTTTTCAGTGAAACCAAGAATAAAATAATAGATAATACAGAAGTATTGGGAAGAAAAAGGACAGAATTTTTATGAAAGATTTGTTAGTTCACCATTGGGAATTTGGTAAAACTGTTAGCAAATCTGAGGACTTCTTCAAACTGAGTAGGAAGATTAGAGTTATGCTTAATGATTCTTTACATCCAATCTATGGTTTACTTATTAAGAGTTGGACTTAAAGGATGAAGACACATAATCCTGGCTTCCATTCTAGCTATTTAGCCCAACCAAAAGTTACTTTATCCTCAACTCTGTCATTTCATTCATTATGAATTTTCATCTGGGATGCTTCTCTTCCTCACTGTTTGAACAGACAGTCTTGAGTCACAACTCAGACACACGTCTAATTTTTAGATAAGGTGACACCTAACATAAGAGCATACTTTTTTTTTCTTTCCTCAACTAATTTATAACTTTAATTATTTAGGTCTGAAGAAAAAGAAGTACATTCTGAACATCATGCCTAAAGTAGCCATGCATGACAATGGTGTCCAAAATTTTATCAGCTTACATATAATACTATTTGTGCAATAATTTTTTAAAAACACAGATTTCAAATACCTTCTTTTAGTTATTGTTTGCAGTTTTGCATGTCTTTATAGAAAACTGTATACATTGTATCATCTGTAATATTAATAAGAATAAACCATAAAGATTGGATATTTCCTCATTAATGTAATTTATTTTATATTCTTAATGCATTCAAGTAATATATTTACTAACTTGTCAACTGTAGAAGAAATTTAAGGACACATTTTTCTAAAAGCATAGAACTTCTATATTCATTTGGAGTATCAAAGTGAGTGAAAATTCTCTGCATTTTCATATATATATTTCTTCAATCTTTAAGTATTCTTAAATTGTAGAAGTAAAATATGTTCCTTACCAGGTCTTTCAGAGAATATAAAAGCTTACTCTCTACACTACACTACAAATTCTGAACATATTAATATTGATTTTTACCTTTGAGACAGGTTTGAAAATAAGATAAGAAATGCAAAACTAATTCAGTGAGGCTCTGTGCATTAAAGGTCATTTATATTTAATACTGCTTTTTCAAAAGGAACTTCTTGCAAACATCCTACTTATACATATTTATTTAATGATAACTCTGGCTTTTTAATGGAAAAGTGAAAAATGTAGTTGGTAGAGCAGATCTATTTGCTATATTGGAAATCAGAGTTCAAAACTGATTTGCTTGAATATGAAACTATTTTTTTCTCAGTAATGTATGCTTAAAATAAAAAGAATACTTACAACAGAAGCTTTTACTTCAAGAAGTCTGTTTTATGTATTGCACAATCAGATCACGAGAATGGGAGGGAGTAAAAATACTCCTTACACCTCTCAGAAGTTCATTGAACCCTTTAAATGGGCAGAGAGGTGTGTGCAATCAGCATCCTTGGAGGCTCATTTTCACATTAATGACAAGTAATAACAGGAAGTTCATAGGTGTGTAATTGCAATCTCACAACAATGAACTGTGGAGGCAATGCTGAATGCTGACAATAAACACACCTCTCTCTGGAGCAAGTAAAAGCTGGTCAATATGCACTTATAATCCAGTTTTCATAAGAATGATTCTTTTACATTTCATTCAAATGTTGTTTTTCATTTTCCCAGCATTTTTTTCTTTGCTTCTTCCTCCTTTGCTTCTTTTTCTCCTCATGGCATTTTCCCCAAAATTGTTCTGTTTCTGTATTTTCTGTATTACAGCTTCCTTTCATCTGACCCTTACTTCTGTTTCTTTTTATCTCAAACACAGAGAACAGAAGACCAAAGGAATCAACAAAATTCTTAGTGAAGCTGGGAAGATTAATTTATAAGAGAGTGGTTCAGTTTAAACTAGCAGATTCACTTCACAGAACTAGCAGGTTGAGATAAGAGGTAACACTGTGTGAGTTTTCACACATGAAACAGTAAGGAATTAAGGAGTAAGACCAAGCAAGCAAATGGATATGTGAAGCATGAATACAGCTGGCACAGAGCTTAGGGAGACAATCTTTTTGGAGAACAGAATAAAGGGGATTTGGAAATTCAAAGCCTATTGCGTGGGAAGCATGCTGAATTCAGATTGGTGACTTTGAAGCAAGCATGAGCAGGTGTTTTAGGCATCGATACATGTTCTCTGTCGAACAGAGTAATATCTCTCAATCCCACAGTTTGATTAGAATGAAAGTAAATGGTACAACTCTATGGCAATTTTTTTGTAAATTTACGATTTTAAATCATGACACAAAGTAGTTCACCAAGTACCTTTTATTTTACACACCTTTGACCACCACTTTTTATTATTATTTTTTAACTTTTTATCATGCTCTTTATTCTAGACTAGCTGTTCCTCCCCTTCCACTCACAGACAGTTTCAGTTCTAAATTGCACTTACTTCATGCTTTCATTCAGGCCAGACTGTAGGAGCCACTGTTCCATCTTTCTGTCAGTTTACTACCTGTCAACAGCAGGTATCTCTCTGCCATCCTGTCCATCTAAAGCTGACATTTTCTCACACAGACGAAGAGTAACAGATAGGTAGCTCTGAGCAAAATTCTAGAAAGCTTTGGTATTACTGTCTTTTTTTAATGTAGTGCTAAAAGGATGGCATGTATAAAGGAAAAAATGGGGCATGATAATGGAAAAATCTTTATGGCAGTAAAATGACTGGATTTGAAAAGGTTTCAGAAAGAAATAATAGATGAGTTTCAATCAAATTATTTCACAGTTTTATTACTTGAAAAGAAATGTGGCAAATCATTTTCAAAGTATATATCTTGAGAATCAAAGAAAAGAGTGTTGTAATCAGCCTACATTCATAAACACAGCAATGATTTTAGGTGCTTCAGTTCTGAACTGCTGAGCAATATACCAATATAAATATATACGGGGAACTGCATTCAAGTAACACAAAACATCCAGCCATTGAGCTACAATTCCTTCATATTTTTCAGCTGGGTTGTCAAAACCAGAAATAGCAAAACTCAGTCACTTCCTGGAATGCAGTCTAAAGTTTATGCAAAAATATAATAACAAATATATATATCCCATATATATATGAGCTTTTCTTTTAATAAAAATATTACATCACCATTATTATGTACCAATATATCTCTTTCAAAACCAACTATTAAATAAATAAGACATGTAATCAATTTTTCTTAAATTTCCTAGGTTGTTCAGTGTATTTAACTATAACGCTGATGAGTTTTAATGAAACTGTAAGGCTGTTTTTAGTTCAACATTAATTGCCTGATATGTATCTTGTAAGTTAAATTAGATCTTAATATTGGCTGATAATGAAAAAAATGGATCACAATAATAATAACAGGAAAGTCATTATTATAACATTAATTATTATAATCATTGTGTCTGTCAGTATTAAAATCATGCAATGGTATTAAAATGCTACCAGATTGAGGTCAGCTTTATTCTCTTGCAGAAGTCTTTGTAACATGAAATTTTAAGCTGTGGAAAGTAACAGTGAAAGAGTATCTCTTACACAAAAAAATAGTTTAACTAGCAGGCAGCTGGAGGTGAACAGTAACTGATAAGTATTTCCCAAGAATTTTGATACTTAGTTAGTTACTCTGAAAAAGAAAATATAAGAGAGAACCTTTTCCAAGCTTCTGTTTTCATATCCAGAGACTGAACTGCTCAGCCTAATTTAAGTCTCATTATGCAACATATTTGTTTGGGAAATAAGAGTACTAAGGTGTTGTATAAGATAATTGCTTTTACAGAACACAGAAATTTTCTCTGAGTAACATAATGAAGCTTTATGAGGTAAATCCAACTGAAACAGCAACAGAGGAAAAAAATCTAGTTACCAGAAATGCCGAGCAGAATTGGTTGAAGTGATAAGATTGATCTAAACTACTCCAAATGGAAATATTGCAGCACCACCTCAGTGTCTAGAACAGGATACACAGAAGAGAACAGATAACTTGGCGTGCTATATATTTTAAGACAGAGTACCTTCTGTCTGTTGGTATTATTTATTATCTTAAATAGTCTTTAACTGGTCAATTATATTTAAAGATTTTCTTAAAATTGCTGTTTGTTTGTTTGGAGTTTTTTTACCATAGGAATATCCAGTAAGCATTAGATCCCCATAGTGCAATACTGGAGTCAACTTTCAGCATATAAATGTTATGTAATTACCATTTTATCCAACATAACGGAAACTAACTATATAGTATATTAGTAAGATATATACATTTTCAAATAGATTAACACTACAACACAAGCAAACTGGTTGTAAAATAATAAGACAAATGAGGAAGCTTTAAGGATCTTTCCTTTAAATCTCATCTTAAAGAAACAGTAAATACAGCTTACTCATTTCAGTGTGAAAAGGACATAGGATTTCCATAAGATCTTTCTTTCTGAAATTATTATGGTCCTCTACTACCTATACTTAAACTCTGTGCTATGTGCAGTTTAAATAAATGATGCTTCATTGCACTTGCATCACAGTATGCAAATATGAATAAAATTGGAGGACAATTAATGGTATTAGTTTCAGGGATATTTTATCACTAAATGTTGCTTTTCTGCCAACATAGATATGAAGTATTTAATTTTAAATGACACCACCTGCTCCAACCTATAAGTGAAATGAAAAAGCTGCCAAATAGCATGTTGGGTATTAACTTTCAACCTTTTCTTTAATAAGGCATTCCTCCATAACAGTAGAAGCCAACAATCTCATGGGATGAAAAGCACCACAGTATATGCCTGCGATTCAATTTCAAACCCTCATTGTGATGTCAGACTTCATACTTTTTTTCTTTACTATTTGTCTTAAGCTGCAAGGTGGGTCACCAATTACTTCAAGCAGGCACACTAAATAAATGCCCACACCTCATTCTGACAAGGACAGTAAAGATAAACATTTATAAATGAAGGCTTCCTGATTTCAGCTAGGTTTAAGTTCAAGGCCTCTACTCAAATTTTCACTTTCCAAAATATGAGACTGTAAGGACATCAGTGAAAGAGAAAAGACATTTTAAGAGTTAAAAAGCCACACAGTTGGAAAAGCAGATATGAACTTATCTATACAAATAAAGAGCAACAGTGCATAAGGTTGGTTTTGGGAGATACTTTTGTTGACTTTCTGTGAGAAGGTTCCCTTTTTCCCGAGTAAACTGCCAATCAAAAGGTAAAATCCAGTATACTGTCATACATTTTCTTCTATGTCCTTAGTGTCACATTTGATAGTTTGTCAAACTGTTTATCATCATATATAGAACTGCTTTAGCAAAAGAAAAGTCATCCTACAAGTACTTTGCATGACAGAAAATAGCAAGATAACAACCCTTTCAGTTTATGATTACTGGCAAGAAAAGCCATAGTGATGTTTTGCAACAACCCGTCAGAACCTGTTTATATCAGGCTCTCCTTGCTGAAGTGGCTACAAATACTTCAAAAGCTACAACAAAGTCATTTGCACTGCTAAAGTTCCTCATCCAAACAACCTCTCAAGTTTAACAGGAATGCTGCTGTATGTTTCAACTGCACACAGCCTAGGTTTTATGCCCCATATTTGTTCATGTATACAGTATTTGTTTCTGATAAACCCACAGCCTTTTTTGTCATAAACATCACACTCTCTGTAGGTCGAAAGTATCACCTGCTGAGGAATTTGAATGGGAATGCAACCTTCTTCTTTTCCTGAATCAAAACTCACAAAACTTTGTGAACGTTAGGTTCATTCCCTACGCATTCTGTTTTCAAATGTCTGCATTAAAAGTGTTATTTGTTACCTTGGCACAGTCTCCTGATAAAATACTTGCTAAAGTCAACAACTGTCTTCCCTAAGACAGTACTAGACAGAGCCAGAGAATCTTAGCAAAGATCATTTAGATGCCCTGGAAGATTACCCTGTCTGCATATTTCCATAGTTAGACATACTGCTCAGATAGGCATATTGGAGTGATCATTTCTTTTGCTGCTATGCAACCGAAAAGTAATAAAAAAACAAATTCTGGATATCTCAGACCTTCTTCAGACAATCTTATCCATGATAAAGCAAAAGCAAAAGTAAAAGTGGGTCAAATAAATTTAATTAGCAATCCCACTCCAAAAGCATAGGAATTATTCTTTATGTTTATGTAGTCATTCATAGATATGACTTAAATACACAGGGTTCTCCTAGCAAATTTCACAGTAGTCACTCAAGTTCCTCCTGAAGATACAGAAGAGAGTTGGGTCCCTAGACTGTAGTTCCCAAAGCTCAATGAGTTTTAGACTGACAGACTAAATCACATGCAGGAAAAGGAAAAGAAGGCATGATGGAAGCTCTGAATGCTGGCAGGCATTCCATGTCACACATCTAAGACTCCATGCCTGAATTCCGGTGTTTTAAAGCTCAGCTTTAGCTTACTTTAATGCCAACTTCTGCTTTTCCGTCTGTGCAGAGACCCAATTCTAACAGGAGGGACAGACCAGATTAGTACCTAGCTCAGCAATTAAGATACTCATAAGACAGGGAAGTGAAGTATTCAAATCTATTCAGGCTGAAGAAAGTCTTGAAATCACTGATAAATGTTTATACTAGACATGCTTGAACATTTCAAAAATCAGGAAAATGAGAAATACTTAAAGACCTAGACAAAAGGAGCACATCTACATATATCCAAGGAAGTTTTTGCATTAAAAAAGGCACCAATATTGTGTTAGGCATCCTAGCAGTTTAAATAGGAGTCTCTTAAACCTTCCCCCTTCACTTTTTTGGCATCTAAACACATTGAATATTGGTGGTGTCCATTAAATACCCTCAGGAAAAGCCTAATTCCCACCATTATAAATGGTTTTAGCATTCAGTTTGTCAAGGGGATAGATGCTGCCAGTCATAAAAATACAAGCACTGAAGTACTACTAAACTTGTAGAACATTTGTGATTAGGAATAATTCAGGATCTTGTACCAGTAAAGACATTTTATCATTAAGTAGAACTTGCATGCTGTTTTGAGAGGGTGCCTATGGACTGACTGTATTCTCCCCTTAACAATCACTGACAAAGCATTAGAGGGCTGGTGCATCGCATAGGGCTGATCTACAATAGCAACGGGCAAAAAAAGCTCAGGGAAGTCAAATACTGAAATCACAGAAAAATGGTATTAGGTTTGAAGAGGTGAAGGAGTTGAAAACTGATAGATCATAATTCAGGGTCAGACACTTCTTATTTTTAACCTACGGGCTGAAATTCTGCTTTATGTGATGGAAAAGATGAATAGTTCCTTCAGGGGCTACCTAAAAATTGTTTACTGTTCTCATCACTTTGCCACAGTTAATACTCACAGCACATAATATATTACCTAGCAGTTTAGAATTATAGCTTTGCAGCAATTTCATAGTGCTTGCTTCAAAAGAAAACATGATACATGCCACATAAAGGATAAATGATGACAACAACAAATAAAAGATATATTAGTGGTATTTTGAATTACAAAAAGTTCCAATCTATTCTGTTTTGTCCTGCACTTGTCAATAATATATGAAGGCCCTTTCAGTAATTGCTATTTCTAATAATAGAAGGTGTTTAAATGGACCTTTCAGTAGAGCTTAAAGCATTTCAATATTTTAAATATACTTATAGAGGAGACATATGAAAAATGGACACGTATACCATTAACTTACCTTCCAAAGGTCAAATGGAAAATCTAAAACATCAGGACATTGAGTGCAGCTCTTCCAAACTGTATTTTGGAGCTTTCTTTCACCTAACCTTACTCTTTGTTACTTGTCTCATTTTCCCACTTCTTACCTTTCATCTTAGGATTTACCTTTCTTCAGAGCAATTATACAAAGATGCAATTATATTAAATAATTGCAACCAGCTTCACAACTCAGAAATTCAAATATTGAATTCTCCCCCTGAATTTAACGTACTAAGAGGTACCTTCAACACCTTACACTAAAACTCTGAAGCCTTTAAAGCTTCTAAGCTCTTATTTTTTTAAAAACCATAAAAATAGCAACCAAAATTCAATGTCTCACCTAATTTGAATCTTCATCAACATCATATGCCATTCTTTGTGCAAAATAATATTTCATGAAAGGAATTGCATGTTGATATGAAGAAAAGAAAGGCAATTAATCATCCTTTGTATGAAATGTTCTGCAGTCACTGTCATATGCAATTTTATCAGCTGTACTGAAGCCAGAGTACATTCTGAATTTTTCACTTCAGGGCAGGAAATGGAGAGTCTCTATAGTTGTCTGGATTATGATGAGCTGTATTCTGATCCATTGTGTTCTAGCAAAGGCTTTAAAACTAATATATTAATAGAGTCCAATCATTCCTGGTTATCAGTTTCATAGTTTATTGCAGTTTAAAACATGGGGGCTGATAAAGCATTGGAAAACCTGGGAGAGGATTTTCTGCTGGCATGTACAGTCAGATTTCCTACCTTTCTTATACCTCCAGTTTTTAGGCTCAGTTTTCATTAGAACATCTAGAAACTGCAAATAAGTATATTTTCAGTCTTCATAGAAAAATTAATATAATTTCAGATAAACTACAAGTTGTGTTAACTAATATTTCTATACACCACTGTTTACATATTTTCTGTCTTATGTGTTCTATGTAAGATTAGGCCTAAATACACTAATATACTAAAACCATTTGAACTAGTAAAAACCACAGAGATAATTATAGCTAAAGTACACGTTCAGAAATCCTGTTAAGACTTTTTTTTCTAAGTAGAACAGTTCATTTCATTAACTCTTATTTCCTTGTTCCTGTATCCATAGACACAGCTCTATGAACATTAATGGTCAGTTTTTAAAAATATCTGTCAATTCATGTGCCTAAATGAAACATCAACATCAAAGTAACTACATTGTTGTGAATCTACTAATTTCATTAATTAATTATTAGTAGCCTCTAGTAGAAAGCTGTACTTGAATATTGGGGGTTAGAATTTACAGAGAAATTATTGATTTTTAGGAACTAAAGGCTTGATTTAAAATATTCATGCAAATAAGCAGTCAGTTCTTACCTTCATTTAAGTAATCTACATAAGCTTAAAGTACTGCAATGACTGTTCTAAAGGAGAAATCTATTCAGCCAAGAGAAGAAGGCAAGATACCTCCTGAAATGTATCATGGAGCTGAGAGTGACAGGACATATGTGTTTGACAGCACCAAAAGGAGATTTTGACTAGACCCGCAGTAAGACAAGCAGGTAGGAGAGACACCATAACTGAGACAGGTCTCCCAAGGACTGTAATTACATCAAGGACCTCAAAGTAACCTGGTACCAGGGAATATGAAATGAATCACAACTTGTAATTACCCAAAGCCTTCTATTTTGTGTTGGGCCTTCTAGTACTACAGTGCAAATTTCTACCTTCATGTACCATACAATTGCTTATATATGAAGAAATCTTTTTCTTCAAGGATGTGCAATCCATCTGCATGTATTTCACACACACAACTTTAACTATTTGATTATGAAGTAAAACTCTTTTTTGAGATATGCTGTGATGACATACATCGCTAGACTGCATTCACAGTAAGAGGTTTTTCCCCAAACACTGGAGGTCCCTGTTGACAACTTTGCTGTTGCTTTCCTAGTAGCCACAATGCAAACACTGGTGCTTACAAGACACTAAAGACCCTTCAGAATATGGGCACTGTGGACACTTGGAAATCCCAGGTTTCACAGTGGCAGAGCAGATTGGGACTTTGAGAAGAACATGGGTTCTTTCTAGTCCAATTGCCACACTTTTTGTCAACAGAAGATGGGGCAGGAGGGCTGAGGATGACCTACATGCAGGTCTCATCCAAACACCCTGCTGGGATGCATCTGGCATTGTTCCCAGCCCTATGATCCGGAAATAGCTGGCATCCATGAGCATTAAGTGGCTGCCAGAATTCAGCCCTTCTGTTGTCCAAACCTGCGCACAATTTCTCTCTCTCACATGGTGCTTATGATGACAATGGCATCAGGAGTGATGTCATGCTGGTGCTGACTCTAGTGAGCTGCTTCATAACTATGGGCAGTTTGAAACTGATAATGACTGAAATGAGGGAAACTGATAATGAGGGGGGAAAAACCCCAGAGGAATCGAATAGAGGTAGGTGAACAGGAAACATGACAACAGATAAAACTCAATTTTGGCACATTGTTCCATTAGAAGGAAGAATGCAAACTACTTATGCATAGTGTCTAGATCTAACTGTAATTGCTCAGAAAAAAAGACAACACAATTGTAATATAAAAGTAAAAATATTGACCTGCTGAACTCTTAAATACTGACAAGAAAATAGAAGCAAGCAAGCCTGTATATCCTCAGAGAATCGAGTCACTGTACTAAAAGATAAACTATGTTTTAATGTTATGGGTGAATGTATTCATTTTCAAGTACATTTACTATACAGTACCAAGCTGGGAAGACATAATTTTAAACATGCATATCTACAACAGAAAATCTATTCTTACCTCTAGTATTAGCTAATCAGTATTAAAATGTTATAGGTGTAGGGTATAAATGCAATTGCATAATGAAAGGGTGAATCCCATGGAATGGTGTAATATTCTGTCTGGTCTCCTTACCAAACAGTCACAATTTCCATTTCATTACTATGATGTTATAGAAGGCTAGTAAAGTGACAGTAGATTAAAAAAAAAACCAAACAAAACAAAACAAAACAAAAAAACAAACCCAAAAAAAACCCAAACCAAAACAAAAACAAAAACAAAAACAAAAACAAAAAAAAAAAAAAAAAAAAAAAAAAAAAAAAAAAAAAAATAAAAACTGGGAGATCTGTAGTTTTATCCAGAAATTTAGGATTCAGGTTTAAATGAAGATAGGTACATAATGACATCCTTGCTGAGAATGAAATATTTCTCACAAGATTAACAAAATGACCTATCAACTGTAAATAAATTAGAAAAAAAACCCAAAAAATAAGACAGGAAAACAGTAGCATATAATTTTTTTTTGTCTCGCAGGTACTTCTGATATATTTTAAAAAATCTGCATGTCTATGCAAAGAATTCTGAATTCATATTTAGACATATGTTTTATCAAATCTTACCTAAAAAAAAAATTCTGCCTCTGGGTTAGGTTTGAAATAAAGAAATCTTAAAGAATCTTTTTCTCATTTAGTGTTTTCAACTTGTTTTTTTGGTTTTTTGGGGTTTTTTTGTTTTTTTGTTTGTTTTGTTTTGTTTTGTTTTTTTTGTATTGTTTTCTAACGGAGCAAAGAATATTGTAAAGTCCACAGTTCAGTTGTGAAATCCAAGTTACTACACTGCCAAATTCCCAGGGATAACACACGGCTTCTGTGGATTGTAGAGCAAGGCAGATCTTTCATCTAACAAATGCAAGCTTGCCAAATATGCAGTTATAAAAGTTGAAGACTTGCAGAGTTTCTCTGCACTACAATGGATTAGCTTTAAATTTCCTAATTTTTTCAGGCTTAATCACACTTCTGGACTTGCGACTCTGTTCATGCATTTTTCAAACTTTGTTTTCCTTTTAATCTCTTTGGTTGGGACGGTACTGAATTATCCCTTACCCTTGCATATACCTAACTAGTTCTCTTTCAAGCAAAAATCTGTCCTTTATATATTTACCATGAGCTACCATAGGAGCATAAGATGCCATACCTCTTTAATTGCTATTAAAATGTAGAGCTTGTTTTTAGTTACCTATCAAGTAGAGTGTTCTAATAGAGAACAATGACAACAGCAATAATAACAAAGGTTTATTCACTTAAACACAACTTATCATTCAATATTGCAGGATCATCTGTGCGCAGTGCAGATAAATATAAGCAAAGAATCCTCAGTTGGGCCTGGACAACCTAACTGGCAGCAAGGTGTAATAAAGGAAAGAATTTGAGATAAGCAAATTTCCGGTTTTAGAGATTTGGATAGACTTGGATGTGTATACAACTTCAGTGCTTCCCTGAAACTTAACAATAGATGAGTCTAGGGAACCTAATTCTGGAGTGGAAATCTCATACATAGCTTGTGAAAGCTGTATGAGATGTCTTATTGCAGTACAGCCATAAAAACTGAGAGCAGCCTCTCACGCAGGACTCTTTAGAACTTTTGGTACTAGTCACAACTGAGTCTGTGAATCAGAAAATGTAAAAAAACTCACATGAAAGTGCCCAAATGTTTTTTGACTATACAAGATTCCTTATAATTTTATATCCCATATGGATGATGTTTCATTTGGTTCCAGTTCTTACCATATTGGTATATACCTTCAGAACTAAATTTCTAACTAAGCTGGAAAAAAAATTTTAAATAAGTTCTGAAAAATGAATCTTAAGAAATATTTCTTTCCTTCTTAAGTGAACCTGAACATGAATCAACCTCAGGCATAACCAAGACTTACCAAAACACTTGTCCACAGTGAATATTTACCAAGTTGCATTTGTGGGCAGATAACAGAAGCAGCACACTCATAACTGAGACCTTACTTTATCCTTATCTCTACATAAGCACATTTATTTTATTTGAAAATGAAACCAAATTAATGAAAGCTTATCTTTCCTTTTCATTTTCTATTTAATACTTTACCATTCACTTCAGAAGTTTATGTGTATTCTACACAGTAAAATGGTATCAGCAGATTCGTTCAATAAATCTTTATAAATGCCCTGTAACTGTGGACTGTTTCCAGTTTTAAATTCCAAAGCATTCTCAGAATGTTCTTATATTCAAGCACAGGTCTCTCGAGCAAGTACTTCAAAGGCCAATTCTCATGCCCATGGAAACAAATTAATTTGCAAAATTAAGAATAATTGATATGCATTATTTTATGTGCATAAGCCAGCTGTTAAAAATCAGAATCATTATATTGACTATGTTTTTTGAAAGTTATTATCTGAAATTCATGTTTCTTTAAGAAATTCCCCTTTATGACACTCATGCATTTTTTTCTATTTGTTGGTACAATTCACTCTTTTCTGCTAGACAATACTTTGAATTTAGATAACTATCAAAAATTTATGGGAATAAAATATCTGGAACATGAGAAATGGTGTCACAGTGGGATTCATTGATCCAGCAATGAAGGTAATAAGAGAATGGGATCACAGTATTCTTAATAGCTTCTCTACATTTCCAAACTTCAATCTCCCCAGATACTTACTTCAAAATTAACCTGCCTAAAGTTAGAAACATGTGAATGGTCCATATGATGATTCAGAGCTCATTTAAAAGGTGAAATTCAGGATCATGACTAGTCAGAGATGAAATCTTGTCTCAAAGGTATGGATGATAAGAAAGCTTTAGATTTTTCTCCAAAATCTGAAGGAATGTTTCCATTTATTATAAAAATTTAGTTACAAGGAATGAAGTAATGTGTCCAGTAGATCCAAGCCTGACATTTGGATGATTTTACAGCACAACACTATCCCTTTATCTTAGTCTGCTAATATTACCCACACAGATTATTATACAAGTACACTGAATAGCTCAACTTGTAGACAAAAGAAATAAGAACAGCACAGAAGCAAATAGCATCCCAGAGGGTGGAAAATTGTATGCAGAAAAGGACTCATTGAAGCACATTAGAATCTATTGTTTTGCAGGCACAGGCAAAAATAATAGAAAATTCTTTGGTCTGTGCTAGGGGTGGAGAAGATGGCAATTTCACAAATCACAGTATTGCAAAAACCAGCTTCAACAAGACCTTAAATAACTGGTGGATTTAAAAAATAACTCAGAACCATTAGTAAATTTTTGAGTCAAGACAGCAATTAATAAAGTATATGTTAAGTAGACAGCAGAGCAAACTGAAATACATTTGGCTTAAAAATCTCTGCTTCTTTCTGATTGAGAATATCTTGGATAATTTGCATCTTGAGAAATTGTACTCCTAACCTGGGACAGACTTCATTGAAATGTATGTACTCAGTCAGGTTAAAACAGACATGACCAGGACAGGTGAGATGAAAAACAGTTTCATGAACTGATATGGTTAAAAGCAACCTGCATTTTTAATTTCCTAAAAAAAAATCAAAATAAGTAGATGTCTTCTGTTTTTAAATTGTTTTAATTTTTGGTAGACTAATACCAATAACAAAGTGAAAACAGAATAATAAGGATAATGAAAGCTTAAGAACCTGAACAGCATATATGGGCTTTGTGCTGTCATCATCATCCTCTAGAAAATTATAAGAGGGGAGGTGGCTACATGTCATGAACCTGATAGCCCTCAGAGAATGCCACCAGTAAAAAAAGAGAGAACAATGATCCAGACCTCATCATGAGAAAGAATTACTGTTAATACACTGTCTATCCTTACGTTAATATACTGTCTATCCTTAAGAAATGTGCCAGTGTCAATCCCCAGTGGATGATTAAAGATATATTTTATTAAAGAATATCCTTCTTGGTCAATAGGACTAAGAAAAAAATTCTTAAAAGATGGAACATATCTAGGAAATTGCTTCTGACCCTCTTTGGAATATAAAATTCAGGCCCTCAGTATTTTCTTTTGTGGTAAATGAGTTTTATCTTTCACTGACATAGACTCCATTGGGTGTATATGAAACTACTTTGCCAATAACAGATCACAGGTTGTTGCCAATATTTGAATAGAAAAGATCTCGTGTGCCATGTACTCTTCAGTAATACTGAGTGAAAAGAATACTGAGTAATACATTTAGATATGATATATTAGTTGCTAACTCTCTATTAGTTAATGAACCTACACAGAGTAGATGATTAATTGTGACCTTGGCAAGTTTATCAGATGCATTTGCAAGACCTACAATGAAGACTTCAGCAAAAGCACAAGGATTACAACACAGGTTAGACACCTGACACTTTCAAGATATGTGTCTATAGCTGCATGGCATCTTGAATTAGCCTGTCCTCCTGGCATCTGCAGCTAATTTAAGTGTTCTTGGATTGTTTCAGAAATATCACCACTGATGCAGTGGTTGAGAAGCAGACTCTTTCAGATTCTTTCTTTGGGACATTTATTGGGATCAAGTCCCCACACAGAAGACAAACTATAAGAAGACATACAGATTTCAAACACTTTCTTTTTATCTCAGATAAAGCAAATCGTCCCAGATGCATTTACCTCACTCTGGTGGCATCTGATCTTAGGTGACTTGCAAAAAAATTAGAGAGGAGCTGTTTTTTAGCTAGCAGGCTCCTGACAGCAGGGTAGTGATCATACTTCTACTTAAGTGTCTGCCATGCTGAGGGAACTATTTTATATAGTTCATATATATCCTTGCAATTGTCACCGAGATAATAGAAAAATGCAATGTAAAGCTATCTAAATCTTCTTTCAAGACCCAAATCTGATTCAGGCAGACATTGATGCCTTCATTCATCAAAACTGGTGATAAAGCTGCCATATCACCATCCATAAGTATCCATCAGCTGGCTTCTTCCATAAGTTGTCTGGAAAACTTTAGGATAGAATGCTAGTCCTGCAACTCAGGAGATGTAAAACTCTTGAGAATATTGTTGCCAGTAGCAGCATAGACGAAAATTGCCATCATTTTGTATCTGAAACAGATCTTTATTAAGACTCTTTCAAAGGCTCCACTTTTTCTTAAAAATAAAGAAATTGCAGATAATAAAACAACATCTTCCCTTGAAATCTAATAAATTCTCTTCTATCAAATCTAAAATAAAAACTTTCACACCTTTAAAAGCCTTTCATGGACACAAAGATAATGTTGTGAGATAAAAAGTGTATCTGGCTTTCTACCATACATAACTTTGGCTATTCCATCTAAAGTGCTGATTGAAATGTACTCAGCTCTTTTGACCCCTATTCCATTTTCTCAGTAAAGCCTCTTAAACTCTACTTTGCTCAGGAAAAGGCACTATAAGCCTAAATTCAGTGAAGGTCTGGAGGACTGGACCCTTGCTGGATAGGCAGAGCATAAAACAAGCAGAACATAGCAGTAAGATTCATACTGAAAGCAAGTTTGTAACTAAAAGCATTAATTTCATGTTCAGCGGTGACTGACATACAAAAAAGAAGTTGTGTTTTCTTTTTCAATTCAGTGCATTAAGGCTAAACTTGAAGGAACATTCTCAGTGTGTGCAAGGTAATTAACACTATAATGTCAAATACACAAATTATGAGCTTATCTTTGCATTAGTGTATTGATAAATGGATCCAGTTTTAGAAGATCTAAACACCAGCTCTCAGACCAAGAAAAAAATTCAGTTTTCTTGAAATCAAAACAATGTTAATGTGCCTTGCTTTGAAGCTTTCAGTTTTAAAGAAAAATTGCAGGAACTGATCCTAAAGTTACACTGCAGTAAATCCTGGAAGAAACACATGACTGATTCTTAAATACTCAAAAGAAGCACAGCTACTTGGTATTTGACAATATTCCCACTGACTATTTTAAGAGAACCAACTATGCCATAAATAAGATTTGTTTTCTAGAAAGAATATAATCCTCCCTGTGGAGGACCATTGCTGTCTAATAGTCAAATTTTCAATTTGCCATTTGATAAGATGCAGTTGTACATTTTCACTTTAACAATTTACAAGCCTTTAGAGGTTAAGCCAAAGGCAGGATCAAATATTCTGTTAAATAACAAGTTAAATAACAAGTAATGCTATGCTCATCAATTTAGTGTGACATACAGCAGAGTCTTCTTTTTGTCTGGATCTTCAATATCTTTCATTGCAGTAACACAGATTCAAAGGATCTTCATAAATTCAGGTGTAAGGGGCTGAAAGAAAGGAAATCCTGCTCTGCACTACTCAGTTGTGCCTGTCTTAAAAGAGCTAACGAGTTGCAATGTTGAATACACACAGCAATCTCTTTATTGGTATAGACAGCAAATAATATGCAACAATATTCTGAAATGTTTTGTGAAATACAGCCTGTTCAGACACATCAGATCGGGTTCAGTCCAGGAATGATCTTAGTCTTCAAGATACCATTCACTACAGTACAGCTCTTGATCCTCTTGAAACCAATAAATGCTTGTGGTTTTATATTAGTAAAGTTGTACTGTAGTAAATTATGTCTTTAAAAATGGTTGGCTTTTACCTTAAAGGTTGTGCTCACCTATTTGCTTGATATCTTTTACATCAATAGTTCCATGCAGTCAGCACAGGATAGCTGAAATCCCAATAAACAAGGGTGGTGACCTTTCGTTACGTGTAAACATAAGGCAAACTTTATCAAATATTCAACAAATTCTCCTTCAGTAGCACCTGCGTTCTAAGCCCAAGAGGAAATTTGAGAGCAAGCAGATGGATGAGGTGCTCATATCAAAATACAGTCCCAAGAAAGAGATCAGTGCAGAAATGCCAACTGAGATTTTATTTACTGTTCAGTCAGTGAGGAGCACAGAGAATAGGAAACAGAAAATTCATACGTGATGGGAATTATAAATGAAAGCATCCACTAAAACTCAATTCTACTTCCGTGTACATTTATAACAAAGTGGGGTATAAGCAACCTCAGCTTTCTGAAGATACTCTTCCCACCAAGGATATCTTGTACTTTGGTTTCATGATCACAGCTCCTCTTTGAAAATGTCTCCATTCTAACTACACAATATAGAATTGACATAGCTATATCTACAACAAATAGCATTTTCATTCTCTTTTGGCCTCCTACAATTCTAAACCTTTCTAAACTGAGAGAATAAGAAATTACTTCTAAGGTTCCTTTCAAAGTTCCTGAATTTCACTGGGAAAATTCTGAACTAAATTGGGTATCACTGCTCTTTGGATAGAATATTTTTATTTTTTTTTACCAAGACCAGAAATGAGAAAAATGTACTTTGTGATAAGAAAAAAACAAAAACCCCACTTGCATCCTAATTAATGTCTTCTAAGAACAAGACCAGATAAAAAAGGTTTTATGAGAAACCTCATTCAAGAAAATACAAGTTTGCAAAAAATTTCAAAACACTAAAATAGCAGCTTCAATGTGGTTTAGTTTTCTTATAGCAATTAAAGTAAAATTTCATTTTCTTCTAAAGCATTATGGTTAAACTCATTTTTAGAATTTTAAGGTCAAGAGACTAAATTTGTTTCTGACCTAACTTCAGTGATTATGATCAAAACTGTCAACAGGAGCAAGTTTTACATGGGCAATTTTTGGGCTTGCATTTCTCTATATACTCCTTAGAAAGTATTTTGATGAACTAGGATGCTTCTCCTATCTAAACATACATGAGAGATTGAAGCCTTGTGGGAAAGAGGTCATTACTATTTATATAGTACATATAAATAAATACTTTCTTAAAGCAGGTTCAAGAAGATCATGCAATGTTCTGTCTATTTTGATCACTTAATGTGGTGAAGAGCCTGTCTGAAATGGCAATTCTTAATTAACAGATTACAACTAAAGATATTTTCTACTTTAAGAATCCTCACTAAAGACAGTGAAAACACCTGAAACAATTTCAGTACTTTTCCTGTAAATTAATCCTTGTGAGGAAGAAAAAAAAAAAAAAAAAAGAAAGGAAAAGAATAATTAATTTTTTAAGGGTTTTCTTACAACTCAGACTTTTGAGATGCACTCAAGGCAGATGAGAAGATTAAAGTGAGTACAGCACTTAGATTCTTGAGCTGCTTCACTTAAATATGGTTAAAAGTTTATAATTTCTGCACTTTTTCATTATTTCTAAAGCCCTAAACCACTAAAAAATCAGAAAAATATAAATATACAGATACATTGAATTTCCTGAAGATCAAACATAAAGGTGGTGTCATTGCAGCTGCAGTACAGATGTTTTTTCCTACACTATTTCACTGAATACTAAACAGATATTCAAAATGTTTGAAAGCATAATAAACATCTGAGTCTAAAAGCCCACTGCATTTATCAAATAGACACATTCAAAATAACTGGATGCCTACCAGATTTTAAAAGACAAAAAAGCAACAAAGCTATACTCAGGAAAACACTGAAAACAATTATTTTGAAATTACACATAATTACATATTTACATTCTTACTATGATTAATTAAAAAGGCAAGATTCTGATGGAAAACTCTGCAGGGTGGGGAATGCAAAGAGCACACACTTCTGCATACTAGGAAAAGGATTTCCTAGATTGTGCAGAACAAAATGAAACTCAATCAGTTCAAGACATTTAACTTAGTGTGATACTGTGACACAAAGGCAACACATGGAGGTTCGGGAGGGTGCAATGAGATGCCACATCTTCCCACTTCTCATAACCTTTTAAAGCTTTTAAAGTACAATGACATCAAGTTATAAGCATTCACTTATAACAAAAACCTGATCCAAAGTCCACTCAGCTCACTGTGGCTGTCAGAAAGAATGGACTATGGAACCACAATTCACTCAAAACTTCTCATTCAAACCATACATATTCGATGTGACAGAGAATCAGCAAACAAAGGTAGATCCATGCTTCTGGCATGTGAGCATCTCTAAAATTACACAGGCATGGCCATCAGTGATCCTGCAATGCTTTTCAACATTTCAAATTTAACTCTTTCTTGACCTTCACTTTTTCAGTGTTCAGAAGAAATCAAATCATATAGTGTTACACCAAATGTAAATTATTTCTCTTTAAGTAAAAATTGCACTCTCTCTTAATAAATTAATGGATTATTAGTTAAATAATTTGATTTCCTTAAGACTGCCTCAGTATAATTTCCTCAAATAGTACTTGTAATTGCTATACTTTTGTATAGTCTTCTGAAATATTCTTCCTTCTTTGCCAGTGAAAGGATACATCTTGTGCACATGAATTATCTCAAAGTATTTAGTCTTTTAGCCATTGAAATAGGGAAGCTTTAATTTCTTTTGAGATTCTATCCCTCACAAGGAGTTACAAGTCCAGAACAAGTTGAATGGGGATAATTTCTTTCAGGGGAATTAATGGTCATTCACTTCTTGAACAGTGTTAGCACTTTGCTGGTGCTTTGATAGACGACAGGTTGGGTTTTTCTGCTCCTTTTTCTTAAAGGCTTTGCAGAAATAATAGCTTTTCACTTAGGGTATAGGAAAACCTGAAGATTATTATCACATACTTGTTCCATATTATGTAAACAAATGCTAGAAAATTCACTGTGCATTTCCTATCTCCTTAAAACGACAGCTTTGAGCCCATAGAGCAGGGTGGGAGATAGATTGGGAGATTTTTCCATATAAATTTACAGAAAAAGAAAAATGTAAAATTTTTCAGATAAACTTGTAAGTCTTTTCCCATTCTGAAAAAATGTTTATTTTGAGACATATTCATAAGATACAAATAAACTAAGGACAAGAGCCAACTTAAGTAGAATTGAAAAAGCTTTGAATAAAACAGAGCTTGCAGCCATCCTGTCTTGGAGCAGATCAAGAATCAAATGTTGACAAAGGAAAATTCTTTAAGGCATCTTACCCACAGCATAAAGGCAGATGTAACCTATCTCAACCCTGCACTAAACAGAATTTATCTCCCTCCTCTGTTCTATCATGGTTATACCTTCCAGTTGCCCTGAATGAGACTAAACCAGATTCAGAACCTCTACACATCTGCACAAGAAGATTACCTGGCACCAGAGGAACTTCTGAAGTACTACAGACTATGAAGGAATCATTCTGTAAAGCAAAGTTAAAAGGACCTCACCAACACTTGCTTCCCTGTATAGGCAGAAAATGGCCTTCAAACATACTCAGGGTCAGGGGTGATGTTGAAGTGTTCTTTCTGTCTGAAATATCTTCCCGAAAGCAGGGCTTTGTAAGATCTCAGGTGTGCTCATGATATATATTCCATCTGATAATAAGGCATGTAGCCTTTTTGCTTCTATTGCCACATTGTATAAATACCTATGAAGTGTGGTCTAGGAAAAAATAAACATAATAAAAAAAGAAAGAACTTTGTAGGTTTTTTCTTCCAATCCTTAAATTATTTTAAATTATCAAGACCTTTATATTCTATCTCATATTTCTCTTTTACACTTCTGTTCAAACAATATTTTTCTTTTCTTGAACATTCTTTATATCCTGTTAACAACTAGGAACAGGGAAAAATGAGCTTCACAGCATAACATAATACTAAACTAAAATTATTCATTTCAGATATGTGAATTTTGGTCTTTTTAAAATACACAGGAAAATGCTAGAAATTCTTCCTGGACTTCCTTCAAGTGCAATAAGGGTCTACAAACAACAATTGTCAATTTGTAAATATTTGCATGGCTGTTATGGCTAATAGAGAGCATCACAGAAAAACCTGGAACTTGGATCTACAGGGTTAAATTGCAAAGTATAATTTTTTGTGAGTAATGTGGTAGAGGGTAATTTATTAATAAATTAAAGTAAGAGCTAGAAAATTGTAAGAAACAGCTGTTTGTCTTTTCAACTGTCCTGGAATGCATAGAAATTTTAAAGCAGAATTCTCACTGTTTACTGCAATACTTGACCTTGTTTGTTTTGTCTACTTGTGTATAACTGCAAAGCATGCAGTTTCTTATTTGCTGCTGTATTTTCAATAAGCATTGCATTACAATTCACATGGCTACTTGCACAGAAAAGCTGATTTGTTACCCCAATTGTTCAGATCACGAAATTTATTCTCCAGTAGCAGCACAAATCCTGTTTTTGTGCATGCTTTGGGTTTTTTCTGTAGAAGACATGGAGAAAGAATCTTAATCTCACCTTAATAGAGCACCAAGGTACAGACAACGTGTACTCCTTGACCCGTGTACTGGAAAGGAGTCCATGGCTCCAGCATCAACTGTGACTGCATGAAGTTTCCAGGACTTTATACCATCTGTTTTCAAGCAATGTGAAAAGGCTACAACAATGACATTATCACCTTGTATAGAACTCAAACTCTGAAGTTTTTCAGTCTTTGTTTCTCATAAAAAGCACTAGTGAAGTCCTAGCTGTTTTGAAATAGCTTGTCTTGAACTCTACATCCACACACTTTTACAGCCTGTCACGTTTGCATGTTATTTCCCTTATATAATTATGAAACAAGAGGTTTATGGGATAAACATGAAGTCCAGAATTTATGATGATATAGGAATATCAGCAATTAGAATATTCTGCTCCCTTTCAACTTTGATCACAACTAATTAAAATTCAAAATAAGGAATAAATTCTTGTGAATTCCTTCTACAAGATAGTTTTCTGGTTAAATATAGGGCTGGATTTCCTAAAACTTAAGTAGTAGTCAGACAAAATTCATATGATGTCACAGCTAATCAGTTTCAAAGTACAATGAAGGTAAGGAAGTTTTCTTTTTCCAAAACAATACTGTGAACATACCACGTTGCCTGAAAGGTAATGGTAAAGAATATAATGCCCTGTGAGTATTTACAACAAATTATTAAAAGTACAATCAATTCTTTCTCTTTCCAATGGAGGTTACTTTATAAAATATCCACATAAGAAGCCCTGTATTCTCTGGAATTTCAGCAAGATAAATTGAAGGTTGTTTCTACAACTGGAAAAGGTAATTTAAAGAACTCCAGCTAAAACGTTAGTGAAAACTTCTGTATTATTATACTCTTACCACCTTGAATAAAATTGGCACTTATCTAAAGGTTTTTTTTAGTATGTCTACAGGAACAGTATTTTTAACTTTTTTTTTAATTATTGGGGTTTTCTTTAATTGTTTGGTTTCCTTACAGTTATTTTGGCTGACAACAAAAGATCATTGCATTTTACCTAGACTGCTACGTATTTGTCACAGCCCCCCCCACCAAACACAAGAAGAGGTAGTAAAAGCTTTGTTCTTCATTTAGCAGTAGACACACAAAGATAAAACCATACATTTGGGGTGAGTTTCACGAATGCAGACCTTTTTCAACACGTTTGTTGTTTCTAAAGATCGAGCTTTCTGTTTTAAGAGGACAGGGACTCAGTGCGTTCCCTTCCATAGCATATCTTACAGATCTTTCCTTTGCTTCGTGTATTACCTTTACTTGTTAGAAAAAGAGTATGAATGACTCAGTGAGGGAGTATAATAATTAGGATATGGTATAAAAGGGCAAGCAGAATCTGGAGGCACTCCACTTGTGTTTGCAGTCACTGCAACTACTGACTGTTTCTCTTTGGCCAACAGATTAATTTATCTGTACAATTAACCTAATCTCATCCTCCATTACTTCTTTCCCTCCTCTATTCACCTGTTTTGACTTCTTGCCTGTGCCTTGGTTTCACATGCCCAGTTGTACTCAGCACCCTTCTGTCTTAGTTGTCTTCCTCCAACATCTTTTGTTCACAGTTCTTCCTTCTATCTTTTAATTTCTATTTTTAAAATGTATGCATATAATAAAAACAAAGGACCTCAAAATAGGATGCAAACTATATTTTTATAGGCAGAGTTAAAAAATTAGAATTGTTATAAAAGAAGATTTAGTTGAGACATGTAATTTCAAGGCAGTATTATTGCATATTTCATTCTCCTATCCACCCTGCATGAACTCACACTGTCACAAATAAAATCAGACTGTCTGCTGTCGCTTTTTCACCTGAGAAGAGTCAACTTAGTGCTTTATAAATGCAAAAAATTAAAAATATAGGAATTCTGCCTTGAAGATCATACAGTGAGAAATAGAAAAGAACAAAAAAAAGCAAGATGAATGGAGAGAGCAGGCAAAACAAGAGTTAAACGCACAGGGAAAATATGAGACATATTTTTTTGGCAGCTGAATAGTACTGATAGTACTTGGAAACGAGAACAAATGGGGGAGTAAATAAGACCAAGCTGGAAGTCTGCATTAGAAACAGAGAGAAGGAAATGGATTTTGCAGGAAGATATTGATGGCGTTCTACGTGTTTTATGAATATGGACTATGAAGTTTAAAGAGGATTTTCTACAATAACATAACTCCCAACTGGACCAATTTTCTAAATTAATTCACATTCCTGTCAGTTTGACTGTGTTGGTCTCGATGAAAGCTTTTTTTCATCAAAGCCTCCCCCACTTTACTGCCCCCTCAACACAAACCATGACCACTAAAACAAGGCTATGAATATTTCAAAGAACTAAATGGCATGGATGGATTAATATTTTAATTCAAGTTATGCTTGCCTTTTATCAAGTTGTAACTTTGAACATAATAAATTCTGTTTAAAGAACCAAAGGCTTTCATATTCTATATTTTGCCTCCTTTTTCATTATTTATTTTAAGTGTTTTTCTAAACACTAGAATGTTTATGGACCTAGACAATGGCATGTCAAAAGCAAAGAATGAAAGTAAGGTTGTACCCAGGTTACTCCTCTGATAAATTTTCAATCTAAACCAAAAAATAATTCTTTTTTCCTTTACCTATTTTAAACATTTGTGCCAAAACTTTCTTTACTTCAAATGACAGATTCAAAGCATTGTACAGTATTTACTCCCCCAAAAATGAAGAAATATTTTTTGAGGCTGGCTCTAGGTGATAGCTGAATTACAGCAGTCTGGCCAGTGTATGCTACTAGGAGTGTTCACAAGACTAGAATTAACAGGACTGAGTGATTCATTTGCCTCCTTTTGTGAAATGATGGTATTTATTTTCAGGAATTTATTGATAATAAAGTGCAGGCGTGTCACCATATAAATCAAGTTGATTAGACTATCTGCCAACAAAGACTTTGCATTTCAAATCAATTTGGACACACAGCTAAAATTTCCTAAGCTTGAGAAAGACAAAACTGAACTACAGAAGCATGAATTTTGCAATTCTATCAGAAAAAGTTAATATTTTCTGATAATACCCTTCAGAGAATTTCTTAATACTTTTTTTTAACTTAGTTGCTCTTTCAGTTTTTATTGTGTTTACTTTGTCACATCATATTTCAGTTCACTCAACTGATTCATTGGTTACCTGGCCAGCATTAGACAACGTAGTGCCAGCATGTCAGGTGATCCTTTCTCTGTTCTTGGCATATGGAGACGCCTGGACTGCTGTGTTCCTCCACAGTACTAGACACATGGACATTCATGAGCCCAAGGGAACACTATGAAGATAATTAGGAGATTGAAGAATCTCTCCTATGAGGAAAGGGTGAGAGAGCTGGGACTGTTCAGCCTGGAGAAAGTTTTGTTCTGTTTTAAAATTCACATTATGCTTGCCATATGAAATACTTACTGGCTCATGCGAATGAGAGCTGTGGTGAGAATGAGGCCTTGCAGGATATACCTAGACAGTACAGCATAGCAAAATAGTTCCGCTAGCAATAAACTCTGTTTCAAATCTTTGCCTATCTTTGAAGCTGAAACAATAATGGGCTTATAATGAAACAGCAACATTCTTGCAGTATTCAGGGTTACTATTGAGGAAGGATTCTCTGAAGTTGCTATGCTAAATATTGCATCTCCTGACGGTAATAATCCAAAAATTTTTCCTTTGAAGATCACAGAATAAAAGAATGCTCAAGCAGGACCACCTAGACCCAGCTGCAAAATACCATGGTCAAATGGTTTTTTAATATCACCATGAATGGAAACTCCACAACCTCCCTGGTCAACCTCGTTTTCCCTCTGGAAACACACCAATAAAGCTAGCACATTCCAAGATCTGGTTTTTCTCTCCCACGTTAAATACTTTCTTTCCTGTTTTTAAGATGCAATATTTTATAAAACCTGGATATTTTTCCACATTTCAACAGAAATTCTTACTTCAGGTAGAGGTGAATATGAGACCTCTACCTGAAGCAGCACAGACCTCAACAGGGCTGCAGAGATTTTTCAGCAATAAAATTTCTGGTTGTACTTTTGAGACCAAGTATTATATTATCACTACATTGTATTTCATCTCTTCCTCAGCCATTTTTAACTGTGAAGTCTGTGTTAGAGATTCTACTTTTGTGATTTCTTAAAATATATCTCCAAGCTAATTTGATACATAAATCCTCCTGTATTAAAGAATATATAGCACTGACTTCTTGTTTTCTACAGTGAATACAAGACATTGCTGCAGCAAAAAAGTATTTTTAGGATAAAGAAAAAAAAGAAAAAAGAGATAACCTATTTTATCTTACAATGTCAGATTTCCAAACAGTCATATATACTTGTACACACTTAGAAACAAAACTTATAATTGATTTATGAATCCTTTGTCTTTTTGTGCTTCTTAGCATAGCAACAGTAACTCATAGATATTCCGGGTTCACTAATTTTGGCTGTTCTGCTCCACAGAATATAAAATCTTCCATTTAAGGCAGCACTAAGGTTTGGCAGTCTGAGAAACTAAATACTAAGACTTGCTACATCCTACAAATGAGCACAGTAAGGTGGGTCACACTTTTTATGGTTTCTTCTGTCTTTTTTTTGTCTTGCTCAGGCCTCACAAGCCATCAGCCTTGCAGAAGATGCCTTGCACATGAAGGCAAGCACAGCAACATGTCCCAGTTATGCCAAACTGTGTGACAAGAGAGGGTTTGGGGCACTGAAGCCTGCCAGGGACTGGCTGCCACAAGGCATAATCCCCAGTCTTAGTGCATTGTTGCTGCTGTCTTTCTTCTCTGGTGTTGTCCTCTGGTGAAAACTACAGGTAGATCCCATGCCTGGAGAAAGTGTGTGCATCTAACAGCTGGCTGTAGAAATCAGGAAAACTATAGGATTCTCTTTGTGTTTTGCTGTAATTTTAAGTAGAAGCAGTATTTTCCTCCATTAGACCTTATTCAAGCTTATTGTAAATTCCAGTGTCATCTTTCTGAACACAAACTTGCAAACTAATATCTGCTATTTGTGTGGGACACCTTGGCACTGGACTGTTCACAGACTACAGTGTGTATGAAAAAGTACAGACTACCACTTCTATTAGAGTTCTTCATCCTGAACTATTGTACAAAGGTCAGACTAAAAAAAAAACGTAGTTATGTTCTCATAGCTCCCCATTCTGCTACAGATCTTTCTGCAGTAAGCAGGTGTTTACTTTGCTACTATACACTGAAAGGTCATTTAAATTAGTACTGTACATTGAGGTAGCTGTTCAGCCATTTCAGCTTATGCTGAATTGGGCATGGTCAGCCATGATTAGACTCCTGCTCACCTTGGCTTCTCCCCACATCAAGAGCCCAACACAAAGGACTCTCCTACCTCCTTCAATGTGGAATCACTAAGTCAGTATTGCTTAGATGCCAAAAGAAGGAGAGTAGAAGGCTTGGCTTAAACATCATTAGGTCACAACTGTTATCCATATATTTCAACAATCTTAATTAATAAAAATAATATTGTTTGCTGCTTGTTTACAAATATTTCTCATCATACCTAAACCAAACACAGGGTGCATTAGCTTTTCCCACAGTCATTTGAAAACAGAGGAGCAATAACAGCACATGAAAGTGCTCTGACAGTGGAAATAAATATGACAAGAACAAGGTTTGACTCCAGGTTATCAGGTTCATCTCAAATAAATAGTGAAACTTTCTTTAAAATTAAATACAAAATGTACAGAACATTTCAGCTTCTCTTACACTTTGATAATTTAGAATAAACAAAAGATTACTCTCATACAAATTTCAGACGGAGTACATGCAAATATCAGTTAAAATAGGAAAATCCTGTATTTTCATCTGCCTTACAAGTATTTCCTTCATAATAAACAGGAATCTTTCTTGCATAGTCTGAACTTAAACTATAGACAAGTCTTTAATGTACATAAGACATGTACATTAAAGTTTACTATGAAAGAGAAAATCATTAAAATCCCCAGGAAAGGGTCTGAGGGTGGCAGTCAATGACAAGTCTACACTGTAACACTTGCAAAACAGCAAATCTTGTTCTTGTCTGTTTTAAAAATGGAATCATGGATGACACACAGAAGCCAGTAATTTTCCTCTATGCAGCATTCATGAGGCTTTCCCCACAGAAGTGCTCATGGTTATGTGTGATACTAAGAAAGAAGAACATATTTTGTGAAAGAAATATAGAATAGATGACTACAAATGATACTTTCTTCAGTAATTCTCTGATATCACAAATTTGAAGCAGAAATATATACCTGCATGTCAACTTTTTAAAAGAGAACTACATATTTATTGAGAATGAAAAAAAAAATTAGGAACTTACCAGAAATAAAATACCATAAATGGTAACACAAAAAATAACTTCAGCTCAAAGAAGTAATAAACGTTGAATCATGATAAATTCTATTTCATAGTATTCAATTTTACCTGCATATTTCCTAAAAACACACATTACCCTTGTGTAGCTCAGTTTGAAAAGAATGAAAAATAAAATTTAGAGAGCAAACAAGCATTTGTGTAGTGTTTTACAAAAATAGCAAATGAACTGTTTCGCCTGGGAAACTCATTACGAAACCTCAGAGTAAAAAGTAAAACCCTACTGCCACAGGACTATGCTAAAGGACTTGCCGTGGAATTCTCTCTAAATGACTTATAACCAAGATATTATAAATACTTGCCCATCTATAATCCCAAAAGAATTGCAAATCCGGACATATAGAGAAATAAATTATACTGTAGGTGTTAAATAGCATTTTCATTGCTATTCAAACCACTAGTTTTTTACACACATGATCTTTGGATCCGTTGTATAGGCACTTGTTGGAGAAAACATTTCTACAAAAAATCTTGTGTTTGTTTGGGCATAATTTCATGCCATGAAACACTCACTGAACATAATTAGCTCCTTTGCACTACTAATCCAAAACTTTTTTGTATGACAATACTGACTTGCCAGATGGTAAGAAACATCATGCTATTTCACCAACTGGGAAATCTGAGTTCAGGTTCACAGGCCATGGAACAACAATGATGAAAGGACACAGGGAGCCCCCAAGGGTAGAGAGGGAAGACTGCCAGGCTATTCCTATACAAAATTTGATTTTTGCCTCTCTCATAGTAAGATTTTTAACATAAGGAAGGCAGTTGGGTAGGAGACAAAAGCAAAGGCATACAGTAAAAGAAATCAGTCTAACTGCACTCAGGTCACAGAAGTGGTCATTAGAAGAATATCACAAGTTGTTTGTTCTTAGGTTTTGTTCCTTTTCTCCTCTCTTGCTTTCCTCCCTTTGCTGGCACCCATCCCCTGCCTGGTTAGCTCCTCTGGTGCTACTGTGGACAACAAAGAGAAAATCTGCATGAAGAACCATTCACCTAGATGTACAGAAAACCAAACACAATATACACAAAAAAAAAGAAAGATGCAAAATTTCTGTTGAATTAGCAGAGCTCATCAGAAGATAATAGATTGCGCTGCATATTTGTTCATTAACAATTCTGTGTTATGCTTTCTAAACAAAAGGAGAACTCTGTGAGCCATTTCATTGTGCATCCTTGTAGCTGAAGTTCTGAGCAGTGCTTAAGGGAAGGCAGCTTTAGCTGAGGCAGATGAGGGAAGAAAACTATAATTGAAAATTAATGTATTTGTCCTGCAAAGTAAAATTCCTGGCCTAAGCAGGACACTGAGCTTAAGATGTCTTAACTGCATTCTGCAGCCAGAAATGATAAAATCTAAATCAAGAAGGCTGAGTCAGACTGAAACTTTCTCTGAAAATCCTTCTACCATTTTTATATTTCTGTAAATTGCATGTTACTTTTTAAGGCAGGTAGGACTAAAACTGCTTCTTTAAGCAAGGTAAAAAAGCTCCATGAGGGAACAGGGTGACCAGCTGCTTCTAAAGGGCAAGGGAGCTGGAAGCTGAGGAAGGGGGCACCTGGCTGGGTCAGCATGGACAGGATGCTGTGGGCCAGAAAGTGCACTGAGGGAGCTGGAAAACCCAGAAGTATAAAGGCCAGCATAAGATCTATATATGTCTCTTCATTTAAACATAATTTTAATCACAGAAGGAAACCAGCAAACGTATTGTTCCAAGTCACTGCAACTCCTCTAAAATAAATAGAAAAAGAGATCTCAAAGGGTTTCTTATCAATATGATCCTAAAACCTAAGTTCAGAAAAACATGCAGTGCAATGAGCTGCAAAGATTCTGAACAGAAAGTCAGCCCCTGGCCCAGGGTTGATTGTAGAGTTCCCTTAGAGCTGATGAAGTTTGCACTGCAGTCTGCACAGATGTACCTTTGCATCCTGGCCTAGAGGTGCACTGCACCCCACTAGAATGGAGAGGCACCTGCCACAAGCCTGGGTCAAACTGTGGCCTTGCTCTGTCTGTGAAGGGTTTATTACATCTGTGGTGTTATCATCAGAAGAACAATAGCAACAATACTACTAATAAAAATATAGATAAGGCCAATCTTCATTTCACCTATCACAAAACTCCAAAAAGCTTGCTAGAGAATTAAGTTTTGTTAACAAACAGCCATATTTCATCTATTTTCCACACAGTGATACAATTTAACTCACTTCCACATTTAATCCTTTATCTTTCCCTACTATTTTGTATTCTGACACTGAAAATGTTTTTTTCCCCAGGAAACCTGTGGTGAAGAATGTAAATTTTGCAGTAGCAGCAGCAAGTAAATTAAAACATGGAAGGTTTTATGAATTAAATATGAAACTGGATAATGCAATCAGTTCTCTACTATTTACATTATTTATTTTATTAAATTAATTTGACTGTAGCTCAGTTTCCAGGGTGGTAAGGTTTCCATATCAAAGACACAGTAGGATACTGTATGAGAAATGGAAGAGAAGCTGATGGCTTTGGAGCTGAGCAGAGAGCATTAGGGATCTGGCAAAGGAGACTGCTTGGGGTTTGGGGATACACACATTTTGGAAATGTTGGTACTTTGATAAGCAGGATGATGGCTTACAGTCTTGACATTTAATCTGTGAGCACTGGGCTACAAGACTAACACCTAAAAGAAGAGGAGAAGTAATTCGCAGTTTCTCATGCCTTGCTTTGAACCTTTCTGTGAACTAAGACATCACTGCAATGGTCATATAGCACTCCCATTTTGAAACCTCCTTTGATGTATTATCCCCAAGGGATAGTGTAACAGATGGATATTCAACACACATGTAGTCTTCCAACCCAGATGCCTTTATTCCCAGCTACACTTCAGAAACCAGTAAGGGGAAGTGTGAAAAAACGCTCTCAGTGCTACACCAGCAAGGGCTGTAAAATTCTGCTCCTGAATATAAATCCCCTTTTCATTATTTTTAAAGGTTTCTGCTCAGTATATACTCATCACTTTTTTCAAGATGATCTTGAAGAGGGTATTTTTTTGCTCTTTGGAGATTGGTTGTTTAAAAACATCTACTACTTACTATCCATCCAACAACCCATCTACCCTTCTCCCCTAGCATAAACTTTTCAAAATGCTTTATACAGAAAATATTAAAGTCCCATTTCCTGTAAAATAATTGTTGTTAATAGGTCGTTCATTTTTCTCATGAGGACTTGTGGGGCTGTCACAGTATTTCTCCTTCCAAACATGGAGAACAGCCTCTTTAAGCAATTTTCAAGGAATTGTAATCACAATAAAAGGTTTTCCAACTGTAAATAGACTGTCACAGAAATATTTGAAAAAAAAAGTCCACCATGCAGAATAGAAGCCCAAGAACAGATGACCACAAATTAGAATATTTTTAATGTGTAATATATATCAATGGACTGATTTCATAAGAATAAGTGTGGCCAAAGTAATCAGAGTATTTGGACACCCCCCAGAGGAATGTATCAAGGATGTTAACTTTTCTGAAATTATGGACAGTTATTTATGAAGATTTGGATAAATTTATCCCTATAGATAAATAAGTACAAGTTTACTTCTTTTATGATTTATTAAACAGAAAGTTTCTTGAAGGGGACCATGATTTTCTTTATATTTTCACAGCATGTAATACAGCAATGACATAAACATACGTTGCTCAATCTCACAGAATTAAAAGTGGGTGGATAAAGACAGAGCTGTAAGATGTTTGCAAAGCATCACACTAAAACTATTTCAGATTTTCTTGAAAACGTTACTTGAAAGCTGCCTAAAATATCACAGACAAACTGTTTTATTAGATGGCAGCTTATCCCAGTGGGATATGTTGCTAAAGGAGCCAGGGGGGTTTCTGTGGGATGGTTCTCTGATTCTGCTACTGGGAACTTCAGTGAAATTTGTGTGAAGAACAGAGGATCTCTGCCTTGTACAAACACTGATTGCCATTGTATTACATTTACAATCCTTCATTTGTTATAAAGTCATATGTAATTGCTTGTTTGTATGTAATTTATGCACTTTTAAAATAATTCCTAAATAAACAATAGCAGTAATTATTCAGAAAATTAAACCACGTCCCACATTAGAACTTTCTTTCTAAATAGCAGCTAAGACTCAAATCAAGGAGCAGTCCCTCAACTGACTGCTAAGAATATGGAAAATTTTCAAACCCAAGATCAAAGGACATCTGATCTTTTAAAAGGTCTGCCCTTCAAAGAGAAAAGGGGAATCTGTCAGCTACAACTGACAAGCACAGGCAGAAAAAAGCATCTGTGTACAGTGAAGAAATTAAGAACACTTAGAAGTAACTGAGAAGTCCCAAGTATTTTGGCTTCTGTAGCACTAGTAGTAAAAACTGAGGAATTGTTACTATTGAAACCTAGTTAGTTAAGAAGTAGCTGCTTCTGTATCCCAACATTAACATCAATCCCATGCCAAATGACAAAGAACTAGGGGAATGAAAGTTAATTTTGAGTGTATGTCTCAGCAGGGAGATTTGGACACCTTCCAACCTACTTTTTTAAGGCAAGTGCAAGATATGTAAAAGCCCATTCTTATGGCCATGGGCATATAGACCTCAAGGAAACTGCAACACTTCCACAGTGAACGACTCAAATTCCAGCTACAACCTCAGGTCACAGCACAGCAAAAAAGGCTGAAGAGTCATGATTAAAACCAACTTTCAAACTGCTTTGTGGTTTATTGATTATAAAGAATGTAAATGTGGTCACTGCTTATAAAACATGGCAGAAGCTAAGAATTAAAATTTTTTTATCCAAATTACACATTGGTATTAGAATTTTTGCTACTATCAGTTATCATAAGTTTTATAATGCATAGAAGACATATAGAGCTTATAAAAGAAGGCATCAACATATTTCTTTGTTTTGTATTTTATTATTCCCTAATTAAAAAAAGAAAAGGATGCCATTTTTGCAAGGCTGAGCACAAAGTAACCTACGTTGATTAGACATCTGAACAGACAAGGCAAAGATTTTTTCAGAGAAAAAAGAGCTCCCAAGGCAGAAATAAAGGCATAGCAGTAGAGGGGGAGAAACAAAATCAAACAATGGAGTTGCACAACTGTTAAAAGCAGAAGTAGCTACAGCTCAGTGACATACAGCAAGAGCTGAGATACTACAGAGAGTTTTGCACTGAAAGTTGAGGAGCTCTGACTTGGCAAAGGGAAAAAAATACAAACAAGTGGACATCAAGAGTATTCATTCTACATGTTGTATGCTTTGGTTATTATTTTGTTATATTTGTTAAACCAAAGCAGTGTTTTAACCAGACTCAGGATAAGTTTTTTTTTCCTTGACCTTTGACATTTGGTGTAACAGAAAAGGTTAACTATGACTTAGATTGCAAACAATATTACCTGAATTAGTTCAGTTAAGTTTTGCAAGTTCAGAGCCCTGAATGACCCAGGAAAATAGGTCTAGCACCAAAAAAAATGCGAATCTAAACTTATAAGTGCACCAAATTTCCTCTGAAAACATAAATACTTTCCAAGAACAGCTAAGAAAGTGCTAATCTAGAAAAGAATCTAGAATTTGCTTTTCTTAGTAAATTATACTGAGTTTACTTGAAACGCAACAATGGCAAAACATCTACCTTTGCAGCACTTAATAGGGATAGATCTTCCCTACTTAGCACCAGTACCAGAACTGCTGGAAAACTTCCTGCACGTGTGAACAGCTTGTCAGTGGAAAGGCTGACGGTGCCATAGAGGTGGAATTTCTCTCATCTGATGGGACCTGTGTAACCTATGTTAGTCACTGAACGTCCTGGATTCATATAGGCCCTTTTGGAGGATTATTCACGAGCCATCTAAAATCCCTGTTTTTCAAAGGGATGAGTCACCTTCTAGAGGTGTCATAGGTAAAAAAATATCATAGATGATTAGTTGAACTCAGTGTGGCAGGCAAAGCAGAAGCATGTGACACTCATAAATTATAAAATATAAACCAAGATATAATTATTACGCTTTGTCTGCAAACCAAGAGTAATTCAACTAAAACATGTAACCAGCAACAGCATGTCTTTGGTGGTTCTAAGAATGTGTAGCCAGACAGAGTGTCCATGCATTTCACACAAACATATGAGCAACGTGACTACCAAAGGTGCAAACTGGACATCAGATGTAGGACAATCAAACTGAGAAATATGATTAAAACTAACCCTAATATTTACCGAAAATAATAGAATACTGTGCAACATCAGCTGAATTATAATCAAGATTACAATTAGAATATAATTGAAATAGAAATTAGAATAGAATAGAATAGAATAGAATAGAATAGAATATTTCAATTGGAAGGTACCTACAACAACCATCTAGTCCCATTGCCTGACCATTTCAGGGTTCTACAAATGTCTCTTAAATACTGACAGATGTAAGCCCCAAACAGCCTAAAAGCATCAGCACAAGAAGGAAATATGAAGAAGTAAATATAAGCACTAGCAGTTTTGTATACTTATTGATGGTTAATAACATGTAAAATTAACTTCATTAGCACGAAGTGTGCTCTTAATGAATGAGTTTAGTAACATTTTTTTAAATTTTGAAACTGTCCTGATGTGTCAGTTTTTAAAATATATCACAACAATCTCCAATTCCCTGGAAAATATCAACATACATGTCTGTATTTGAATCTGGATACATATTAAGTTAAAGCAGTCCTTGACAGCAAAAGTTGCCACTAGCCTGCCTTACTAAAAGATTTGATATTTTTTAATATCAATATATAATTTTAAGTATTCAAAAACCTTTAGAAATCACAGTCTAAGATATGAGACCTTCCTTGTGTTTGCAATTTTTATGCAGCAGGCAGATTAGATCAGTGTACAAAATTTCATTCTATGACAAAAGCAACCATATAATCACAGAACATTTTCATTTGGAAGGTACCTGCAAGGAAAACTTTCCTGACTCCACACAGGGCTGCCTCAAAGTTAAACCATATAAAGCAAGAGCAATGTCCAAATGGCTGAACACCTAAAGGCTTGCAGCCATGGCCCCTTTTTCTTGGTTCCAACAACAGACCACCCTCTTAATGAAGAGTCATTTCCTAACACCAAGTATAACCTTCACCTGATGCAACTTGAAGCCATTCCCTCACATCCATTATTTGTGTAAGAACAGCAATATTTAGAAGTTTGCTAAATAGAATGGAGAAGATGATTGAAAGGTATACTTCTGCATTATAACCTCATATTACTGAAAGGTGAAAACAAATTCAGGAAAAGCTGGTTATCTGCAAACATTTGCAAACCTAATTGAGTTTGGGCAATTCTGAAAACCATCTCCAGATATTCACACAGTCCTAGATAAAATGTCTTTTCTATCAGAACATTCTCATTCTTCTAATTAGATATAAATAGATGAAAATCACCAATATTGCAACAAAATTTAAAACACTGTTTCATTTCTTTTAAAAATTTTAGAAGATAAACAAAAAGCAAAAAGTTGGAAATATAGCATTTTATATTTTTCTGAAATGTTGCAAGTACTTATCTTCTAATAACAGATTTTTTGCAAAGCTTCTTAATATTTTTACCAAGCTACATTGCCTCTCATTTTCATTCTGCTAGGAAGCATACTTTTTAATTCTAAAGTAAATTTCAATAGCAAACATTTTCCAATATATGTAAATCCTGCATTATCATACTGTGCATTGTTAAATATTGTTTCAGTAGATCTTGTAAAACTGCAGCACTGGCACCAAAAACCTCTTCTATACTACTGAGATAAATAAATCTCTGGAGAAGGCACGATATTCTTTTCTACTGCAGGAAATATGGAAGTGTATTAAACTTCTGAACTGAGATTTGGTTTTGGAAAATGCTAAGTGCCTACTTTCACTATCAGCTAAGATAAAGGTTTAGTATGAATCATGTGCACTTTAAACAGTACTGACAAGAACAATGTATTATTAAGCATTGAACTCTGCCACAGCAAATAATATTTATCTAACAAAATATAACAAGTGACTGACATTTTCTATATTAATGTCATGTTTCATCATTTTAGAAAATGTATTTTCTTAATTCCTACAGAGTGCCCTAGGTGTCTGAAGCTTTAGTAGATGTATGACATACACTCTCTGTTCATAACATCTCACAGGCTGACTCACACTGGAGAATAGAACACTCAGGGAATCAAAAGTAAATTATACAATAAAGAGGAAATTTAAAAATAGTATAAATATCCGTAGTGTGAAGTCCTGATGTAAAGACAAAAAGTCTGACTATTCAGACAGAAGTTAGCACAATAAACTGAGAATCATAGGCAGTATCTGAAAGTTACCCCACAGGCCCTCCAGACTTTTAACAGCCCATACTGAATTACTAATCTGAAGGTCTGAGAACTGCTACTTCCATTAGAAAAGATAACTGTTCCTCAAGAGACAGTTAGACAACAGAAGTTGAGACTTTGCTTAAAGAGATGAGACTGAAAGCTGACTGTGTTTCCATTTTAGCAATGCATGAAGTTCACTGTAAAAAAAAAGTATTTTCTTTTGTTACTGGCAAAAAAAAAGGACAGATGAAAATAGGGAAAAGAAGGAAACAGAAACACAGGTGAAAAAAAGTAAAAAGTGGGTTAGGATTTTTTCATAAATGCAGGTCTTACATTCAAAGTTCACCTGACTTCAATAAATGTCATGATCTTTTTTGGAAGATTCATGAACTGAAAGAATCATATATGCAGCATATTACTGACAGTTAGACCTCTTATTAAGTGTCATTTTGAAATTACAGACTTAAATGCATATCTTACTTTATACCTCCACTATTTGTAAAACCTTTTTGCACAATATTTTTTTGAAATGGCATATTTTGATCTTTTGGTTAGACCTTCTCAAGCATTTTTAGTTCATCAATATTTTCTCCCCTACTACAAAAATAGCACATACACATTTCAGGTTCTTGCCTTGGGACAGTCTATTAACCTGCACTTGAAAGCAAACACTGGGAATTTGACAAGTGTGTCAAAACAACCAAGAGTGAAATCATTACATATATAAATACCCATATATTTACTGCAAGATTAATGTGGAGGAAAGGTGCTAATTTGAGAGTTGTCAAGTGTCAGCTCCACAAAAAGCAATGCCAAACCCATATAAAGTTTACACTCTCTAGAGCAATGTAGGAATTGCTACATTCAGTAACGAAAAATAATTCAATATTTGCAGTGCTTTGCTGCTTCATCTTCCCTTCAGAGAAAGTTTAGAGCACAATATGATGCTAGTCTTATATTTTTGATGATCTTGAAAGTTTTATATTAACTCAGTTCAGAAAACAGAGATTATTAAACAAGAAAATATCTTCGGCATGAAACATCTTGCAATCATATAATCTCTTACATCTTTTATATATGAGGAAAATGTTTTAAAACACGCTATGCCTCTCACATAGTTTTTTGATGGTTTTGTCAGCTTGCTTGTTTTCCCACAGTGAAATCCCTTGCACTCATTTCCACCATCCTTTCAACACACCTTTTGTTACACCATCTGAAATGCCTGGCTTTGTGCTGTTACTAAACACACAGTCCTGAAGGGCTGCTGCAACTGCCTGCTCACACACTGCAGCAGCATTGAACTCAGTCGGGATGTTCTTTCAAGTGCTTTGAAATACCTTGAAATACAGAAGGTATTATAGAAAAGCAAACTCTTTTCTATTTTATCCATGTAAACAGAAATCTATTGTGTCTTCTGCTGTGAGCTAACAAAGACTGCTGCATGACAGAAGGAATGCAATTCAGAATTGCCATGAGAGTAATCCTTTCAAATGCATCTAGAATTGTTCAGATGATCAAGAAAAAATGCAGCCATGAGTGTTCATACAGTTTATTAAAAAAAAAAGAAAAAGTTAGGATGAGTAAAATATTACTCTAGATGAGATTATACAGGGCCTGAAAGACATTTTTGTACTTAATACCAATTCTGGAAACCTTACCCCAGTTTTTAACTAAGTGTGAAAAAGTGTCTACTGATAGAACAAATTAGGAGTGAAAATATAATAAAAAGACATAAACTGGAAAAAAATAGGATTTGTTTATGACAATTAAACTTTTTAAAATTAAAAGAAAAAAGTATTTATACTAAGAGGCTCTCTGTGTATTTTATTCAGGTAGCCTAATAAAAGTTGTTACTATTAGGAATTGCTTTTCCTCTTTATATAACTGGATTAGCAACGCCACACTAAGTGTATTTCTGGTGAATTACCCAGAACCCCAAGAGACTTTTTCAGTTTATTGTTTCATGCTTCAAATTGTACCTATAAAGCAAATGTATTTGCAATTTGCTGGCTATTTTCAATTTTAGCTTGTGATACACAGAGGCTGTGAATTATAATAAACAGTTCAGAAACTACCATCATTTTTCACATACAAAACTGAGGAAGGTATTCCATCTATGGTATGCAATCCTTTTTCTTAGTGTTAAAACACAAGATCAATTATGAGTTTTAGGATTAGCCCTAGGTACTGGGAGATGTTCCTCACTGGCAAAGGACAGGTTGGTTCTTACAGTACAAAGAAAAAGATTAGCTCTGTTAAATGTATTTAGCGTTTATGTGCCACAAAACAACATCAGAATAACAGAGGAAATCTTTAAATATGACATAGAAACAAGAATCTCCCGGTACGTGGTTGCATGACAAAGGTATGATCTCTTTCTCCACAAACATTGCCAGCCTTGGGCAGATGGAGCATGGCAGGAGCTGGAGGAAGGCAGTGCTGGGAGAGTTGTGTGCTGTCCCTTGCTGGGGACAGTCTGTGGCCTTAAGTCTGCAGCACAGCAGCAGCAGGAAAATCCTGCTGGGGGATGAAGTCCTGACATCACTGACCCTGGCAAAACTCCCAGAGACAAGATTTCTCCCAGGTTTTTAATACTTTAACATGCTGTAGAAACCAGACACAAGATAAACCCATTCTAGCCTACGAAAGGTTTGGGGATTTTTTGCCTGACTTAGGTAATGAAGCTATTGCAAATGTTCCAGATCTCAAGGAGGTATATAATTTTTTTTTTTAAGTGGAATGTATCTTTATATCTATGTAGAATAGAAAAATGAATGTAATATTCTCTAGGAGATTGCTTAATGTCATCACTATGCTGTCACTGAAAGCCCCCTTAATATTGGAGCCTAATTTGCACTTCTACCAAAATTTCAAAATTATGAAAAAGATGATGTATCTTTTGTCCTGTTCCAAATTTAATGAAAAAAATAAGTTACCCTTTGTTGCAGAGAAAACATGAAATCTAAAGCTACCTGTCCTTAATGCTATGTAACGCTTATTCTATGAAAGGTTTAAATTAGTCTCCAGAAAGCTGGCACCATTCCATTTTAAATATATAATTTAATTCTTTACTTCAAAACCTATAAGAAGCATCTCTGTATTAATTTTTTTTCATAGGAAAATTTGACAGATTTAGTCCCTTATGAATCTCATTTAAAAATACATGCATTTAAATGCCAATTGGGACTTTCTCTAGAGAGCTAGGAACAAAGGTTTTAAAGTGGAATTTGGAAAGAAGAATAAAGTTAATGTTTTTATTCCCAAGGTAGCTGAATCTTTTCCGGATATTACTGGTATCTGCTACTATGTCTATTCTGGCAAACAGAACTATTTCTCCTTAGATTTCATAGAATACTTTTTAGGTATTCTGACAGGGAAAAAGCCTCTGAAGAATAATCAAACCTTATTTTTAGCCCCTGTATCAACGCTTTGTTGAACCTAAAGACATTAAACTATTACTACTTTTTGTTCCACTAGACCTTCTGCAGCAAGACACTATCAAGAGCACAAGACCATAATGATCAATAATAAAACTACCACATATTTATGCAGCGGGATATTATTAAGTCCCATTGAAAAATGGAATAGAATTTGAAATAGAGATTATACTGATGTTGTTTACTAAGTTCATTTTACATAGATATTTTTCTTTGCGTTGAAAGAATTTATTCACTAGGGCTTTTTAGATTATAAGTGTGCTAGTTCTTTCATTTTACATAATAAATCACATTGGATTTTCAATAGATCAGTCATTCACGTTAAATCTTGGAATCTGTACCAATAGTATGTCTGCTCTGACCTCACATTTTTTGATCAAAAAAGGGAAAAACTTCAGATTTGAAATACTAGAAGAAATTGCATATCTTTCTTTCTGAGCTTACAAACACAATACCTGGAGGTAAGATTACTCAAATAATATTTGTGCATTTTTTAACAATTACTTTATAATGTATCATCTGTCTAGACTATCTCAGCTTTTCAGTCTCTGTAGAACTTATCACAGGAAAAGATACAGACTTCTATATTTAATTTTTTTTTATTTTAATTTTTTTCCTTTTGTTTTCAACATGTTTGTGCAAGCCTCATTGAATAAGATAAGTGGATGTTCTCCTCCTGTATAACCCCAGAATATAGAAGATTTCTTCAGTGTACAAAGAAATACAGATTTATGCTCCTAGGATAAAAGCTTACTGTAGAGGTTAAGTTTGGTTTCACAGGATTTGCCTCTTAGGTTATAATTTCAAAGGCCCAGTGTGCTGTTAGGGCCAGAGCTCTTTTTGATGGATAAACCCCTAATACCTTGAGACATAGTAACAGGGGTAAAACTAAGGTTACTATGCTGTTCTACTTCAGGTACTGTGAGATTCACTAAAAAAATTTGCAAGTCAGGGAGAATGTGAAGGCTCAGCTGGCAGTCGATAATTTTTTTCCTCTCTGTGAAGTCTGCAGCTTTTTTCTATATATAAGCAATCTACTTGAATGTGATGAAGCACTAAGGTTTCACACACTTAAAGACAAGTGATAAATTGAAATGACATGGCTCTGTTGCTAGTTTACTGCTGAAGTAATCCAAATACCTCTTTAGTTTTTGCTACTGTCAAATTAATTTGTGTAAAATGTGCCAGGAGAGAACTCTAAAAGGGAAGATAGATATCCCATTATAATCTTCTTTTTTAGTGCATGACTTACTTCAGGCTGCACTACTTCCTGAAACTTCAAACTAAAGCATAGATGTAAAATAACCTTCCATACAAACCACATTGCATATAAATGCAAATATAAATAATCAAGACAGTATCTTTATTATTTTCTTTTTTAGAATATAGTTCAAATACGAGATGAATGCTACAACAGAAATACAGGGTTTTCTTCTACTGTTTTATGAGTTGCATCTTTTTCTATGCATGTTGCAAAGTACACAGTTTTGAACAAATATGGAAAGGAAGAATGAATATTATATAAGGAAAGAGATGTGAGTTTATGATACAAACTTTGTTTCCAACTTATGTGCTAAAACCAATGTATTGAACAAGTTTCTATTGTACAAACATACCTGTTTTGCCTTGGTATGTGCACAACTAATGGGGCTAGTAGTGCACTCAGCAGTGTAAGGAAAGAATGAACTGCAGATTTTAAACAAATGCATTTACTACTGTAGTTTCTTGAAACTGAGATACTGTGACAACAGAAAAGTATTTATGAAAGATTTACAGGAAAACTCTCTCAGAGAACCAACAGTAGGAAGATGTAGGACAGTCCTGAATGGGATCCAAACTGACTAAAAGACATTTCTTCTTAACTCACATCGTTAAGTGTAAACATGAAGCCTTTATTCTTCACTAGCATTTTTGTCTTGTTCAATCTAAATATTTTTCATTTCAAAGCTAATTGCTTTGTAATACTATCAAACTCTTTAATTGAAAATACAGTGGTTTCTTTGAAAATTGATGTGAACAAAAATTCACTCTGATATTAAGAATATTTTAATAACTGTGAAAATTAGATTTATTCTCTACCTAGCTCGACTCACTAAGTATAATCATCCATTAACAAAGGAATGTTTTGAATTGTGACCTTACGTCTTCATTGATGCATGCAGAACTCTGAGGGCCTTCAAAATTCCTCTGACAATACATTAGACTTAACAGTGTATTTGAGTACAGACATCATGAATATGAAGCAGTTTCTTAAGCCCTGTGTTACAGGACTTACCAGAAAACAATACATATCTGAGTGAAAACAGTATGTTGAGCTTGTCAAAGGGGAGTGTTATATCTCTTCACAGCTTGAGGATACAGAGAACACAGCAGTTGCAGCAATATCAGGACCTTTGGGAGAGCATGCCGACTTTCACTCCAACGTGCACGTTCATGTTTTTACTATTCAGTCTGGAAGAGTAACACAGGTATTTCTGTCTTATCATATGTGTAGAAACCTGCATTTGCAGCATTTTGAAAAACAAATTTCAATTAGCATCTCATGGTTGTTACAGAATTATAAGAGTCTTGAAAAAAAAAGGATCCTGGAATGCCTGTGTCTAATTGCTAAAATTGTAAACATCATCTGGTGTGCTCTTTCTACCTGCCAAAACCTCTAAAATGTGAAGGTGATCATTACATTCGGTGGAGCTATGTACCAGCCAAGGACGAGTCATGGAGAATTTTGTAGCTAGTCACTTCTTCTGATCCCTCTCCTTTTTCAGTGTATTACATCTTGTTTTGGTCATAGGCTTCCCCTGGTTTTCATTAGAGATAGTGTGTATATGGCCAAAATTCGGTGTTGGATACCAGTTTCACATCTGTTACAGAGTTGTGCAGAGTCTGTTATTTTGGCATCTAAATGATACAAATCCTGTTTTTAATAAGTTGCAAATTAAACATTGATTTAAATTTGCATGATATGAAAACATGTGAATATGATTGGGCATAATATAGGATTGAAAATACTAAACTGCTGAAAAGGTAAGGCTTTTAAACTTTCTGTTATTTCTTTTGTGCACTTTTAGTAGATGGAAGATGAGCTTTTGGCTTTAAAATTTCTGACTGGCTAAACTACAAAAACCTGAGTCCTGCTAAGGTGATCCAAAAGAAAAATTGGGAAGGTTTGTAGCTCTTTGCCTTCCTGTCTTGGTTGTGTCCCAAGTCAAAGCTATATTCTACAAATAATAACTCTAGCAGCATTGACTGAAGATTTCAATAAGCTCTAACCTCTCTGCATAAGTACCCCTTCACATACATTAATCCAGTGGCTGTAAAGCAGTCATTGTGGGGACCATTTACCAGGCTTTTAAGAAACACCATGGAGTGACTCATCCAGAAAATACCTGATAATTCATTTTACCATCATAGAATACTGAAAGACTTTTTCTTTCTTATTAGTTTGACTGATGCTGCACAGATTTTTGTTACTAAAATTGCATTACTTCCACCAGAAGTGAAATTGTTATTTTGTGGAATTGTAGATTTGTCTTTCCTTTCTCGCTTGCCCATTTTTTCTAATTATTGATCAATTATTGATCAATGATCCATGATTTAGTGTGCAAATTGTTCATCATCTTCCAATTTATATCTTTGCTAGGAAAGAAATATCAGATCTTGTCATCACATCATGTTAACTGCTACTGTGGTTTCCTTGTACTCTCATTTCAACAAGCAGTATCTCACAAATATGAGGCATACAAGTTAACAACCCCCAAAGTTTGTAATCTGGTCTCCCAGCCTCAAGAAGATATATTACGTGGAAGAAGAGACAACATTGATACAAGCTCTAATGCATACATATTTCAGAACAGCATTCCTTAAATTTATATTGGGATAGATTACCCAAGGGGAAATGAAATTTTGCAATTAGAAAATGTGCTATTGAGTCTTGCAGCTTGCAGGCATTGTTATCAAGGTTCACAATCAAGGGTTTACATGGGACTTGGCCTCCTACCACAGAGAGCTGATGATCATATCATAGGAGATTTCTGTTTTGCATCAAATGCAATTAAACACATTTAATTCCATCAGGACATACATTATAGCTACAGAAATGGAGCATATGTGGAAGAGGATGCTCTATGTATTAACTACAGAGGAACTACCATGGAGTTATTGTTACTTCATGCTGCTACCAATACCAGTTTTCCTATTATACACAACTCTTTTCCAAATCTCCAGATTTACAAAAGAACAAAAATGTGCTGGTTCCTGAATCTGACATTGAGTTGCCGTAGCTCTTAATTAAAATCTACATAAAATTTCCAACCCTAATAAATGCTAATCTGCAGTGCCCAAATCCTCAGAGCAAGTAAATTAAAAGAACTATACCCAACTTTAATTAAGTTACATTATCTCAAATAGCAATCAAGGGAAGAGGAATATATTTTATGATTTGTTTTGCAAACATATTTACTACTCTATCAGTAAGTATTATCCCTCTCCCCAAATGAAACATGCTATGGGAATTAGCTCTTAAGAATTATTCTTACTTGTGTCTTCTGCAGTGAAAGAGAGAACAAATAACTTTAAAATTCTGCTATCAATCTGAAGGTTTCTCTGATAAGACCATGATTATGTTCATCAGAAAACTACTTCTGTTCTTTTATAGTTCTAAATTTTTTTAAAGATAAATAAATCTGTCCATTACAATTGTGTTTTTCAAAAACAGCCCACACAGTTTGGAACGTGCTTTGATTGCTTAGATAACAATCAGGAATTAAATTATTTAAAAGCAAAAGTTCTGCTTAATTAAAAATTTAATATATTACTGAATTAGCTGTCAACACCAGAACCAGAAAAATGGTTCAGTATGAACTGGACCACTTCATTTATTAAGTCTTTCAAAATAAGAGAAGGAGAAAAGATGCAACATAAACAAGAGAAGCAGTCTGAAAAAACAGGCCCTTGCGTTTATTAAGAAGACCATATAGATATAAAATACATAAAAACAAATGTTTGCAAGATCAGGATCCTAGTTCTAATCAGATTTTTCTCAGATTAAATATTGTTATTTGCTCCGTAACATACCTATAAAGTTTGAAGTGCTGCTGAAAAAAAAATGAAAAAAAATGTTTGCTGCTAATATTTGAGGAAAATTTTTCTTCTCTGCTCAGGATGGACTTCAAACATGGCCAGGTTAGGAAAATTCACAATATCTAGTATATTTTCCAAACTATTCATTTTAGAACAGAGGGAATATAAATAAAGGCTTGCAAAGAAATGTTTGTACAATCTAAAATGCAATTTGATGCTCTTGATAATCCTCTGAGAGACTGCAGCAATAGAAAAGTAAATTTACTATTTTTGTTCTTGATAAATGTGATTCCATCAGTGTTAACACATAACTTTTGTCAGTTTACTGTCCTATGTGCTAAATAAAAGAGTTTACCGACAAAATAAAAATCATTTTCCTACATGCACAGACAAATAGGTAGCAAGGAACATCTGGAGATTGCCTTGTCCAACCTTCTACGTGGGAGGACTCAGCCTACTCAAGTTGCTTAGGGCTCTCCAGACAGACTTTTTTACTATCTCCAAGAATGGAGATCTTCCAAACTTTTTCAGTAATCAACACATGACTTTGCCATAATGAAAAAAAAATAAATACCTTAATGTCTATTCAGAACTTCTGGTGCTGTGCCTGTTTTCTCTTGTCTCACAACTCTGGGTCTTAGAGGAGTCTGGCCCTGCCTTCCCCATACACTGTGCAGCAGCTGAAGGCAGCTGAGATCTCTGCTTGCAGCCTTCCCCACTCAAGGCTGAGCAAACCCTGCTCTTGCACCTCTACATGGTGTGCTACAGGTCTGTCACAGGGTCTTTCACAGGGCTCATGTACCACCTCTTCTGCAGGGAATGTCCAAAGCACACTGTCCTGGCTGCATGTGCACCAAGCGGATAGAAAACATCACTTCCCTCAAATAATTCATAAAAGTATTGGTATATCATTTGTGTTTCAATAATGCTTTGCTTCTAAATTAAATAAATACACACTTGTATATAAACGCACACACATTGGCTTGCACATTCAGTGCCATAAAAGTACACATTTTTAATATCTCTATATGATGTGCAACCATGCAAACAAAGTGCTAGAGTAAAATAGTCGTATTTTAGGATTGGGACCTTTAATGACATGAGGACTTATTACACCAAAGCCTTTATCTTATCCAAAAATGGAATCAGGTAAATAAAAATTTCCTACAATTCTGCAAACTAAAATTTAGAACTTTTTAATGGTGATCACTATCTGAGCTTTGACAATAATCCATGCCCAAGGAGGTAAATTTATAAAGAAATAAATATATTAAATGGTTTTTTAAATTATGTCCTGGAAAATCTTAAGATGAATGACAGCATGAAAAAAAAATCCCTACATAGTTAAACTATAGAGAACTCAGCAACGATTCCTTTGTGCCTCATTTACATTAAAACAACATTGATCCTATATAGACAACATAATTCTATGAATCCTGCAGACAGATTATAAAATATAAGGGTATTTCAAGCTGTAACTTGAGAGAAATAGAATTGTAAGGAAACTGATGAAGGAGTACACAGGGTTTAGCAAATTATTATATTTGAATGCAGAGCTATTCAAATTAGATAATTAAAAATGATGGCATGATTCTGACAGCTCTCTTCCAGTATTTCCAATATTTCATTAAATAGATCAAATACTGTTTCAACATTTTTCCTAGTTTATTTTCATATAAGTGGTGTCAAAAACAGGTGTAGGTGGCTCAGACTACCATTCTTTCCAATGTGGTTGAAAAATTCTTTAAAGGTTCTTGCATTCAGAAATATTAAGTATTTGCATTAATAACTCATTGAGCATGAATTTGTTACATGAATCCTGTTCCATAAGCAGAATGACTGAAGCTTTATTGATGCTAAATAAATTACATTTACAAGTAATAGACAAAATTAGCTGGAATGCATAAAATGTTTAAGACTTGACATAACTTAGACAAAAAGCAAACTTTCCATTACTAAGATATAGAGTAGCCTTAACTGGGAGCTTTTAGTCACATGATGATAGCCATATGCATTGGTTTAAATTAGAGTCAAACTAAATATTTTACTTTTCAAAATAATTAGGACAGCTATAGGGGACTTCTTATTCCCTGTAGAGCAAATTCAGTTAGCCATGATAATTTAATGGACAGTCAGGCCACACAATCTTATTAGCAAGGCTCCCCTTCAGCAGCTCCTGGAGTGAATTGTCATTCTCCACAGAAAAGCCACCATCCCAATTTGCATCTCACATATAGTATTCTCTCAAAGGGACAAGCATATTTACCCTTCGAGCTTTATTTATCATCAGTCATAACACATAATGTCCTATCCATTTTATTCACCATAGATTTTTACAAGTTCAAACTGTGCATCCATGCTATTTACTACTGGCAACTTCATGCTCCATATGCAAAGTCTTTTTTCTGATTGTAAACAGTTTCACCTATTTCATTTTTGCCAGTAGCCTCAGATAAATATTATGGAATGGCATTGATTGCATATTTATATCACACATCCTGTTTAAACACAGCTTCATTTCTTCTTTAATACCCAAGACAGAAGTAGAAATGACCCCATAAGAGTCATGCCACTCTCCAAGGCTACATTTATATAGCAGAGAGAAGGTGCACTGGTGGCAGTGGTAGTAAAAGGAAAACAGAAGAATCTGCAACATCTGCTAGCAAGTTAATGCAGACAAGTCCCCAGCAGATCATTCCCAGCCTTCACTGACTACTTTGTCATCACTCTTTTCCTCACCTACCTCAGCTTTGTGAGTGTAAGCACAGATAAGTGTTTTTGTGTTAAAATCACACTTTTGTATTGACACCCTTGACTATCTCGACTTTTCTAAACTAAGAAAAACAGGGTTTGGTACACTGCTATTGACATTTTTGTCTTAAGTCTCTTTGAATGGCTGTTTGGAGTGTGGGAACACAAACGGGGTCAGCAGGTATTTCAAGACCTGGCAGAGCTCTCTGCGGGAAGCGTGCCCTAACTGTGTCTTACTGTGCAATTTAATGCAGTGATGTTCAGTGCACTGCTGTAAGCTGCTACACTCTTCCCACCCCTTGTCTTAGAGGCTGCTCCATTTCAGGGATATATGTAATCCTTGCACTAGTTTATAGCTCACACATGAAAGTTTCACCAGATGGCAAGATCATCACCAAGATGATGTGCAGTTTTAGGACATGTTTTAGGCATTCTTTGTTTGCTGTTACGTAAGTAATTCAAAAAGGCAGAAAGAGTTCCTTCCACTGTCCACTGAACCTCCCCCAGAACATGACAGAGTAAATGAAGCAGAGGTACGCTTACAAGCTGCAGACCTCTTGGTTTAATTATTTCCTTTACTAGCAGTAACCTCTGCACTCCACTAGAAGTGTCATATTTCAGTTCAACTTACTGCCTAATGTAATTTTCTTATTTTCTGCTTTTGAGTACCTGTATTCACTAATAGTAGTTACAGAGAGAAATACTAGATTAGCCTAAAAATAATCATAAGAGACCACATTCTACTATTGTTAGTAATTGAATTTGCCCATTGAAGTTTAACAGTTAAACCATTCCTATCTTATAGCTGAAAGGGATGATGATTTCCTTTGAAAATCAAATTAAAATAACTAATAAATCCAGCATACTCTGTTCAGTGTCATCCTAGTTTATAGTTTTCTAGCCACTGTCCACAGGTTTGTGCTGTTAAATGAAAACATAGTTAAACAGATAGAAATGTTTTTCAGATATTTAAATGTTTTTCAGATATTTTATTTCACGAATTTATGGTACAGAATAGGCCATCGTAAAAACTGGCCTCTACCATAATGCAAACTAAATGCAATTTACTCATTTGAAGCTTGTGAATGTAAAATTTTTGTCAAACAAAAAGCTAGGCTCAACAAGATTTTGTCCAACAAGATTTTGTTTTGAAAAGAAACACATTAAAAATAGATATATTTTTAGGAAAAGGGCTAGGATAGGGACCTGGATGGGCCAAAAGAGAAGTTTTTGACAAGATACTCAACCTACCTGTGTCACAAGTTTCCCAGGAAGATAAGGAGGATAATAGCTTTTTAGCCCTTACACTGGATGGTGAAGCTTAACTCATAAAGGACTTTATCCAAAGCCATTAAAGCCTATAGAAATCTCTCATTGACTTTAATGAGCTTTTGTTCGGGTCTTTTACGTGACAGCTGAAAGACTGCCATTGATTTTAAGCCCTAATTTTGTAAAGTTCTTCCATATCCCCAGCTTGGAGGCATTTGGTAACATATAAATGTATAAATAAGAGCATTATTAGATAAAAATTGCCTGGTTTACTTTTTAAAATTTTACAAGAGCTTCTCACTGCACATGTGTACATTCAGAAACATACTGGTTATTGCACGCACTGTTTCTTAGATACCCTCTCATACTGGTTGGATAACCACCCCTGCACTGCTGAATGCCAGCTCTAAACATTTAATCTAAACAAAGTACTGTCACCCTTGTTTTTACAGTGTTATATGTTTTTACTTCGGTAGTAGAATTTCTCATGCATTTTCTATAAACATAGTCCTTGTTTTTGTACCGGCCTAGATTGTTTTGAACTTCTAGATTGTTTTTCATTCCTTTCTCCTAAGGAGGAGAAAGATGATAAACTGTGTCATTATCCTGTGGAACTGTAGAGGTGGTAACCTCATTGACCAATCCATGATTGTCTTAAGAAAGATATAAAATTGAGAGAATAAAGAAAGGCAGGTTCTCTCTTTTCTGGTCCTGCCTGGGTGGTCCTGACCTGCTCTGAAATCTGCATGTTTCTTTCGTGTCCGACAGTGCAACAAAGTACAGTTTATAATGACTTTTCCCTTGATTTAGCCAAAACATTGGACACAAAATATAAATTGTCACTTTGCTTTTGTGCTGATATTATCCTGACTATATAAGCAAAAACAATACCTGATCTGGCATAAAGTTAACCCTTTAAAATTTTTAGGAAGTTTGAAGCAGCAGAAGAGCCTAATACTTCATCAACTCTTTATAATATCTCCCACATTTCTGATCAAAGAAAGCAGAAGCATTGCCAGGAACATTACTTTTATATTTCCTATGCTGTTGAACTACAACCCATAGTAAAAAGGTCCATCAAATAGGAAAATCACCAGAATGAAAACAAAAAGAAGAAATTTCAAAAAGTGGTATCTTCATTATATAAGGCATTTATAATCCCATTTCTGTGGCATGCCAAATAAGGAATGCTAACCTATTATTATAACAGCTTGACTTCACTCAGAATTTAGAAACAGCAACAGGTAATTAAACAGAAACCTCTATCCTAGTCCAGGTAATTGAAAAAAAAATCCAGCAATATGTAATTTTTTACCCCTTAAAAAACAGTAAAAAAATGCAAGTTCTCTAGGTGTTTACTGGCTTCTATTCAAAGCAGTTATTTTCACTGTTGTGCATGGCTGACAGATTTCCAAATCTGAAACACATCAGTATGAAAGCAATAGTGTTATGTCACCTGCCATTCAGTATTACACAAAACGTTTTTTAAAGACAATGTACAATGTATAGTAGCTATTAACTAATTAATTTAGTCCCATATTAAGGTAGTTAATATTTAAGTTTTGATCATATACAGAGTTTATAGCATTTCCAATTCAGCACTAACCATAGATACCCGGTTATTTTTGTAATATTGGTTAAGGTATTCATTTCATTCAAGGACACAATTAAGCAATAAGGAAATGGTAAACCTTTAGAAATCTTGGTTTAAATATTTTCATTTTATTTTACACACTTCAGGAAAATATATGTCTATTCTTTAAAAATCCAATTTTAGTCCTATAAAACCATGCAATAACACGATATTATTTATTTTATAACATTTTTATGAACTAAGTAAACACAATTTAATCAGGCCAAGTTTCACAGTTTAGAAATTTGTGTCTCTCCAAAAGTGCATCTAATTTAGAACTTGATTGGTATTGGGGTTTTTACTTTGTCAACCTAACCCATTAGGCCATTACACATACTGTTATTCTCCAAGAGAAAAAGTAATTCTAACATCTGTTCTCAATCTGTTTTTCCATAATTTCCTTTTATGCCCCATGTAACTCATTAAGTTCATCTACCAAACATTACTGAGTCTATCTGCACTATGAATGTCTTTACTATACAACCACATGAAAATAGAAATGGTAGCTGCAACATAATCCACTAAAATCCCCCTATTTCTACTGCATCTTTTCATCAAAAAAAAAATCGTTTTGAAAGTCAGGATTGTGACACACATAATGTTTAACCTAATGTCTTAAGTGACCTATATACTAACAAATTGAGAAAAACATGTCCATGTCTTACCATTGTGTTGTCTGTTCCTTATGACTGCTGCAGACTTGAGAGAACATTTTTTTTAGAAGCACATACCTTCTGAATGGCTTGAAAGAGTGATTTTAATACTTTAATTTACTAGTGCAAATAATCTCCAGAGTATAGAAGAGCAGTAGAAAATGTCCCAGTAACCTAAAATCTTACATGTGTAGGATGAAAAGAACCTGGAGTGCAGTGTGTCCTTCTAAATACACTTTCCATTTTCATCTACAGACAAAAAATGTCTCTATTTTATTATTCTGAAGCTAGTTTCTAACCCAGTGATCTCTTCTGCCCCTTCTGCTTGCATTCAGTGATTGCTGTTCTAATTTAATTTGAGAGGAAAATACCTATTTACAGCTGACTTGCCCATAATGTTTTCATCAAAGCAATACAAAGGTCATTCTTCCTGCAGAAAGATAAAGAATTCACTGTCAAAACCTGTCCTGCTAGCTCTCAAAAGTGCCATTGCTATAAGAAAAGTGATATACTATCTGATGCTAGCTAACAATTGATGATTAATGTGAGGTCAAAGCCTAGTGAAGGGGATTTACTGATATTTATAAACATCAGTGAATTGAGAAAAAAATCTGAGGATATTTGGATTTACCCCAACATTCTATCTTGCATGAAAGCTGCATGGTGCCTACCTTGAGGATTTTACCTTGTATGAATTTCTGTGTGAGCTGCTGTAAATCTGAAACCAATGTCCAACTGCTAAAGGTTCCTTATGCTCGGAGACTACATTGGCAATATATTTGTAAGTGAAAAGAAGATTAGTGGCTTTATGACTAAGATTTATGTTGGGAATAGAGAGTGACAGAGAAAAGCTTATTAAGGGAGGAAAGAGATATCTGCACAGGATAGACTGAATTAGATTCTGCAGGAAAGGTCTTCTAAAACTAGATATTAGAAATCTTAGAAGATAGTAAAAGGAAAATAATATCAAAAACTAGCAAGAAATACAAGCACAAAAAAGTGAGATGAACTAAAAGAAGGCATCAGCATCGCATACTCCAAATCAGATAGTAGGTCTTTTTTGTACTATTTCCTGAGAAGAAATTATTTCAATTTAATAATTGGGCTGAACTTCAAGAAGCCAGACAAACTCATAAGGTCCTTCTTGTCACTAATTCAATTAGTCAGTGGGATGACTTCTGTATGAAATAGATATGAAATGCATAAGGGTAGAAAAATCCAATCTTGACAACTTCCCTGTGACAAACAGTGAGTTTTTTTAATGACATTAGAGGAATATTCTCTCTTTAAAAAAGAGAGAGATCCTGTATGTAGAATAGGGCTAAAAGAGTTTGCATTTCCACATCAGGATACACAGTTTATGCAACTAGTTCCTGCATGCTAGATTAAGTTAAAACAAGAACAAGAATCTTTACAGTGTGTAACAAAGCCAAAACCAAACCCAAACTAGAGTTCAGAGAAAGAATTTACTATCTTCCTGATTAAAAGAAGCACACTTATAACCGTCAAAAAACAGACTTAAAGGTTACATTTCCTTTTCATTCAATCTGCAAAGAAAATTTAAATATTCACTTTGGGGACAGTTTTGAAATATATCTGCTATTGTCCACTAACCAATTTACCAGTTAACACTTGTTAGGCACGATTACAATGTCCCAATTCTTTATCCCAGTACTGGCACTATAGCAAGACAAAGCTCCTAGGAGGGAATCATTCCAAATTATATCAGCTGGCAAAATGTCCTCAGGGAGCATCTGTCAGCTACAGGGAGCCGGCTCACCCTCTGGTTACTATTCCAGTATATCCCTCCAAATTTAAAATCTCTACCACATCTCCTTCCATGTGGGGAATTGAAAGAAGTCGTTATTCTTTTTATAATAGCTAAGAAAAAACTCAATATCCACTGACCAAGGCATATTATAAAGTCCAATAATTAACACAAAAATAATAAAACTACAATCACAATCAATTCATACTCACTGTGTTTCACATATGCACAGTTTTTCAGTTGTAAAGTGTGACATACAGAGAATTGACTTACAGGACCAAAAGCATTGCTGTCAAAGCTGTGTCCATGGTGATCCCCTTCCACCCAAATATGACCATGTGGAACTTTCACATACTTCTTTTTGTATCCAATGGTTCTAAGCAGAATTGGAAAAAAATGATTAGTTAAAAAGATTTTAAAAATAAACAACTCCCAAAAAACTAAACGAACAAACAAAAAACACCCCAAACCCAACAATGTTTTGTCAGGAAAATTCACGTATTTATGGTTTTGGAATTTTTCCTTGCATACAACTCAACATCAGCTTAAAACTACCTACACTGAAGTCCTTTGGACTTCAAGAGTGTTACTCAAGTCAAAATATATAAAAATTTTGTATGGGTGGGTTGCACTGTCAGGGCCAGTTTACAACATTGTTTTGTCAGAAATCACATCTCAACAAAGGAAGAAGACACTTTGCAGCTAAATATAATTAACAGATTATTAACTCCAGCTCTGTAGTAACAAAATTTTGAATCATCAGATTTTATCTCAGGTAACTACCAGTGAACATACATATGTTGCAGTCACATAAAGATACTGTTTAAGATTGTTTCTCTTCATCAAAAATATACTGTTGTATCTGAACTGGCCTCAGATTCAGAGTATAGATTCCTGCAATGATTCTGTCCTGGGGCTAGGATTTGTTCAGCCGTAACAAGCTAAGCAGGATAAACTGGGAAAAAAAAAAACAACCTTTAAGACAAAGCCAAGTGATGGGAAAACAATGACATTGATGCCATCCTCTACAGAAAATCATACCACTGCAGCATGTCCCAGTATTACACAATGACAAACTACAGATTCGTACTGAAGCTGAGGTGCAGAGTATGCAAAATTCCTGTGTTTAGTTCCCCAAGTAGCTGTCGTTTTCATAATGCCAGTCTGCCTTCTACTGCACACTTCTGCCTTCTTTCAGATGGGACCTGTTATTCTGCAATCACTCATGCAGAGAAGTTGTCGTGCTTTAACCCCAGACAGCAATTGTCATGCACACTGAATTATTACCAGGATGAAGCATTTACAGATGAGACTATGAATAGTGATACCTCTTATTTAGTTTTGAATAAACAAGTCTGTCCATAGACCGAAACAGACTTTTGATCTAGCTTGTTGCCTCCAGCTGCTCATCACTTTTCACTGTCTGGAAGATATGCCCTCAGAGCAGAAGGCAGAAGGAGCACACTCTAAAACTAAAAAAAAACCAACAAGAGAGAGAAAATCATCTTCACCAGGAGATTCAGCTGAACTGTGTAACAGCGTTAATCAGGGATATTCACAAGTCAAAATGAAAAATGCTGTGTTTTGGGGGGTTGGTTTTGCTTGGGGAGGAGGGTGAGTATGTTAAAAGGACAAGCTAATCAATAACCGGGAGGCCATGAAATATTAGATGAATACGGAATCCTCAAAAGTGCATTAACTTTGACTATATTAGTCAAACAAAAATAATAATTACTTTATTTGCAAGTCACAAAATCTGACTAATCCTTTTTCAAACAGCTATCTTTTGGCAGCTAAAATGAGTATGCCAGTACTATATTCTAACGGAATTTCTACATGTACTTTCATTGAAAGCTGAAAAAATAATAGTCTATTTGCAGAAAAGAAAAAGACTGATCTTAATTTTTTCTAGAACAGCTCCATATTACACATTATTCAAGACTAAATTCCTAAACCATTCAAAACAAAAATGTAAAACTGTCCTAGCTGGTAAATATATGATTTCCTAAACACAATGAGTATGCTATAATAATTCAATTATGCAAAAAAAGCAATTTATTACTATGCAAATATTTTTTAAAGAGATATGGCATACATTTTGGACAATAAATTTATGTTTTGAGATTTCATAATCATTCATCTCATTGATAATTTCTTTTACAACGTATCAATTATTGTACCAGTAAAATGTTTTAAAGTATAGGTTGAGATTTGTCCATTTATTCTGCTGTTTGATTGGACACTTCTGAAAATTATTAAATGGGTCTCTCCCATCAGTGATAAAGGCAAACAATAGCTCAAAAAATATTTAATTTTCTCTTCCATTCATCCTCCTGAATACACAAGAGTATATTGTGATAAAGTTTTGTGCCCCTAAAGACTTAATGCACAAGACTGAATTTCACTCAGAAGGGTGAAAAGATTTGAAAGTTAATTCTGCTGGCATGTTTACCTCATAAATGTCAGGAAAATAATATGGCAAATGCCAGTCAGTGACTCGATTTCAGACCAGACATAATCTCTTATCCCCAAATAATCTCCTCTTTTATTATGATTGGGAAATCACTAAGAGGAAGGGAAAAAAAGGTTTCATAATAAGTACTTAGGAACAAAATTGGAGGAAAAATATGGTCTGCATGGATAGGTCTTGCAAAGGCTTTCAGAGATCCTGTGAAAATCTAAGGGTTTAACACAGGTGTATGGTGTGTTCTTTAAAGCCTAGGTAAAAATAAAAAGATTACAGATTGCAGTAATTATAATTGGTTCTTTTTAATATTTCTAAAACATAGTAAATAAGTTTTTCTTTTCCACTCTTGGAATAAGCATCATAAACCAGAATATTTTTCTACAATTGTAGTAGAAATAAGTCTCTTGTTGTGATTAAAGAAGAATTATAACAAATTCTCATATTGAAAAAAGCAGATTATTGTACGCAGGTAGTTTTTACTTAGAGAAAATAGAATTAAATTTACAATGTTAATAAACATATTAAGGGAATAGGGAAGAAGAAAGAAATGGGGAAGAAACAAAAGCAGTAGTTCTAATTGTCTATTTTAGTAGATAGGAGTGATACTTCATGGATAAATCCCTTAAACTAAGCAGTTAAATGTAAAACCTTCCACTGTTCCATGTATAGGTTATATAAATCATCAGGTTTTTCCCACATGTAGGCTCAAAAGAAGAAAAAAATATATATTGTAAAAAATAAGCACCTGCCTACCTGTGAACAGAAGTGAGGCAAGAAAATCTATTTTGCAAAAACAATTCCTTCAAAATGTTACTGTAGTATTTGCATACGGCATTTATCTGGGGTTTTTGTATCCCCTCTAGCAATACTACTGCAAACACTGTCCTGTGGAAAACTCTGGAATTTGAAAACAAAAGTTTTACTCAAGATTTTCCCTGCATACATTAATAACAAACCATAGCAAAGGCTCATGTCACAGTGATCTGGATCATCTGTTTCTTGATATTGGTTTTAATTTTTAAAATAATTTCATTGCTGAGTTACTCCACAATAAAGCAATAAAGGATTCCTGCAAAAAAACCAGACTACAGGCTTTAGAAAGCCATGTTCGGTTCACATTGGTAAGTTATTTTTAATTACTCTTGCAAAGACTATGTTGACATTTTAAAAATAAAAACCCACCCACAAACTTGGTTTTCTTTCCTAAGAAGAGAGCCCAAATTGATTCATAGTCAAAATTAGTCATTGGCCCTCACTTCCATGAATCTTGAAGAAAATTTAATCTCTGGCCTAAATAGCAGGGGGGAGACCACATGTGTGTGCTACATTGGCAATATGGTTCCTGATCTAAAAGTACAAACTACCATTAATTTGTTTCACTAGTTAAACATTTTAGCTAGACTTGCTGAAATAAAAGTATTATCCATCTTTTTGTGCAATTCTCAAGGCCAAATTACTAACACAAACATAATTTTTGGAAAATGTTGATTCAACCCTTTTCCTTAAGGGTAGCCTTGCAGACTACTGCCATCAGCTTTGGGGTTTAGATCTATGCAAATGAATAACAGTTTCAAGTGTAATGATTGATAGCTTTGTGAAAAATAAATACAATACAAACTGAAAAATACTTTGGAATGCTTCTAGCACTCTTCAACAATGGCTGCAAAACTATAAATCCTCAAGGCAAATATTAATTTAAGGCACTATTAGCTCATCGGGAGTTTTACATCAATTCCTTGTGAGAGGTCTCTGCTACAAAGGAATTGTAGTCAATAATATAACATATTTTGAAAGCAATGCAAACTTTTATTTTTATTTCTTAGCTGAACATCCTTAGAGTCTTTTCTCTGACTGACTGTAACCATGACCTCTGCTAGCTCTCACACATGAAGTTTTAATTAAATTTAGAAGATATTTGAATGAATTCTTAAGAGAAAAATTGCTGTAATAATTAACTTAGTATTTGTTAATTTCATATCTAGTTCATTAGCATGAGTTATAATTACTGAACAATCTCTTAAACTTCACCAAGCCTCTACTAATGAAGTGTAGTCTTTCATTTTATTAAATTTACTATCTAATAAGAAAAAAATAAAAATTATTTAACACCTCTTATTCTTCCCATTTAAATGGTTTGCTTTAGCAATAATACAGACAAAGACATTAAATTACACAGATTTTGATATATAGAATCCAAACATCTCTTAAAAACCATACTGGTGTGAGCAAAACAAATAATTTCAGGTTTTACTGAAGTCTTTGACACATTAGTAATAATCACCTATACTGCTGTTGCTCAAACTGTGGTTGAACTCTCATTGGCTTAAGGACAGGCTCTACCAGAGTTGCAGTAATTTTCTTGTTCAGAACAAAATAGAATTGCATTTATCTTTTTAGACATTTTTACAGAAGTTTGTCTGAAAATCTGATTTACTTTTTTCTTACATATGAGGTACATTTTGAACCTTTGCAAAGTTTTTTCCTCCACAATTTAATAGCTAACAGATGTACTTATAGCTATCCTTGGCTGAGAAATAATTTCAATCTTGACAGTCAAAAATGAGCTCTATATGGTATTCTAACCACCTGCCCACAAGCAAGAAAAATCTGCTTTTTTAGGATGCGGTAGCGGTGCCAAAGCAAGCAATTTGGCTCGGCTAAGCTGGATGAGGAACGATTGCCTTCAGTTTGATTTGACCTTGAGAAACCCAAAGGTCTCAGCAATCTGCATATCTTTGGGTGTCATCAGGGAACAGACACTGTAGATAATGTCCTGTTTGCAGAGGAGATAAGACAAAAATACAAACTCTTTTGTAAAATAGGTAGTCTCTATCATACTAAAGAACAACTTTCTCCAAGCAACATGAATTGCTGTTCATGTTTATTGGGTTTGTGTGTGGCCAGGTTTCAGTAGCATGAGGTCTCTGTGAGAAGCTCTCACAAGCTTCCCCCCTGTCCAAAAAGGCCAAACCTGGCCAGCTCCAAGATGGACCTGCTGCTGGCCATGGCCAAGCCCATCAGCAGTGATAGGGCCTGTGGGATAACAGAGTAAAGGCGGAAAAGCTGCTGCACAATGGTAATTTCACCAAGAGAGTGATAATATATGTTGCAGCTCTGCATACACCAGGGTCAGTGAAGGAGGAGGAGGAGGTATTCCAGGTACCAGAGGAGAGATTCCCCTGCAGCCCATGGTACAGACCCTCGTGAGACAGGCTGTCCCTCTGCAGGGACATGGAGGCCCATGGTAAAGATCCACTTGCAGCCCGTGGAGGACCCCACACTGGATCAAGTAGATACTTGAAGGAGGCAGTGACCACAAGGGAAGCCCACTCTGGAGCAGTCTCCTGGCAGGAACTGTGGCCCCATAGAGAGAGGAGTCCATGCTGGAGTAAGTTTTCCTGCAGGACTTGTTACCCAGCAGAGGACCCACATTAGGGCAGTCTGCTCCTGAAGGACTGCACTGAATGGAAGGGACCCATGCTGGAGTTCATGAGGAACTGCAAAGTATGAGAAGGAGTCGCATTGAAAAAGTTCATGTTGGAGACTGTCCCATCAGAGAAACACCAAGATCAAGTAGTAGAAGAGTGTGAGGAGTCCTCTCCCTGAGGGGGTAGGAGCAACAGAGATGTGATGAAATGATCACAAAACCCATCCCATGTTCCCCTGCACCACTGTGGGGGGAAGAGGGAGAAAAAATCAAAAGTAAAGTTGAACCAAGGAAGAAGAGAGGGGTGGGAGAAGGTGTTTTAAAGATTTGGGTTTATTTCTCATTATTCCTACTCTGATTTGCTTGGTAATAAAATACTCCAATTTCCCCAAGCTGAGTCCATTTTGCCCACGATGGTAACTGGTGAGTGATCTCTGCTTGTCCTTATCCCCAGCTACAGGACTTTTGTTCTGTTTTTTCTTTCATGTCCAGCTGAGGAGGAGAGTGATAAGCAGCTTTGGTGGGCACCTGGCACTCAGCCAGGGTCAACTCACCACAATGTGGAATGTTTTCCACATACATTCATCTCAATCAAATTCACAGAATGAACAAAGATATTTGATTTCAAGTGACACCCAAATCCCAAAACATGAACCTTACTGCAATTTAACATGTAAGTTTTATTAGTATCACAGCAGGGAATCTTACACATGACACTAAACACCTTCCAGCTCCTAAGAAATCTCCTTTTTCACTTCCAGCACACACATACAGCCATCTGTGCCTTTCTACTTTAACTCTTCCCATACATGTATATAAAATCAGGGTTATATATATGAAGCAACTAAATTTTTTTCTAAAGGCCAGCTACAGACTATACATGAGAGGAAATAAATTGGTTAGGGAATATTCTCCAGTTGTGCACAGCTATTAACTTTTGCCTCAGAGCTGAAACCTGTTTTCCTTATAACCTGCAGATCCACTAGTTATTGAGAGGCCTGACTATAAAATTACATCTTAACTCAGAACCTGGAAAGTGCTGGAGAAGCCCTATTGCTTCGTGTACTGCTTCATAAGCATTACCAGACCTGATATACTGAGAAGGGAACCCCCAAAGGAAGACATGTCTAAATAAGAGAAATTACAGAATCTGAAATAAAAAAATCCCATTCAGTGAGATTAGGAATAGCCATTATGGAGGCAGTGATTCCCTCTTCCTATAATTGGGAAAAATTTTGATTATATAAACCCTGTTTTACATTTTCCCATTAAATACTTTGAAGTCTCAGGAAAAATGAGTACTAATTTACTGGTTTCCTCATTTGGAACAGAATCATGATTACAAAAACACCCCCTTTATAATAAATAAGAAAAGCAGTTAAAGCAAGCTGAACTACAAATTATTTTTTAGCTTTTTTCCCAGCTAAAGCATTCCTACTAAAGTGTACTACTGCAGGGCCCTATAATTCAACAGTGCTACAAATAAGTAGACATCTGATATGGAAAGTATAGAAGACGTTTGTAGCTCTGCTTCATTAATTAGATAATTTCTCACAATGCATGCCATTCTTTAAAAAATAGTGGTTTACCCATTACTTGCTTCACCAGCATTATCATAATGCAATTAATAACTTTTAAAACACACAGTATTCAGGAAAATTATTGGATTTGTTCATATTTATCTAAAATGATAATATGATTGAAAGGACAAAGAATAAGCCAGCTCATCTACCAGAGAGATTATACTCATTTCAAACCTGAGGTTCCCCTGTGAACACCCTGTTTTGTATGAGAGAGGACACTGTAACAAAACAGAGACTAGAAATAATTATTAGAGTGAAAAGATGTGAGATAATTGCTTGTGAGATTAACAAAATTTATGGCATCATTGCTATGAGCAAAAGTATCCTTGATAGATCAATTTACCAAAAACGGATGCTAATCATACCTCTGGATACAGATATATTTGACCAAAACATATCAAAGAATTAGAAGGAGCAATTAAAGTCTCTTAATTCCCTTAATATCACAGCATTTCCCAGATAATTGCTCAAGTTTATGTTCAAGGCATATGTCAATGCAATTCATTTTTCTGTTGTTCCTTTCTTCCTTTCATTCCTGAATTTTCAATATATCCTCAAAATACTCTTATGTTTTCTAATGAGGAAGCAGCTGTGGAGCTGCTGTTGTTCTGTATGATCAATATACATGATAAAATAAATGCTTTATCTCAGAGCTCTTTACCTTCATATATCTCTTCCTGGAGAAGATTTTCATGATTTCCCCCATTCACTAAGAATATTTCCCAAAACTATAATTTAATTTGATCACGGATTATAATTATATGAGTTGATGGCACTACTAGAATTTATTTTATTTTTCTGTGCTTTGAAGATATAGTGTGTATCTAAGGCCTAGGTTTTGCCCCTCTTGATACTTTTACCAGTATGTAGATATTTGTATCACAAAAGTCTGTTACACTAGTGCTGGCAAGCATTCCATGAGTTGATTCAAAAAAGCTACAGCTGACAGAAGCTCTTTTCTACGTCTTGTGAACTTGTAGAGTTGTAGAGGCGGTCCTTACCAGCAATTTCTCCTTGGGTAGCATTTATTTTCATTCATTTGTAGTCACTTCTTATGATTCCTATTTCCAGCCTCACATTATCTTTCTGTATTTTTTCAATTCCTATTACCTTCCTTCTGAAACTGGAAAAGGCCACTGCAGATCACCCTGCACATCTCACTCAGCAGCAAAGGAATTCCCCTCTGCTCCTGAGAGTTTTGCTTACCTAGTCAGGAGGCATGTGGCTGCATGAAGCATTTAATATTGCTTGTGCCTGCAATGCAGAACTAATTTTTCTCCCACTGCTGAGAAAGATCAACTGACAGTAGCATCCCTCACAGAGATGGCTTTATCATTTTCTTCTATAACATCTGTGAATAGTTTTGCTCTCAGGCCTTCTACTCCATACCTTTTATATTGTGTGCCACTTTCTTTTCTCTGCATGTGTTTCTAGCACTAGCAGCATTCTGATTTTATGATCCCTTCCCCAGTAGATCTCCTCCTCAACCCATTCAGGCAAACACAATTTTGGTGAATTTTAATGAAACTATGGACGACTTCTGCAAACATGGTTTTGAAATAGAGATAAATCTGGAATCGGGGTTGGGTCTGGGGTGTTTTGTTTGTTGTTTTTTAGGGGGAGGGTTCTTGTTGTTGTTTCTTTGGGAGTGGGTTTTGTTTTGTTTGGGTTTTTTACCAGATTGATTAAACCTAAAGCAAAATATTGCAAAGGTGGTACTGTAGAAAATGTGTTCAAGGACCATAGTCCTTTCAAGGTCCATATATAACTTACATTGCATCCTCTAACTATATTGACAGCATTATTAGTTAAAATGACTATTGGAAAATTCTAGTTTTAAAATCAATATGTGTTTTTCAATTTATTCAACAGTGAATGTTATCTAAAGATGACTGCATATACTGTATATATGAGAATAGAAATTGCTACACACTTTTTCACAAATCTGTCACTTACATTTGGAATACTGAAACTACTTCGTTCTTTTGCTCATCATATTATCTTAATGAGAACAGCTATAATTCTTTTCAGGATAAAATTTGCAACAATTACAAAACTGCAATTTTGTGCTAAAAAACAGAGCAATCATTCCTGATTGCACAACTTTCATATAGATGGCTAACCAGCTTATTGACTCAGGAGAAAGAAATTATACAATATCTCATTTTTCACTACAAATCTTTCACTTGTGAATCTGTCTGATTTCAACTGCCAACAGTGTGCCCTTTCAAGTTAAGATTATGAAAATTACTCTCTTTGGTTCTTTTGATAAAAATCCCATTAACCAAATTAGTGTATCATTTCATTACCTTCTCACATTTCTCTACTATATTATATTGATAATTAACATGACAGGTTTTTGTTAATATCATTAGCAGATGTTAACAGAATCATATCATATATTAGATGGGAATAATTTGTTAGATTCATTATCATTAGCTTCATCATTTTACCAAGGTAAAAACTTACCAGCTATTCTAGGTCATCTAAGTGAATTACCAAACCCTAACATCATTGTCAAACTGGAAACTTTATACCGGTAGGAATGGGAGGACACACACAGACCAAAGAGGTATTGCTATCAAAAATGTTAATCCCTACACCCTCTTTTTATGAATATTGAATTAATTGGGAACATTTTAATTTTAGGCACATTTTAAGGAGTCGAAGACAATGGTTTTGAAGTGAATTTCAAAAGTCAAGATTTATGGTACTACTAAGATGAAAATTTCACCTGATACAGAATGGTTTCCTTTTTCTCTCTATCTGCAATATATGTAGAAATGCTCCTCTTAGTAATGCCTAGGCCAGCCTAAGAAAAGAGATGATCAAACTTTTTTCTAGATTTTAAGTTGTGAATTTTAACATTTGACTCAGCAGCAAAACTCTAGCCTGCAGAACCTGCAATTATTAAACACAGCTCTCTGTAAAAGTCTTCCTCTTTGAACTCATTTTTCTACTCACCCAAATCCTCTCCCTTAGCAGTTCTGCCATTTCTTTTGTGACAGAAACTGTCCAGGGAGAGGCTGGAGGCTGACCTTTGATTACCCATTCTGTGTATTTACTCAGCCTCAGACTGGAGGCTGCTGGTCAGGCCAGTCTTACAAAAAACAGGCTCTCTGAGAAGAGGAAGAAGAGGTGTACAGGAGAAGAGGACAAAAAAAAAAAGGTTTTACAATTCTTCATATCCCAGAGGGGGAAAATCAAGTCCTCTCCCACCTTGGACAACCCTGTTGGCCTGTTCCTCACCTAAGGAAATGCTGAATGAAGAATAAAGATCTTATTTTTAAAAGTGGTGACAGAGGTGGTCACAGTAATATTGCCTCCTCATCACTGTTACAGCTTACTGGGCTAGATTCTTGTAGAGCTGTGACTGCTAAAACCATATGGCAACGTAACTCTGCCTAGCTCCAACTGTAAGAAACAATTCCCCAGCCGCACACGTCTCACAAAGGAGCTAATTGCTATATTTTCTTTATTCCTTAGGATTAAAAAAAGGTGTTAAAAACTTCTAATCTGCTTTAGGTAGCATACACAAAATGTGGAACCCTTAATGCAATAAATGTTTTATGCAATAAATGTTTTCAAGATGTTTTGTTTTGTTTTGCTTTCTTTTTTTTTTTTTTTGTTTTTGATTTTTTTTTATGGAGTGGGGAGAGTTGTTATTCTTTGTACAATGGGAGCCTGAAACTTCACATTTCCTTCTATTTATGACTGTTAGAGAATAATACTTAAAAGTGCCTTTCATTACTTTTCTTTTAGAAGTGTACTTTCTTTTTTAAAGAACACTATTATCAAAAAGGTAATTGAGAAGTTTACAAGTAAGTAATAAAAAATATTAACCCTGTATGGATAAATGAATTATTATTTTTATGATACAAGCTATTATGATAAGTTTTGAAATTCAAAAATATTTCAATTGCTTTATTTTAAATATGTAAGAAAAGTTATTTGTTAGTAATAAAGCTGTATTAAAAATAATAATAGTAATATGATATTATAGGATAATAATAAAGAAAGTGTACTAAAAATAATGATATTTTCTGCTGAGAAAGAAATCTGAGATAGCCAAGGAAAAATTAAGAAAAAAGATTTTCAGTCAGATAAGGCTTTGGAACACTGGTCATTCTTTGGGAAATATAATGGAAACTAAGACAAATATAAAATTTCACATAACATATTCACAAACTTTCCTAAAATTTCAAAAATAAACTAAACACAGAAAGAAGTAGGTTTACCTTTATTTTTTCCCCCCAATCTTTGTCTCATGCAACAAGAACAACTGTCATAAAAGCTTGGTTTTGCTTTGCCTGATTTTACTTGCTTTAAAAATATTTAAAAAAATAGTAGGTTTCCTATGTCTTCTGTGAAAAGATATGAGCATATCTGATATGTATATCAGACTGCAGACACCTACTTTAGAACTGGTGATGTTCTTTCAGACTGAACTGCTAAATTACAGCAATAATTGCAATTTGAAGTAACCATCATGAAATACCTTGTCATGTTGTGTTATTAGATTCATATCTAAACATAGATACTATTTTTTATTGATGTTTAAGATAATGTTATGGTGTATCCAAAAATATACCATATATTTTATGAATTTTTATTATATCATATTTACCATATACCATATATACTCATCATTAATCTTTCATGAAGATTATAAGGAAAGCCTTATTTCTGTGTCTGAGCAGCAGCCCATAAGGCCCAAGTCTGTCTCCAGACAACTGGAAAAGCAGACAGTGCCCAGGTAAAGCATGTTAGCCTGACTAGTCTCCATGAGCATCAAGATTTAATCTATCAGAGGTGTTTGATCATACATCGCTGTCTATTTCATTTAGTATCTCCTTTCTGATCTGTTATCCATGAATTTGTCGAAACAATTTTTATATTTGTTTATACCGTCTGCCTTCACAGCATCCTGAGGCAACAAATTCCAGAAGTTCTCTATCTGCTGTACAAAGACTTCTGTCTTTATAGACCCATCTGTAAAGTAAAATGCCTCTGCTTCTGCATTGTGGGATTTGCTGAATAGTCCAGCTGGTCCATCAGCATTGTTTTTGTTGTTTTTAACCTCTTTAAAATCATGGCTCAGGAAGCAAGAACTGACTGCATCATTTAGGGGTATTATACTCCTACACTGTTAAGGCAGCTCTATATTTTGAATATTTCTCAATTTTTCAGCTTTGAAATTACATTTTAGATCAGTGGAAATCTGATAAACAGAAACCATTAATTTAGGAAAAGTCTAATACTTTCCAGAGCAGCCTACTGTATGCCACATGAGCTCATGTATAAATATTATTTTCTGGAAAAGTTCAGTTACATGCAGTCCAGTACAGAGAAATAGAAAAGTGCTCCATGGAGAGTAAAAAAGGTTTAGATAGGTGATCTTTGCTCTTAGATGATAATACCAGTTTTCTTTTTTCTCAAACCACTGAAATTTCACATTGCTTTGTTAAAAGGAAAAGCCTGCAAAGCACTAAAATTTTCAAATCAAAGACCATCAAAAATAATCTGAATTACCTGCAAAGGGAAAGGGCACTGCCCTCATTAATACTTCCACTGCATTCAGTAACCTCACAGCACTGAGTCAATTGATATTTCATTAAACTGCCGTATTTCTCACATTCTCCTTCTCAGGTATGTTTTCCCATTTAATGTTACTGAAGAAAATGTTCATTCAGTAGTAATTCTTGAAAAAGCCCTCAGAATTATCCCTTGATCATTTAAAACATCAACAGAGAATCTAATTCTGCATCTGGCCATAACGGTAACTTCCTTGTCACTCCCTTGTGTTAGTAGGAACACAAGTATGCTGAACAGTCTACTGAGCCTTGTAGTGTTAAGAAATTCTTGTCAAGAAGAGAATTTTTGTATTTCTTCTTTTAAGACACAAAGTGCTACAAAGGAAGTATTTCTGACTTTGCTTTACAATCTTGCATCATGAGACTGGGAAAAATAGATATTTTTGTATAGCAACAGAAAATCCCAGCATGTTGGTATTTCTGGAAAGAAAAGTGTTATCAGCATGATCAGATGGTTCTGAATAAGTGAGACTAAAATGATAGGAAGCTTCCTAGTCAAAATAACCTGAGACAGACATAAATTCCAAATTCTTATATATAAACAACAGAAAAGAAGAAAAAGGCCAATGAAAGTCAAAGCTATTTCTACTAATCATGGCAAGAAGAAATTAATAATTTAGGATCGAAACACAATAAAGTCTACATTGTTCAACGTATTTTGAAATAAAGAATACCAGGCTCTACCTGCTTTAGGAAAGTGTAAGGCTCAGTAATTCAGCCAAAAGCTGATTCTGAGGTGTAAGAAAGAAGAAAAACTGATCAACATGAAATGTATCACTACTTGAACATTACTCTGAAAATTTTCATTGCTTTTTTCAGTATACATTTTAAAGTTGAAATTTTACAGGTATCATGAAAAGCAAAAGGATCAAGAATTAGACTTCAGTCTAATGTCTTGTAGAATTAAACTACTAAAGATTATAAATTTCAGTTTCAGGTTATTAAATGAGTTTTCACAGGCTGGTGATTCAAACCCACAGAAATTGTATGTTTCCACAGAACTTTGTCATATTGTCGTAACCAAAATGAGGCTCCTCATGTGCTTGTCATTTCGTGGTCGAGTGAATATAATATACCTATATATAACTTCCACATGGAGGACTTTACTATCCATATAGAGAAGCCAGTAAAAGGTAAGGAAGATTTAGCATTACTATCCACATTTAGTAGAATAATTTGTAATGAAGATTAATAGATTTGTACAAGGCTGTTCAACAAAACTAAGATTTCCTAAGTGACAGATAAGACCCTATCTTCCTTATTTGACCACTTGTATGGCTTTATTTGTAAGTATTGGTTTTAACTGCAATTATTCTCTTGACTTTCTCCCAGCAATTGCTGTTACTATATTACATTATTTGTATACATTGTTCTAAAAATTTAGGTGTACAAGACCCAGTCTCATCTCCTCATGTTTGTTCTTCAACACTAGAAAAAAACAAGTTTTGTTTGAACCAGGGGTAATGGGCCACAAAGAGAAATGCTGATATTAGCATGTTTCCACCAGCTTCTTCCTTCAAGTCCGTAGATGAGTGGATTTGAAGGGGATTATCCCCACAGGAATGAAGGTACACCATGACAGAAAAGGAGGTAGGATGGAAATAACACGGCTTTGGTGCCACACACACTGACTCAGTCACAACGACCAGCAGCAAGAGCTTCTATCTCTATGATGTTGGACTTTACTCACTTCTTCAGGGGCCAGACAGAGATGCATCATGGCCACTGGGAATGTATCTGTGAGAAGGATAAACTACTGGCATATAGCAGAGAAGCAATCAAAACTCTGCATATTTTGCCAGAGCGTTGGGCTGGGCTGAAGAGGCTCCTATCGTAGTTGCCATGCTTTAAAATACACACACTTCCCAATAGTGCAAAGGGAACCAAGGGAGCCAACTTTCCCTGCCTTTCTTTCAGATGAGCTGCTCCAGCACAATTTCCCATCAGTCATAATCTGTCACTTCTGCTGAGCATTAAGATTGTAATTAATTCCTCATGCCCAGCTATGCAAGGAAGCAGTACTGTATAATCCTCAGCAAGTCATTCCCTCTGTAATAGCAGAGAATCTTTACAACAGAAAGGAATAATCTGACAGACACGTGACAGCTCAAAAAACCCTTCAAACATTTGAGTCCAAGCAAAAAACACACACATTAATTTCTTGAGAGGATGCCTTTAGAGCTCTATTATATTTCACCAGGCCTTGAGGGAGAGCAAGTAGGGAAATGTTGTGTAGGAAAGTGAGACTCATTGCCAGGCAATTCCCAGCTCTTCCTAGTCTATGAATTAGTTAACATCTAGTTTAGAAGAGGGACAATCATACTTTGTTACGTCCTATTGGCAAAATTCCTGAGACATAAAAGCACAATATGTGCTTTTCTCCAGTGCACAACCGGTTCATTTTTCACCTTCTGAGCTGATGAGTTACAACAAGTACCTCAGTATGGAAAGCCAGTAGAAGGCAATAACCAGCAAAACAGCTGGTAGATCTGAAATAATCCTCATATCTAAAAATCTACCTGCTATATTGCTGTGGAAATACTACAGCACCTGCTGCACTAAGAAAAAGTATTAGCAACATCAAAACTATCTACCAGTAGAGATATAAGGAGGAAGTAGAAAGCAGGATTTCTAACCCAGTCTTTCACACTGCCAGTGCCAAGAGACTTCCCAGTTATACCAATAACAGCTTAAAAAGCAGCTATGAAGAAACCTGAAAATAAAAAAGACTAGATTCACAGCATTCAAACCAGTAACTTCTATTTCAGACTTTTGTAGCTTTGATTTTTTCTCTTTTTCTTTTGGTCTTTTTCTTCTTATATTTGTACAGGCCTTTCTACTGCCTTTTATACACTTCTCCCCTTCCTTTACGCTTCCTCAAGGAAAAGGCTAATATATGTTAGACCTGTTCCACAGCTTTTTCTCAACAACCCTAAGAATCCAAGCAACAACTGACAGATGCACCCAGTAAGGGCTGATTGGTCTGTCCAATAAATTCATAGTGTCCTTTCTGCCTGAACACACCACAAAACCTTGAGTGCTGTTTCACTGTGAGACAGCCCTTCTGTAGAGCTGGACTCTTGAGCAGCATGGGCTGCCCAGGGAAGTGGTGGAGTCACTGTTCCTTATTGGATGTGGCACTTAATGCTGTGGTTTACTTGATAAGGGGGACTTGATGATTTCAAACATCTTTCCAACCTAGTTAATTATGTGATTCTGTGATCTCTACTCTCTTCATAGGATCTCGTTCACTCACAAGAGCCAGAAAGACTCCTCCTTACCTCCAAGATGCAGCCATTTCATAAATTGGGTTGCAAAGAGCAGCTTTGTGAAAAGTACATTAAAGCATATCCTTTATCTGCAAATATCTCTGTCAACACAGCTCTCTGCTGCTGTCCATACCTGCTTCTGAAGAATGACAACCTTCCTGATAAAAAATATAGTGCCTCTGAGAGCACATTAGTACAAACACCAACACAGTAAAAGGTAGGTGATAAGGCATTAAATTGGTGAAAGTATCAGATTTTTCAGGCTGAAGATATTAGGAAAATTAATATTTTTCCATGCAGGAAAGTTCAGCTCCAGACCTGCTTGATAGTCCTCTGGTTAAGGATAAGTAGAAAACAATATGTACATGAGAATGACACATATACCATAAATAGACTTCAAGTGAAAAGACATGGACAGCAACTTTGGAACACACTGAAAAAAATAATGAAAACACTATTGAAAGTCTGTAATTTACAGCATAAACTACCAGTAAAGGAACATTTCCTGGGTCCATAACATTAGCATTAGCATTTTTTACCACTACTATACCACACAAAAAAAAGAAAGCACAAAAGTTAAGGAGGATAGATAGCAGGAAAGAAAACAAAATACTTTGGAGTGAAATCTAGGTCCAGCTTAATTGTAAGAGACACAATATTTTATAGATGGGTCAGTAATAAGAATGGACAAGTACATAATGTTCTGATGTAAAGACTATTTGTATTCAGTTGATATGTAGCTGATACAAGAGGTACAATTACAATTCTTTGTTTTTTGTAGATTTCCATGACATCAGGTTTTCTTAATGTAATGAATCACTTCAGTCTCATATTTCAATTTAACGGATTTATGGCAATTTCGAAACTCAGTGCTCAGTCTGAGAGTCTGATTGCTGTATGTTTGCAAGATGGACCACACAAAAAACTTCAGTCCCCATTCAGAAAATACAACATACGGAATGAATACCATATATAGTTTATCTTCACAAAAATGTGGAATTAAAAGAAAAAGAAAATTGTTTCATAACAACCAGGAAGCACTTGGGAACTTTTTACCCCCACTCCTTATAAGACAGCAAGCAAACAAGCAAGCTAGGAGTCCCAATGGGTGCATTCCTGGGAACCACGGTGGTGTTACACCTGTTGCTTTATGAACAAATTTGGAATTCAAGAATACTGAATTCAGAGAGACATTTTTCTCATTTGTCAAAAGTCTAGAAAATGGCAGTGTTTTCTACACATTTTTGGAAGTCCAGAAAAAGCTTTTTCAAGACATGACTGGACTTACTAACCTGTTAGGAGCAGGAGTGGCAGAAATAAAGAAGAATTTCTCATTAGCCCTTTTGTGTTTCCTGAACAGATACTTCACCATCCATCAGACAAATATTTGACTAGTCTTATTATTAATAGCTTATACATCTTCAGTGAGAAAACCTCAAGAAAAGCCTGAATTTCATATATCTGTACCTTTGTATCAGCTTTACATTTTTACGCATGTTTGATGCATATTATTAATCAAAGGACTGCAAGAGAGCAAGGAAAGGAAAAGGTAAAAAGGTAAACGAAACACCAAGAACATAAACAGGACACTTATTCAACTAGATATTATATTTATTTTCAGTATTGTCAATACATGCTCAGCAATGCACAAATGTGATGATAATATCTTTATCTCAAAGGGCTTGAATTTTGTGCAACAATATACCTTCCTTGAAAAGCTAGGAATGCAGAATTGAGAACTTGTCTTATCAACTACCAAAATATGAGCAAGCATAAAGTCTAAAACATTGTTCAGTTTATTGTCTTATCTTCAGGGCATTAATGGTCATGTGATATGGGATATAAAAATTAAACTAGATAGCAATTACTCAATCTGTTGAAAAAATACCGAAGGATTTAAATACACCAACATAAAGGAACTCAATTTTATAGACCATATAGTTCCTTCTTCTCATACGTTGCATATTAAATATTTTTTATTACACTAAATACATTTGTAGAAATTATACCTTCTTAGAAGTGCACAGTGTGGCACAGTTATTGTTGCTATGGGAACCATAATATTAAACTTCATGATTTTTGCACATGTGTTCTCAGATATAATGCTACTTTCATGTACTGTTCAGTAAAAAATTTTCTCTTTCCTCACCAGTCTTCAACAGACTACTTTCTTACAAGTGGTAGACTGCTCTCCTAGTTGATTATTTGCCCCTTTTTAAGTAAATGGGAGTTCTACTGCCAGCTTCAGTGGGGGGCAGGGCATCATTCCAACCCAGACCTCTGCTTCAAATACATTTGCTAAGGATTATGCCCTGAATATTTGATTTTGGTTTCACTTATGCAAAATGGGGGGAGAGAAACAGAAAAAGCAAGAAAGCAAGACAAAACAAGAAATCAAGAAACCAAGCAAGTCTTCTGTTCTACGTCAGATTTATATGCTTTATATGATTTCTTTGGCAATTTTCTCATCATTCAGCTTAACAGTATAAATCCAAATGTAATATAATCAGAACATTTCTTATGTCTCAAGAACTAACTGGTGTGGTTTCTGTCAATGGTCCCTTGTCTGTTCTTTTTAAAAATGAAGTCAGACATTTATTAAAGCTCTAAACACAAGTTCAGATATGCTGTGATAGCTGGGCAGATCTAGAGGAAATAGTGTTCAAAGAGGGAGCATTTATGGTAATATTTTGACATCAAAATTTATGGTCCTGTCTGCTTTACTTTGCCATTTACAGACTCTGACACGGCATTTCTCTACTTGGGTTGAGCATTTTAAGGGGCTTAGTCATCTACCAATTACCTGTTAGTGCTGTACAAATGGAGATGCACTCTAGCTTCATCAAAGCCCACTCAGTTCTGACAGAAATTATCTAGCCCTACAAATGTGTGTGTGTACTCGGATACATGCATGCCTGCATGATGCACAGGAAGCAAGTATTCCTTGGCTATCCTGGTCTCCTGCTAAGAGAAATTCCCTACTTGTAAGTAACAAGACAGAGGTTTCAGATTTTGGTATGTTTTTTTAAATAAACAGTGATTTTTACCATGAATTAATAAGAATATTTATTTTGTAAACTTCTGTGAGTGACTCTTAGAAAACTTGACTCTGCTCACTTCACAGTCAGCAGAAGCTCCAGATATCCATCATCATTGAAAGCTGAAGACTATGTCAACCTCCAAATGTCAGGCTTCTTTTTCATTTATTTGGTATTTATATATCTTTTAAGAGAAGAAAGATGAGTGATGAGGTCAAAGTAATGGATAAATGTGAATGATAAAACTCCTACTCTCTCAGACTTATCTGATATTCGTAAGAAATAGTCTTTCAGTAAACACCTTACTAGAAGACCAGTGTGACTGCAAAACACGTAGCAAAACACCTCCTTTTACCTTAGGTGGTAAACTGTTTGGTGAAATCTTCAGCAAAAAATTGAGTAGTATCTTGCAAAAGAGATATATTTTTATGTTTTCAGAAAAAGGAGTGAAATGCATACAGTACAGAAATAAAAGTAAACTACAGTGGTTTCAAAGAAATAACTTTCTATATGAAATTGATTTTATTCTTCCATAATGTTTATAATGCATAAAGTCTTTAAAAAACAAAACATAGATTAGAAATACTGAAATGCTAAAAATTAACCCTGCTGTAGAATCTTTAATGACAGCCAACTCTTGTTGAACTTTGTTGCTTCTGACCAGAAAAATCTCTCCAGCTTCAAATATCCACCCCTTTTATACATAATTCTCTACAATTAAAGCACTTGAAAAGAGAAGGAAAACACATCAATGGTTCAAAAAGGCTGACAAGATAACATTATTTAACATATATCATACTGGTATTTTAAAATCTCAGTGTCTTTAATTTTCTACTGTACAGTCAATCAAGTGTTCACACAGAGCTTTTAGCACAGTTCCAGTTGAATCTTTTGGTAGATCTCATTGCTTTTCCTCTCTGGGCCAGCCCAGATGATTTTTTAATTAAAATTCTTCAGAATTTTCTTTTAAAGATTAAGTATTTTAACTGTCTCCTTTTTTCTTTTTTTTTTTCTTTTTTTTCTTTTTTTTTTTTTTTTTTTTGGTTTTTTGGTTTTTTGTTATTCACTTAAACATTTATTCCTGATGTATGGTAATGCAATCTTTATTCTTCTGTCTGACTTCTCACATAAACTGACTTATGGTACTTCTTGAGTCACTTCAGTTACCCAGTTTATTCATCTACTCTGTGGACTCCAAATCCCTGTCCATGATAATCTGGTCTTCTCTTGCCTTTATTGGAAGGGAGGCTGGGTTCTGCAGTAGGAAGATCTGGGTTCCTAAACCAGTTTTGAGCCACTTGGTTGAAGGCCATAGTACAGCTTTCACTAAAAATACATTTTTGCATCATTTGTGTTTGAATGAGAAAGTTTTTTCACAATTAGAAAGTCAATCTTTAATTGTGTAATATTGTTTAAACAACCCTTAGAAATTCTGCATGTATTCAGACTACTATTTTCTGCAGTTTGTTATAAGAAAGTGCACTGGTGATATCTGCCTGCATTCAAGATTTTTCAAAATAATGACCTCTTCAGAATTTATATTTAGCCTTGGAAACTGGTAGGTAAGTGGTGAAGTCTGGCTGCAGATGTATGTCTCTGCTGATACAATTTAATCTATTACAGCCCAACTTCTCTTGTCACATGGCACTTATATATATTTTTTTTCAGCACATGCCTGACTCTTCCTCAAATATTATCACACTTCATATTTTTGTTACAACTGACTAAAATGCGAATAGCATATATTAGGCATATACAAAATATATATTAAGGGATCTATTTTCATCACACCACGGTGCTTGACATGCATTTTATTTAATCAAAATCTCTAATCAATACTTTTTACAAAATTGTTCAATATTTTGTCAGTGTTATATCCTTTGTTTTTTTCATTGTACTAGCTACAGCATCAATTTCTAACCAGTAGATCAAACACCAACAGAATCTTTTCCCATTGCTGTGTGTTTGATAAAGATCAAAGCATTATAATTTTTTAAATGCTTATGTAAATATTCTCAAAAATTCCCTTTAATTATTACAAATATAATTTTTAGGTAATGTCTTAGAAGAAGGGTCATCACACTCAAAATAATTAGATTCCACTGTGATTCTTGTTCTCTATGATGTTAAAAGCAGCAATCAAGATTTGAGTCCCATTGTTAGATACTGTATAAACCCATTAATTGGGATTCCACTTAGCTAAGTTTAAAAGTTACAAATCTATTTTAAATTCATTACTATCAAAGGAAACACATTCAGATGAATTATCATTCATTGCACCTATCTTAGAAACCTATTTTATGCAATATAATTTTACATATCAAAAGTAGGAGGTAGACTAGTGATTTTTAGAAGAAACATTCAATAGGAAAGGTAATTGGAACAAGAAATTTTAATCTTCAACCCACGGCCATGGTGGTAACACAATAAAAAGAAAGTGTACTTCAGGTACTCAATAGTCATTGTATTTACACTGAACTATAAGCTATGATTTTTTTGTTCACAGGGCAGACAGAACGCTGATGGGCTCAATACTTTATTATCCTCAGTATTCACAAAAAATAACTCATGATCAAACACTTAATTAAAAGAATTTTAATGATGGGCTAGGATCATAAACCAGAATAAAGAGGGAATGTGTTATATATGATAGACTCTGACTGTATGCAAGAATGTTAAACAATAGTAAGGAACTGAACATCATTTCTGCAATCATTTTGCAGTAAAGATTTCAGCATTACAGCTAATCAAAACCAAAATATGAGGAAATGTTGGTGAAAAAGAAAGACAGGTACACTTCAGAGACGTAACACAGAGATGTATTAAGAGATGCGTTGTATATAAAACCTGAGGGAAATTGACGAATCATTTGATCTTCTATCAGTTGCTGAGGTTCCAACTAGAGTACCACAACTTAAGAAAAAGCGAAATCTAATGGAGAGAATCCAGGATAGAGCAAAGAAGGGATATTCTAAAAAACATATAGATCTCAATGCAGGTAAAACAATGCTTCTGGGAAAAGTTAAATAAAGCCATGTCCTAATTTTATGCACACAGGGATGGGCTCTGATCTAATTGTTACCACACAGTACAGGTATAATTGGGAAAATTATTGCTAATTTGAACAAAGGTTAGCTTAATATCTATTAATAGTCAAATCCATTGTCATTTATAGTAAAGAATGGCAGAAAAAAGCCCCAGAAACTGCCATTTTATTAATATAAAAAACTGTGATGGGTCTCATCTCGAATATTGTCTGCAGCTTTGCATTATGTTGACTCAGGCACAGGACCTTGTACTTGGCTTTCTTGAACTTCATGAGGTTCACATGGGCACACGGCACACCTCTCAACCTTGTGAGGGTCCTTCTGGGTATCACCCCCTCCCTCCAGCATGTTGACCACAGCACACAGCTTGGTGTCCTCAGCAACCTTGCTGAGGTGCACTCAGTGCCAGTGTCCATGTCACTGACAAAGAGTTACACAGCACACCCCACGTTTTGGGTGATACAGGTTTCAAAAGGTTTGAAACGTGATCACACCCATGGAGGAAGAGTCTAGTGAAAAGTTAATTCAGAGATACCATCAGCCTCAAATTAGGATGCTGCTCAAAGGCAGGATGATGTCACAGAAAAGTGTCCCTATGCACCTGCTTTATCTTCCAATTCCCCTCTGAAGAAGCACGGTTATTCTGGGAAAAATAAGATCTGTCAGGAAAAACAGAAAGCCTTTATATTTTCTCATGCCTGGAAAAATTAGACTAAGTGCAAGAAGCAGCTCATATAAACTATAGTGCTGTATGAATTTCTTTAGAAGGAACAATGATAAATTTTTTCAATAACTTTAGATGCAAAAGAAAAGAATTGCTTAATTTGCACTAACATAATTTACTATTATGAATTACTATGAAAAATATTCTGGCTACATAGATAGCAAAGCACTAGAATACTCTTTCTGTGGAGGTTGTAGAATAACTTTCAACAAGGTTTAGAAGAATAAGACAGACAAATAATTGTTAGAATGTATTTGATCTTTCTTCTTTGCCAGAAAACTGATTAGCCCATTCTTCCAGCTTCATTTGTATTTTATGGCTACAATTTCCAAAAGAATAGATGAAAAATGAAAATGTATTTCAATAAAAAGTGCACCCTTAAAAATTACAAAGTTAAGTAAATTAATTAAGGTTTGAGACAACAAATCTGTTGCTTGATTCTTTCAAAGGACGTGATGAACAGAACTGAATGTTTTAGAATAAAAATGTTCTGGCAATTTTTATAATTTAAAATCTGCTAGATAGAAAGAGGAAGAAAGCCCGAGTGATTGAAAATTAATTTTGAGCATGGAACTGAGCCTTAGTGGATGGATTTTAGCAGAAGGGTCATTTCTTGAATAAAGGGAGAATTAGCCCATACATAAACTCCAGTATAATCTTGTACAAAGTCCGTTTTGTTGATAAATATAGCGTAGTTCTAACTCTAGGGCTACCCAGGCACTGTTTTTCAGTTGAAAAGATCTCAAAGCATCAAAAAATAAAATGAGAAAGCATTTTTTGGAATTAATCAAATCTAAACTTTTAATGAGAGAAAACAAATACCAATTTTTGTTCATAAAGATTCTAAGATTAAAATCTTCCATTTTATTTACAATAAAGCTTCAAAACAGGAGGCAGGGTGAGGTCCCTCCAGAAAAAGGATTGTTTACTTTTCAGAGAGATGTGTTTTCAACAACGTCCTCCTGTCATCTGATTGTTATCTTAATTTTTGGTCTATTAACCGAATCTCTCTTTATTTACCCTCTTCATCTCAGTTTGTCTTCTCTGCATGGGGTGGCATAAGAGATAAAGATCTGACTTCCTCTGGTGACTGCTTCTGTGGAAAACTAGTGAAGCATGATGCCAGGATATGTTACATCACTATTTTTACCTTGTTTATCCTTGGATAACTGTTTTCAAATAGGATGAAACTCAAAGGACAAAAAGGTATGAAATTAAATTTTACAAAGAGTAATTGCCTTCCTTATCATGACTGTGCTGGTCTTAGAGTTTCCAAATCACTAACTTGAAAGTATAAAATTGGTGAGCTAAAACACATACATACACAAAAAGATAACGGACCAGATTAACCTATACAGCAATGAAATCTAGGTCAGGCTTAATAACCTTCGAATTGCAGCTGACACAATGAATATTAAGCCAGTCAACCATGAGAGATGCATTCATGAAGCCAAACCAATCTAGGTTTTTCAGAGGAAAATTCATTACAAAATAGCAATGCTTATGTGATTTTTTTTCCAGTAAAAATGCAGTTGTACCATTTCTGGAAAACTCATCACAGATAGTTAACAGTGGCTCTCTAGCAGCAATATTTTTAAATACTGAAATAATCTATCAAGAAGGACTAAGGTATTATTTTCTGCACAGATTGTTAGCAAAAGATGAGGAAAGGAGGAAGGAAAGGGAGGTACTTTTTTTTGCTCTAAAGAGGAATTGAGAGAAGACTTCTAGTAAATTGACAGAGTCAAAGAAAATTTTTCTGAAAATCCTATTAAGTAAACTTTCTTGCAGAAAACAGTAATAAAAAAAGAAAAAAAAAAGCTTTGGTTAACCATTTTCTGAATTCAATACATCATCATCATGGGGGTTTTAGCCTATGAAAATAATATTTTCTGGGGATATATACATATGTATGCATATATGTATGTATGTGTAAAAACCCACAAAATAATAAAGTGAAATGCAGCACTAAGCACACTGAACTTGTTGTGGGAGGAGAACTGTTTTTATAATCTGTGGTTTATACAGTTCAGTCATAACCATCTTGTGAAATTTTTTGGAAAAGGACATACAAAAATGATGACTCTTTTCTGTCCTGGTACCTTGTGTAACACAATAAATATTCAACCAATGTAATACCTGATAAAAAGTTAACATTTTTTGGACAGCAATTACTTACAGCCAGATACTTGAGCATTTTGTGGGGGTACCCTCCCCGCAACACATCCACCATAGCATTTCTACTTCTTCTTTCATAACCCTGTGGACTGTGCCAATTCCTTGTACCTGTTAACTTTCACAGTGATTTCACAGAATTGTTCATTCTTGAGGATACCGTGGGTACTCCACAAATATTACTTTGTTTATGGGGATGGGTAACCTGTTGTAGCTCGCACTGTTTAGGCAGGGAAGCTGGACTAGATGATTTCTAGAGGTCACTTCTGACTTCAACCACAATTGTGATTCTGTGATTGTCCAGTTCTATGAGATCATGAATGGGCTCAGAAGAGGTTTATTAAAAAAAAAATCAATATTTGAAAAATCTTTTGGAAAAAATGCCCTAACCTCTACTTCCACTAAAAACTAGATAGAATACATGCTATGTTCTAACCATATTCCCTCTTTCCATCCCCTACAAATTTTAGAAAAAAAAAATTACATTAAACAAAAAAATCTGAAAAGCAACAAAAACTCAACTGTTCAAAATGGATTAAAGCCTCATTAAGCAGCAACCAGGATTGATGTTTTAAGTCAGTATGATTTATGAACTTTGTTTGCATTGTGCTGTTCAGCAACAAACAAAAGACCTGCTCTGGAACTATCTCTGGGGGCAAAATTGTAAACAGAATTAGTACTCCATTAAAACTCCAAGGCTGCATTTAACAAAACTATCTAAACTATTACTAAACTTTCACTGCATATTTTTTGAAAGACTGTGGTGCAATTCATTTTACTGAAGGGTGTGTGTTCTGCCTAATGTTATCTTCACTAGTTTTTGATATTTCCCCAGATTGGTAAATGTGAAAGCAAAGAGATTTCACAAAAAAAATGGCTGGGTTTTACAGAAAGAAATCTGCACCAGATGCTTATTCTTTCAGCACTGCCCATCAATTTATAAAGGTGATGATAGCTCTTTAAACATTCTTATGCAATTCATATAGAAGGTGTTCTTATGTAATTATAGGGCAACTTTAAAACCCAAATATTGTCCTCAGCCTCTCTCCTAAATGTAATGCTAAAAAAACACCCAATGTTAAATGAATGCCTGTCTTCATTTTATACCAATGAAAATACCACCTACTGTACAAGGAATCAATACTGTGTATTTTGATAAAATAATTTCCACATGTTCATAAGTATGCAGTATCATAAATTGTTTACTTTAACTTAAGTGCTACAAGTATCTCCTGCTAGTGTGAACACAAGCAAGCTGTATTTTCCCTCGGAAGACTCCTCAAATAAGTGGCTACGCAAAAGGATATTTATTATTTAGAATCCAGTTTACCTGGCCACTAATATACAAAAATTCTGCTAAAAAAAAATCCATGAATCTACCCTTAATTCTGATTTGACAACCCTGACATTCTTCACCAGAAATATGGTCCTCATGTCCTAGACGTAAACAAATTTTAAAAAACCAATATTGTTATGATCCCATGCAAAGCGTATCTAGAAATTTGAAAAAGGTCTAAGAAACTGATGGCATGATTCACAAACATTTGCTGGTTACATTGTTCACCTCAACCTTTGGCAATTAGGTTGGATCTACGTTATTTCTGAGAGATAACTGTCTATGCTTTATGTTAAAAAACCTCTAGGTTTTCTTAATACGGGAAGGTCAAATTTTTTTGTATAAACAAATACATTGAAGGATCATGTGAGGTTGGAACCAGATTTAGGCAGCCAGCCAAAAGACTACTTACAAAGTAATTACTCAATAGCTGATAGGCATTACACAAGCAAACCCAGTGAGAATTCTGTACTTTATAGTAAGAAATTTTGGAGTTTTTATAAAGAATGTTGCAATCATAAACAGGTATTTTGCACAGCGTTTGATGGACAGATTTTCTGTGAAGTAGAAAAATGTGCTCTAAATTATACAAAGAATTTATATTTTGCTTATGTAAACATCAAGATTATATGTCTAATTAGGCATGCAACCATGCTTTTAAATTATAACAGGTGATACCTAACAGCAAGAGAATTAGCTGTGTACTTAAACAACAGCCTAGAGAGAACTGGATGAGCCAGAGGCACTGGCATCTCTTTAAATATGCTATGCCATTTTCAACACAATTAGTTATCTAATTGAAAACCCAAACTTAGTCAATGCATTTGTACACGTAATTAATTAGTTTGTTTAAAAGCACTTCATTTGTAGTACTTTATTCTTCATTTCCTTCCTTCGCCACACTACTACAGCATAGATTTGATTTTCAAAAACAGAAAGAGACAAATACATAAAATTAAGAACGGCATTAAATAAAAGAAAGCACTATAGGGCAATATACCACTCATGCTATCTAGAATTTCAGAGACACACTTCTTTTTTTTTGTCTGAAGCTATTTTAACTATTTCAATATACATCTTCAATATGTCTATATCTAAACAGCTATGTGTTTAAAGACTCTTTAAACTTTTTATATGAACCGAATATGAATTACACAGGTTAAATTCACATTGCAAACCCCATGCCAACAGGGAATTGTGACCAAATATAGCCTTTATTTATTGGTATCTCTAATTTGTGCCATACTGATTAGGAATTAATATCACAGCTTTTTATCATTATGTCCCAAGAGGCATTGAAGTTGCATTGGATCCAAATCAGGATATAAGTAGACAAGGAAACAATGAGATCATCATAAAAAAGAAATACAAAACTATTTTCCGTAAAGTCACAAATATTATAAAGATTATCAAAAACAGTTAAGTGAAGGATTTACAGAGCTTTGTTTTTTTTTTTTTTTTTTTTTTAATGGGAAACACCGAAGAAATCAGACAGTGTTTACTTGAATGACTGAATTAGTGGCCAGAGGAAGCTCTTCCTCAGGCTGAGAAGAGGCAGGAGTCAAGTTCTGTGCAATTCAAGACAACATAGAAAATTATAAAATGTTGAAAACAGAAGAAAAACTGAGTCTCAAGAATGACAATTTACAACATGATTTATGGATGGACCCAAAAATCCTGAGGGAAAGATAAAGATAAATCTATGAGCAGGAAGAGTCCCAAAGTCGCCTAATACTCACCTCCACCCCCAATAGAAAAGTTTATGTTTTGTTTGGTGAAATCTTTAATGATGGCAAAATCTTGAAACACAGTTGTCTTTCAATGGTTTATCATTGTCTCTTTTAAAAGTGGTGTAAAAAAGGGGAGGGTAGAGTGCTAGAAGTTATTAGCAGCACAAAGGAAAGGATGCTACTACATAGAGAGACACGATGCAAAAGCATGCTTAACCAGACCTTCTGTTCAATGCAATGTGCCCTTTCCCATTAACACTATTACTTATTACAATTATTATTGTCCAAAAGGAATTGGACCTCCTCCAACAGCATCCAGAACTAAGGAAGAAGAAGGGCTGTGCCAAAAGAAATGACTGACACACAAAATCTCTAGGGAAACAGGCAAAATAAGAGAGAAAGAAGCATGTTCAGAAAATGCCCAAATAGCTTAATTTTTTCTCTTCTCTGTCTTCCCTGGAGAAGTGCTTTTCATATATGCATGTAAAACCATTGAAAGTCTTCTAAATAGCTATGCTCCCTCCTCCCAGGTAGTAGGAGAAGATAAAACTTAATGTCTGCAAGAGACTTTAATTCCATTCTATCTCATAATTTTAACTGCCGTAGTTGCTGCATCTTTGTTTGCAGTCAGACTGGACTCCTTTTAAACTTTTTAAAATGGCAGTGATGACAATAGAGAACCCTGCTTGCTCTTCTAGTCACAGATACCACCAGGTAACTGGGAACACAATATAAATACAAAATTATAAATATATATGATCATATACATATAAAAGCACATCTAATAATATTGCATATTAGATATTTTTGCTTTACACTCTGAATATATATGTCTGGGTACATATATATTCTTTTATATAACAAAATCTCCATATGTCTTGAGGACCAAACAATGAGAGGAAACTGGAGTTTAAGTTAGTAACATACTTCTCAAGTTTAGTTCTAGACCCTCTTCAATTGGCTCAGTCTGCATTGCCAGCTGCAATCACTGAAAATGGATGGAAATTTCTTTAAAACCATGCCATTTTGAAAAGCGGTGATTGTGGAAGGAAATTACCTCATATATTCCGTTTTCATTTTATTGCCTTGCTATGGGAATCTATAACTGATCCAGCTCTGTTTCCTCTGTGGTGCACAGGATTTTAAGTTCTTGGCTTCTAAGTTAGCCCTTAAAATTAAGACACTCAGCCTACCACTAAACTGTGGGGTTCAGGCATGCTTCCTGGCTTTCCAGATCACCCTCGTTCCTGTGTTTGTACGAGGCCCACAAGCTATCCTATTTTCTCCTTCCCTGCTTCCCTTGGAAAGGAAAAACAAGCATAGAAAGGAGACACAGCATGAGCTATACAGAAGCAAAGACAATGGGTGTGTTATGGTAAATAAGTGCTCTGTAGATAAAACACCATTGCTTTTCTAACTCTATACATAAAATTTCCAGAGCTCCAATGATTCTAATGGAGTCATGGGTATCCTTCCAGTGAAAAAATTTTAGGTCAAGTAATCTTGAAAATACAATCACAAGCAGTACAGCCAGCTTTGTTTTCTCACCCCAAAATGAAAGGAGGGTAGAAATCCCTTCACATTGATCATCCGTGCTATGGACATTCACACCTAATTTAACAAACAAAAGTCTAAAGAAATTTAACCACCTCTTCAAAAGTCAGTTTAACCTGATATTAAAAGTTTCTAGTGACAGAAATGCCATAAATCTCTGCATAAAACAATATATAATACATAAAAATCCTTTAGTCATAAAATTATGAATAATATTTAATGTATAGCTCTTAAAACTCTAAGCCAAACTGTAGTTCTAATTTTGTATGTTTTCTAAAGTTATGGGGAGTAGTTAATCATATCAATCATGTAGCAAACTTTTACATACTGAAATTTATTATCAGGTCTCCTCTATCAATCTTATGTTTTCTGAATGTTTCTGTTACTTCAGCATTCCCTCATCTACCCATGCTGTGTGCAACTTTTAGGTGCACTCAAAACTCAGCCTGCAGTTGCTGCTGAGGCTACTCCATTTCCATACTGAATAGAATAATTTTCTACTATGTCCTAAAATGATGTTTGTGTTAAGTAATTAAATTTAGCTTCTGCAAAACTAGTATATTCTTGCTTGCCATTCACTTTATGCTTCAGAAATCCCCTCCACTCTAATCTCGTTTATAACAACTCCTAGCAAATATCTCACACCTCGCAATTTTCATGATAAATGTGGTGACAAGAATTTGAAGTAAAAAGCACATGACAAACTACCTTATCACCTCCATCAGTCTGCTTATACTGATGCATCAGTACAGGAAAGACAGAGTCTAGTATGAATTTTATTTTATTTTATTTATTTATTTTAGAGAAGCTGAATTTTTTGACTGATAATATTTTTATGGAAGTTCCATGGACAAAAGGTTTGCTATATTGCATGCTACAGACTGGGAAAAAAACTTACATTCCTACTTTTTGTATTGGCAGATACTATTATATTTTGGTGTGCTTTGAATACCAACACATAGGTATTACATTGAATTTAGCACCTCCAATTCTAAAAGGATTACTGATATCAGATATGTTCTGCAAGGGAAAGCAAGTTCTACCTCATAGTGAAAGAGTGCCATATATTCATTGTCTAACAGACAAAAGTCCCCTACTTTGGGAATCAAATCTACTTAATATTATCTTGCTTGGAAATTCCTTTTAGAAAATAGCTTTAAATGAACTGAAACAAACACAAAATAACTACTTAATATAGACTTTTCCCAGGCTAGAAATTCTAGAACTCTCTGCTTTAATTTATTTTTGTGAAGTTTCACTGTAATAAAGCAGACAAGTCATGTAAAAAATAACTTGAATATTATACCAGGAAAAAAATCACTGATAAATTTGCAGATTTGTAATTTTTCAGATTTTATTTTTTCAAGATTAATGCTTCACTTTTTTTTAAACAATGGCCTCACAAAACAGAAGAATTAGGCTTAGGGCTAGACTTGGACTTATTTGACTTATTTACAGCTATATTAACTGTACATAATAGAATCACACATTCAGTAACATCTCAAAATCCCAAAATTACTGTTTTGTAATATCTATATAAATCAAAATATGTTGTCAAGATTCAAGAGAAAACTTGCTCTTGCTTCTGCTACAGGCATTGCCCAAAAGTTGTAACACAGTGGTTGTGGAGATGTTCCACACTGTGACAGATCTCCAGAGTCTCTTCCAGAGATGTGCAAAGGAAAAATGACATCTGCTCCTATCATTTTTAGCGAGTTGTGGAAATGTGTCAGGTTTTCAGTTCCTCATACTGTCATTGTTGTTGAGCTTTTCCATTTTCACAAGGACAAAATGACAAGCACTGTTCCTGGGAGCAGAGATGAATCTGTGATTGCAACAAGACTCAGACAACAGCTACACAGTTTTTCACTTAGACTGTAGTGACTGGATGTAGTAAAGAAAGAATTAATTATTTCTTCCCTGAAATGAGGAGAAACTATTTCTTGCAAAACTAGACAGCTTATTTGCCTTCATAACTGTGTAGGTCAGAATACTTGTTATAACGAGCTCTGATCAGGTGATCAGAAATCCACTGAAGGTTTTAAAATATATAAATAAATAATCAACATTATGTTTTCATTAAAAATCACCACTACTGTTAACTACTAAACAAGCTTGGAGAAAATTACAAAACACAAGGTTATTAATTTTCTATCACCCAGTGTTCTCAGGAATTCTCACTAGCTTTAATGCTCACTAAATACTGCAACTTAAAAATATTTTTCTGCTATATACATTTGGTTTTCTTTAAGTTTTGTTGATGGCTTGCCTTCTTCATTTTGCCAGTCTGAATGTCTGCGCTGCAGCACAGCCAGACACACTTTCATGATAAAGCAGTTTGGAACTGGATTTTGTGTGTCTGGAATCATCTGGTTTTAAATTTACCCAGGGACTTGATCTGCTGTAGCAAATAATGCGATACTAATGGGATTTTGATATTATGCTGATGTGAATATGGCTTGGAGACTTATGTAGTCAAGATCTACAGAAACTTTCGAAACAACATTAAAAACACCTGGTGAATTGGTCAGAAATTGAGACTCTCTTTATTTTAAATATCCCAAGACAGGTATAATCAGAACACGGCTGAGGTGGAGTGGTGACACATCTGTGTGAAACTGGAACTCCATTCTTTTGTAAACAAGATTTGTTTTGTGAAGCTCTAATTTGTATCACAGGTTTTAGTTTGGAATTTGAGATTCATCCTGTAATGCATCTTCCATTGGGGACTACGAACTCCATTCAGTAATAAGATCTTTAGCCCTAACTTAATTACAGTATCTGAAAAGCTGACAGGGAATAAACATGACTAATGATTCTGATTTTCTCTCAACTGCTCACCTATCCAGCAATCTCTCTACACAGAACCTTGCAGGGTGATCACAATTGATGATGTTTACATGTCTGACATTAGAAATAACTATTGTAGCAAATCACACTTGTATCTCTGCAGTACTTTAAAATTTAAGTAAAAGTTAAGTAAAGTAAAATAACTATGTTCAATTTAATATGAATTTTAGGGGCAATTTCTGGTAAATTTCTCATTTTCAGAATAAGTGAAACATTTCATTCTCTCTGCAGATCTACAGGGATGCAAATCCTGTTTTCAGAGATGTCCTGTTCAAGGCATACTTTAGCAAGCAAAGCCCAACAGGAGGGAAAGCAATTTCATTTGTTTTCAAATTTACGTTTATTGCCAGCCACTGTCACTGTCAGAGTGTTTCAGGTACTTGAGAACACCAGCTTAGCAATCTTTCCTTGCTATAAGAGACATGAGGTTCATTCCTCCAATCTGCTTCTGTTTATTCTAAGCAGAATTTGTCTCCAGTGAGAAACGATATTTTGAATTTCTCATAATTAAAGACAGGGTGTTTAAGCATATATTATTCATTTAAGTTCTATTTAGCCTGCAAGTTTCAGTTGCCTGTGAAGTGACAACACAGAAACAAGGTTTGAAAAGCTGAATCATGATTCATTTTTATCTATTTTTCAGTTCTCTTTCCAGCAGACTTATCATATACCTTTTTATTCCTAACAAATTTGGCAGGCCTTTTTCTCATTTATGTATACACCATATATACATAGTCATAAAGTACATTTATATGAGTAGACATACATATATATGTCTACCCTATATTCAGGTTGAAAATCCAAGTACATTATATGAAATATTGAGGAGGGCTTGCTTATAAATTTAGGATTATAAATTACTGTGTTATAAATATAAATTATGGTAGGTTGTCACAGTAATACAACACAGTTGAAATTTCTTCTCCAGAAAAAAGCAGCTGTTCCAGTAATCACACGCTCAACGATGACTACAAGACAATCACACTGGAACCTTGTTACACACCTTAACCTCAGGAATACTCTCCTATTATTGACCAATCTTCAAATTTCAACCAGTGTGTATACTTGGGAGACAAAGAATGGATCAAAGTCAAATAGTTTTCATTCATTGCTGTAAAAGGTGTCTACTTACACCACAGAGGGGTCCACCATCCCTAGGCTAACTTTATGTATGTGTGAGAAAATTCAAAGAATGATTTTCATACAGTAAATGTGTCAAAGATTTAAGCCCAAAAGGTTGCCGAGTGTTTGCCAAAACTTCAGCATGATATTTTTAATTGCTTTTCATGAACCATCTAATTTGTTATGAAGAGTGACTTGTATGCCTACACGTAAATGACTGGTGCTATTTTAGGTAGTCTGCTGAGACATCCTCATGACAAGGGCAGCTATAACACAATGTTCAAGAGAATTGTGCCTTTCTGAAACTGTAGCTTATAAAACCAGACAGGATAACTAGGACTTCTAAAATGGCACTGGATAGGTATGTTTAAAGCAACCGAATCCCACCCATTAAGCTCTTGAAACTTAGAGCTTTCCTTTGGAAATTAATGGTTGTACCAAAAGACTTTTTAAATTCATCCCTCAATTTTCAACAGTTAATTATAGAAGACCTTTAATGCAACAATTTCAAATATGAATTGCACGATCTTTCAACACTGAATATACAACATGGAAAGTGCTCATAGCAGAAATAACACCTAAAGGGGTAATCACTAAGAGACTAAGGAAAAAACATCCTTCATCAACATATGCTAATCTTTTGCCCTTCTTTTGGCAGCAAGTCAGCATCTAACAGTTAAGAACAGAAGAACAAAAATGAGCAGTTAAAAAGGTGAGACTTGCCATAAAAATTTTAAACTCTTGTAAAAGACAGCTCGGGGTCAAAAAGTAGATGTCCAACATACCTTGGCATGTTCAAAATTATTTTCACATGCCTGTGTGTCAAGCTATAGTGTAAAGAGATCTGCAAATATTTCTTACACTTCTAACTCTGTAATCTACATTAAAGGATACAAAGGAACAGAACACAATTACCTATGCAGAGGGTTTTAGAGACTGACTTTAGCACTGGTACAAAGATATATGGGGGATACATGAGCATGGAGTTGAGAACCCAGCAGGCAGAACAGAAACATAATTTACTATACATTCCCTAGAAATTAAAAGAAAAGAAGGGGGGGTCATAGGATGAGTTACACTACACTGCACTGCATTCGCTGATAAACTCTTGATGGAGATATTTCTACAGTAAATAGCTGGTCCCGTCCAGGCAGAATTTTTAAGTCTCTACATTAAATAAAAAGTCTCAAATTATCTACAAAATGTAGATAATTACTTTTCTTGTTCTTCAGAATCATAAAAAAATCACATTACCCACAGAGAAATGAAAGGGGCAGATGTTGCCCTGTGCTTTAAGGTTTGCAATACTAGGGCTTTCCATTTGCAGCTCTGTAACATTTCCTTTGTAGCACTGAAGTCTGCTTTTGACTTCATAGTCTTGCACTGACATATCCCAAGGCTGCTGTGGCAATACTTTTACCTCTTACTCCCATGTCCTCATGGGGTTGTGTCATTGAACTGCAAGACTTGGATAGGTCTCTGATGTGGGGTTTCTCACAGGAATGGATTATGACTGATTGTTGACTCACCCTTTCTCCTCCCACCCTTTTTTCACCTTTCACTTTCTAGCTTGAACTTCATACTTCACGGTCAGGAATATGTAGAGCTCAATATATTAACATTAGTAGACAATTATTGTTTAAATAACCCATAAAAAACTTCTAGAAATATACTTGCACAGAACTTCACAAACAGTTAAATGTGCGCAACATCTGTACCTGACCAGTTGCTGCAGTCAGAAACATCAGCACTAGTATGTAAAGGAAGCCAGCTGGGACACCAAGCTGATCCTGCTTTAAACAAATAATCATGATGGGAAGTGTTCAAGGGAATATCTGTGATGCTGGGGAAAATGATGGGGAAGACAATCTTGCCTGGTGATATTCCAGTTTCTTCCTTTCCAGCCATATATAGCTGGATATAGCTTTCTACTTTTCTTTTTGTGACATGCTCTTTTTAAAAATATTTTTAAAATTTTATTTTCAATTGAAGTATGGGTTTTTTCATTAAGACTGCACATACCATCAGTTAGTGAGCTCTCAGGGAAGCCTGTCTGCTCAGCAGACAGAGAATGCTCAGAATCACAGAGAATACTCCAGATTTTAACTTTAAAACTCAGTAGACATATATGTAGCATTCCTGGTATGTCTGCTATTTTTGCTCATGTTTGGTTTGAATAGTGGTAAAAGGGATAAGGATGCTACTAATTATAACAGTGAAACAGTTTAAGTCTTCATGGCCCAGAAAGAAGGAAAGTAACTATGAAAAATTCAATAGAAACTCTACCTCTAAAATACTCTAGAAAAAAAAGAGTATTTGAATTGACAGAGGGAAACAATTTGGTTTAAAAGTCCTCAGGCATTTTTTACTGCTCCAAAAACTAACCCAAATTTTCATATTCTATGCAGTAGAGATCTCAAAAGAACATATCTAAAGCTGATCTAACTGCACCTGTTCAAACATCAATATTTCCCAGCAGAAGAAGACAAAATTAAGGACCATTCTGTAGTCCACCAGGTTCATTTAAAGAAATACAGAAACACAACCAAAGAATTAATATCCTAATGAGTTTATTAGATCTCTCAAGTAATTCAAATGCTCAAGTTTTTTTAGACACCTAATCTGAGGAAACATAGAAACACAAACAAACACTGCAGCCAAATATCAGCAAGTGCTTTCAACTTAACTATCTAAATCTGACACTGTGAAAACACAGAGCTGAATACTTCTTTTCATATGGAAGGAAATGGAGCAGCTCACTAACTCCTTTAATTGCCTGCCATACATATAACAAAACTGAATAACAAAACTGAGGCCTCTTCTACCCCATGTGACAGTGCTCTTGATAGAGACCAGCAAGAACTCCATATTAACCTCCATTTCCTCAGCAAAGAAACTAGAATTAACATCAGTTGAATAAAACTTACAGGGATGAAAAATATTCTGGTGCCTAAAGATGTCTTATGTCATTTTTGACCTTTCCATAAATTTGGCTCAAAGAGTTAATTGTGCTGAAGTAAACATTAGCATAATGCCTAAGGATACAATTTTTTACCTGGCCATGGAGTGTTGGCAGCATAGACAATGAATCTAAACTGCAGAATAATTCATTAGGAAATACACAGTAGCTGTGGTAAGAATTACTACAAATATACTTGAAGTGTTTTTAAAAATTAATATTATGCTGCTATGCTTGGCTTAATTAGCTCTCTTCTTCATTTACAAAGCATATCTGTCTGGTTTATGAACTCAATCTCTATTCCCCATTCTTGAGAACCCATTTAATTAAAGTTTTAACTACTGCATAAGTTTTAGAAACAGTAGAATGACTTTTATTACGATAAGCCTAAACCCTTCTTTTAAATATTATGATGTCTACATCTATTATATCAGAAATATGACAAGACATGCTTCATAATACTCCTGAGTGTACACACAATACTGATCCTTTTCATTACATGTGCCCTCTATTTGCATACAGCTGCAAGTAGGCAATTTTGGAGGTTTTGCACAAGCAGTTGGATTGTGATTAATTTAGCCAATCAACAAGGCAGTTCCCTTAAATCCATTAAAACTCACCTTTCTTTGGCATACACTTATTTTTAGCCTATTCATTGATTTCCTCATCCATTACACAATTTTATCTCTTTAATAGGTCTATCACTTATTAGACTCCCACTTCTAGCAGGCGACTCTGCTTTGGTTTTCAAATGCAGCAAATCCTATCACAATCTTTTTCAGCATTTATCACTTCCTCCCAATGATGCTATAATAAATGATTAAATATTAATTTATTTTTGCTATATATACAAAATAGAAACATAGTCATTGGACATGCTGAAGTTCTAAAAAATACATGACATACAGTTGATCATAACCTTTTTTTGGCTGCATATTAATAAACCTTGTAGCATAATGGTCAGTGAACAGAAATTATTTGTGCAATCACTGCCTACAGACTACAATAAAGCAAAAAATACTTCTTGTCTCCCTGTGCACAGATGCTGGAGACTACACTTAATGACTTGTCACCTATTATACCCAAAATACACCACAGTTTCATCACACAATTTACTCCACAGAAGCACAATGTCAACAATAGTCAGTTCTATAATAATTTAAAAAGATAATAGTCATTTTCCCTCCTGTTCTCATTTGAATCTCATAACCACTGGGGTGATCAATTTCAAAACCTTATTAGTTCTGCTGTTGTGAACTATTCAGGACATCAGATTGGTTTGCAGTACAAAACTATAGAGGCAATATTTTTAAATTAACAATTTACAATTAATATTTCTGCCAGCATATATTTGCAATTTTTCATAATAAAAAAACATTACATCAAAATTTTCAAATTAAAATATAGCAAATTATTGCATTGGGCTGATAAACAGTGCTGTAAAATAGGCAGGAGCACTAAAAAACTGTCAAGCTAGAAATCTCATGAACTAATGAAGCAAACAAATGGGAAAGTTCACACTATTTTTCTAAAAAAAATAGATCTAAAGAGATGACATTTTTTGTATTCTTTACATATGGTCTAATCCTCAAAAAATGTTTCCTTTACATATGCTCTTATCCTTAAAAAAAATTTTTTTTAATCAGATTTTCATTTAGACTAAATTGGCCTATTTCTCTTAACATTAACAGAGCTGAGAGTCGTCCTACCAGCTGAGGCTCCGATCCTCTGAGAGTCTGCTCAGATGATCCCAAACAGCAGTGTCGGTGCATTTTAAGGAGTTACTGTGCTTCAGCTGGAGTTGGTAAGCAGACATGTGGTCCCTGTCAGCTCATTGCAATGAAAAGTACATGGTGTTCACTTAAGCTGCTTTCAGCAGTTCCAAAAGGGAGCCCAGGTGAAAGCACTGGAAATATGAGCATTTAAGAAGAGCACTGGAGGCAAGCTATACTTTTTGGTTTTTTATGTACAGCATCAAAAGTGATACAGCTGCTGTTGTTTTCCTGCACATGTGTGGAGATAGAAATTAATTTTACCATTAGACTGGGGTAGTATCATGCATATGATCAACTTAAATCAATCACATGAGAGAGCAGTATCTCCAGTTGTGAGGGATGGAAGGCAGGAGGGAAGCGTGTGCATGTGTGTGTGTGTGTGTGTGTGTGTGTGTGTGTGTGTGTAGAAATGGAAGGGGAGCAAGAAAAACAATACCTTTTAAAAGCCAGCACCTCAGTCATTTGCAGTTACCTGACCATTACCTGATTTGAAATGAATAGAAAGTCTTCAAAGGAGACAAAGAAATTCAGATGGAACCCCCCCTCCCCACACCCCAAAAACTCATGATTTGGGACTCTAAAGCCAGAATAATGATGCAGATAATAAAACAACTTCATACTGAGACTATCTTGCAAGAAGATTTCTACTCATTATGGTATGTGGATACAACTGTTTCATGGTGTCACTGGCTGAGTTCAGCATACAAAATATATTCAGGTAAGACAGAAAGAGGACTTTTGCACTGCTGTAAAATGAAGTAACCAGTAAGATTTATTTACATTATCCAGAGCAGAGTATTTTGTTTCAGCGTGTTTTTCCTCAAATTGCAAACATAAGAATATATCTGGTCCTAATACTGCTTGAGTTAATAAAAATTGTAGTTTCAATTTACAGGAGGAAAGTGCACGAATTTCCAGGTTTTGAACCTGTTTGCCTTCCAGTACACCTAGAAAAATCTGTGCTGACAAATACATGAACTTATTGTTCATTTTCTGAGATGAGGAGCCCAGGGAGCTCAGTTAATATCTGTTCCACAAGCTTCTTATATAAGCATAAGCCTACAACAACATCTTTCATCCTGACTTTCTCATCTATAAAATGGGTTTAATACTCTTTCCTTCCTCCTACCCTCATCTTTGTTCTTGTCACTGTGAGCTTTTAATGCAATCCACGTAGATGAGCGCCAGAGTCAAAATGAAGCTAAGCTTATATCCACAAACTGCTAGCCAGACATCTAAAAACTGAGAAGATGCAGTTCTAAGCTGTTCAGAACAAAGAGCCTTTTTACTAAACACACCCTTTATTCTGATGTCTAAGTATGGATTTCAAGGCCAAATTTCAGATGACTGATGAAATTTGTATCTATAGGTTGCAAAAAGAAAATAATTTTTGAAAATTTAAATACATGAAGGCATTTCATTAACTATTGGATTTTAAAAATGTTAATGCATTTAGTCTCCTGTTGCTCACTTTTTGAAAATCTTCATAAAGACAACCTATTGAGCTTCCCATTGGGATGATTATACTTGTATGCATGTCTTTTCTAGCCATCTGATATCTTGGCAGCAAATCAACTGTCAGTGAAACAGAAATCAAATGTGTTACTTTAAAGAAAAATATCTATGAAAGACACGTTCTTTTAAATGAGATGACTACACTGCATTTGTTTAAGCTTCAAACAGAGAAAACATTCACCTAAATGTGAAATAAAATGTTTGAAAACTAGTATTTGCTGCCATAGAATCATAGGATAGTTCAGGTAGCAGGGGTCATCAGGAGGTCTCCAGTCCAAACCCCTGCCAAAAACACGGTGAGCTACGATACCCCCTTGCACACCTTCAAGGATGGAGGCTACAGTTTCTGCGGCAATAGCCCCATGGCCTGATCATCCTCAAAGAGAAAGTTTTTTTTGTCAGTCTGAACCTTTATGGCCAATGCACAACTAGGCTTAGATCCATCTTCTTGCTAACCTCCCCATAGGTACTGGGGGCTTTCTATTAGGTCACCCCAAAGACTTCTCTCCTCCAGGCTGAACAAGTCCCATTGGCCCAGCATCTCCTGGCAGAGCAACTGCTGCAGTCCATGCTGAGCTTGGGGGCACAGGGCCCTCTGCTGTACTTGTTATGTATTACTGTTGTCTTTCTGCCCCAAAATGCACACTGAAGTCCATGTGTCTATGACACAACTGTATTTTTCTTGTCCTAAAACACTTGTGTATATCACAGCCCTGGTCATAAGTTTCAGAAATCCAGCTTTTTGTACTCTTACTACTGGGCCTAAAGATCTACAGAACCTTAGAAATTCATTATGGATACGGAAAATCTTCATTGTGCATTTCTCAAATTGTTTTTCTGGGTTAAAGATGCTGCACCAATATACATTCCCATCATTTGCATTTACAGAAATGGAGTCCAGTCATGCAAGGACTCTGCATATGGAAATGGAATAAAAATCAATGGTAGCTCCATTTAGGAGACTGGAAATACAATCAATGATAAAGAGTCATGACAGAGCAGTACAGCTGAACCTAAAAAAAACTTCCACTGGCTGAAAAAAATCCCATCAGTACCTAACAGTGAGTACTGACAAATAAACTGCAGAGATATATAAACCCATGAAATATATATTCAGTGCACATGGACACAAAATAAGAATGTTTTAGAGGATAAAGAATTTTCATCTAAGGTAATTTGACTGCTACTACATCCTTTAGATAAATAAAAAATTAAGACAGAACAATATAAAGACAGACAAAATAAAAGATATTCCAAAATTTATAATCTATGAGAAAGGTGCTGTGTCTCTTCAGAGCACAATATGTTCTCATTTCTGCAGATCTACCACTTCTGTAAATGTGGATCTGACCACTCACAGATTTATATTCACAACCCAAAGACAGACACAGGGCTTTGATAAAGAGAATAGGACACAGCCATAAACATACCCTGCATGTCATCATCTACCATGATTCCTAGATTTTAATATGTTTTACTAATAATAGACATAGTTACTATGGAATATAACTATTCCATAATGTTATGGAGTTTTCCTATTGTATCAGCCATTGCAAGCAGTACCTTACAACATAAGCAGTACCTCAGAATAGTTACCAGGTGTCTATGTGCTTGGGGCAGTGAGGAAAGAGAGAAAAAAAACATAAAATTGCTTCTGTATGATTAAATGGCAAAGGTCTGTACGTAATTCCTGCCAGGTGATTGCCCTGAAGATGTTATGTATAGAGACATTCTTGTGCTCTAACACTGGCAAAGTCTGAGATTTTCTGATGGTTGTTCTTCCTAGAGGCAGGCATGGATTTTTTGGCATAATCTAACACAAGTTATTATCGAGCAGTATGGTCTCTGTGTGAAGACAGATGTTTTATTGGACAACCATTCCTGGACCTCAGTGAAAAAAAAAAAATGGCAGCCATAAAATCTGACAAAATTGAGTTGATTCAGTAAAACAAAAAAAAACCCAAAACTATAAAAAACCCTTAATGATTGTCTTTTTCACATTAAACAGATACTGGACGCCACCTACACCAACTCTCTGAGAATAAAAAGAGCAACCAAACACCTGTATGGAGCAATGACAGTTTGAAGCTGAAAAGGTTCCCAAAAAGTGGACAGAATGACCAGATTTTGCTTATAATTTAAGGAAGTATGGGATCTTTGACCGAAAGAATTACAACAGCCTGCATTAACTTGACAACAGGAGTACATAAAGTTAATAACAGTGATTGCTGCATTTAACAGCTACTGATGGGTTTTATTTCTATTAATCCTCTACGCTTTTTCAAATCCCATTCTACCTCTTTTTATCCTAACTTTCTGTGGCAATAGTTTCTACAACTTAATGATAAACCCTGTAGAAAAAGTTGAAAAGATACTGTTGAAAAGTTGGTTTAGACCTACAGGTTAATAATGTAATGATCTATGTCTGCATTGTCATGCTTTGAGAAACAAGGAGTATTTCCTTTTTCACCGCTTCAGAGCAATTTTACAAGATGCAATGTGTAAACACAACGTTTTCCTGAAGCATTCAGTTCAGAACACCAATTCCTGAAGAGCCTAATAATATTCCCAGCCATAACCTTTTTATAAAAATTACTCTTCCTAAAGGCTCACTAAACATTCTTAACTCAGGTACAGCATTAAGGAGCAAACAAATAAATGAAAAAACCATAACTGGCACACCAAGCTCCTGCAGACCTGTGGAACTGTGACAGACAGGAGGAAAACAAATTAGTTCAGCAAGGTACTAAATAGACTTAATTTCAAATGTTACCAGCTTAATACCAATTTTATTTTCCTTCACATAAACCATCATTTATTTTTGTTACTGAAAACATACCATAACTCATCTGTGAAAGATTACTATAGATTTTTGAATTACCAGTAATGCATTTAAGATGAATGAGTTTTAATAAGTTTAATTTCAAGTTATTCCAAGTGTTTCATAGTACCAACATTTATTTTTAACAAATTAGATTATATTGACTTTTAAAAAAAGGCCTCCTTTGGAAGACTTATCATTTAAACAGTCTTCAGGAACAAATTTTCTACTTAAAGTTAATTCTCCTGTGACTCCATGGAAAACAAAACTAATGCTGATGTATGGGACCTACACTTTGCAATATTGTCTGTGTACAAGCTGACCTATAGACTCATTCACAAGGACAAACTGGTGATTTTTGGTCCATTCTTCAAATTCTTTTGAAAAGGAAGTTGTACCAGCTTACCTAAATTAAATTATCTGTCACAGGTTTGTGGCATGTACTATATATGCTTTTGGTGGTTTACAAGATACTACCAAACTCACTTCATCTGCACTAGCAACTAGACTGGAAACAGGAATAGAAAACTGTAATGACAGCATTTTTATTTCAGTGCGTTTGTAGCATTTTGCAATGCCTCAAATCACATTGCAAAAGGTAAAGCATTATGTAGTATAATGTCTGACTACCTGAAAAATGCAAAATGAAAGTGAAAATGGACCTATTATTGATTTTTCACCTACACACCTTTTCAAAAACTCTAAGTTACTCACTATTACTTTTAAAGTGTCACAATTTTCACTTCATTAAATACTTTTAGAAATTAAGATTTGAAAAACAGGATTTTTCTGCCATGGAGTTATAACTCCCGAGCTCAAGTCAAAATATAAGGGACCTTTCCTTAGGCAATGGCTCTGCCTATTTGATCTTTCATCACTTTCAGTAATTAACAAACAGTAAAATGCTAACTAACCTTAACTGATAACATGAGAAAACACAGCTTTCTTATATTATCCCTAATCATGCCCCAAATGGACCAAATAAAGATAATTCATTCAGCTATGAAAGCACAGCTACAGAATCACATATCTTATTGCCTATCACTCTTCTTATCTCAACCCATGGCAATACTGTTTGATTTAATTGCAGGTAGAAATGAAATGCCACACTGCCACATGCTCATTCCAACACTCCCTGCCAGGGGCAGGGAGGAGAATTGGAAAGAAAAGGTAGACTTCATGGGTTGAGAAAAAAGAGTTTAATAAGGGGAAAGAAGTAAAATATAATCCTAATAACAACAGAAATTAATACAATAATAGTCATTACTACTACCCTCATTATTGTTTTTGTTGTTATTATTATTACTGAAAGGAGAAAGAGAGGAATAAAACCTAAGAATGGCAAGTGATACACAGTAAAATGGCTCAACACCCATCCCCAAGCAGTGATCAGTGCCTCCCAGCCAGCTCCTCATATTTTGCACACTGAGTATGACATTGTATGTTATGGGATATCCCTTTGGCCAGTTTGGGTCAGCTGTCCTGGCCATGCTCCTTCCTGGATTGTTGTGCACATTCTCGCTGGCAAAGCATGGGAAACTGGAAAGTCCTTGACTTAGGGTAAGCACTATTCAGCAAAAACTGAAGCATCACTTGGTTATCAACATCGTTCTCATTCTAAAGCCAAAATACACAGCACTGTACCAGCTACAGGAAGGAAATTAACTCTATCCCAGCCAAAACCAAGACATACAGCAAAAACCTCTGGGACAGCAGTCACATCTTCAAATAAAAAAATGCACATCTGAATTACTGAAATTTCTATCAATATTTCTATCAGTATTTCTATCAATAAAGTAATCTAACCAGGTTTACCACAGACAAATGAGGAGCACTATACAGTCTTGTGTCCATGAGTGATTCACTGACCTGCAGACCCATCAGTATTCTGAACACACTTGTGCATCACACCTTTGTCCATTTGGCCAGGAACACCCATAAGTGTTAATGAAAAGTTCAAAGTCTTAAGGAGTTGGATTGTACAGAATAGTTAATTTCCTAAATCTAGAACTCATGTTATTAAATGTCCTTTTAAAATCAAAATCTACATTCTGTTTCTAAAATTAAGGGAAATACATTAATAATATAGAACGATGTAAAGTAACCCTTGAAGTTACTTTATAGTGCAATCTCTTTCTAATATTGCCACAGAAATGAATGAGGAATATTGAAACGTGAATAACATTCTTATCACTTACATGAATTACACCACTAATATCAACTGCAGCAAGAAATAAGTACCTTCTTAAAGACACGGGTTAATAAAAGATGGTATACACACTACTCCTCTGTCTTTAGTTCTTGAAAGTGATAGCTAGTTTTAGCTGTAGATGTCTAGTTTTTGGACATCAAATTATCTTTTTTGTGCCTGTTATTTTAGATATTTTGCTTCAACAGAGATGTAAAAATTTATTTTGGTTTCTCAAACTGAGATAATTCAGAATTTTTCAATAACACAGAAATTGTATTGACTGCAAGAGAAAAAAAAACAAAAAATACATGGACATATTCCAAAGTGCCCATGCTATTAACTAGGGTCCACTGAGATCAAATTCAAATCCTTGATTTGAACTGCAGCTGTCAAGTACTTCTTAAGTATTCGCTACACCAGAGCAACAATCATTATCTAAATGAATGGAGTCACAGTCTGCCATATTGTCTGAGATCTCCCAGGGTCATTTACATCTTAGAATGGGAAACTAGGGATTTACCCTCCCACCTCTACGCCTATTTGATTCTGTACCTGGTAAAAAGAAACCTTTTCAAGACAGCATTTTCTTCAAAATAATACTGTTCCCACAAAAACTTTTTATTTACATCTAGTGGCAATTTATTTCCACCCAGCCCCAGTAGGAAGGTCTATCTGTCAAAGTAAACCAAGCCTTGAAGCACTCTAGAGTCTACTCTTGCTACAATGTTGGTTTTTTTCTGATAGAATAATTTACTCAAAATCAGTTGCACCATATTCCCCACAGATGCCTACACACACTGCAGTGAAGACAGTAATCTATGAGAGTTCTTTGTGTCAAATATAAAATAAAATACAATAAAATAAAATACAATAAAATACAATAGCATATCAAACACAAGATCCTTAAACAAACAAACAAATAAACAAAAGCCTAAAAAACAACCTACTTTTACTTGCTCAACCCAGTACAAAACAGCAGTTGGAGTTTCTAAATGAAAAATCACAGCCCTATAATCTCATTGAAAATTGCTGTACAATTACCTGTCTTGATTTGTGGCAAAGATATTCTCAGAAACAAGCATTATTTGTAGCCATGTACATTTCACAAGAGATTGAGTAGTTTTGTGTAGCATTTCTCCTCTCATTAAAAAAGAGACAGGTACAATGCTGACATCCTTGTTAATAATAGAAAATGCTAGAAAGCACTCGTTGTCTAGGATACTGATTTAAAATATACTAAAAAGCTGCACTATTCCTATAAAGACTCTGAGACTAAGGCTTAAAATACTTACTTGATAATGTCTCCTTCAAGAGCAATCACTCGTTTAATGATCTTCTGTTCAGGATTTCTAGGAGACCTGAGACAGGGGATAAGGTTACACAATAAGTAACATTCCCATTGTTTTAAGAAATTGAAAGAAACAGACACTATGGAAGTCATTAGAAGATTTCATGTTCTCCTTGAGTTAGCATCAGTCATTATGCTCCACGGTGAAGCGAAGCTACTGCAGTCCTTGTCATTGCAAATCATCACTGAAAAGCAGATGATGATCTGCTTCCAAACAGCACAATAATCAACATACCTTTTATCATGAACAATACACTCGACAACATTAAAAGTAAAGCTTCCAGCTTCATTCATACCAATGAACAGGGCACCTCTGAATATAGATTAATGTATTAAAACCTGAATTTCCCATCATATTGTGTTAAAAATTTATGCCATTCAACCAATTTGGGAGGAAAAAAATCTTCCTATGTTATATTAATATCTATCACTAATTTAGGTAAGCCTTGCCCAGGGAATTGCGGAAGTTTAAAAAAAAAAGTTGCAAAATTTTGTGAAAGTTTCACCTTCTGAATACATTGTTTTCACTTAAAGTAATTTTCCCATAAGCATTTTTTATTGAGTAGATTCTGATCATATATTACATAATAATATGAGAAAGCAAAGATGAACTTCTATGTGCAGCCTAAATATTCCAACTTCCTGGATGCACATTATTAGATAGACTATTAAAAGTGTTACTCTACTGCAGTTTTGACAGGTTAATGTAGGCATTTATGCACCATAAGTTTTCTTTTTCTTTATACTTTATCTCTTTTCTTTTGCTCTTCACTTTTAAGTATTTAACTATGCAAACTTAGTAGAATGTCTTCAGGCTATTAAAAAACAATTATTTTTATTTGCTGCTTATACATAGAAAAGTCAGGGAAGGAACAAACTGGTTTTATTTTCTGTGGGTGCTTGGGTTCTCCCTATTAAGACTTCAAGTACAGTCTGCTAGACATGCAGCTGACAGAGGTGTATATTACAGTTTTTGGGCTAAAACCATCTTTAAGCTCATCTCTGGTCAAATGGTAGCACTAAGATACACTTCTTTAAAAAGCAAAGCTGAGCTAAGTCTGGATGAAAAGCTTGCCCACACTGCTGCATGACTAAAGGCATTTGAGGTTCACTTCCATTTCCAAAAGTTAAAAAGAAAAATGGGTTCAGACTTATTTGGTTTTTTAAAATATTATACCACAAAAACTTCAAAATATTTTAAAATTAGTTTGAAGTTTTAATACTTTTTTTTCTATGTGCATGTCAATACATTTGAAATCATTTCCTCTTTCAATGCAATGAAATAAAATTCAAGAAGCCTAATTTTGAATTTCAAAATATCAAATAGCTTCCCTTTACAGCTTACCAAGCCTAGAAACCTTATTTTCAACAAGCAATGAGGAACACTGAACATAAATAAAGACCACCCTTTTATACCCTAGTCATCACTTGAATTTTCACATCATTACATAATTTACAGAAATATTTTATTTAGCATTAATTTTATCTAAATAGTTGCATATTCCAGTTCAGCTTTGCATTTCATGCTCCTTCTTAAGGCAGGAATACACAGTTTCATCATATTTTATATGTCAAGTGTTGGGAGGAATTAATTAAGTTTTAGATGCTCATATGATTTAAATATATGGAATATCCACAGCACTTTCTGATGCTGCTCCTTGCAAGCAACACTTACTTCATTGGGCACTCATTTGAGTATTGACCATGTCTTATTCTCAATCAAAGCACAGTCTATGAAAAGACAACACACCTTTATTACAATTTTCTTTCCTTGTGTAAAAATTACTACTGACCTTGAAAAAACTTCTCTCTACATATTGACAGTATGAACAGTTGTTCTTAGAGTGGTTACTTTTTTGCTAGCAATGACATATTTAAACCAAACACATCATTTATTAGAAAAAGTTCAAGGAATTCCTTGCAGATATTATTATGAATCAGCAGTATTTTTAATATTGGAAGTCAGAATATTTTTAAAATAAACTTTATACTAACATTCTGATTATAAGTCATTTAAATGGCAAAGGACTGGTAAAAGACAGATTAGCAGGCTCAAAGCGGCCAATAATATGGGCACTTTTAGACCGAGGATTTTCAAGAGCTGAGCAGAATGTTTTTTTTTTCCGAGAAGCAATGAGCAAACAGAAGGTAAGAGAAACTGGTTCTAAAGTGATGGATATTGATGTCTTCCTGTATGGTGTATGGCATAACACTGGGATTTCACTGATTAATGAAATCACAAAAACATACAGGCAATTTCCGTCTTCTATGTTCAGTCTTGTATGGAGCAGTGTTCAATCCTGTATGGAGCAAAGCACATTTCCCAGGAAAAACAGGAAAAATCATATAGCCTGCAGAAAAACCCATTTTTTAGCAAGCAATTGTCAGATAAAAACAGTGACAATTCCCTGAAAGTTTTCTCTTTACATATTTAGCAACTGAATATTTTAGTCACTATTACTCCTCACTTTCTCCCTTTCAACCACTTGGATTATTTATTTACTCTAGCGGATACTTCCCAATTTTAAATAATTTCTCCATGAGCTAATTAACATTTGATCAAACGAAAAATTTTCATTACATTTCTTGGGTTTGTATGTGTCATTTGATTCATCTTTCATTCTTTGAATTTTCTAAGTACATTCTTCCCAAGAGCGTCTACAGCAAATCATACTTAAATTCAGTTTCTACAGGCTTTTCTAGAGAGAAAGCTTTTAGAAAATGTCCTAGGATCCCAGCAAAATAAGTGAAGCATGGTCCAACTAAATAAATACTACAACATACTGTAATACTTTTTTTCTTGAAAAAACACTCAGATTTTTTTGGTACCTACATTAGAAAGAGTCCTGATACTATGAACTCAATGGAAAAGCACACAATATATTTCAAAGGGATTGCTTCATTAGATACTTTGATGATCTGCATGTGTTTAATGTTACCCATCCATTATCATAGACACCCTGAACAGATTTTGTGCTCTTTGAAAATTATTGGACTTTTTATATGAACTTAGCATCTTCTAGAACAGGACAAATAACACGCATTTATCACAAAGTTGCAGAGAAACGTGTCTAAAGGTTTCAATTTCTATATCTTTGTACCTATGTATCTATATTACAGTATGAATATTAATGTTAGAAAATTACTTCACTTTTTATGAGACAGAAGCGAGATGTTTAGGCAGCAGCCTGCAAGTTTGCCTTCAGATACTTTTCAGTTTACTTCAGATTGAGACTTATGTGATTTGATCACCATTTATATGGAGGCAACTGAAGAAATTAGCACTGTGTTGTTGTAGTATAAACAGACAGAAATTATAAAGACCACTTTCTTCAGAATTAAAATTTCTGCTTCGATTTATGTTGTTAATGACAGATATTGAAAACTTAACTCCATAAAGTAGGATAAGGGAGAATTTTTGAGATCTCAGCCTAACATTCACTCAGTGAGCTCTTCATTTCCCAAAACTCCTCTCTCATCAAAGATTCTAGCATATCTGGAGTCTACACATCTGGGAATTTCCAGGATTGATGCAGGATGAAAAATATGCTGCTTGTGTCCTTCTCTAACCCATTTGGGGATCCAATAAGTAGCTAGAGAAGTAACTATAATGTAGATGGAGTCCAGAATAAGTGGCATTAATATACCTAAAGAATTGGGAACCTCATAGTATGGTTTTGGTAGTTTTACCTAAATAAATTTCTTGGAGGAAGAAGAAGCAGAAAAAGTGGAGCTGCCTCATTCTCATTTTCTGTTGCTCATCCTTGCTTCCTGTTGTCAGCATGGTAGCTGATGCTCAAACTCTGTACAGTAGGAAATATATAGCAATATCCATTCTTTCATTCCTCCTAGTATCATAACTATGATAGAACAGATCCAACATAGACAATTCTAAATATTGTATAAGAATGGAAATTTACTTAATATAAGCATGTATTTTCTAAACCAAAATATTTTTAATCTGCTTGTTTAACCTTTTTCCCAGTCCATCATTTTCATCTAAATTCCATGCTTCTTTACGTAGACAGAGAATCTCATAATAAATGTAATATCTAATAGCATCACAGGTTGTGAAACAATTTTTATATTGTGGCAAATAAGATGCAATATAACAGTGAAGGAAAAAAAAGTTCACACATTTTTTTCTTGCTTTTGTTGTCATTCTTATCATCAATTTCTCTTGTACAGAATTACTGCATTAAATGTATCCAGTACCAGGTTTAGTGTTCAGTTTGGACTACCAGTATGAGAAAGGTATTCACAACTGGAAAAAGTGACACCGAAATAATAGTGAGAGAAGAGCAATGAAGCAGCAAACTAAGGAAATCAGGTTTGGGCAGATCAGAGATTAGGCAAAGGGTTCCATTGCTATTGTCATCCATCTAATTGCTGATTAAGAATTCAGAATTTTTGGGCAGGTACACAGCAAAAGAGATTAGCGAGCAACACAAGCTGCAGCAAGGGAAATTCCAGGGGTGCAGGTTGCCCTGAGAGGCTGGAAATCACAGATATCCTCAGAGCTCAATGGGACACAGCTCTGGGCAGCCTGACCCAAATCCAGAGTCTAACCTGCCTTGAGTTGTTGGTAAGATTAGATAATCATCAAAGGTGCCTTAAGACATAAATTCTTTTTCACTTCTACAGCCTTTAGTCTTATCCAAGTGTATGAAAAATCAGGATGCTAAGATCTTAAAATACCAAATATTTTGTCATGGATGCAAGCTCTGATACTAGAAGACACCATACTGATCACTTTATTTATCTGCTGTGGCCCACAGATTATTTTTTTCTGTGTTTTTCTTGCAGTATCTAATTCTATTACAAAGCATTTTTAAAGAACGTTATGATATCATGTCTCAACATTCTGAGTTGCAACGAGACAAATATCCAGAGAAATTACTCCACAGTTTAATTATCCTTGCTATTAGGAAATTGCATCTGCATTCAAAATTTCATTTATCCTAGTTCAATTTCAATTTCATGCCTTCTCCTCCAAGGCAGAAAACCCCTCAACATCTTATTTCTTCTTCATGAAGAAAGATTTGAGTACATCAGTTCTTAAATTTCTCTTGGTTTCATTGGCCAGAATTCCCTAAAATTCTTAGCACACAGTTTTCCAGTTCTGGGAACCTTTTTTGTTACCATTTTTCAAACTACTCCACCATTTTCTTCTTAGCACACATGGGAACCTAGCATTATTCAGCTTGGATTATTGCTATACTTAGTATAGTAATAATTGCTATACTAAGTAGAGCAAAATGGCCTTATTTGCTGAAAAATTTCTTTCCTGTTTCTTAACATTCTATTTGTTTTTGTATGGTCAGGCAGAAAGCTCATCCTTTTCATCCTAGGAGCTGGTGTTGAAAAGACCCCAAAAGTGACAATTAAAACTTCTCTGAGTAAATTTCTACTAATAGAATGAGAGACAAACCATGTGATTATTTTGCTCAGATAAGACATTTCTAAGGCTCTTCTCTTTGTTTGAATGCTGGATATTTATTACAGGTCATGAAGTAATTTGGATTTTCTCCTTTGTCTTTCTTCAAAAGAGGCATTTTCCAAATGGTATTCCACGCTACAAAATCTGAGTGCATGCTTGCCTGTCAGTACCAATGTTTGAACCCCTCTCTGGCCTAAAACTCTTTTATACTTTTAGAAGAAGTGAAATAGATTAGATTAGCAATTTTTTCAAACAGAACTATTATGCACAAAGTTTTTGGAATTTGAGAATGTTAGCAGATAATTACAGCATCAAAAACAGTGCCTCAAATGCTCCTGGACTTCCTTTGGGCTAAATTTGAGGAAGCAGGCCCCAGTCTTAATAAATAGTAGTTTAGTGAACCGTTTTAAATATTCACCATTTTTCACCCATAATTTACAAAAAAAAGTACTTAAAGACAGCAATTGCACCAACTGGCTAGGCAAGTTCTGGTGACACTTGATTTGCACAGCATCTCCAGTGCAAAATATGTACAAAGATATAATTAAATATATGAGGAAAACTGAGGAAAACATCCTGTAATTCCTAACTCTTTACTACGTTAACACTTCTTAGACAAACCTCTGTTAAAAAGCAAAATCATTCACTGCCAAAAAAACATTTTATTTTTACTGAAAGTAATAACAGATTCCAAGCATGCACTGTTGGAAACGTAGTGTTTTATTTTTCTAACATTTCAAACTGTTTGTGTATAACCTAGAGCAATGCTTACTTGAAACTTCTTGAATTCTGAGCAACCTCTAAACAAAAATAACAATCTGAATAGAATACCTGCATGAAGCCTCAGAAAAGGAGTAATACACTTTGTTGTACAGACATGCAATAGTTAGAGCAAGTAAACCATTCTCTCAAGCTCTGCACTTGTTAGAAGTGTTCAAAAAACAAGTGGATGTGGCATTTAGTGCTGTGGCCTAGTCAGTAAAGTGGTGTTCAGTCAAGGGTTTGTCTCAATGATCTTGGAGGTCTTTCAACCTTAATGATTTTATGATTCTTGCATGCTTTTTGCTCCTTTCCCTTTCTAATGGGCTTCCATTCCTTTCCCTCTCTCTACATTCTGATTTAGTCTTGAGCTTTGAAGCCAAGCAGGAAGTAACTCTCTACAGTGAAAAAGTAGCTTCCATGTAAATAAACATCCATATTGTATCTTTTGGTACCAGACGTTATTCAGCAGAGATCTCCCACACTAAGGATGGAGTTGGAGGGAAAATAATAAAGATCTGCATAATTTCAAAATAACTGAGTTCTCCCTGGTATATCTACAGCATCCTATAGAAATGCAACCTCACTGTATGATGAGACATCAGCAGCATCAGATTTTCAGTGTTTTTCATAGATGTTGGAAGCCCATCACAAATAAATTTTTCTTCATCAGTAGATAACCATGGATTGTCCCCAGCATTAACCAGATGTATGATACCTACATGACAAAACTAAGCAACCTTTTCTATACTTTGGATCAGGAAATCAAAACTGTGTATCTGTAAAACTTTCACAATTATATAGAAGACAAAGTAAAAAAATAAAAAATAAATACATCCCCATTAGAAATTACCATTTTTAAATTACAGCCAGTTAGCTGCAATAAGGCAAGGAAAAAAAAAAAGAAGACAACTGAAAACTCTAAATAAAGTGTTTCACAGCAATAAAACTAATTGGTAAAATTAGTTTTACCAATAACATGCAAGGGACTCTGAAAAAAATAACACGACAAGGGACTCAGAAAAAAAACCTCAAAATACTATAGTAACTCGGAAGTATAGCTACTACTTTGAAGTAAAATCAAATTTAATTGTTTCTCAGCCTTCCAGTCTAACCACTTTCAGGTTAAATGACTCAGCTGCTTGTAATGCAGACTGTGTAATCACAATAGTTATGTGCACTTGACCTTCTTCCTGTTAACAGAGAGACTCAATTAATTACTTGCTGTTTTAACCGGCCATTTTACCTTATCGTCACCTTTTTCAAGAGGGTTGAAAAACTCTAACTTAACCTTTGACTTCAGAAGCATACATAGAAATATTTATCTACCAAATAGGAAGTTAGCCTGATCTAGGAATGAGAATACCTGGGTTTCTATGCTTAAGTCAACAACAGCAATATATGCACTGTTTCATTAACCACTATGCTGTACTGTAGGAGCCACATTTCATCTTTACCATAGCTGCCCAAATAGTCTACTCTGTAATGGAAATAAAACATTACTTGCTTCTGTTGCAACAGACAACAGAGGAAAAAGCATAGAAAACTGCAAAATGCTTGAAAATAATTCTTGCATTGCCATATGGGATATTAGATAGAAATAACCTAATTAATCTACACATTACCTATTAGAATGATCAAAAAATTATTGTACATGGTGTAACATGCACTTCTATACCTTTTTCAATTCTGGCATTAGACATGTGCTCAGTGGCAACTCTTACAAGCATACAGAATTAACTAATCAGTTGCTCACCCTAAAGTGGCAATTATATCTACACACCACACATTGTGCAGCAATTTTCAATCATTATCCCTTTCTGATGGGGTGCCAGAAGACTTCTCTACTTACAGAACACCACCATAACTATTAAAAAAAGTACTGGATGTATTTTTAGGTGTCAAAAACACCACTGACCTAGGAACCAAAACATTATTTCTTTTGAGATAATAAATATTAATAAGTCTAGTTCTCATATTGTCTCTCCTGGAAACCAATTTTAGCATGTCAGATAGGATTAACATAATATTTAGTTTAAAAAAACTTATGACTCTAAAGAAGCCAAAGTTTTTTTGTGTTTTGAAATCACCTAAACTCCATCAGCACATTGCTTTTTAAATTCTTCCAACGCTGTTTCACCTGTTGTGAAAATCTCTTTCTTCATAAGTCTAAGTAGCTGGATATATTTTCTCAAATATAATCTCAGCTACAGTCAAGAAACTAAGCCTTTCAGATGAGTCAAGTCTGTTATAGTCAGTTCACAGAGTGTAACAATTAAAGTGGGATGAATGAGTCTTTGGAGGAGTATCTCTCTCCTCAATGACTACAAAAGAAGACAGACATCAGCTTAGTCTAGCCATATTAACATTAAATGATTAAAGGCAAACTGCTTAAAAATATTGTTTCATCTATCTTGTAAGTATCTGTAGCATATTTTTTTTTTCAAATAAGATAGGAAAGCAAGTATTAACAGTCAGGTAAAGGAAAGACCAATAACAATATAATGTATGCTTTTTATATAGTTATAATGCCCTTTCTTAGTAAAAGATAGTTTGAGAATAGAGACACGTCAATGTAAATTCACAGAAACCAAATAAACCAACTTTAAAGTTCACTGCAGAGGCCAATAGAAGTCCTGACTTCAGTATTATTTATATAGATGTATATATAATTTTCTGTTTATTTTTTAAATAGTTCTGCATGAAATACAAATACTTTTTTCCACATTTATGACAAAAAAAATGAAAATCAATTATGATCCAACCAGTAAAATGTAAAGACAAAGGTTTACCGTGGAAAAATTTTGTATCTACTCATGGTCATTAAAAAAACCTGTCCATAGGATAGAATACTAAATATCTCTATGTTCTTAGTAAGGAAACGAATATATAAATTATTTTCAGACTGTGCAATGTTAAACTCACTGGAACCTGTATACCGTTAAATCATAAAATAACATTGCAGAAATAGAGAGTTCTGCTAATGATAACTGATTTATATAGCTGAAAATTTAGTATTTTTTATAATAGAATACAGAAAAAAAAGTGAGAATCAACATTAGCAAAACAAAACCACAGTTACAAAATACCATTTACAGAAGTTACAAGACATGCTTAAAAAAAACAGTAAGAAGATTATTTGACACAGATAAAACCACTCACAATAAAAAGGAACCAACCTAAAGTTGGATTTTTTTACTTCACAGCTTCCGCTCTTAGCTCAGATACACATTTAACTGCAGGTGTCCACCCTGCAGATGATGTCAGGCTGAATTAACCATAGATTGGCTCCTGTAACAGAAATCCTTGTACTAATAGAATTTATGACCACTTATGAGGATTTAGCAAAGAGAAGCAACGGCAAATTGAACAGGGAGTATTTTTTCTTATGACATTCTACCTCAAAACCTGATCTTCTGTATCTGCAGGTCATCAAGCAATGTGGTCCATTTGGTACTAATTGCATTATCCTCTACTTATGTGTTTCCACAGAAAGAAGGGACCCTGCACAATAACTAAGGATATTGTTTTAAGAGACTTTGATCACTTGAGTAGGCATAAAGAATTTTGAACAGTTTGTCAAGAACAAAACAGTGCCCCGTGTTGGTTTTCGCCATGAGATTTTTAGGATTCTGAGACGTAAGATATTTCTTCTCTTGCGTGATGACAAATATATTTATTTAAAATATTAAGAAAGGAAGATTAAATAAATAGGAAGTATCATCAACAGTGAACAGCACAAATTAGTAAAATACTTATCCACATGCTTTTTTCGCTTCATACATAGCAGTTTTCAAGTTTTTTGATAGTGCTCCCCTTTGCCGTGAAGGCCAATCTGCTCTCTCTCTGCCCCAGCTGTGCTCACAGCCTCAGGGTTGGGTCTGCATACTTGCTTCCCAGCTCTTCCCACGCTACAGTCCGCTCTGCTTTTTCCACCCAAAATGAATTCTTCAGTCTCAGACAGCAGCAAACCCCATCCCAGACCCATCCAGCCTGTCAAACCCAATCCTATGTGACAGTTTCCCACAGAAGATCCGTGTCACCATTTTCTCCAAGGAAGTGATATACTGCTCAGAATATTGCTAGATAAGGGAGAGACTGGCAGAAGAGACAAGAAGGGAGGGGGAAAGAATGGACTAAATTCTGCAGACACTTTTTTCACATTCTGAGGACTAATTCCTCTTCACCATCTATCCATGGGACTAAAGTTCAAACAAATTATTTATAATTTTTTATGTCCTCACATTTTTAAACTGGATCAATGAAGAAGAAGGTGAATTCTGGTTTTACTAAAATTCAAAATTTTTGTGCTGGTCTTAAGTTTCTTAAGGTATTGATCCATTGGTTTGGTTGTTCAAAAGAAAATTTCTTATTACTGAAAGTTTTATAGAGCAAAAAAAAGGAGAAAGTCCTCTCACAGAAATGTCAGAAAGATAGCAAACCAAAATGCAAGCCAGAAGGACTAATGACACAGGCTTGTATCAGAAACTAGTATGGAAGGATAATTCTTCACTTTTTAATGACTGGAAGTACTGGCAGTATTAGCATCATGAAAACTTGGGAGGAAAAAAGGCAAGATATGGCGTGGGATTCACAAAACTTTTCAGAAATTCTACTGGCTCTACCAGTAGTTTACATATTATTCTGTAGATTTCAGACATTCTTGACAAATTCTTAAATGTGTTAACTGTCTCTGTTGACAGAGTATCAATTAGAAGCACAAAAAGGTTAATTCATCTAATTAAAACTTGGCATTATTGCGTTTGTCATTCTAATTTTAAGCCTTTATATTTTCATTAAAAGTGTATATCCACAACAAGTTTGAAACAGAGACTTTAATTCTTCTGAGTTTGAGAGAAGCTCTATCACATCCTTATTGTAAGAAAGCAATAACAACAATACAAATTATTTTGGGTTATGAACAGCCAAATATTAAGAGTAAAAATTGGGAAATCATACAGTTTGTTTCAACACTGGTGCCTACTGCATCACAAAATTAATTATTTAGAACAGCCTAACCTTATAATTTTGATTCTCCAAAGGTTATTCTACTACACAGTCCTGATAGATGTTTGTTGCAGTCAAAAAGCATAAAATATATACTGGAATTTATTTAAGCTGTATGATGTAGTGTTTTGAGACACTAGCTGTATACTTCTGGCTCAAAATCTAAAGATAGCTTTTGCATATGTGCTTCAAATGACGCATCAGTACAGAAATGGTTTCTAACAGTTCCTTAACATTCAAGCTGGCAGTATGATTAGAAAGTAGGATAATAGTAAGGCTGTCAGAGCCATAATGGTGGAAGTATAACCTTACTTCTCTGAAAGAAGCTGTGCAAGAGTATAAAAAGGCATCTATGAGATTTGTTCAAAGGTTTTATAGAATTCAGAAACAGTAGGATTAGGTTAGGTTTCTTTTTAACTGAATAACAATACTAAGACTTACTACTTATGTAACTCTCTGCACCTTCAAAGCACTGACTGACACTCATGATTTATGGTATTTGATAAAAAGCTACCAGTGCACTCATCTATGCTATTCAAATTTGCTGTGCAGACAGTATGCAATGGAACTAAGCTTTACAAATGATTAATTGAAACATAATCAAAATGTTATTAAAAATAGTTGTCATATTTGGAACATAAGATATTTCTATGCTTTGTGATCAGTTCAAGTTGTCAAGATGAGTTGCCAGTAGCAAAACAACTAGTGACAGGCAAGGAGTGCTCAGCAGGCAAGGATGTTTGTGGTACAAATCTGTCATATAAACCATAATGGGAATCCCTCAAATTCCTGCCTGTTTAACAGCTTGGAGGAGGGAAAAAAGGAAAGCTTTTCTTCCACTAGATGTTCACAAGCATGTCTTTGCTAGGATTAGTCAGTATTAACTGACTAATTAGTCAGTATTAACTCTTTCAATGTAGTGAAGAGCAACAGTCCCTGATCCCCCCCAAAGACAAACCAATTCATTCACGGGGCGGGGGCGGTTCTGTACATCTGGTACACTTGCACATTTATGTTTCAACAAAGAGCAACACTCTCAGGTGGGTCAGTCCAGTCAGTGGAATCACTGAAATAATAAATATTTGTTTGAACTTTCTTTATTATACTTTAGTTTCATAAAGAAAATGTGGGGAATGCTACATAAAAGAAATAGTTGAAATATCTTGCCAATATCATTACACGTTGTCTTTAATTGAGAAAAGAATGTACATTACACAACATTCTATACAGACCTCTTTAATCCATTGATAATAATGTAAGATAATAGATTAACTGTGACTGCAAGAAAGTCACTCTTGATTGAAAAAAATTTGGAGAATGCTGTGGCTAATTTGTGCTCTTTTTCAGTTCCTATGCTTTATAAAGAAAACTCTGCATCTTTTCAGGATTTTCATATGATATCTACAATGAAAAAAATACAGCACGAATACCTGACCTGAATCTGAAGGCAAGATCTAAAGCAGATTTAAGGATAGGCACCTCAAAGACACCTGACACAGCCTGGGCTGAACTTCTGTAATGCAAGCAAGTTGTTAGTGGCTAAACTTCAACATTATGATAATACATATGGCATCATCTTGGCTCAAATGGGTGACTTCACAGCTTATTCACCAGAGTTCATTCTTTCTTTGTTCAATATACTTTAGGGTCAAAGAGGAAGGGAAATAATCTTGAGTCTGACTTCTTAGACATGCAGGGTTAGTATGTGCATGCTAGCAATGCCCCCATCACATGAAGCTTCTTCTTACATGCTTACAAAAGTGGGGTATGTACAAAAGTCTGTTATCTGGTTGATGGCAATTATTCTTATGATTGCTACAAGTCAGCACCAAGTATAAGACAAAGTCTCTTTAACTTCCAATAAAAGGATTAAATTATTTTTTCTCAGTCAGGAGCTAAAGAGGAAAACATGGGCTGCTGCCATGAAACAACTATCTTGATAATGCACATGTAGGCCTGAGATTTCAGGTCATGAGATTGCACTCATGTAACTTAATATTGAGCATAATAACTTGTGATTGATTAAAACACAACTTGGAATCCTACTTTCATTTAAAGTTTCTAACAAATGGTCACTTTCTATTGCATTTTCGTTCCACTGGTTAATCACAATTATCCTCTGAGTGTTAATATTTTCACATTTGAAGTTGTCCAACATCCTTTAAATTTTTTCTCAAAATTAAGTTTGATGTACAGAATAGGGTCAAATAGAAAATCTTCCAATGCCCATCTTTATGCATGACAAACTCTGTGTATAATTTTGGAAGAGCTTCTCCCTCTCAAGACACAGATGAGAAACATTTAAAACAATTTTACATCCTGAGAGTCGTTAGCCAGTTCAAAGACAGATGCAAGATCTTTTTGCTTTTATAAACTTACTCTGCTTTCACCATTATGACTTTATGAATAATTTAAGGCTGCCTTTTTGAAAATAATTAAACATGGGAAAACAAACCTTGCAGTTCCCTCACATTATTTCCCACAGCCATTCATCTTCATTTCTTTAAACTTTGTCCCCACTTCTGCTCCACCAGCTTACAATAGCTGGCACAAACCTTGGGTGAACTCAAAGAAATGGAGCCAAAGGAAAGCCTCATTTTTAATAAAAAGGAAAAAAAAAAGTGCAAGAAACAAATCACAGTGTAACCTGAAAAAATGGTGCAATTTCCTTTTGTGTTAGTGAGAGTGGGAAATTGAGGAATAAGTAACATATTTCTCTCTTCTTGACTATCATGGTTTGGTGCATTGAAATGGTTAACTGGTTTAATAATGGTTAACATAGACAACTAAGTAGAAAAATTTCAAAAGGTCAGATAGACTAACAGGAAGCCCGACTAACTGCATATGACCCAAATAAACAATAAAGTAAACAAGCATAAAGTAAAAACTATTATTTGACTCATTTGAGCAGTCACATGAAAGGAGTTGCATAAAAACAGTTTTTAGACCCCTAACAGCTGAGCTCTGGTCCATCCAGCTGGTAGTTGGTTGAGTAAATTAATTTCTGCAACATTCTTGGTTGCCCAATCTCAGATCACATTTAGTCTTTTGAACACATTCTCAGCTTTGAGTAGATGATCTGTAGTCCAGTGTTTGCAAAAGTCAGTAGAGTTGCAACTATATTCAGAAAGGTGAAAAAATATTTCAGATCTTATGGAAAGTTACAATCCACCTACAAAAAACCTCTCAATATAAAGAAGTAGAAAGTTTATGGATTACATTTAAGAGTGGAGTGTTCCCTCAGGAATAATTTTGTAAGCTACAGTAACAGCTCTTAATCATATTCTGAACAAAAATGTGTTATTTCTTTTCTTAAAAACTTAATGACATCAAGACATTTGTTTTGGAGATAAGGCAAAAAGAGGGAATAAAAACCTGTGTAAACTAGAATTTTTAACAGTAAGTTCATTTGTGAATGAGTAGTATATTGCTTGCAGCAGTTCAACAAGACTGCATGTTCCAGAAAAATTTTAGACTGTAAGTATCTTAATGAGACAGATGCAGTCTGCTCCCCAACTGTTGAATAACAATTTCATCACTCATGTAGTGAAGCAGAAAATGTACGAATGAAATTAGAAAAACCTTCTCCATTTGAATATAACAAGCTCTTAAATGCATAATAAATTTTGGAAAGAAAATTAGCCATATAAACACTAATGTGCACTGTGTATTTAATGGTTTTTATCATGTGTGGAAATGCAGTGCTCTACTCAATTGATCAGTTTATAATCATACAAAAATTAGAAAGTACTTGCATAGTTCAAGTGAAATGTTATAAAATGAGCAGTGGTACTAGATGCCCAACTTAAAATGCCTGAGGGCCTTGTTATTTTCTTGGTTAAGAGCTCCTTTCCTGCTAGTTTAAAGTGGATCTGAAAGTCATAAAGTATATAGAAAAAATTTGTTTTTTCATCTGGTACCTATCTGAAGGACCTCTAAGAGTGAGTTATATGTAACTTGTATGAGCTTATATCACTCTGTCTTGCATTGGTGAATCGGCACAACCTGTGAATTTGTGCATTCAACACCTAAATAAGGATGAGATAATTATTAGACCTCCAGTTAGTCAGAGATATCATTGCCTTTGCCCTCAGGAAAAGGTAGAACTTTCTTGTAACACTTAACAGACACATACATTCTTTTGTCATAGGATGTTGCTATCCTGAGCCACAGATTTGACTCCCCAGCTTGACCTCATACCTACTTCATGCCTGAAGACTTGTCTGGCAAGCTGGGCACTCAGCTGCCCCAACCACATCTCTGGCCTTGTCCCACACTGCTTTTCATAAAATCTCAAGTTGCAAGGGACCCATAAGGACCATCTACTCCAAATCCCTGCCACCCAAATCTGTCCCCAGCACTCGAGGTAAGGCTGCCCCAGTGCAGAGCAGAACAGGGCAATCCCCTTCCCTGCCCAGCTGGTGATGCTGTGCCTGACGCATCCCAGGACAGGGGTGACCCTCCTCTCTGCCAGGGCACTGCTCACTCTAATCCAATTTGCCACCCACAGATCTCTTTCTGTGAGCTTCTCTCCAGGTCCTTCTTTGTACAAATACCAGGATTACCTTGTCCCAGGTGGTAAATCTGTCAGTAGGTTACTGCCTTGCTCCCTGGCTACCCAGATGTCTCTGTAAGGCCTCTCTGCCCCAGAGAGAACCCACAGCTCCTCCAGGATGCAGCACTACATCTTCCCATACAAGAAATTTATACATTCATTTGAGGGGACAGAGCAGGGTCTCACATATGCTTTTAAAAGGAGCACTTGTAACAAAAAATATTTTTTGCAGCGGCTGCAGGTTTGTCCCCAAGATCTGATGGACTGCCCCGCCACCCAGCTATCCTCTGCTCCCTGTGCCCCTTCTGTTCATGCCTGCTCCTGCTACTCCCTGAGGGTTTGCAGTTTCAGCTCTATGCTGTCAGGCCACCCACTAAGCCAGAATGCTTTCGTCTTAATTCATATAGCTCTAAAGCACTGCAAGGACCTGATTAGCAGTGACAAAGTGGCTTCAACATAACTGAGATAAATTTTTAATTACTTTAATTAAACAAATGCAAATTCCCCAATGTAGATGAGTTTAAACCAGTTTAACAAAGATCTAGTTCATTTCCATGTGTGCTCTCGATTCTTCTTCTTTGCCATCCCTTGAGGATGGCAAAAAAATGAAAGCTTCCATGTGTTGAGTACAACAATTGCTTTGGTAAGATCATTCCAAAAACTATATGAGCAGCTCAGGGCAAGAAAGAAAATTGCTACTTTGAGCAGAAAAGAGGAAGTTTCACAGGTTTTGACATCTCTTCGGGGCAATGAGCAACCACATGCTAAAATCTAGACTGTCAGTGAGCAGGACACTTAAGCTTCACTAAACTGTGGGATGGAACAGATGGATGATGATACAGAAACAGTTTTATCTTGCAGACACTGGTAATGGCATGGCTAGACAATTACAACTGAGGTGGCTTATGACGTCACCAAACTTCAGGGAGAATTGACAAGCTTAGGTTGGAAATCAGTAACTAATAGCATTCACAAAAGTAGTAACATAGATTTTAGGGTGTGGGGGTGCAGGGGGGTTGTGTTTTGTTTTGAGCATTAGTGTTTTGTTTTGTCTTTAATTAATGCAGAGAGCAGCAGCTATTGTAGAGTGATAGTAATTTTTTTAATTGCTAGAACACAAATCCTCATGACTTTCTGATTACACTCAGACACACAGAGTCTTTGGTTAAATCAGTTTAAGCAGTGCTGAGGTTTGGTTTCCTCTAGCTGGTGAGCAAAGTTAAAAGTGAGCAACTTTACAAGGAACAAGAGCCTGTTATCTACCAAGTGTAGTTTCTTATATGGCCATCACAGGGCATGATAATTATGGTAACAGCAGGGTAAGGAATGGGTCCTGATAGCCTCCTGCATCAACGCCTCTGAGTTCATCATCATATGGGTAGAGCTTAACAACACTCTGTCTCAGATCACCAACCCACTCACTCCCACAGCTACATTCCTGCTATTTTCAAGTACTCTGCTTCATTAAACCTTAAAAGGACTCTGATTGCAGGCCACAATTGGGAAGTGCTTGTGCTCTTTTTTTCTCCTCTCTAATTAATACAAGTCTGTAGAATCTTTCTCTTACATTTCCCAAGTAGTTCCATTTCAGTTTACTTTTTGCTAAGAGGAAGAGCAAATCATGTCTTCTCTAACTTGAGCAGACATTCAGATTGGGCTCCATCTGCCCTTAAAAGTAGGACTACGGACATTTTTACAGTATTTACTATAGCACTAAATGGCCAGTGCGGCCACAGGTGATTTAGCAGATTACACAAGGCAATGACACTTCTAAATACATTTTCTCACTTTGAATAATACTTGCTGAAGTAAAATCCAGCAGGAATAAACAGATTTGACAGATAACATATATACAATATCCTACTGCAGAAACCTATTGTTTACACAAGTAACTTCACATTGGATTTTTTGACAGTTGAAAAATCACATTAAGATATTTACTGTTTTCAAGATTTGCAAAATACAGGCTATCCAGCTACATTTAAATACTTAAAGAAAGTAATCACCTCATTAAAGAAATTATGTATCATTGAAGTGAAAATTTCAGAGATGTCTGCAATTAATCACTGTTTACATAGGAGCTCACTTGTCAAAGTGACTTGCCAGGTATCAAGCACACTTTTCACAATGTGTTCAACTGTGCAACTGTTAATAACTCTGTCTCTCTTCCAGAAAAAGTACAATCATGTAAATAGGCCCACTGACATCTAAGGCTGAGGAATGATCTCCATATTCAAGAACAAATTATCTGCCTAGCTCCATTCCCCTTGGACTCAAGACAGCAGCAATTATCCTGTCCTGCAAATTGTCTTTCTGGGAACTACCTATTTGATCCCCAAAGCAAGCATGAAACTAGAGTACCAGCACACCAACCCATTCCTGCTCTGGAGCAAGAAAAAGATTGAATTCTAACCAAGTGAGTCTTTAAAGTGAAAGGGTGAAGTGATATCTCAAAAAAAGTCATGTTACCTCCCCTTTCTCACTGAGGCTTATTACAAGGCTTCTGACAAATTTTTCTTCTTTTTCAATGCAATTTTTTGTTGCCTTAGTATCACTGTAGTAAGTATATTTCTTTTTTTGACATACTGGCAACTGCCTGTATTTTTCCTCTTTGCAAAGATGTTATTTACTGAGAACCTGCATTCAATTTAGCTTTTTTCTAATTTTGAGGTACAGTGAGATTCTGTTAGGTAGAATGGGAAACAAAAGGACACGCTAGAAATCAAAAGACACCCAAAAATAATTTTGAAATAATGAAAAATAAAAATGGAATTTTCAACTTGAAAATATTTTCAACAGATATAAAATCACCAGAATGCACAAACATAATTAGCAATAATACAAAGAAAAATTAATGTCTTCTGTTATATTAATTATAAAGGGATCAAGAAGAATGACAATGGGAATTTTGCCTCTATTCCTGAGATATTACCTGCTCTTTAAAAAAACAAAAGTCAAACAGCATGAAATTATAGAGATTCCTCACCTATGTGAACTTTGGCTACTCAGTTCCAAATAAGCTGCTTTTTGCTGTTAATGTTACATATCAAGGACAATTCACATGCTTCTACAAAAAAAATTTCAACCTAAGATGGTATTCTTTTCTAGAGCAAGCTAATACAAAGTAATTTACAGTACTTGGTTTAGCTCCCACAGAAATAAATGTTGGAGCTCATTAAGCTGAGCCAAAAGCAAGCCTGTAGTTCTCTCCTAATGACTAAAACAAGAAAAACTGTAAATAATATTGAACTATAACCTATAGCCTTGTATTCAAATGTGGCTCAAGATTTGAAGTTTAACCAAATAACTCATGAATTTTAGAGATTAGGGTACAGGGATTTTTTTTCCTAGGATGTTTACCTTTGCATTCAGAAACTGAAAGGCAGCCTTCACAACAAATTTTGAGAAAAAATAAATCCTATCGGTCCTGATGCAGACTTCTTTGAAAGGACATAGAGATACTTTTAAATGCTCTCTCTTCCAAACAAGAGAGTCTTAGACCTCCTGGGGATCTACCTGAACAATCCACAGGCAGGCAAATGACACTTGATTAATTTTTGAAACATAATTGAAATTCAGCAATATGTTATTAGATTTGAAACCACAGACTTGCATGTTAGTAATAAGTAGGGGAATTATTCTTTCACTATTAGTGTAAGTGTGGTGCAGATGTTTTATTGTTGTTCAACAACATATCAAGTAAAACACCTTTAAGACAACCTGTTTTCATCAATCCCTTTAAGAATAAATTTGAATAAAACAAATATATTCTTTTCTGCAAAATAACTTCTGTCATTACACCTTTCTATTAGTTAATTGCATTTCTAAATGTCTTGGCAAGAACTTCATAGTATACAGCAGATTCATTAGGCAGCTCTAATAAGATCAGTCATGCATTTGTTTATATGAAAAGTTCATCCAAAAGCATCAAAATTCGAAGACAATATCCCAAGACTCATGATTAAGGCATACGTCCAGGCTTACTACTACTTTTTATATTTATTCAGATTACCAATTTGACAGTGAATATATTAGTGTTGTCCTTGTATGTCACTTGCATACAATACCCAGAGTTAAACTAATTTGGCTAGCATCCAGCTACACATCACATAGTTAAAATTATAACTCCCTTGGTGATTATTAAATGGATCAGAAAGGAAATAAAAAAATGAAATATTAATGAATTAATGAAATTTAACCTAACCTTGGTGTTATCCAACAACTACTGCTTATTTTCTATTCACGGGCAATAATCTCTGCACTGTTAGCAATTAATACATAAATAAATATTCTACATAAATCAAGCAACTACTGAATGATAGATTGCAGGCCACACCCACTAAGAGCTGTGAGTGAATTTTTAAAATTAAATCAATGAAAATTCATTGAATTAATTTTTTAAAACAATCAAAAAACAAGCTGAAAACACTGTGACTAGCAAGAAGAAAGTGAGAACAAAGAAACAGTCTCTTATAAACTCTGAGGAAAACCAGAAAGGTTTTCAGTAAATACTTTGTCAGTTAAATGCACAAATAAATATAATAGTGACCAAGGAAAAAAACAATAAGCTCTGTTAGCCTATTCTGTACTTAATTCAAATTGTTGAAATATGTTAATGTGTGAATTTAATTATTAAAAAGAACAAATATGAGTGACATTCAGACAGAGAAGTAAAGGAAATGTAGCTCCTACAGTGTTCTTTGGATAGCCCTAAGATTGGATACATTGTACAGGCTAGAATTTTGAATACAAGAATGTCAAATATAGTGTCCGTTTCAGATAAAAACACATGAAAGGGTCTGATGGAATATCATCATCACTACTGGTAAGGTATTTGATTCCTGCAACTCATTAAATGTGAGCTGCTTTGGAATCAGGTCTAAAGCCATCTCCTACAAAATACAACCCAAAGAAGAAGAATGCTACCAAATTTAAAATAATTTTTTCTATATTTAAGCTTCTTAAACAAAGAGTTCAGAAACAATTTTTATCCTGAAGATCTCTGATTACTTTTATATGTAGTAATATTCTGGTGAAAGAAATGTAAAGACTGCTACAACTAGAAATATGACTGGTGTTTTCACCATTTCACCAACTTTAAAATATCTTCAGCAGAGTAAAACTCTACACATATTCCTTTACTGTTTACAGCTAGTATTTGTGTGCTGTTCATTGTGTTGTTTTCTTTTATTTTTTATTACTTTTATAATAGTGTATATTTCTGAAGGATCGAGGAAAACATATGGCTTCTTCAGTTTACTCATCTAATTTCTGATAATGAATGAATTTAATGCAAGTCTCTACTGATCATACTGGTGATTACGGAATAAACACTTAAAGGAAACAAATAAAGAAAAATAATTCTAAATTTTTACCACATTGTATAATATTTCTGGATGTTTTCAAAAGCTTGTATTTAATATAGTAAAAATAAGTGAAAAAAACTAAAACTGGTATCTATGCACAGAACCAAAATCTTTATCAAAACAAGCTAGTGATGACTCAAGGATTATCTCCTACACAATTTAAATTAATTTTCTTAAGTAATTACATCTAAGTACTATTCTTCCCTTTCTTAACATCTTGATCTCTTTGCCTTGTAAAAGAAGAGAAAAAGATTAAGTCCTAAATACCAAAACACTATCATTTTAATCAGAAAACCCACACTTGTGATCCTGTGATGTTCAAGGCAACTAATTAGCTGGCCTTTGATGAAGGAACCTTGTGGGTCCCTTCTGACTCAGGATATTCTAAGATGTCATACAAAATTAGTCTGTCATAAAGACTTCTAACAAAAATCTAGTTGGCTTGAGACTCAGCATTTATCGTTATTACAGGTTTGTAAAGGGAGTATTATTGTCTTGTCATCTAGTTTGCCTCATTTATTACTTTTTCTTCCACTTGTGATTCTTTAGGAACTTTCACCATTAATACTATATTAGCTATTACAAAGTCATTTATTACCCAAACTGCTCATCACATTTAGTAAGAACATCAGTTCACAAGCAGAATTTACCTAGTCCAATTCTGATACATATCATCTAATACTACATATTTCCTATAACAGAACTGTCAAATTACTGGGCACTCAGAAGTGGAGATCATCAGTTAGAAAGTGACACTACTAGTGCTATTTTAGATGTAGTCTTCATAAGAGGAGTCCAAATGTACTAAATATATCTTTTTATTTTCTGGTTTTAACATTTTCTAAGAATAACTCAGACTGTCATTTGGAGATGATAACAGGTTTAAATATATTTTTCTTCAATTTTCTGATGGTTAATGAAGGAAATGAAGTTGGCCACATTTAATTTGGGTTCAATCAGCTTGCCTTCATGTGTTACTGATTCCTCAGTCTGTTTATTTACATGGAAACTCCATTTCATTCCAGTAGCTAAAATCCTTTTGTCTAACTCTTCATTCTGACTTCTTACATTAATGAAGAGGTACCTTTTGTGGATAGAGATAACCAACTTTTCCATGCCCTGTGCCGGGCTAGGAGAGTGCCCTTTGGACTCTCTCTCAGAGGGGAGACAGAAGTTAGATTACACTAACCTACAATACACAAGCCCCCCACATTTGTGTATATCGTTCAATGGAAATCCCATATTCTAATGAAACACCTATTTTTTCTGTTGGGAACTAAAAAATTCAGTTTGTCTTGCTAACACATGGAGGAGAATCTTCCATCTTATTTTCCACCATACCCTAATTGTTACGTATCTCTCAGGATATGTATTTTTTTAAAGGATGAAAACTGAAAGGTGGTGACATTCATAATTATTTTGACACACAAATACGTTAAAGGTCTTGTTCTTGCAGGATTTTGCAACAGTAACATGAATGAATGAATGAATGAATGAATGAATGAACGAATGCAAAACACAAACACATAGGTAATAATGCAATTATACACCCAGGAATACTGCAATTAGGTTTGCTTAAAATGAAGCAAACAACATATTTTATTTTCAATTTTGGAAAACTGAACTGACTCCTTAATCAATGTGCCCAAATTAGTTTGAAGTAATACCTTCTATTTATAGCAAAAAGCCTCTTCCCAGGGCACAAAATAACTAAATAAATAAATATATAAAACCTTTTGTTTTCACAGGGCAGTAGACAAAGCTGACATAATCAAAACTAATCAAGGCATAGTGCACATTTTACATTTTGTTTTATACCTTACACTATTATGTTAAATCATGTATGCAAATATGATGGAATGTCACTGTTTTCTGGAAACTTCAAAGTGCCTACAAGTCTCTTGCTAAACAGAAAATATAACCACTCAGCAAAAGTACAAATCACATGCCTTTACTGAGACTCATTTTATATTCTCTTTTCTACTCTGTTACATTCTCCTTTCTACTCCTTTCTATTCTCATTTCTACCCACTGACCTCCTATCTCCTTAAAGTACACTCACATGACCATGGTTTCCACCACTTTTTCACCATCTCATTGTGATTCCTTCTCTTAATCTTCCTTCAGAACACATCTAGGTCTGCCATTCTCCTTCAAGCTCCAGTTATACCTCCTCTAAACGTGCCTTTCTGCACCCAAGTTATTCCTGATACCATAATACCTCTGAATAACACCTCTGCTGCAGCTGTGCCACCTGACAGCTATCCAGAGCCTTTACATACTTTATTTTTACCAAATCCTTGTCAATTCTAATGACATGGACCTTCCAGTGAGCTGTAACTTCTTTATTTGCCTTGCCACTGTCAGAACAGATAGTGAGGAAGATATGTTGATCTTCTCCTTCTCCAAATCACTTCTTGTATTCTCTTCCTCTGGAACAGCAGAGCAGTGACTTCCTTTCTTTTCCTCTGTCTCTTCCATGTACTTATGTCCATGTACTTATATCCATATACTTATGTTCAACTGTCCACTATCAGCTCCCTTTCCACTTCTTGTTTCTATATACTCTTCTTCTCTTGTCTTAGCTTTAATTTCTATGTTAATTTAATCATCTTCTTCCTAACCTCCTCACATATTCGTCATTTTCTTGCTGACCCACTGCAGCTCTTCTCCAAATCCACCACTTTCCCAAAACCATTCAACAGACTTGATCTTCTCAAAACACCCTTGCTTCTCCAGTTATACAGATGTGCCGTTTGCTTGTTTCAACACAAGTTCATACAGCCCTTGTCTATTACTTCCTTCACCCTCAAGTGGGATAAAGTTTGGCTATCTTCAAAACAACTCTTTTCGTGATTTTCTGTTCTCTACTTCTGTTATCTCTGGAAATTCACACATTTAAAACTCCCAACTGCACACTCAGCATCACATGTCTCATTTGCTGCAGCATCAGTTTCTCTGCCCTCAGCAAATGCAATCTTGTTCCACTCATACCCACTCAGAATGTTGCTCCAAAAATGATTGTCCTACTTTGTCACTTAGATCATGTCAGTGCTGTCCCTGCTATATTGCAGCAAGTAGACTTCTGTTCTACATTTTATAGAGCCTCAAAATAAATACAAGAATCATCAGGTTAGCGTGCATGTAGTAATAAAGGGGTGGCTGGACAGCAGGGGAAAGCCTTCTGAGTTTTGTGATCTGGGTGGCTGCATGCTGACTCAGTTTGAATTCTCTGAAAGTCAAAGACTTTCCCTCCCTAAAAATAACTGTTATGCCAGGAAGAGAAACTTCTGGAATCCTGAACAGGGTCCTTCCTACTGATGCCTGAAGGATTTTTTGCTTTTTCTCTTAAATACCTTTTATACAGTTCCCTATATCCACAAGTACTAGCATGCATACTTGTGATGCTATAGGTGTGATAATTTAGCCTGGTCTCTTGGTGTCTGGTAGGCTGGGAGACTTAACACTCCAGAACTGTGGAGTTAGAAGACCAAACATTCTATTGACATAAGCACTCAGGGTCCCCTAGCAGGACAGATTCTGTAAACTAGAAGTTAGTTCACCCCATATCTAACCTCTTGTTAGATATGCTAATGTGTAAGGTCTTTAATTGTATACTCGACTGGGGCGTGGGAGGACATTGCGACACGTGTCACCTGGGAGAAGCAATGCATCGAATGGGATCTTATTAAAATACTGAGGTAAATGACCCCCAACATTCTAACTGTGTCTGAGCTTTTATTTCCTAAGACCAGGAAAAAGGCATCACTACAGCCACTCTCTCTAACACAGAGACCTCAGATACGAACAAGAGATGAAAACTTTTAAAAATAGAGAGGGCACATGCAAGTCACTGAGTCACTTGGGGCTCAGCTGGGGCAGTGATAGGGGTGCAGGAACTGAGAGGGAGAGGAGTGTTGTGGTTTTAGTTTGCTTACTCAGGTTTGTGGCTAAATGCCAGCACACTTACCTAAATTTACTTGATTGCTTGTTGTGAGATAAGGATTAGGAGTAAGGCAAAGCAGGCTCAAACTTTATAAAGTACAAAGAAGTTTTATTAATATATCTAAGACAAAGGGAAAAAAGGAAAAACAAAAACTCAAGAAAAAAAACCAGAACGAACTCCCCAGACTACCTCTCCTTCCCCACCTCTCCATTTCATTCTCCCTGACAACATACAGAAGACAACACTTTGACCTCTAGTCAGTTTACTACTTCAGAAACAGCTCTTGTTCCAGTTCATTTAGGGAGAGAAGTTTCTTTTGCTTACACCATGGATCTTCTGTAAGAAAAATACAGTTTTTATGGGTCTTCTGCCTCACCATTAACCGCCGCCCGGAGTAAAGTCTAGCTTAATGGTGGATCTCTCCCACACCAGTAGCCTTCCCACAGCCACTCTGGTGGGTTATGAACAGTCCACAGGGTACCTGTTTTAAGGATGTCCAGTTCAATTGCAGCAACAAAGAAAATCCCTTCTTCTGTGCTTAGCAACACAGGTTCTCCTGACAACTCAGGTTCTCTAGCATTCTCCCCAGGACCAGGGCTCTGAGTCACAGCCTCTCCTCTCTCTTAGTTCTAGTTTCTCATCAGGCTGTACTTTTTCAACACTTACTTGTCTGTACTTAGGTATTTCAGTTCATTGGCTGCAATAAGAACCTCACATCCCCCTTTGGACTATATCTTCATATATTACAGAGAATTTATTAGCTCAGTCCCCAACCATGGTTCTCCAAAAGAGTTTTCAGCTTCACTCTTGAAGCAACTTCCCATGCACCTCCCTCTAAGTATCAGTTCTGCTTTCTTCACTGACTGTAAAGTCTCTGCGCTGCACTATGTAGATGTCTTCACTCGTTCTCTCTCTCTGCGAGGAAGGATGGGTGTCTGTGAGTTTAGTCCAGGCATGGAGAGAGTTAATCTCTGTCTCTCTCTCTCCGGCAGTGTAAAGATCACGTGCTCTTTGCCGGGCTGCTTGAACAGGTCCGAGCTGGATGCCAGACGCTCTCAAGAGTCTCTGCCCGGCTCTGCGGAGCTGGCTCGGCCTGGTAGGGCCATCTGGGCCCGGGGTGACAGGGCAGGGCCTGGCCCGAGCTGGATGGAGTCCGGCCCGGTCCTTGCCTGGCCCGGCTCTCCCTCTTGTGTAGCTGACACACCGGCTGAGCTGGATTTGCTGAAAATTCCAATCGTTTCCTCCCCCATGCCTGCCCGGCTGCAGCGGCACGGCTGCCGTAAAACCTCCCTTCCCCCCCCCATCCCTCCTTTGGAAAGGGGGGGGGGGGGGCGCTTCACCAGTGAGAGAAGCAGGAGCTGCTCCTCTCTACACAGCAGCAGCAGGTCCAAAGAGGAAGAGCGTCAGAAAGTCTCTGCTTATATATGGTTTTTTCCTTGAAGGCGGACCAACTTTTTAATTGGTTTACCTACCTATCAATTCTTAAAACTACCTGATTATTGGCTCTCTCTCTCTCGCAGGAAGGAAGTTGTATTTCTTCCTGCATTCCTGCAGCCTAGATCACTTCCTAGATTTTGACCCCTCTGGCCTAACCCAGGACAAGGAGTTAGGGCTGTGGGTTACTTTAAGGAGCCTGCACAAGGTGACAGTGAAATGCAACACTATTTTCAATAGACTGGGAGCACTATTCCAGCATCTGCACTTCATCAGAAAATTGTAAAAGGCTTTCATATTTTTAAAAAGCAGGAAGTTACTGAGCTAACCAATTCTAAGATGAGTCATGGGTTTCAGTCCATGTGCGACATCTGTGTTCTGGTTGCAGCTGACTCTGACAGGGTTCAAGTGAACATTTGAAGGAAAATAGCATTGTTCAGTCAAAGTCAGGCAAACTTCAAAAATAACTTAAGGAAAATCTGTTCTACATACATATAGCACTCTCAGTGCAAACTGAAAATTATGTCATTTGTACGCAATGCTACAGGTACTGAAGAGATATTAAAAATAAGTTCTGGACTACATTTGTGTAGGGTGTCACTGCTTTAAGGCAATACTTATTTCTAAAAAATATTCTTTCACAAGTGTAGAAAATTAAGAAATAAAATCTCTATATCATCATGCCCTTTATTAAGCCAACCTAGCCATAGGCTGACTGGCAATTTACCTCTAATTGGTCAGTGATAGATTTAACCATGTCATGGCTTTTTGTGGATGAGTATTCAAGATATTTTCCACAGATGTGAGTGGCAAAGAGAAGAACTATATGTACTTTTGGAGGAAGGCTAGATCCAGTACAGCATAAAATAATTCATATAAAAACGAGAGCCTATCTCAACAGTTTCTTTCAATAGAGACAAAAAGGTATACATGTGCCATTGAGGATTTTTCAATAGAAAAATTACTACTGTTTAAAGTCCACATTCCTAAAATAGATGTTGTTAAAAATATTATACAAGTTATTAAAATTGTTGGGTTTAACACCTCATCAGTAATCACCAGCTTGTTTGCACTTAAAGCTGTACCAGGCTTTTTTATTACAGTTTGTAAATGGCACATGTTTGCAGTCTTGTCCTAAAAAACACTGCAAAAAATTTAAATTCTTCCTTTCACACCTATGCAAGATGAACATACGTCCCTAAAGAACAAAAAAGCTGCAGAATAAAATGTGGCATAATCGTCTGTCAAGGCGACTAAAACTCACCACCGTGATGCAGCTGTGAAAGACATCTGGGTAACCTATTTGCAGTAAAGAACAGAAAGTACCACTTTGATACCACATACACATCCATTGCATTCTGAGGCAATTCAGAACACATGACAAAGAAAGGTCATAGTGAGACTGAAAGCTACACTAATTTCACAAAAAAAACAACTAAAAGAATTTGGTTTGTCTGACAAAGCAAAAACAGAAGTCTGTGCGACATTATATACACTAGGGGGCAGAAATTGAAGCAAAAAGATGAAAGACGTGTTTATTGCTTTATTTAAGTACTGTGAGGATAGAAAATGTCAGAAATTACAGAAAATATACTTAGCCTGGGATTACACAAATGCTGCATTCATTTTCAAAGAAGAGTCCTCCTATACAACAAGACAAAAAAAAAAACCCTAATCTATTACAGGACAAAACTTCAGAATTTTTTTAAGAATATAATGTTGATCCTGGACACAGCCAGAGACAGATTTTTGTGAAGCAATTTAGCCTCCTTTTCCTATATGTATGGAGAGCAAACTTTGTACTATTGGCCTAGAAATGCCAGAACATTACTGATCAACACACTTTGTGATAGTACCAAATTGTATTCATTCTCCTCACTTCCTCGGAAATGCACATAGTGTTATTTGATGAGCACAGTTTCAGCTTCTCTAAATGCTCTATTCAGTCAGGAACTTAAGCAAGAATATCTGGTTATTTCATCAAATAGTAGTTCATCTGCTGGATTCTCAGATAAGAGAAAATCAGCTGAAATATTCTCCATTTTGAGAAGTGGAAGCAAGTTTTATACAGCTGGCATCTCATGTAGCAAACACACAAATAATGAACTAGATACAACTGTCACTCCTGAGTCACCACTGTACACTTGCAACGTATTTTTAGACACTGCTGATTTTTGATACAGTGATTTACACACAGCAAGTCACAGAGGTAGCTGTAGTATCTGCCTGTAATCTAATCACATTGGCAAACTGCAAAACCTTTATCAACATTGATGAGCAGTTATACTTGCCTGCCCAGTGAAATCAATTTCTGCTGAGAATGAGCACTCACCAGTAGTAAAAACACTGTATATAAACCAGTAGTATAAACACTTGCTGAACACGGTCCTGCAACTGTAGTACTAACCTGTCCTGTGCTTTCAAGCAAACAAGGAAACAGCAATATAATAAAATTTTTCACCAAACTTCTCAGGTTTTTGCCTTTTTTTTCTTTTTATGTTCAATTAACATCGATTGAAGAAAAAAATAATATGGTGATAATATGGTGTGTGACAACAGGGGTACTCTTCTGGTCCTGACTTCGAACTTACACTTCTAGGGAAAAAAATAGTATATAGTCATATATATATATATATATATATGTAGTGAAAACAGAGTGTTAACCCACTACTTTCATTAGTGAATATTTCCTCTCCCAATCAGTAATTTTTAAATCAGTGAGGGCATCACTCCCTTTGGAGTTTATCAAGGGGAGTCACAATTTCTGCTTATTTCTTGACAAGTAAGCATTTATGATTATGACTCTTCTGAAGGAAACCAGTAACATTGTTTAAAATAATGTTTTTTAGGAACCTAGCAGGGGTAATTTCTAAAATTATGTTGATCTAAACAGTTTTATTGATAGTATCTTCAGTGTTATTTGACTGGATATTGAAGATGCTATTGTTCAATATTAATGTTGAAATGTCCGTATTTCATCATGTGCCATTTCAGTTTTCAATCTGAAGAAAATGGACATGAATTATACAAATGTATTATATGCAGACATCAGTCTCACAGTGCAGATTGTTTATTCTAATCAACATCACCTGTTGATATGCCACACTTGTCAGTGTGGATATTTTTTACCATCTTCAACCCTACTCCAGCTACTTCTTTATTACACCTCTGTTCTTTTTCTACAGTGTTTACCACAATTACAAAATTTTATTTCCAGAATTAGGAAAATACAGCATGTATTGTATGGAGTCACATGTGTGCTACCATGGGTCAGCTATTTTAACTCAGTCTATAACAAATTAATGTGACATGCAAGACTGACGACAATTTTATTCCTTGGCCAGCGCCACACAAGGGTTACAAAAGCTTAAATCCCACAATGGCAGTGGGATGACACAAACACAACCTCTGCCATTATGTTCACTTTGGCAAGATGTTACTAATTGAAAGATGCCCACTGATAGCATAAGGGAATAAAATTGGTATTAATGCATATAGTTCCTCTATAAGATCATGTACCAAAGCAGTATTTGGGCTCTTTGCTCTATCAGAGAGACTACTAATAAAGCACTTGCAAAAATTAAACCACCTTCAAGGATGCACCCAACGGATCAAGGCAAACATACACATGATCTAACATTGGTGATGCTGTGAATAAATAAATACAACCTTCAGTGACATCAGTATTCCTTTACAAATATTACATTTACATACACACAGAAATTATGAAAAATATTATGCATAGGTGAGTTGCACCTTTGAACTAGATTAATACAATAAATTGAAAGCATAGCCAACCTCAACATATAAAAGTGTTTTTGCCTGTCCCACTGTACTCTGCCCTGGTGTGACGCCCACCTTGAATGCTGTTTGCAGTTTAGGAAGCCACAATACAAGACATTAAGCTATTGGAGACTACCCAAAGGAGGGATATGAAAATAGCGAAGGGCCCTAAGGGGAAGCTCAGTGTCCTGGGTTAGTCAGGAGGGGTCAAAATCTAGGAAGTGATCTGTGCTGCAGGAAGGGATATAACCTCCTTCCTGGAAGAGAGAGCCAGTAGCTAGGTAGTTTTAAAAGATTGATGTGTCGGTGAACCAATTAAAAAGTTGATCCGCCTTCAAGGAAAGAACCCTATATAAGCAGAGACCCTCTGAGGTTCTTCCTCTTTTGGCCTGCTGCTGTGTTGAGAGGAGCAGCTCCTGCTTCTCTCCCCAGTAAGGCCCCCCCCACCCCTCCTTCCAAAGGAGGTAGGGGAGGAAGGGAGGTTTAGGGCGACTGTGCAGCTGCAGCCGGGCATGGGGGAGGAAGCAGGTGGAATTTTCAGCAGATCCAGCTCGGCCGGTGTGTCAGCTACACGAGACAGGGCCAGGCCCCTGCTCCGGGCCAGGCAAGGACCAGGCCAGACTCCATCCAGCTCGGGCCAGGCCCTGCCCTGTCACCCCGGGCCCAGATGGCCCCAGCAGGCCGAGCCAGCTCCGCAGAGCCAGGCACAGAGACTCTGAGAGCTTCTGCCATCCAGCTGGGACCTGTTCAAACAGCCCGGCAGGGAGCACGGGATCCTCACACTGCCAGAGAGAGAGAGAGAGATTAACTCTATCCATGCCTGGACTAAACTTACAGACACCCATCCTTCCTTGCACAGAGAGAGGAAGGAGTGAGGACATCTACATAAATGCAGCACAGAGACTTTACAGTCAGTGAGGAAAGTAGAACTGATACCTACAGGGAGGTGCATGAGAAGTGCTTCAAGAGTGAAGCTGAAAATTCTTTTGGAGAACCATGGTTGGGGACTGAGCTAATAAATTCCCTGTAATATATGAAGAAATAGTCCAAAGGGGGGATGTGAGGTTCTAATTTCAGCCAGTGAACTGAAATGCCTGGGTAAAGACAAGTTAGTGTTGAAATAAGTCCAGCCTGATGAGAAACTGGAACCGAGAGAGGAGAGGCTGTGACCCAGAGCCCTGGTCCGGGGAGAATGCTAGAGAACCTGAGCTGTCAGGAGAACCTGTGTTGCTAAGCTCAGAAGAAGGGATTTTCTTTGTTGCTGCAATTGAACTGTGCATCCTTAAAAAGGTACCCCATGGACTGTTCATGACCCACCATTGTGGCTGTGGGAAGGCTACTGGTGTGGGATCTTTCTTCCGGGCGGCAGCTGGTGGTGAGGCAGAAGACCCATAAAAACTGTATTTTTCTTACAGAAAATCCATGGTGTAAACAAAAGAGACTTCTCTCCCTAAATGAACTGAAACGAGAGCTATTTTGGAGATGGTAAACTGACTGGAGGTCAAAGTGTTGTCTTTTGTGTGTTGTCAGGGAGAAAGAAATGGAGAGGTGGGGGAAGGAGGGGTAGTCTGAGGAGTTTTTTCTGGTTTTTCTTGTTTTTTTCCTCTGTCTTAGGTATATCAATAAACTTTCTTTATAAAGTTTGAGCCTGCTTTGCCTACTCCTAATCCTCATTTCACAGCAAACATCAGGTAAATTTGGGTAAGTGTGCCGGCATTTGGCTAGAAACTCAAATAGGCGAACTGAAAACCACTACACTCAGGGATAATGAGCAGCTGAGATCACTTGGTCTGTTCAGTCTGGAGAAGAGGAGGCTGAGGGGAGACCTCACTGCAGTTACAACTTCCATGTGAGGGAAAGAGGAAAGATAGGCACTGATCTCTTCTCTGTGGTGATCAGTGACAGGACCTGAAGGAGTGGCCTGAAGTTGTGTCAGAGAAGGCTTAAGTTGGATATTAGGAAAATTATTTTCATGCAGAGGGTGGTTGGATACTGGAACAGGCTTCCCAGGGAAGGGGTCACAGCACCAACCTGACAGAGGTCGTGAAGCGTTTGGGAAAGGCTCTCAGGTACATGGTGCAACTCTTAAGGTGTCCTGTGCAGAACCAGGAGCTGGATTTGATGATACTCGTGGGTCCCTTCCAACTCAGGATATTTTATAGTTCTACAATTCTAAGTGACTGCAATTATTACAAGACTACTTCGAATCCAAATATAAAATAATAATCATTGCCACTTACAGACTTAATTTATTTTTACGCTTGTCAGATACAAGTTTGATCAAAACTGCTGCAAACAAAAGACTAGTAAATCCACGGTACATTGGACAGTTATTAAAATGTCAATTTTTTTCACTTGCTTAGTTCTATTAATTATATTCACATACCAATGAGGAATACTAAGCACTTTTTGTGAGATAACTTATGTATTTCTAAGTGAATGTCTGTGTAAGAGAAAACCAAAATAACCTCATTGAAATTTATTTAATTTTTGCTAGATTTTAAAGAAAGGGCAATAAAGAACTTGGCACATCTGCATGTTAACTACTCTTCAAAAGCTTTGGGAAATAAGGATATAGCATATTAACCCACTGCATCATTATAGCACTACAGTAATTTTAGTAGCTTGAAGTATTGAGGTAAATATAACATATTTCATGGGTGACAGCATTTGAGTGGTTTTCAGAATGATTCCTCTGTCTATAAAAAGATCTTGTAGATGACTTGCAGGAAATTTTATTTAACATAATAGACTCAATACCTAACTATACCTAAATCAATGGCTGTCTGCCGCATTCGCCTTTTCACTAAACATTCAGGAAGTCATGGATTCAACTAGCTCTCCAGGAGGTAAGCCTATCTACTTTTATAACCTACAGAGATTTTTAGTGGGCCTTTAGATTAGCAAAAAAAAGCAGCATGCTGGTACTCTCTAGTCAGCTCTTAACAGACACCCTTTGCTAAGGGAAAGGGAATAATGATACTGGTCTGGTCTCTCTGGGAAAGATCCCTGACCCAGGCGATATCTGAGCTGCTTTGTTTGGGCAGCTTTAGGCTGCACTGTGCAAAACCCGACAGGGTGAACTGAGAGATATACCCCACTATTCCTAGAAATGTTCAGCAAACATGAGCATGCCATATTACATTACATATACAGATATATATACACATTACATTAATTTAATAAATATACACATACAGATATAAAGACGATTGCATTTCAGTTTCTGCTTGAATTCCTTCTGAGATGGCAAACTTGTATAGGAAAGTAGAACCTTCTCAGGCTCATATAAAGCCCCCATTAAATGCAAGGCTAAACCAAATAGCTTGCATGTAAAAGAAAATAAGCTTAAAGATGCTTTGTGAGTCTCACGTGACAAGGAAAGTGTAAGGGAAAGGGAAAGGAAGACAAAAAGTAAACAAAGGAAAAAAACGGAAAAAGAAAAATCAGGAATTTGCTGCAGTCATGCAAGCAGACTAAAAAGCTGGTGATTGGTGGAGGCCAGCTCATGGAAGTGTTCAACCAAACAAGAAATTACAACTCCTTTCAAATTTCACAAGGCCAAAGCTCGTTGGCATTTTTTCTTTCATCATCATTATGAATAAGACTTAAGTTTAAACTCCTAATAATAATATAATAAGAGTCAATTAGTGACTGAATGTTTTTCTCAACTATAATTGCGAGGTTTCCAAGACATATTAAAGACTTCATAGGACTAAAATAGACAAAATATTATTCATCACAGAACTTGAAAAATTATTAAGATTTAGTTTATATCACTTCTGTGGTTTATCACTTTGTTATCTTTAAACTACATATATATTTTTACTTCTTTAGTATTATTCTAAAGAGAATATAATTTCACTCTTTTTACTCTGATACATCTTTTATATATTTTCTCTGTTGGAATGACTCACACCCAGTGTAGCTGCTCCTATGTTGCCTATGTAAAATGAAATTACCCCAAAAATTAATTTGCTTTGTATAATGTACAGTTAGTCCTTATTTGCAATATTTGCTAATACTGTACAAACCATTTAAGACAGAAAACAGAGACTTTTACTTGCTTGAAGGGCTTACAGCCTCCAACTAGAGTGACTTGACTGTGCAGGACATGAAAAGAAAATTGAACAATGATTAATACCACCACCATCACAGATACACACATTTCTTGTGGATACTGCAAAACCAATTTTTTTTGTACCAGAAAAGCAGAAGAAGGAGAGGATGCTTTTTATTTAAAGAAAACACTGGGAAAAATGCTTTCTGCCTGAAGCAGAATAGCTATGTCTACTACAATACAGAATTCCCAACAATGCTGGAAGAAGGAATTGAGGGCATCTTTGAATATAATGATCTGCTTTCTTTTTCCTAAGATCAGGCAGGGAAACAATCTTCTCAGCCCACACTACAGATGTAGATCCATATGCATCCTGTTTCTAGTCAGTATTTGGAGAGTTTATTATCAACTGGTTTATTATCAGACACAGAGACATATTTGGTGTGCTCATTATTCCTTCTAGTACTCTGGTTAAGACTGACACAACCTGATCACCACATCTACAACAGAAGAGGTGGCCTCTGCAATGGTCCTGAAGTTCTGCTCTCCTGACCATCTACAGTTGGTGATATGGAGATGTCCTCTCTGGCACAGGCACTCAGGTTTCCTTTCTGGAGCAATTAGGACTAAAATAGAATGGGGATGTGGTTGGAATGTGTCTGCCTATGTTCCACAGTGGAAGACAGTCCCCATATCTCAAGTCTAAGAACAAGACTGGACTAGCAGCATAGCATGTGGAAAGTAGGACAGATTGTGACTACACAAAGAGGGAGCTGTTGAGTCCACAGCAAGAAATTGATATTGAAAGATGATTTTCTTCCAGAAAAAAACTGTGCTTATTGGCATTAAGAGAAGCATAGGACAGAAACTGTGGCAAATAAAAGGGTAAAAATATTTCACTAGGAAGAATAAAATATTTACATGCAGTGAAGACTTCTAAAGATAGTTTTATGGGTTTGCTTACCTTCAAGGCACCAAATGCATTTATTTTAAGGAAGTAATGAAAACATTTATTTCAGTGCATTGAAAGAGCAATCTCATACTATTACTATACTGTAGTGAAGTTTAATCCATACTGACCTCAGCTGTGGCAGTTCTGATAATACATGGAAGTATATTATCAATGCCTGGAAAGCAGCAGGGAAGCAGCTAGTCAAAATAAACCATGTCAGTTCTGCAGTTTACATACAAATATGATTGAATTTCTTTTCCTGTGTTATTATAACTGCTCTGCTACAGCAATTGCTTGGGTCTGACAATGACAACATGGGCAAGAAAAACAAAAGGAAATGAAATAAAAGCAAGATGACCCAGTAACAAGAAACATAAAACTCCTTCTCCTTTAATCAGCTACTGTATGCTTTGAATTTGATTCAAACTACCTCAAAAGACCTTGACCAAAGACAATTACAGCCAGTGAATGGTAGCTATTTTATGCAGTTTAGTATTTTTGAATTTGAATCACTTTTCTATTCACCCAAGGTCCGATAGTTCTCGATTAAAATAAAGTGTTAATAATATCATGCTAAGTACAGGCTTAAGGACAGAGAAGTTCAAGAGTAAGAAATGTTCCTGTTTTCCTATTTACCTGTCACTTAAGTTTAAAGCTCTGTACTGTGCATGCTGTTTGGCTCAGAAAACACATTACAACTGCACACTAAACTAACAGTTCTGTTCTGAGTTTCCATTAAAATTCTCTACTATGAAGAGGTTCAAAATTCACCCATGAAAATATATTCCTGGGAGGAATTTGATTTCACTTCAAGAATGGATATTTTGATTTTTTTCACAGCAGGTATCTGAGGACAAATTTTAGAAAACCATTTTCTGAAAACACAGAGTGAACTAAACATCGATTTGAAGAAGGTCGGTCCGACAAAGGAGCCCTCAGGGGGTGCTGAAGCCTCACTCACTCCAAGCCTCTGCTGGGAGGAGGCTGGAACCCCTGACAGCAGCAGCAGCAGCAGCAGCAGCCTTGGCTCCTGCCCAGTGCAGTCACAGAGCCCTGATAACACGTCTGCACAGAGTACAGATGGATCCCCTTCAAGCATATGTCCCTAATGTGAAAGGCTCAGTCCTCTCTCACTCTGCCATAAGCTTTCCACATCCTGTTCCGTTCTACAAAGAGGAACCAGATTTATTTTGCTTCCTTCTGCCATATGTGCATCTATAGAGAAAAGATTTGTCCTAGTAAATGAGCACATCATACAAAACGAAAAATATTAGTCCCATTTTTCTCTATCTCTGTCATGCACAGATTTGATAGAGAAAACCAAAATCATTTAATATCAAGTGTTTAATGTTAAATCCTGCTTCTGATATTTTTAAACACGTATTCCTGTTGCAACTTTCCAAACATTTAACACAATCAATAGAATTCTGTAATGGGTTTTTGGTACACTTTCTAGCTATCTTAAGCAACACAGTGAAGGAAAACAAAAGATTTCTGATCCATGTTCCTAAGACATGTTATGGCAGCTTTTTCTTCAAGGTACCATTTGAAACCATGTTATCATTTCTCTTTAAGGTTTATCAAGCATTGCAAGTCTCCCTTTGGAACCTAAACATCATTGGAGAAGAAGTAATTACAGAAAATGCCTCCAACTGCTGCTATAATGAACAGAATTTTCCTAGTCAGAATAATGTTTTCAAGTCTGTTTTGGCAAATAGTTGCATGTGAACTGCTGCTATAATGACACATCTTTAAGACAAGTGATTTTGATAGATCTGTATAACAATAATACCACAATAACCTGTATATGAACTCAGTTTTTATTTAATTTCTTCTGGAAAGGGTAAGCTAGAATGTGAGAAAACTGAAATGCACAAAATTATCTTTATATTCTCTTCATCAGCCCACACTCAAAAGTAGCTTTATTTATTTTATACAACAAAAGTATCTGAAGTTGAAAAATTATGTCAAAGAGCATTTTCAACTCTTCTTCATGGCATTACTTTCTTATTAAATAAAAAATAGTGAGAATTTCAGGGCAACAGATTTGACTTTATACCATGGGAAAATCACTTCTTGACCTAAAAGAGATCTTTTCGGACTGATTGACTGGGTTTAGGGCCAGACTGTACAGGTGTTTGGCACAAAAGTTACGCCACAGGATCTAGCTAAGAAGGCTTCTGTGGAAAAAAGAACAGAAGGTAATTACCAGATTGATGACCGAATAGAAAAATTTCCCATGGATAGGAGTCTATCCCCATGGATAGAGAGGAGCGTGCATGTTTGTGTGCTGCAAACATAAAGCATCTTATCCAGCCTCCAGAACCATCTTCTGTGCAAGGCTCTCTGACTGCCAAATCTTACACAATTTGTATCACAAGTACAGGAGCTGGAATGCACAAATTGCCAGAGGAGGAAATACCCTTGGAAGTAGTTATTAAATATGCATGTATATTCATGAATACTTCACACTTCTCCACTGACCACACTACATGAACATCCACTAAAATATGTAAGAGTCCATGAAAACTGCATGAATGACAATGAACATCAGATGAGACATTTTGTATCACATTTTGATATGTGACATCTAGACCTTCAGGGATACTATCTCACTGTCAGATTATTCAATATCTAGCTTTGAAGTTCTGAACTACCCCCTCCAGGAAACTGTATTGTGTCCTAAAAGGATGTAAAGACAACATGCAATATAAAGTTACAAGCTCATAATAGGTTAACCTCAACACAGCTTAATCTACCTACACCAGCACTAGGTATCATCCTTCCATTCAACCTTCAGGCAATCGTTTCTCAAAAACTTTCCCATTCTCTCCCATGATTTTTTGTCGAAGACTGCTCTCAACATTCTGTGAGAAATTCAGCTCTCCCACATTTCAAAATGTATCTAGGGCTCCACTGTTAGAAATTACATGCTAGTTCCACCCTGTTATAGCATATACGTAGAATCATAGAATTGTTAAGGTTGGAAAAGACCTCTAAGGTCATCAAGTCCAGCCATCCATGTAGTATCACCAACATGTTCACCATTAAACCATGTCCTCAAGTGTCCTATCCACATGGTTTTTGAAGACTTCCAGGGATGGTGGCTCCACTACGTCTCTAAACAGCCTGTTCCAGTGCTTGAAAGTCTTTTCCATGAAGAAATTTTTCCCAATATCTAATCTAAACCTCCCTGATGCAACGTGAGGCTATTTCCTCTTGTCCTGTCACTTGCTGCCTGGGAGAAGAGACTGACCCCCACATCACAACAGCCTCCTTTCAGGTAGCTGTAGAGAGCAATCAGGTCTCCTCCTTTACTCCAGGCTAAACAACCTCAGATCCCTCAGACTTCACATGATTTGTGCTCCCTCACCTCAGCCTCTTCCTTGCTGCTGATTTTTGCAGACTACTCTCGAGTTCCTCCCTCAATCCAGAACTTTCCCCTCTTAGAACACTGAAAAGCAGCAAATCCAGTAACACTTCTAAGTGAGAGTTGTTAGACATGACCAAGAAGGAAACTTGAATCTACCCTCTGAAAATTATTTTTCAAGCCTCTTACACCCTCTTCCTAAAGGAATATAATAGACTTGTCCATCACTTCCTCACTGTACAAACAAAATCACATTGTGGTATCTATACATAAATGACATGAAATATACTTACATAAACTGACCATATTGTAAACTAATTTTCTCTAGATAAGTTGCAATAGATTCAAATGTATACATAGAGAAACTTGCACCAATCTAACTAAATTGATCTAAGTATCAGTGTAATTTACATCAGTGTCACTTCTTTTTCAGGAAGAGCCTTAAAGAGGCATTTCTTTCCATTCTATATAGGCATTCTCTGGGTGGAACATATGGCTTTCCTGTTTGTAGCAGCACAGATGCCCTTTACTTAGGTTTGGTTTAACTCATTCAAAGTGGATGAAACTGTCCACTGACTCTGAACAGCTCTGAATTAGTTCTGTCATGGAAGATATGCCTTTAAGAAGTTCTAAAGTTACTTATCTGTCTGATGCACACTATCCTGTTCTTGGTGTCTCATCTCAAATAAATCCCACTTATCTTTCTTTCCTCTTCCTATACCTATTTGAATAAAAAAATTTAAAACCATTTTTTCCCTTTGCATATATTATTTTCTGCTCCCGGTTCAGTTGTTGTGCCATGTCTAATATTGTGTGCTATTAAAAATATCTGTATCTAGTCCTCAAAACAAAGTTTATTTTCTAATCTATAATTGTATAAGAAATTAATATTGACAGGTGTATCAAACTGTTTGCTCCCAAATGCCATTATGAGTGGATCATGTAAAAAAAATAAATTGCAACCCAGATTAGATTACACAGCTGAAAGTAGGCTATTCTAGTGGCAGTTACAGAAGAGTTACTTATTTGTATAAAAATAGCCAAGAAATTTCAAAAGAAGATGTATGTTAAGACAGAAAATTAGAAGTTCAGTAAAACAAGGCTTAGGTGCAACTCAGCACTTAGTAAAGTGAATACCCCAGCTAAACATCTAAGAAACAAAAGATATATAGATATATATAGATATATAGATAGAAAGTCATTGTAAAGTCCTTGTTGGAAAAGAAAGAACCATAGATTTTTTTAAAAATAACTCCTACAACAATCAGAGCTCCAATACCATTAACACCTGACTTTCAATTCAACTGTTTTTTGAAAAGTTCAGTTCTAATGTCAGACAGTCATTCTTATCTAGAGAACAATACTGAGAACAGTTTGAACACACTGCACATCTCCTTCTGTCTAGGAGTACTTTAATTACAGCCCAGGGCTCAGACAGTTGGATACCTATGAGTTAAGTCAGTGGTCCCTAACTTTTTGTATATTCTCTTGAGAAAGATGGCAATAATCTGAACCTCACCAGGACCAGCTTATTTCCTTTTCTTGGCAGTTCCTGCTGCTGCCTTGGTTCCTGTTGATCCCAGCACAAGCAGTACAGTGCACAGAGACAGGGTAGATCCAGCAGTATTTATATATGTGGAATCCACACTATGGATTCCATACACACTATAAATCCATTCTATGGATTTATTCCATGCCATTAAGATGAACTCACCAATTATGAACTATTGAGCTCACATGTACTGTATGTAAATGCTAATGTAAATGCTAAACAGTGCCATGTGAGAAAGGGCTAAGATATGATACCTTGCTTTACATATGAAAAGTGATTCAAAGATAGTCATCTGAATCGGAAATAAAACGCTAATGCTTCCATTACGATATTAATATTTGCCTATTTTCTCTTAATTTTATTAAAACTGGACTAATTTTTCAAGATACAAAATTGTGGTTTTTGTTTTGCCTAGTAAGTTCTGAGATTTTTAGTTTAAGAAATAGTACTTCTTTACTATAAGAAACAGCCCTGAGACAAGGAAAAAGCATTTTGGGCATATGTTCTATGAACAATCAGATTGAACATTTCCCCACAAACCAGGAAGAAAAATATTTTCAAAGTGAGTGAATTTGGAAAAGAAATTCCATATCCTGTTTTTCCAGTTTCATATAGCTGGCAATTGTCCCACGGCTTTTAGTGAAACAGCATCACTCCATAGTCTTCCTGAAGCCACAGTGGTAGAAATAGAAAAATAAATAAATAAATAAAAAAGTAAGAGTCTTGTAACATCCTGCCATATCTGGATTCCTTTAACCCACTTTTGGAATGCAAAAAGTAGCAATAATTCTTATGGACATGTTACTTTCAGTGACCTCCTGTTGTCAAAGAAAAGTAGTCCTATTGGAAATAGTGAATAATGGGATCAAAAATGCTGTCATTTAGCAACAAGGGCTTGATCCACAACTGTCTCTGCTACATCATTCTCTCACACACAGAACAAGACCACTTAGTTGTCAAGAGATACCCCTGACTTCAGACATGACCAGATGCCAGCTCATAGTTATTGTTCAATCACTTTGAACAAGTCTCTAAAGGATGCTGAATTCTGTCATTAGGAAGAGGATGACCTCTCTTTGGAAAGCATAAACACATTAATAGTGACTTGATGCAACAATTTGAAAATGAATAACAACAGAAAAGGTCACAAATGTAAATGAGTGGAATACAAGGAAGAAAAAGAAAGGCTGAGTCCCTTGAAAGAAAAGATTTTTGCAGCTAAGCTGCCTAAAAAAAAGTCTGAGAAAAGAAAAAAAGATTTTTCTGTAAATGTAAAGTATTTTTATTCATTGTAACTAAACTCTAGGGAGACCTATCTAGATGAGCTTTGCAGAGTGTCAGGCTAGATATGCTATGCAAAACATTTCTTCTAATCTTGAGCAGCTTCTGTGCTGTTAATAAATCCTGGTTTTAATTAGACCACTTGAGTCTCAGACTATGTAAGGAAAGTTTCATACAGGTTGTCCCACAGAGACAAAACTTTCAATCACAAAAAGGTAATGTAAGAAAAGCGTCCAACAGGGACTCCCAGACAAAGAGGGCAATTTTGCACTTCTTTTACAGAGCTATATTACTACAGCAGGACTAAGGTCATAGGCATTCTTCTTCCACTGACCAAGTACAAGAAGCAAATTCAAAGGAAACAGCAAAGAACAGAACATCTATGCTCTTTTTCCTTCCCCTAGCTTTAAATACCTAGTCAGATAAAAGGATTGGTAAGTACTTGCACTGCTACCAAATGACAAAACCCTGAATACAAGATAGTAATTTCAGAGACTAGAACCGCAAAAAGATTTTCAAATGCAGCTTCTGATTTTATCAGCCTTTTTTTTTGTCCCAATATGAAATGAATTAAATGGATCATCTTTTTTGAAAGCATTGAGAATGCTTATTTAGATTACATTAAGATTAGGTGTAAGTTCCAGTAGCAGACCTGTAACATATAGAAAAAAGTACAGAGAGCTCTCCAGTCAATAGAATACTTAAAGACATCTGCTTTAATAGCTAATGAAATTTAAAGTGAAAAAATTCAGAAATATCAAGAATTAAAAAACTTTGACAAATCATGCGACAAATAACAAATAGCTACTAGTGGAAATAGCAAATACCTGACAGTATTCTGTTCAGCCACTCCAATCTCCTATAGTCTTCTTTCAGTCACAATTGGACAAATACTCACAAAGGAAAAGAATAATGTTGAACATTGTTTGATAATAAATTTCTGAATATGACTCTTGAAGTAAATCTGGTAAACATAAAGAAAGCTTTGCCAGCTATAAAACGTGATATTTCTACTATTATAACAGTTGTTTTCTAGTCACTTCCTACTTTGCATACAGTTTCAAATAACAAATACTAGCAGCAAGTTATATTGCAGTAAGCCAACTGCCACAATATTTTCAGGACATATTTGGTCTGCAAATTTCACCAACTAGGTGTTGCAATCAGCAGAGAGGCATTGCAGCTGTCACCACCTTTGAATCTGCTTAATAATTATCCTCTAAAGAATACACAAACCAACACAAGAAATTAACCATAAAATCCACATGGAAAGGGAGCATTGCAAAATGCAGCTATAGTATTCTGCAAGAATGGCTGTTGCTACTGACTGAAGTTCTTCCAAAAGGAAAACAGCATTAAAAAATTATCTCAAATTTCCTACATGCATCTCATTCTCTTAGAAAATTTTCCTCAGGTTTTTTACCTTTTAATGATTGTAAAATGATGTGTATCAGTAATATAATTCTTTCCTTTTCTCAATTTAGAAATATTTTTTTCTTTAGTTTTGAACTGCACCTGTTATATGACACACTGCTGTGGCAAGAGCTGTGCATACAAAGGTTGTAAAAGGAATGTCCAACATGAAAGACAAAGAATGGTCTAAAATGGGATGTCAGTGACAATAGTCTGACTCAGTGAAAACTAATTTTGGGTTGAGGCGGGGAAGGAGGGAGAAAAATCAAAGCTTTTCATGTATTTTTCTCTTGACCTGAGAAAGAACATGGGGAACACTTAAAAAATCTTATGATAGGTAATGAAGACCTTCATGAAGACTCTCAGGTTCGACTGAAATAGCAACCTGCACAAAAGGAAGAAACACTTGTCTCCCTCTTTCTCCCATTCTATATATACTCTATGGATATAAAGACTATTCCTGCTGTATGTGTTTAACAAGAAAAGAATTATATGTAAAATATATTCAGCAAGTGATAACGAAACAGTTAAAAATAGAAAGTAGGGTACGATGTTACGGAGATACCATATCACAACTGAGAATTTCATGGTCTAGCCCAATTTTTTTTTTTTTTAAATTCAGTAAGATACGTGAGACAGAGTCTGTGTTCAATGAATATATGGTTTTAAAAAACACTGACACAGTAAATGTCAATATTCAAACTATAATGCCTCCAGCTACTTGGGCACTACAATTCTAAAATAGTAGTGTTAATCATACTGTGAAAGTACCCTAATTCATAGTTAAGACTCCTATTTTGAAGTTATGACTTTGCACCCACATAAACATTATATATCAAAGAAATAAACCAAATTGCAGTGTCTTTATTTTTAACATTTGAACACCTATAATAGTTGTGGGGTTTATATATTTATAATGGTTTTTATTGTTTTCTTTGATACTACAAGGCTTACCATACCATATAATCCCACTGAAGACTTGTATCATGTTAAATCAGCTACTTCATTACTTTTAGAGACCAAAGCTACCTTATTTTTCTATTTGTACTGCAACATCAATCATTTAAAGTATATTTTCAATTGCATTTATATTATGAGATATATAAAGCACACAAGGAAATGTATTGTAAATAAATTATTACTACATTACTAGATAGCAATAAAGGTTGAAAGCAAAGAAAAAAAAAAACAAAGCCCATTACTCTCTGGTGGTGAGACTGCAGCAAACAGCAAACTGCTTAATCTATAGAGACAGGACAAATGTCAGAGTAAATTCTTGAGCAGGACTATATAGCTCCAGGGAAAGATAATGGCATACTGTGCTCTTCAGCTTTAGGTCAGAGCCTGGCACCAGGCTCAGATCATTCCTCTTTTATGCAATGATCCACTGCTTGCATACTCAGACGTCAGAGTTGCTGGTTAAAGGCTCATGAGGGATGTTGGTAATAAAACTTACCACTTTCATTTCTCATAGCATTGCCAGGAAATCACAGTGCAAGCCAAGTGGTTTCTATCATGTTCAAAAACCAACCAGGAGCTAACGGTACGGGGACCATCTATAAACGTTTGAGCAGGTATGAAACAGCTGCTGAAATGAGTAATGGAGATTCTCCCAGGCCATCTGATGGCTGTCTAGTACCCCATGTGAAATGAGTGCTTGACGTACTTTTCCCTGGTTCCCAGTGGACCGATAAGAAGCAATATCCAAGGAAATCAGTGACCTTGGCAAAAAGAATGAAAAATTCTGTCTTTCTCACAGCACCTAAGAGTTGAGAGATGTTACTGGAATACAGAATAGAAACATGAACTGTCACCAAAGACAACACTGCTGTGATATCTTTGTGTTAATGTCAGTCACTGAATGTGATTACAGACAACAACCTTCACATTTAAATTACAGGAGAAAGCAGCTCATTTTCATATACGAGAATTTTCACAAAACTGTCTACTGATCTTGACACTAAAATATGTCCCTGAGAGGTACTAGAAAGACCTCCATAAAATATGTTATATATACCACAGAAAATAACTTTTGCACCACTATCAAAATACTTGAAAGAGCATTTCTGGCAGTTTCTAAACAAGTTGTACTGGCCAGAGTTTCATAAAACAGTATTCATGATCCAGCACCACCTGACAGCTGTTGCTACCACCATTGCTACTAAGACTGTTAACTGCTGTAATGTTCAATGGCACTATATCCCTCATTAAGAGAATCCTTGAAAGGCAAATGTGTGGCCCTGCTTCCAGTATACAACAGAACAATTTTTACAAGTCATGATAATAAACATTTAAAAATATAAATGAATGTTAGCAAAAGAAGGATGGAGTTTATAAATATTTTTGCCAGACAGCAAAAAGCCAAACCAAGCAAAGAAAAACCATTGGTGGAAAGACTGCATCCTAATTAAAAGGAAAAATGTTGGGAAAGAAATACAGGAAAAGTTATAATGGCCAGCAAAGTCTTCAAAAACACTGATGAGTTTTTTTTAAATACTATATGTTTTTTAAAGGTTATAAAGTTTCATGTATATTTTACATTTACAGTTGAACAAGAGCTAGAAAGAAAAAATGGAGGAATGGCTGCTCTAGAGATGGATATTAGCACCAAGGAACTAGCTGGTTGAGAATGTCATGGTGGGTGAAAGGCAACTTGGGTGACACTGAGGAATAATTTACAAAGTTTGTATACCTTATAAACGGAAGAAATAAACAGCACAATAAAACTACTAACTTGAAGAAGGAAAACAAATTTGGATGAATCAGTGGAAAGACAGCAAAAATAAGTTAAAGGAGCAATTTTTTCCAATGGAGACAAAAGCGGGAATTGCACAAAATCAGGTATTTCACAGATTTTCAACAAGCATAAAGTATGACAAGCACAAAAGCAGTGAAAAATAAAAAAAGCCAACACACATTATAGAATACAAATAAGAAAGGAACAAGATTAATATGAACATAAATCCCTATAAATACACTGGCAGTGAAAGAATAACAAATAAAATATTTACCTGCCATTCAAAAGAGAGGAAATTATAGTGACAGAGTACAGAGAAGAGGTCAAAGGATTTAATAATCTTTTCCACCAATTGTCACTAAAATACTCATTTGCAAGCAAATGGCCAGCCTTTGGTTTCTCTCAAAGAGAGCTCAATTCTTAACTCTGGTTAAACTGATCTGAAAATGTGGGCTAGAATTATGACTGCCATTACAATCTTTGCAATCAATCAATTGCCTAAAAAAGGAAGGTTTGGGACATAAAGGCCATTAGCAAATGGGAAAGTAAGTGTTGAATGGGCAATGCAGTTGGGATTCAAGGACGAGTACTTGGGGAGAAGTATTTTTTGTTTTATGTAATAATTAATAACAGATCAGTGTCTAAATCAAGAGTAAGGCACTAAAGCAGACTTGAACCATTCTAAAAGTACAGTGATGAGCAGCAGTTCACAAGAAATATACATGCTATTACAGAAGATGTTAATTGAACTAAATCATATTCATCTAACTCATAATTTAAATAAAATTATGTTTCTTCTCACAAAAACCCAGCAGATGCTATAATGAAAGAAAAAATATTATTTATCTACCTCAAATCAAGTAGTATAAGCAGAAAAATTCTTTACGGAATAATCATTTAGTTTCATTATTCAATTTTTACCATGATTCCTTTTCCTTGTTTCTTCCTGGTTCCTTATTGCAGGATGTCCATATATAAATTGTAACACAACTGACATAGTCAAGACAAAATCAAATCAATCTTAAGACAACTGGGATCATGGGGTCCACTGAATAAACAGTACTTCTAGTAGTGGTCTAAGTCTCCATTCATTTTACTCTTCACCGTAAGAAGACGTGAGAGAAAAGACTTCAGAGGTAAATACACTCAACTAAACACAAGAGTTCAGATCTGACTGATATCTGACAGAACAATAAAATCTAAATACTCTAACTTCAAGACAAGAGCTCAGTCTCCTCCAGAAGGAGATGTGAATATGAACACTGCACACACAAGATTTGCAGGGAATTCTTGAATATAGGATTTTGTGTTACAAGATCATAATCAGAAATCTATCATGTGGGCAACTGCAGACTTTGTGTTTGTTTATGAATGAAATTACACTACAAATATTGCCCCTTTTTTTTTTTATTATTAAAAGCAGTAAATTTTACATTGGGAGAAATAGAACATATTTTCATAAATTTTATAAAGGATAAATGTAAAACGAAACTCATTATTAATTTACAATATGTATAAACAAACAGTGCATTATACATTAGTTACATTTTAATAAGAAATAAAAGTGTGGGTTTTGCAGCTAGAAAGAAACACCTGTTTTTAAATTTTATTTGTTTGACACTGTTTTACGGAGGGGAGGGGGGTGAGGAGAGGAGAGGAGAGGAGAGGAGAGGAGAGGAGAGGAGAGGAGAGGAGAGGAGAGGAGAGGAGAGGAGAGGAGAGGAGAGGAGAGGAGAGGAAGAAAAAGAGCCATAAGAAATTGGAGAATCATAAGATGAAATCGAGGCCAGAAGCAGAAGCCGTTAATTTCACAAGAGAGCTTTGGATGGTATAACAATCCACTTCAGAAGCATTAGTTGGATATCATTTTCCGTTTCAGTAAAAGTAAGATCAAATCAAGCCAGTCTCATAGTAAAATCCTACAGTTACACTCTGAAAAGAGGGGTCATTTTAATTTCAGGGTCTTTTATTACACAGCAAGATAACTGATTGAACTGTGAAATACCATTAACAGTATAAATATATTTTGATGTCCTCTCTTTAATGCATTTAGAAATTACAGAGATATTTTGGGGTTTTTATTTGCAGGCATTATGATGAATCTTCAATTCCTTTTCCTTAGCTACAAAATATTTATATGAAGACCATACTATTGCTAAATCTTCTGCCACTGCTAAATTTTGCCCTAATTGTGAAATTAACTTTTTTTAGGGCTGCGATGATATAATAGTTTCAGGGGTTCAAAGTTCTTGACCAAAAGTGGACTTGTTTGCTATAAACCCATCACATTTTTCTTATTTTTTGAAGCCTTTTTTTAGAGTTTTAGTAGAGAATTACAAAATATTGTTCTAATTCAAAGGAAGAAAGTGAAAAAATATGGGTGTTTCTGTTATAGTACAAATGACTGGAATAGAAGACTATACTTCTTACAGCCTTCAGAGGATCTACTGTCAACAGAAAGACAGCCTGGTACCTGCAGAGGAGCAGTGTTTCCTAAAACCAGGCAAGGACCTTCAACTTAACACGTAACTCGTACTAAGTAATTCACAAAGAGAGTTTTGGTAAGAACAGATGTTTTAAAGTTTAAACCATGCAAAGATTCTGAAGAACTCAAAGATGCTAAGTTCAACTAAACCAGCATTCATGCAGAAAGAATCTGAAGTGAGTGTTGATGTTACTCTCATTCTGACAAGATTCTGTATTACATCCAGACCTTTTAACGAAATTGAGTAGATTATATGATATTTACTCACACTCAAGGAAAATGAGACAGAGTCACTTTTACCCTAAGATTATGAAGTTCCTACCTGTAAACTTGTAATTCACCTGAAGACAATACAAAGGTTTTTGGAAAATCTCCCCGGTGTGTCTGATTAAGATAATGACAAAAATCAGTGTGTACTCTAATGGTTTAGAATCAGTGAGGCTCCATCCCCCTCCAGCTACAACCCCATTAGTCTGAATTAGGACACTGATCCCAGATATTTCAGGCAGGTATTACACTTTGTGGAAACTTTGATTAAAACCTCAATGCATAAAACATACACAATTGTTTTTATTTTAAGGTCTTAACCAAGTATGTGCAGCACCTCTCTCAAAAGAATATCTACTAATGCATGAATATATGCTGGTATGCAACGCTGTACACCAGCAGTTTCACAATCCTGAATGTGCTTAGCAAGAAACATCCTAACACCTTTATTTACATGCTGCTAAAAATACCTTCAGGAAAATGCATAAACATGAAATGAAAAGTAAAGTTGCATCTGTCAGTTCAAACTTACCAACTGCAACTTTGAGTCACACGAGCTGGCTGAACTGAATATTCTGAATCCAAGTAACCTCATCTTTACTCAGACTCGTTCACACCTCACCCTCAGTGCCAAACCACCTCTGACTAAGGAACAGATTTGTCTACCGGAAGAACAGCAGATTGTAGGAATGAGGTTAAATACATTTTACTGTTACCATAAGTACTTACAACTAACAGAACAAGGAATACATTTATTTTACAGTTGAGAGCCAGTTACTATCGAGTGATAGAGGTAAAAATAAAGTACTGAGAACACAAGTGTTAGTTGATATATTACTTTCAGTATGACAAAGAAGCACAAAGAGGCAGTTCAAAACTTCCAGTGTAGGCATAACACTACAGTATGTAGATCAGCTATTGTGTTTCAATCACAAGACTAGCAATAATGGTAAATATGTCTAGATTTTAATTAAGTTTCCCGTAGACTTGAGTATCTATGACTAACAGTATTTAAATTTGTTCAGTCACATAATATTTATACAACTTCACAATTGTTCTTTAAGCCATAAAGAACTACACACAATCAGTTTTTCACCCAAGGAAAGAGCTATCTGTATTATTAACAACTCTGGTTATTTTCTATATATAATCACCACCTACAGTTCAAGATTACTGTGGCTAATCTGGATCATATTATTAGCATACGCTTGGTCTGAAATCTTTATTATCTTCAAACATAATACCAAACTTTGAAATAATAATTCCTGTTTCCTGCTTTTCTGCATGTGTCCATAGAGATGCTTCTGTCTTCATTTAAAATATTCCATGTATATTTTAATGTCACCCTAAAGAATCTTCAATCCTTTTAGCCTTCTATGTGGTGATTCACTATTTCACTGTCTTATATTTTTCCAATGTTTTCAATGTAGATTTTTAAATTAAATTTCTACTCTAGTCCAGTTTTAATTTGTATGTAGAAATAGCTACTTCTTCACAAATATCTAAATAACACAAAGAACTTTTCATAATTTTAAATTATATTTTTACTGGAATTCATACATTATCTTTTAAAAATCCCTCTTATCAGGAACACTACATTCTTATTTTTTAATGTTTTGATCTCAATATCACCTAGCTATCCATGCCCAGAAATTAATCTTGATTTATGCTCTGGAATTCTTCAAGTCATTTCACTTAGCTATAGAAAAACACATGCCATTTCCAGTAAAGTTTTCCCTACAAGTTTTCCCTGTAAGCCTAGGAAACAATCCCAAGGCATCAGTGGCATGAATAATCACGTGTGCTAATGCGGAATTGATGCTGATCAAATAAATTTTTTTTAATCAGGATAGCTGCATTTACAATTCTTAACATTCAAGGGCTCAGATGTGTAATTCACTTGTTAAACGACCTATGTATAAGAATAACATAAGCCAATGTAAAAAGAAAAGCAGCTCATCAGTGACAGAACAGTTACTAAAGAGAAAAGAATATTATAATCTCTTCTGTCATTCTATTTATGCAGAAGAAAGGTGTAATTTTTATTTTGAGTCCCCAGTCTATGGTTGGTTACTAATTATGTTAATTCAGCTGTAGTTATTGGGTAAAATTTTAAAAAACAGACAAATTCTTAAAGTTAGAGATCCAGTTTTAACAGTGCCTTTGTGATTTCTCAAGGAAGATTTGATGAAATATTATTGCTGAATTAAGGTGGACCACCTGCCAAACAAACCCAGTTTTAGTAAGTGTTATTCTAGTTGAAACTCTGCAGTAGACACAGAATCAACTCTGTTTACCAGCTTACAGAAACACCCTCTGAGGTTCAGAAGCTGAACCTAACAGAGTTACTCATATGGAATTCTATTAAGAGCAACAGACAGGTAAAATTTCCCAGTGTGATTCTTATTCCATTTTCTAAGGCAGTTCTCACTGACCAGACATTCTAAAATACATCATGAAACCATTCTCTGCAGAGATTGAATTATTTGATCAAATGGCTCAATCAAATTATGTGGCAAACATAAGTGGACTATACTTTTTTTCAAACTACCTGTACTCTGACTTCAAGCTTTATTTTTTCCTCTCTCTTATAATGTACCAGATAGTACAGCTGGGTACTTAACATCTAAAAAGAAAACTGAAAGGCAAAGGTTGAATTGATTTGTCATGGTAAATGCAACCAAGAGGAAAAGAGGAATACTACTCCTATTACAAAGTATGAACACAGTCCTCTGACAAGGAAGAAGAGATGCCTGCTGCAAACACATTTTTGCATCTTTCACAAATATAGAGGAGGTACCAGTACTCTGTTATGCTTTTAGGCAAACATCTTACTTGATCTCAACAATAGCCAGGGGGCCACAACATACCCAATTACTTGACTTACATCAACAATTTATTGACCTACTGAAGTCAATTAAAATTGTCATGTCCTTAAGGGTAGATAAATTGGTTCAATCTCCTTCCAAATCAAAATTTCAAAAAAGATACTCTTTATATAATCCCTTTAGTGTCTTTTATTTTTATGTGCAGTCCTGGTGGCTTCCATTAGCTCATATTAAAATAGCCATATAAAACCAACATGAAAATTCTTCCTAAGGATCTAACTCAATTTAAAGCAAAGCAAAGTATTCTGTACATACATTGATTTTTTCCTATTCCCAATTTCATAACTTCTGCCTCTGTGTAGGGAGGCAACAGCGTTGTTCATTGTTGGGAGAGTGCTAGCATACTGGGTGCATATTTGATTAATGCACATTAAATGAATGCTGTCTTTTCTCTACAGCTCTTGCTTTCCCCAGTATACCCTTTCAGAATAGTGCCTACAGAACAGGCATTTTTGAAAAGAGGTGCTTAAAATGTGAACAGAAAAAATAGAATTGTATGGATTACAGATAAAATTACCTAGCAGGCCACCTATGCTCTCCAGGCACTAGAGCAAGATTGTTCTCCATGGTACATTTTCTAGTATTCCACCTGTGAAATTTTTAATGTGCTAAACAACAGGACGTTTATCATTCCTCCTGGAGATAATTTCCTGGAGATAACTTAATATATATTACTGAACATGTTTTCTTCAGGAGTCTACCCATATTTTCTCTTTTAATTTCACTATACAATATCTTTTATGGGGACACCCTACATATTCCTTCCTGTCTTTGGTCTTAATACCTACAAAATACTTCACAATAATTTCTTCAATCCTTTCCTAATCTCTTATCTTATATATAAACATTTATTTTTTAAAAACCCAACAAACTATAAACTATGTAAAACTTAAAGACATACTTTGAACTATATATGTATATATATGTAATACATAAACGTGCAGAGAAGCATATATATGTATAATATAAACATGTATTTAATGTTTCCCTTTCAAAGCAAAACTTCCATTGTCCTCATTTTTACTCACGATAAAATCATCTTCAACATTTTGGGATATTGATTTATGTGTATTTGGATGGTATTGCATCTACAGTCTGGTAAGGAATGTCTTTGTTTCTGCCATACAACAGTGAAAATTTTTATCTAATAGATCTATATAACAATGAAGCATCTACCAAAAACTAAATTATAAACTATCTGCCTTATATAGTAGTCTGTAATCATAACAGATTTTCTTAAAAAAACATTTTCTCTTTAGTCTCATTATGGAAAAAGTGCAATCTCACTCTTAAATGTCAGTGGTGTAGTTTAAAAAGAGATAGCATGGCTAAAAAATGTAATAAAATATTTCACAACCTAATGACATTAGATTTTGCTACTGACCCCTGTGCTATCACAGAAGTTAATTCAGGAAATATGTTCTAGCTTAAACCACTCAGTAACTGAAAGCTATTAAGTCTGGGCTAGGAAGAAAACTGTCAGATATAATTTAGATAAAGCTGATTCTTCATTGATGAGAGGTAGCTATATTAGAAGCAACTCAGGCGTCAGGCAGTCCTGTTTTCTATGGTTCATTTATTGAAATTATAACAACTGTAGCAATTAATCCTGAATCACTAAAAAGTTGATGACTTAGTTTTGTTATGTATCAACAAGTATATACATGCTAATTTAAAGAATAAATATAGAATTATCCGACATAGAACTTGCGGAAATCAAGATCTGCATTTCTCATATATACATACAAATGGACATCTGATATTACACAGGAATATTTACTTTGGAAATAACACAAGGACAAACCTTTTATGCAGTTTCTACATATTTTTACTACTTATCTCAGCCAAACTCAAGCTAAGTGAATTAATACAAAATAAGGAAGTGAGAATTCTTAGACACAATTAATAATTTAACTACTACTTTTGCCTCTTAAACAAGCATATACTGCTGTTGGACACATAAGACCAAACTAGCATATTTTTTTTTCTTTTAAATATTTTACCCATCTTGGTTGTCAGCCAGAGTCTTAAAATTGCCATGTCACTGTCCCGTTTAGTAGCTCAAGCTGCTAAAAGTATCAGAATCATTTCTAATCTTGTGTGGAATTCTAGAGGTCTCTCATAGGAATGAAAAATGCAGAACAGCAATTACCTGTAGAACAGACCCTGCACAGTAGATAAATTGAAAATTATCTGCTACAAAGCCAGGTCCAAGCAACACAGTCTAGCAGAAAACACAAGGATTACTCACACACAACAATTACCATACATGGATTCACTATATGACTGATCTTATACCTAGTAAAAGAATTTTGGATTTCAAGCAATAAGGAAAGTGAATAATTACACTATTGAAATCTAAAGATGTTTAAAACCCTTAAAGTCTACTTTATAATGTCATATTTAGTATCCAAAACTTATCTTTACAGCTTCTGATGTAAAGTGATATAAAGGTATTTCAATTTTAGAGTGAAATGAGATGTCATCTATAGATCTTTAGTATCAGCAAGAATCAATGAAGTGGTAATTTGCAGTAATAGGCAAAACCTAAATATGGCACACCTGGGAAAGAAGAAGCTCTGAGGACTAGAGCAGGCTCATCCCAACTGTCTTTATTCCAACAAAGGCTGCATTAAGCCAAGCTCTCTCACTCCGTTAAAGTTTTAGCATGCAATAAAATTAATGTTCCTCTACATATTGATTTTTCACTTCATAAAAATGTAACACTCTGCAAAAGAAAATTTCATCTCATTGCAAGTTTTCCTATTTGTTTCTTTCTTTGGCCTAATTTCAACTGGCAACCAAAGTGCTTCACACCCAAGGCTGTCCCAATGTCACTGATGTCTCTGCCCAGACAAAGTAATGCATTGCAGCTGTCATGTCACTGTCACAAGAAAAACCCAACAGCAAAACTCCTACTTGTAGTGACATGACGTCAGTCTAAATGCACATTTAACTATATACAGTGAATAGCTTCACTGGACTCCAGTAAAAGATCTTTAAGTCAGGGGTTCCCCACTCCAGTTGAACAGAAATGTTTTTCAATTACCTGTTGAAAAGGAAAAACTCGTAACTCACCCAGAGTGAAAAGCTGGTTCTTATAATGAACAATACTGAATTATTATATCTATTTTGAAGAACTTTGGAATGTAAAACAGGATATTATGTCTGAAGTATCAGCAAGGAAACCAAATAATTTCAATAAATTCAGACATGATGCCTTGAGATGAAAGACATCCCACAACTAAATATAAGTAGCTGAGATCATTCTTAGAAAGATTTCTTAAGTGTAGGGTACATCAGGGAACAATATAAGACCTAATGATCTCTACCTTTATTGTGAGAGACATGGAGAGGTACTGATTTCACTTTGGTGTTTTCAAATACAAGCTGCTTTGCAATGACATTTAACCATTATAAAAAAATAAAAAATATGTAATTGTTTTGAATTGTATCATTCTTGCACCAAATTATGTGTATTAAAAACTATTTCCCCTCTCTTCATCTTTTATATAATTGTTTTTATGGTATAAATAGTCTGTCAAGAAATCCATAATATAATTTCTCCTACTATCTTTGCAAAACCCATTTTTTTGAGCATTTGCTTGCCTCTACTGAGTTTTTGTGGCCTGCTTTTTCCATTTGAATCCAAGTGAAAGGTGAACCTTAGAACTACACAGATTTTGTATTTTATATTTCATATTAGATTTCACATTAGATTTAATATTTTTCTTCCTCTGTACAACTCCTTATGACAAAGCATTTAGCATTGATTTTTATAAAAGCTAAACCAGTAATAATATAATTAGGAATGCCTAAAATTATAGGCATCATAGAAGCAATTTGCAGAGCAAACTGGAAGAAACTATTTCAGTGCTACAGATTCAAAATTTAAAGGTACAAATCAATTATGACATGAACAATAGCTGGCACATCACACAGTGAGTATAAAGAACTTTAACCAATGCTCTAAGTCTGCTGAGCATGGCAGCAACAGTGCAGGTGGTCACTGAGTTCTTATTCCCCCTGGTTCAGCTTCTGTTCCTACCACTGCTAGAAATATCAAATCAAAATAGTATGGCAAGACTTTTGTTGCTTTCCATCGTTTCCATAAAGCAAAGTATGCTTCTCAGTGGCACATTTGTATTTATCAGTGTTATCAAACTTGAGAATTTTGTTCAGTTGCAATAGAACAAAATTTATTGTTTTATGGTCATAATAATGTGGCACTGTGTTTTGCAGTTCCGTTACTTAGCACCATCTGAACAGAAATCTTTTTTTTTGTTTAGCATAAAGTTATTTTGTCAAAAGCTTCTTCTCATCAGTCTCTTGTTTAGTTGCTTTTGTCTTTAACAACCACAGCATTCAGTTTTTTAATTATATGTTTGAGTAGGCCTTAAATCATTGCAACACACATGGACAGGACAACCATCATTTGCTTCCATGGTAAAGAACTGACTGTGGCTAAACACTGTCATCTGTAGAATTTACATAAACACATTAATTAGCCATCCTTTGTTTCTCTTCAAAACCATATTAAAATACCAGACACAGCTGTCTCTACAAAAGATTAAATTCATGTCCTTTCTAATTCATGATGTCACCCCAGTCACAAGCAATTTCCAGTAGTTCTACTTTCAAAGGAAAGACAACTAATGAAAACACTGCTATAAAATTTTACATGTGGAAGTTGTGCAGACATTCTACAAAAATATTTAGTATTCATTTGAGACCTCTTTACCACAGCAATCGGCAAAGATATATAGGCCTGCATTCCTGAAGCTAAATCAAACTTCTCTTCCAACAAAATAAGCAGCTATTATGACACAAGCTGAGAGCTTGTCCTATTAGAATATTGCTTTCTCAAATACTGTGCTGGTTTTGCCTGGGATATAGTTAACTTTCCCCACAGCAGCTGGTGTGGAGCTGTATTTTGGATTTGTGCTGGACACAGTGCTGATAACACAGGGATGTTTCAGCTGTTGCTGAGCAGAGCTTACCCAGAGTCAAGACCTTTCCTGTCTCTCAGCCCACCCCACCAGTGAGGAGGCTGGTGGTGCACATGGATGGGACACAGCAAGGAGAGCTGACCCCAACTGAGCACAGGGATATCCCAGACCACATGGTGTCATGCTCAGCATATACAGCTGGGGGAAGGAGAAGGAAGAGGGGACATACAAAGTGATGGCATTTGTCTTCCCCAGTCACTGTCATGCATGATGGAGCTCTGTGTTCCTGGGGATGGCTGAACACCTGGCTGCCAATGAGTAGTGGTGATGTAATCCCTTGGGTTTTTTGCTTGCATGCATGGTTTTCCCTTTACCTGTTAAATTGTCTTTATCTCACCTCATGGGTTTTCTCACCTTTACCCACCTGATTTTCCCCCTCACCCCGCTGCAAGGCAAGTGAGCAAGCAGTTGTGTGGGGTTGAGCTGTCCCCTGGGTTAAAATGATACAAACACATAACAAAATTAATTTACAGAGTAACACTGAAGGATGAGTCAAATCACTGGGGTTTTACTTTTTCTGATTTGGATGATTCGTAATAGCAGTATCATATTCAAAGCATCACATGAATTTATGGAATAAAGTAAATGAATTAATGTGATGGCTTAAAGGGCCTTTCAGAGACTAAGAATGAAAATTTCTCAATCTGAAGAGCAATAGAAACACTAGAGGAGGAAAAATTAGTAAAATTATAATATATTTAAAAATAATAAAAAATTTGAATTATTTTATTTCTACAGCCACCATCAATACGCCCATATCTACAGTGTTGCAACAGATGAGGACAAAAGGAAAAGGACAAACACCATGGCAAGAAAGTCCATTGCCAAGAGACTGAACCAACTTGTTATAATAAAGCCCATATCTCTTACACTGTATTGAAATCCATATAATTAACCTTTATTCCTTACTTAATATTAATGAAAATACTACAGATACAATTAAATGCCACTTACACATCATACAATATTTGTGACCACAGACAGAAAATTTAAAAGGTAAGAAAACCACTGTTAACACTCACTTTTTCACCTATTTCAGCATAATATTCTTTTTAAGAGAAATAAGCAAGAGAATGTTCACAAGAGAGAAACAGGATTAAAGCAAAATATTATTAACAAACTATTAATTGTATTTGTGGCATAACATAGTTTCAGCTTTTTAATCTAGTGAACCAAAATCTCTTAAATAATCAATAGTGACAGGCACAGTACTGACAACACTTACAAAACAAAGGTTGAACACTACACAAATATTATTCAGGGTCAATTTTTCCCAAGACAAGGCCTCAAGTCTCTGTCCCCAGAGAGTTATACTATCACTTCTTTGCTTATAAAAATATCCTTAAAATTCATACAAAGGATTTATTATACGATATACAAAAATTATAATCAATATTATTTTTTATCCTCACTGTGGAATTGAGAGTTAAGACCTCACTAAGGAATGGACCCACCTCTCTGTCTAACCTCCAGAGACTCAATATAAGCCACTATTGATATTCAATTAAACAATTAGCTCAAAGGTTTAGAATATTTAACGTAAACTAACGCTCATCATAAGCTAACCTCACTGTGCTGCCAAAACATATTTTGAATATGGAAAGATAGTTTTACTAAAATACTAATTTTACAAATTAAAATGCATTAAATTAGCAAGAGGAAAAACATTAAACAGCCTTGGTCACCCAGCCCCATTATACCTACACACTCATATTTTAAATTACTACCTAGTAATAAATAGCTATTACTCCACAACCACTGAGGTCCAGAATGAAAGCTGGGGCCCCGAACTGAGTAAAGAAAGCATGAAAGGCTATGAGATAAAGGATCTGCTTTGCAAAAGACTCCTAAAGGCATCTAGATTTGTAGCAGTAACTGCATTAAGCAAACTACCAGCTGCAGAGAAAGCAGATTAAGAGTAGGCTATTGCCCACAACAGGCAATGTTAGCAAGCTGCTCTGACTGGACATGCTTCAGCAAAGCATTTAAGAATGGTGCTAAAGGGCTCTCTTCTCTGGAATACCTCCCTGAATTCAGCCTAAGGGCCTTGCAGAGTCAGGGCCAGATAAAAACATGCATTATTCCTTTTCTGTGCACAAAACTATTCAAATACAGAGTGCTCAGAGAACTGATGCATTCAACTTCCTTACTATTTAACAGAAACAAGAACAGGATATATTTAACCACCATGGAAATATATAATTTTCATATGTATTAACACTCATATCTGAGATTGACTATAAACATACTTGACACGCTCTTCACTGCAAAGCTGGCGTGATAAAGACACAATGAGGCTTATTGGAATGAGTCTATATTTACAAAAATTAGTGTGAGAAGCATATTTTTATTATAAAGAAAACATTATATTATGTATGCTTTGGCTGAAACTGAAATTTAGAAAAGCATGCAAAGCAACTTTATTTTTTTTTTGACGAAATTTTAGAGGAATTTCTCTACTTCAGATATATATATATTTCTTAAGCTGGTAATTTCTCTGAAAGCAATAGTCCACATACTTATGGGAGGAAGTCATTTAGTGTACACTGCTGTGTATTCTTTCTTCTTAAAGAAAAACGCCAACATCTCTATCACCAATGGTAAAAAAACTTATAGAAAAATATCTATACAAAATACTTATTTTTGTGTATAGAGGTGTCACCAAATCAAAAAGCAGAAGATATCCAAAGTAATATGCTCTTTCATCTATTTTAAGTGTAATTTATTACTTAGTGTTATTAATTATTAAAGAAAACACATATATTGTTTGTCTTATAAGTTGTATAAATGCTATGAACAACTGAACAAATGGAATATTTTTATTTGTTTACAACCCTTAAAGAAGACTACGTTTCTCATTATAGATATCCTCATACAGCCTGACTTTTGGGGCTTTGAAGGCTTCAGGGAGGAATTACTGCAATACAGAACTTTCACTCAGAAAATCTGTCCTTTATGTCTTAGGAAATAAATCTCTGCTTCACTAAATATTAGTAATTATATCCCATTTCTTTCCTCCATGAAAGAGGCATTTTCCTAGTTCCTCCCAATTCACCTCTACCCACTAACATTCCTAGTATAGGGTGGGGAGAGATTTAAAATTTTTAAGTCAGGAAGAAAGAGCCTTTTGATTTCTGTCTATTTTCCAGCTTTTAGAATTATGTAGTTTATGTTATTCCATGTGACAAAAAGATCAAGCTGTTTCACAGTACTAGGACAAAGAACCTACCCAGCACATTTACTGATTAATCTAGAATCATACTTCCAGATGGTTATTGTCCCTCATTTCTACAAAACAAGACATCATTACCAGCAAATACACATTTGTTCTTCTGCTAACATTGTTCTACAGCTTAAACAGACATTCTCGCTCTGCCAGTGCATTTCTCTTTGAGCAAAATAAAAAGACAGTACAATTCTTTATTCTACAAGGAGAGATAATAATTCTTTATAATATCTAAGACAGAATCTCTATTTCCTCAACTCTAGCTACCCGTCTTGCACTTCTTCCTTTTAGAATTCATGTTTCGATCATATGTGACCCAAACTACAAACAGAATTTCAGATTAAATCCCACCAGTACCATGTACATTGCCTTTAATATTTTCTTTCCACTTCAAAAAATGCTGTAATACATCCTGATATGTCTTTACACTTGTCTTTTTTCATTGCCATGTCACATTTATGGCTTTAGTCACCCTGAGACTAATAAAGCCAGATCTCTCTCTTCCTCTGACACTTGCAATTATAACTCCCAGCTTACAACAGAAAAATCATATTAGTTCCTAATTAGACTCTGTACTACACACTTTTTGTTTCACTCACCCTTCCTTCTCCAACTTAATAATCTGACTTTCACATCTTTTTCTATCAGTCAGTTTTCCAGCCTTTATTTTTGTACTCAGAGAAATATTTCCTATTGCCTCCAAATTAAGCCACAGTTCAATATGAATTTCAGCAGCACTAATTTGAATTGAACTAATCCAAAAGTGTGAAAATGTGTGGCTCTGTATTGGCTCTCCTATCCAGTTTCTCATACAAGTTCTGCCATCAGTAAACATGAGGGTGAAAACAATCCCAGAAGGGAGGATGTGCTTCTTTCAACCAATGTAACACACAGAGACACATCAGCCTGCTCCAGAGGCATTACCCAGCAGTCCTGAACTAGCCTCAGCCTGTCTAACAGCTGACTCCCATAATCTTCTCTCTGCTATTAGCCTTTATCTTTTCCTGGCTGCTGCACTTGTTCGATCCACCACTCATTGCACTGCTTCAGGATGCTAAGAACGTAGATCATCATTCACCTGTTGCCACTATCCTGACAGGGCTAAGCAAAGGGTCAGAGAGAAGAGCCCATGGAGGGGGTGGGAATGCAGCTGCTGATGGCAGAAGGCTGGATAAACTGCAGCCAGGAAGTTAATCTGCAAAGGCTGTTTTACAGTCCAGTACCAGCCTGGTAAGAGCTTGCTGTTCTAAAAGGACCATATCTTTTTCACCTTTTTCCTTTCTGTGTTATTTCTGTTCCTTCTCCCTGCTTCCAACCACACACATTGCTCAGTCCCTTTGTGAAGTGCCACCTGTACCCACCTCAGAGCCATCGACTGTCTGGGACACTGGGAGTGGCCGCATGCATGTAAGGGAACACTCAGCAGGGAGACAGTCATGGAGGCAGAACCATGCAGCTCTTTTCTTTTCCATGTCTTCTCCTTACAGTTGTTTTATCAATGGCTTGTGAGACAAACTAAGAATAAGTAGTATCAATAATGAAAAACTAAACAGCAAATTTTAGTTGCTTTTCATACACCAAGTCACTGCTACTCAGTGTTAAAAACAATATGCCAATTTAATTGTTCAAAAGGTATTTAGGAGTTGGGACAATTTAAATTATTCACTCAGCCAGATTCCACAATGTGAGCTTATGGTAATTGCGGTTGCCCGGTGGGTCAATTAGGAAAGTTCAGGGTAAAAATATGCCTTTCTTTCAGAAGAAGAGAATATACTGGAACACCACTCCACAGCACTGAAATAGGCATTCACCATCTTGTCACATTAGTGTGCAGGCATACTTGCTGATATAGAAATATATCATTCAATAAAGTCTCTTGTCCAAATATTTATGACTTAATTACTTACTTGTATAAAGACAAACTTCTGCTTTAAAAAATCATGAAAGTTTAATGAGGACAGAAGGCAGTAGAGTGAGACTTGTGAAACAAACTATCTCCAAGGTAGCAGCTGAGAAAGCGTCCCACAGTTATTACATGACTTGAGAATGGAAAACAGGTTCTGACACAATTAACCTTTTGGCAATACAGAAAAGTTATTAAAAAGAGTAAGTGGTGTTTTCTCGAAGGCAAAAATTTGTACACCTTGCAAACTCACTCAAACCCAGCACTACTTCAAAACTGATAAACACACAAGGAGCAGTTACAATTAACTTCTATTTTCAACAGAAGTATTAAAGGTACAAGAACATATTCTTAGTCCAGATGTCAATTTTCTTTGTTTGGAATAAATTAAATTTGGCACAATGTGTGCCAAATACTAACATAGGAAACAGACAACAGATGAAACGCTAATAAGGGGGAAGGTAAAGGACACAACTTCTAAGCAAAACAAGGTAACAGTACCTGGCAGATAAATTTATTGTGCTCTTAATCAAGTCTCCTGTTACATGTAAAGTACTGCTGTGAATCTGTGAAATGGATTCCAGGATTAAGACTTAACAAATTTATCTCCTCCTGAGCCACCTTACATCCTTCTGAAAAGGTATATTTTTATTTCAATTTTAATGGCATGCACCCAACTATTGCTGTAGCAGGTAATTGCACAAATAGCAATCCAGGGCAGTTTTACCAATCAAAATGTTGCCGTTCTTCCATTGAAATTTAAAGTATTCTCAGAGCTTTTGCTAATTTAACACTTTAGCTAAGTACTGAGATCATCTTATCTGCAGATACACTTACATTATCTAAAACAAAGTCTGGTAGAAATTCATATGCATATCCACATGGATGCACCCTTACAAAAAACAGCAGGACAGAAACAGCATTACAGCAAATTCCACCCATGATCATATACAGAAAATTAAATGTTAATGAGTTGTAGATCTCAACTTATTTCTTATATTCATTATTCTAAAATACCTTTGCATTAATATTTCTTAAACCTATAGATGAATTTCTGACCACACTGAAATCAGTAATTCACAAATTTTCTTCAAGAAAACCAGCTTTGCCTGGGTTTTTACTTATATATGTCTCCCAGTTTTATATGTACCTCATTATTTTATTTTTTTTTTTAGCTTATGTGTGATTTGGTTTCCAAGCATATAAATACAGTTTAAAATAGGCCTTGGATAGGTGACCATAGCATATGCAGTAATTGCTACCGTGAAAGCCAGCATTTCAGATTTTTCATGGCTTCAAGAAAGCCAGTAGTAAATTTCTCTTCCTACAATTTTAGTTCTGAACCGAATCATGTAAAACATTTTACTACAAACTCTATCTCATTCCCTACAAGGATGTTTGGGAATGATTGTCAATGAAAGTGAGAATGATTCTACGATTCCTTAAGTTGTTATCAATAAATAACTGCAAATGAACTTCCAATTAAGCTCCACAATGATGATGCTAAGCTCTTCAGAGAGCCAGTGCATCCTTCCACTGAATTACTGAAAAACAGAATTACATGGTATTAAAGGTAAGGTACGTGGTTATAGAGCCTGTGGAATGCTTTCAAAAATAAAGACATATAGTATTTCATTGTTTAAAAGCAGTTTCTTTCTTTAAATCCTTTTAAAAGTCTATGAAAATTTTAATATTCACAAGATTTACATGCAGGTAAAATAATAGAAGTATGGTTGTCAGAACAAAAAGATTTTCCATGTATTATAGAGCTCTTGAATACCAGAGCTGTTCTGAAAGGGTTGATTAATCATACTGTTTAAAGGTTGTGACACATTTATGCCCAAACTAACTTAGGCAAAGCTAGTAATTCACAGTTACAAACCTGTGCAAGAGACAGCTTATGTGTTGGGACACTTGGTTTTAAATTCTGGACCTTTTTGGGATCCTGCCCATTTTTGGTATTTAGCTCACTTAATTGGCACATCTTAACCCTCCTGTGTTAAGATATGAAGGGGGGGAATTAATTTTTTGTTATGTTATTTGCTTTAAAAATCCTTTGCCACTAAGATTGACATAGAAGAACCATAAAAATGAGAGAACAGACATAATAATTTATATTGTATTGCTCCCTAGTCAAGATCATAAACTTTAGATTCACTTTATTTTTTCAAAAAAAAAGCAAGCTGCAGAACATTTATTTAAAGCACATAAATGGTGTTGATCATAAATATACTGAAGATGTCAGACCAATTTTAAATGAATTTTTAAATGGGTTTTAGTAAATCATGAGCGTAGATTTTCAAGCTCTGTAGAACTAAAATTTAGTCAAGGTAGAGATTTAGTCAAGTCTTCTCTAGAGAGACAATGAATATTTGGTGCCATCAGCACCCTAGAACCCTTGGAGTACAGCTGTGCTTATCATGGGCAAAGAAAGAGCCATACTGGTATGAGCTAAGTAAAAGTTTTTCTCAACAGTTCATCCAAGCCAGTATACTGACCTTTCAATTTATTTGCCTTACAAGCTTCCAAAGCATTTACCCATGAAAAATTTATATACCTTGCTTCATCTCTTTTCACCAAAAAGAAGAAAAATAGACTGCATCCATGATTTTACCTCTCTATGATTTAAACGGAGAAATGGAGCAGCTGACTCCAGGAGAGTGAGGAGGAGCTACTGCTTAGGCAGCACTTATCCATAAGTGTTTCTCATGCACATACATTTTTGGAAAGAAAGGAAATCCACAGAAGTAGAGCCTATTAAGCAGGTCTTAGGCTGACTGCAATGTCCTTGGGCCAGACTGGCCACGTGTTGAGCCCTACTAAGGCAGACCACCTCAGACCAGTGTTTCAGCTGAGATTACAGGAGTCTTTCTGCCACAGCCAAAGGAAGGAATAGATTACACACAGACCTGCCTCTGACATCCTTGAAAGTGTGTGATGCATAAGACATCTTGAAAGAGGGAGCAGAGAACTGAAATCTGCATCCCTCTGGACAGAAGCTAGCACAGACAAAGACCAGAACAGCCAGTGGGGTAGACTTCAGAGAAAAGGAAGGTGAACTAATTATTCTGCAAAATAGGGGTAGGCTGGGAGAAAGCAACTCCATGTTCTTTGCACAATCACAAGAAGGAGGAAAAAACTGGGCACAGGGAAGATGAACCTCTGGAAAGTGAGATTCAAAGCCTAAGGTAGTGTATAATTAGCTCAGTTAGGAATATTCAATTAAAGGCTTTTAAATGCAGTGTAGGCAGCATTGAAGTTTGGCTTCTCTCCAAAAGCAGTTGCACTCATACCCAGAACCAGGATGGTCTCAGGTGAGATTAGTGAAATTAATGGAATTACTAGAATTTCCTCTCCTGGTCAAAAGTTAGTGCTCCTGCTTGATGTACCAAATTATTCACCATTTAGGTTACTCCTGAGGCACATTTTTAAATAGCAATATTGAGTCTCCTTTATGTTTAGTTCAATATTCTCCATGTGACTTAACAGAAGCCATCACAAAAATATGTGTCCTGAGAGTACAGTTAGGAAAATATGAGAATGTATCAGCAGTTTGATTTCTCCCTCTTCGACCCATGCATTTTAACTTCTTGGGTTTCCAGTTTGAATGTTATTACTATTTCATTAAGGCCATAACTATCTGTGTTCTGGTTCCTGAAAGCCTATTTGGCATAACATCCGAATTAGCAGTAATGAGAAGAATACGCTCTTCCATCATCAAGTTTGTTACCTTGATGAATATCTCTCTGTAGGAAAATATGAAATAAGTTAATGTACCTGCCTCTTAAAGCCACTTCAGGAGATGGCTGAAGATATCAATGGCCTATTAGTTAAAGAAAAATTCAACCTAAGGCCCATGGAAGAAATACAGATGTATCTAAAATTGGATTTATTGCAGCTATTTCTTACAGTACTCAAAGAAAAAGTAGATGTCAGCAAAATTAGGAGTGCTAAAAGATCACACTAAAAAAAGTTAGAAAATTTTGGGGCTTTTGGATTTTGCATACTAAATAGTTAGGCTTATATGAATTTTTTGTGCATTTCAGGCTTTTTTGCTACTTCCTTGTAGCTGAACTTAGATTATCTGTCACAATTAAAAAAAAAAAAAAAACAAAAACAAACAAAAAACCCCAACCAAACAAAAAATCCAGAGGAAGAAACTGATGACAGTATCTGACTAGACGAGTGAGGCTTCTATTTATTGATCAAAGTCGCAGATTGGAACAAAATTTTGGGTAAAATTTAAGGCCTGACAGTCTGTTTTGGAGAGTATTATCAAAAGGATTACTATTTTCAGAACTACCTAGAAAAGTGGAAATTAAAGACTTAAATACGGATTTGTTTCTTTTTTCCGTCTGAACTTTCTGTAGTCACACTGAACTGTTTTCATGCAGAGATAGGCAAACCACTACTGTATAATTGCAAGTAAATGTAAAACACTAAACTCATATTTGCTTTATTTATTCTTTCCTGGGTAAATATTGAGAAAAGCTGTTTTATCATGGAAAAATGAGTATTCCCACTAGTTGAGAAGTTAGAAATTCCCATTGTCACAAAAATTTAAAATCATCACAGAGAGTTTAATAGATTTTAGAACACTGATAAGGAGTGGATTTATATAGAAATCTGATAAGTAGGCTTTATCTTTGATAAGCAAAAAAGGACTGGAAAAATCGTCCTAAAATATTGAGTTCAGCTTCTTCTTCTGTAGGCATGAAGTCAGCTATTTGTAAACACACCTCTTCTATAAATATGCTAATCAGTATCTTTGAAGAGGGGGATTTTTGCTAGTGATTTATTTAATCTGAATTGTAGTTGGTTTGCATTGCTCTTGCTTTGATTTTCTACTCAAACTATTTCCACTGGAAATTTTTCCCAGGATGTGATGACTCACAGGGGGAAAAAAATCCAGACTTAAATTTAATCACACAAATTTTGCTCTTCTGCTGCCTTCTCCTCATTGTGTACCAGCAGGATGTATTTATCAGCAGGAATCTTATTTTCCCCCTTACTCTCCTACACTACACAAGATAAGGTTTTATAAACCCCTCTGTAATGTGGACTCTTCTGTCACCTGAATAGTATTTAATTGCATATGTTCCACTTTGAGTTCATATGGTTTTCAAGCACAAAAAAATAATAACTGAATTAATTATTCTAAGTGAAGTGGACAATTCCTTACTGCTCCTGGAACAGTAAAAAAATATCCCACTGTATCCTCAGACATATTTACTTCTTTTCACAGCTGTGCCACCCTGTGAGCTCTTACCTCTTGGTCAACCAGTGGTACAGAGATATGTTCTCCTTCTCAGTTATTTCCAATAAGCCCACAATTTAAAGCAGAATTACATTTTATTGGCTCCAAATGACCTTCCATCCTCAACTACTTAAAGTGTAATCCCATTTCTATTATTGAAGATCAAGCAGCCTTTCTGAATGATAATAATTTATATTAACTATTGGATTTTATACGATACTTTTACACAATTACCAAATAGTTAAATTTCTACAAAATGTTAGTTCCTCTTCTTTGGTAATTAGAATTCCCAATTAAGTTATTAACTCTTAGTTATTTCTCAGTATCAAATAGTCCTGGTCCTCACCAGGTAAACTGATAGTCTTGCAACAAAACAGGTGTTAACTTTTTCTGAAAGTACCTACCCCTGTTATTTTATAAAAAAAATACTGATTTCCATCTCTTTTGTTATAACACTGATGGAAGTCAGAGGCTGAACGCACTCTCCTGGAAACACACCAGTTACACCATAAAGGAAATGGTCAGTATTACCAAACACTAGATATCTTATTTCTTGTGGCAGACATAAATTAAAGGACAATGAATAGCAATGCTTTCAGTGTTCCTTGAGACATGTAGTGAATTCTTACAATTCAACTGTAGAAAGCAAACATAGGCACTAGAGTATTGAAAACACACAAATATTCTGAAAATTGATTATTAAAGATTGATATTTCTTAGCCAAGACAAATGAGTTCTGGTATCTCTATGTAATCTAATTCATTTTGCTTCACCCAAAAGCATTCAACTAAGTCAAGGCAAGGACATGTCAGCTTTACCACAGCTGTCATTTTCCCATGCATTTCCCTCTAATTTAACAGTCAAGGAGTTACGGAAAAAAGCTACAGGGACAGGTTGCTTATTAACTGTGCACACAAGCACACACATAAATCCCTTTGAGGCACATTAGCTTTAAAAGTAAACTGTTGTCACCCAAAATGGCTCATGAACTACGGAACATATATTACTAATAATTATTCATCAGACATATCAGATAGCAACACTGATGACTTAAGTCTCCTTATTTCAAAATAAATTTTCATTAACACACAAGAACAGAGGGGAAATTAATTTTCTATAGTACAGGTTTTGTTGTCACATGACCCTACAGAGTCCAGGGCTTTGTAGCCCTTAAAAATGGGAATTTCCATCTTTGTCTTCAGTTTTCTATCCTGTTTGGCAAAAAAATTATCTGATAAACTAAGTCATATACTAGAACATGCTGAATAAGAACATTTATTAGTCAGAAACTTAATTTCCCTACAGATCTCCGGTAATCTTCTGGATTTCTACATTTCTCTGACACTTTGAGCTTATTTGTGAACAATTCTCATCTTTGATGATACTTTGAAGAGAGTTCCAAGTTTTTAAATATTTATACTTTAAAAATATCAAACCAGATTCATCTGGCTGTACTAAGGCAACCTTTTCGTTCCTGAGCATATCCACTGAGCATACATAACTGGTAATAGAGGGGTTATTAATTCAATTATTTATTAATACAAGTGTTTGGTCAGCACAGAATACATGTACTCTTCATATGGGGAAAATGTGCTGACCCAACTATAACATGTGTAAAAGTATGGTTGGGTGTGTCTTTGCAGTCAGGTCCTACACCTCATCAAGAATTTTGCCTCACTTTTGCCTCAAAACAGATTCACTTTTCAAGCAAAGGTTTGATCAACCGTTGAATGCAGAGCCATCCTTGCAGCCTTGTTTTAGCCATAACCATGAAAAAGGATTTCTTTCTATTTCAATCTCACACTATGTTTTGTTTCAGGAAATGAAAATCAGGGCTCCTATTTGTTGCTACCTAAATGGTACACCAGATTTTTCAAATGTCCTTGCAACAGAGGCATGCAAAGTACAGGGCATAACAGCATCTGCTTTCCCTGCCTAATTTATTAATATTTTCACTTTATTTTTTGTAGAAACAAAATAATCAAAATGCATACATATATAGACAGATCTCTCAAATATATATAGATATGTACACTTTCATAAGCATGTAATACAATACTCTATATTCCTTAAAGATAGAGTGGTTTTATGCTTCCTTTGTTTCCTTTGCCTCTTTCTCAGTGCTACAATGCAATCCTCAGTGTCTGAGCACCAGACTTCAAATGAGAGATCTATTCAAAACATGCACAGACAAAATAAGTGGTTTCCTTAGTAATGGAAACTATGTGAAAGTCTCTGAAACAACTCCTCCTCCAGTAAGTCATGATGTACATGATCCTTTCTACCTCCAGCTTATTGATTTAAAGATAGCTTTACATTTAAATAAAAATATTTAATGCATACAGTTTTTGGCAGTGAAACTAGAGAAGAGAGGGAAGACATGTAGTGCCTCCCTAGTTACATTGTTTGGGTTTTAATCAGTAAGGATGTTTTATGTTCCAGTGACCTTTTAATTAATTTTCTAGATCTGCAAGTTGAAAAAACTGGAACTGTATAACTAATCTGCTAAGGACTTCACTTAGGTACCCATTACACTCCCATATTTTAGTGTACTTTATTTAAACTATCACTAGGTAACCATATTCTGAACACACACTGCACTTATCCGTGCTGTTTCTTGTCACCACCAGGATAAATTTGTGCTATTGGTGGCATGGGAAAATAACTGATACTTCTCTCAGTCTCAGAAGAAAAGTAACTAAAAGCAAAATGACATTCTACTTCTAGTATTTAGCTTAGTGACTCTAAAGTTTTCTAAATCACCAATACGGCTCTTGTGCAAATAGTTACGAAAAGCAGATAATTTAGAGTAGTTTTGTTATCCATCCATTTTAACATTAAACCACAATAAAATGCAACTAGAATAGTCTCTTTAGTTTCATCAAAAAAGTTAAGAAATTCAAGTATAAAGTTCTGCCCTTGAGAAACACACTCTATATATAGCATTTATTGCCACAAATGTGGCATTATCAGGGAAGGTGGTTAATTTTTTTAAAAATGGAGGTTCCCTTTCACTGATCACATACTATTTGCCACACCACACAGTGTCAACAGAAAAAGGACAAACCTGTTTCAGGTAAAATATCAGTTAATGTTCCATAGAGAGGAAAATAGATAGGAGCAAAGAAATGGAAAATGGCTTCTCTATAATAACAGAAAGTTCTTAGACCTGTCACTACCCAATTACAAAAAATCAACACCAGGATGGAAATTCTAGGCCTTATATTCAAATCATTACTGCCACTATTTTCTTCATCAGCCTTAGATACAGATTAGCTCCAAGAGCTGTGACACTAACTGCTGCATTCTATTTACATTCTGGGTCCCACAAACAAGGACCACAAAAAAAGCAGATTCTTAAGAAATCAACAAGGACATCTCACTCTTAAAGATCCACCACAGAGAAGATCCCAGTAAGTTATATCCAATTAACAAAGGCTACAAAACCTGAAATGTCACCACAATTAAGACATAAACTTACTGAGATGAAATCAATTTTTAAACATTTACTCTGAGCTTGAAAATTGCTTTACAGATATTTCATCTGCCTTCTCCAGCTGCATATAAAGATTCTCTAGCTGCTTTTTATTGCTCTGTCTTCATTAAGAATCCCATGTGACACAGCAAGGTAGTGGTTGCTATGTGTGACTCACTTCCAGCCTTCTGCAGATACTGGTATGCCAGGGAGCCTTGCCTATTAAAATAGGGTCAAGGATGAAAATTAGAAGAATTCAGATATCACTCTGTGTTGGACCTAGTAGGGATAAAACTTGTTAAGATTTTTCAGACCCCAAGCCACTCCTGAAGAAGGCTGACTATGGCTCTGGGACTTATAATGAGGAAAAAACGTATATCATTTGCCTGGGATCTCATACTTTTTGTTTCATAGAAAACAGTTGCTACATGAATAGGCAAGTTTTCTGGAATAAGAAATATCTCCTTGACCACCAAGATCAGCTCACCCCTGCTTTCATTCAAACCCATCACACATGACTGAATTTGCCTGTACTATAAGGCTCTTTACTACACAGATACAGATTTTGCCAAGCCATGCAGCACCAAGTACCTACATAGCATTTAATGAAGTAAATGCGGCTTTGTGTATATGTGAATTTTTCCTTATGTGAAATTCTTTACAGATTTCTTTTCATCTGCTTTTGCTCTATTGTATCAACACTAACTCTCAGATCTGATAAAAGAAATTTCATAGCAGGTTAAGTAATCTGATATAGCATTTTCCATTATGAAGTGCAACTCTAGGAATTTGAATTCATTGTTGGCAACAAGCCTTTTATCTTCAAAAAAAGACAAAGAACAAGAGCTAGAAATGTTGTTTTTGTTTATCACTCAAAAAATGATTCAATTTTGGAAAGATACATATTAATAAAAATTACTTCTTGTCTGTATGGGAGCATAACCCTTTGAGGAAACTGCCAGTAGTCTGGCCATAATATCTAAAAATGCACATGACAATGTCAGGTTGATGACATTGCACTGAAAATGCTGGCAGAACAAGATTACATGAAGTGGTAGCTCTTTTTTCTGTCTTCCAGGCAAATCACACAATGAGAACCAGCTATAATTAATAAGTCAATTAATAAATTAACTGATGACACCACAACACAGATTTCTTTGACCTTCACTCAGAAAGGAATAACTCCACACAACCCACATGGACGATACAATAAGGGTGTGCTTTGCAGAACTGGTGAGAATTAATCTGTCCAATAAACACCAGCTCATCTCTTTTTTTACTCTACAGGCTACAAGAAGGAAGTGAGAAAAGCCACCACTGAGCCTCCTCCTGGTAGTCATGGTGCCTCAGAAACCAGGACAGGAGCACATGTAGTTAGAAGCAACAAAGCTGTTCCAGAAGTACTGTCTAAAAGTGACAAAGCTGTTTCAGTAGTGTCATCTCTTTTGCACATGGACGTAATCTGTGTGGATACACACTTTAAAAGAAATTTAATTGCCAATTTCTGATACAAAGTGTGTCATCTTAGAATTTAAATCAAACAGTTGTGGGATTTTTACTGTAGCTGCATAGTATTTATTACAGTTTTTAACTACACGTGCTGCATTCTAAACAGAGCTGTATTCTCACAGCCTAAAACACTAGAAATGGTCATGGTTAATCCTGAACCACAAAAAAGGATACTAAGGCCCAATGATGTTCTGCCTCTCTAAATAATGAAAAAGAGGAAAAAGTTTTGAAATCATCTTCCAATATGGAGAAAAATGCAGACAAAGAATCATTGTATTTTAATAACTAAGGGGTTTATGGATTGTGTTTATTGTCCATTACAAAAAAATAATTACTTAGTTTATTTAATGTGCACCCAGTAATCAGATAAAATGTATGCTGGAGTTAGTATGCATTAATTTCGTTGTCTCTCTATCAGTCTGAGAGAATTTTTTTCTATCCTGTAACCGATTAAACTATGTATATATTATTTTCATAAAGTAGATTACATTGCTATTTTAAAACCATCAAGCATCATAGTGAAATCAGCAGAAAAATAACTTAATGAACTTTAATAATCATAATTGTTTTGGTTATAAAAGATACTTTTCTTCTATAGATAGTTTGAAAAAAATGTTCTTTAGCATTACCTAAATAATAAAATTCAATTATTTCACCCTTTTTTATGAAATAGAACTTTATTACGATATAATAACATTTTAACTAATATGTAAATGTATGCCTATAAAGGAAGTACTTTAATTGCATATATAGTCTATCATAAGAACTCACTCTCTTTATGCAAGTATACTTTAGTTGATTTAATTATCTAGCCCTCTAATTACACAGTCCATACCAATCAACCAAAATGAAGTACTTCTCTAATCTTAATTTCACATGTCAAATCACTGAATATGTGTTTGCATGATTCTCATGTTAATTAGAAAACCAGATTTTGAATGAATGACAATGAGTTCATCAGGAGGTCAGGAGCAAAACCCAAGAAAGATTTCACACAGGGCAATGCCAGTCCCTACCTATTTATCTTCCTCCAGATCATCGGTTTCTCCAATGGATGAGATACAAGAAATAGCAGTATTTAGTTCTCCTTAAAAGAACATTTTCAACTTTGCCCAAACCTTTTGAAATTTTCTTCTCTCTTACTCCACCCCCAATCCCACCCCTGTAGCACAGGTTCATATTTTTGCAGGGGAGAGGTAGAAGGCTGAGATGAACAAGGATTTCCATTTTTCTTGTAGGAGCTACAATGGCAAGAAGTCTTACTCTTCTGGCTCTGGGTTGTGCTTGCTTAAAACATCCTGAGCATTATCCCATCCAACACGGGACATTATGTTGCGCAGCAGGGAAGGTTTACAGGTTCACTTGAGAGTTTAAAATGGCTTGCATTTGCAGCTCATGGTGGTGAACACAACATACATCAAAGGCTCCAAGAACCATCGATGGGGGCAAAGGAGAAACAAGGCTTCACCAATGAGCTCTGAGGCTACAGAAAGGCAATGTGACATCTTTCTGATCTCAGTTTTCCCTGTCCCAGTCTCAGGCAAGAAGACCTGAAAGGTACCCAAAGATGGGTTAGCCTCAGCTTTTTTGTTATAACTCTTTAACTCACATTAGAAAACAAAATTTGATATCCATAACAAAGAATGAGAGAAAATGAAAAGGTCACTTGGCCTTCCCCTGGCCTAGAGTATCTGACCTATTCACATTTATCAGTCAATTAAATGCTTTTATGTTATCTGTGAAAAAGTCCCGCTCAGTTGGAGGAGTGAAAAATGAACAGCACACATCTTTGAAAAAATTTAAGACTTTGGTCACTGTAGTTAGCTTAAATGCAATATTCAAAAATTTGAGACAGAGGGAAAATACTGCTTTAATAGAGCCACAGTGTAAGAACCAGAGAGTCTAACAGGAGTAGTTTTGTAAAATTTGCCCTAACCAATTATAACAGCCCGAAATTTATTCAGAACAGTGGCATTAATGTAATTCACTTTTCATATTAAGTGATTTTATGAAGAATAAAATTATTTTCTTACCAAATAAAAATAAAGCAGTCCAAGATCTCAGACTTAAAGTGAATTGAGATGAAACTCAGTATTCATAAAATAGCAACCACTTTATTGTAAAATTTTGGTGCTATTGCTGTTGCAAAAAGTACACCAATTCACACCATTTGCTAATCTTCAGATTCATACTCTCATTAGATAGAACCGTGGGCCTTTCTTCAAAGCAGATGAGTATGAAATGAGAACCACATCTCACTTCAGTCCACTAGAGGGTGGCCTGACTCGCTCAGGGCTGTGGGACTGAATTCACGCAAGAGATCCAACATTTTCTTCTCTTTGACCTGTTGATAACCAATTCTCTGTGCTTCAATATTAATCATCTCCTATTGTAAAGTAATTTCTTTTATATACACAGTATATAAAACCCCTTTCCTAACAACATCTATCTCATTTATTGTTTTGTGTATCTAGGAGAAGGGGTGATGGTAATCACAAATCATTCTACAATTTTAAAACCTTCATAGTTTATATGCCCTTTGCTCATGGATACAGAATAAATAGGGGAAAAATAAATCATTCACCAAAGAGCATGGCATAAAGGGAGAAAGAAGAAAGAAAGGGAAGGAAAAATCTGGGAAGCCTATTGTTTATATAATTGGATGGCCATAAGAGACAGACTTAATCAGAGAGAGATTGAGAGAAAATGACTTTTTATTTAATCAACCCCTTTCATAGTTTATTCTGAATTTTTATTTCTCAGGAAGATGTATTATTGCTCTTACTTTCTACTGATAAGCACAGGTAGTAGAATATAATATTTGACAAAATTTGGAAGAGGAAGAATATGTAAAATCTTTCCCTGTCTTAGGCTAAAAAAAAAAAAAAAAAAGGCACCAAAACTGAGGGCAAGGTACAACACATTTTTCCTGAATGGTTTCAACATACAATATCCTCTGAACTACAGTAGCCTTTGCAGAACTTCAGTGATGTCTAATAACTTGTTCTGAGTACAGCAAACAGCCCTTAAAAGAAAAAAAATTTAAATAAAAAAGGGGGGTGGGGGGAGAAAATTTGGACCTCCCAATCTGTTCTGTACAGACAGAAAGCATGCCCTGTAGCTCCCACAAATCGGAAGAGCTATCTGGGAGCGCGCACAGTCTCGTTTGGTGTATCCGTGCCGAGCAGCAGCAGTGGCACGTACAGACATCTTCCCACGGGCGCGCAGCCGCGCGTCCTGCGCGGCACAGGGCGCGCCGAGGCTCCGCCGCTCCCTGGGGAGCGGAGGGTCCGCTCTTAATGCCCGCCGAACAGCAGCACCGTGCCAGTGTGACAGCCGAGCGGCCGAGCCATGCACCGCTAACCACCATGGAAACAAGGAGGAATAAGAGCAGCTAGCGAGCATCTCCCTCTCTCCCCCCCTTTCTCCCTCCGCTGGATTGCGAGCCTCAGACAGCCAGGCAGCAACAGCGCCTGGCAAACGCAAAGGATCTCAGCTGGCAGCACAGAGAGTCTCTCATGTTGTAGGATATCAATAGATACATCTTTGTATTATAGACTGTTAGACACACGCATGCACAGCGGCTCACACCCACACACACATGTGTGCTCATCTATTCAGACTCTGGCTTTAATACAAGTATGTCGCTACCTGAACTAAGGATTCAAAATTACTGAGATGCAAGAACTCCTCCAGCTCTGAAACTACTCTTATTATAGGGTAAGTTCCTCTTTATTTTCAATTTCAGCCTGACTTTTATCTCAACTTCCAGACTCTTTCTGCTTTCTTCTTTTTGTAAAGTTATTTTATTAGTGTATTTTCACATTTTACTTTCTGAACAGAAATGCAAATGCAATATGCTTTTTATGCCAGAGATACTCTAAATATGCTGGCAATAGTATCAAATTTGTGCATTTGTTAGCTTGAAAGAACATCAAAGGAAAAAAAGAATTATAAAAGGAGAATGTTTCCACTGATGTTTCAGAGGCAATATCAAATTAAACACTTGCTATGTGTTTTGAAACCAATAAAACAAGATACAGGACAGCCTCCTTTCTTCTCTCCAGTGCTTGGATTAAGGGAAATGCTGTTTATGTCAAGACCTAAAAACCACTGAGCAATGAGGCTGAATGAGCATATCGCAAACAGTTATTGAATTTCTGCCAGGCTACATCTTAAGGATTGTGGCAAATGACTTCGCTTAAAAACATCCCCTTTCCAGTCAGAAGGGACAGTGTGAATGTCTGATTACTGATGCAGCTGGAACAGACGCGTTAGGTAAAAAGGATCACATTAAGCAGAGGAGTTCTAATCTTCTCTGGTAATTAACAGGATCTCAGCAGGGTGCCTCTATTTACATGCAAGGAGAGTGTTTAAATCCATCACTGTAAAAGCCTTGCCTGTTTTAGTATAGCAAGACTCAGAACTGTTTGTCTTTGCTTTCCATGTCTTTGTTTTCACACATCTAGCTGGAGTTTTTGCCCGGCACTGCTGATGAGAAAGAGAATCCAACACAGGGGGAAGAAGGCAGCAAATGCAGGGGACTAGAAAAATATCAGTGATTTTCTATTTAACCAATTTAATCAACTTAAAATTTCAGGCTAGCACTACAGCTGTCTAATGTGCTTGTGCATATGCATGTGCATGTCATTTCTTCCATGTAGTATCAGAGTACCTCAGTATCCTTTCAGATGAAAACACATTCGGTAAAGTGCATCAGCATGGATCTGTGATTCATGCATCAGTGACAGACAGAGATAGATTTTACTTTACTCCATGCAAAAGACAGGTTAGCCCTTTAATGCATGCTTCAAAGTGAAAAAAATACAATCTGCTTCTTCCCATATGCTCTTGTTTGCTTTTTAGAGCACTATATCTGTATTAAAAACACCTCAGTATTTTGATTATTTCTCCTACCCCTTTTTCTCCCTTCAGCTCCCTCACTCCTGTGCACTCTGGAGAACGTTATAAAGATTCTGTTCCTTATCATCAATGTAATTATTTGCTTGTAATTTTAGAGCGACTGTGTTCTGAGAAACAAACACTAAGAAAGAACCATCAACAGATAGCCACTGGCTTTAAGTCTGCCACCTTTCCAAAAATGTCAGGAAATGGGTAGCTTAACAATACGTATGGTAAGAAGTCAATTAATTCAGGTGACCTTTGTAAATGGTGACAATAAAGCAGCCCTGACAATATGCCACAGCATTCAACATTCCCTCTGGAAAATGAATGAGCTTAAGAAGAGGTTTTCTTTTCAGAGTACAAAATGAAAGGTATTGAAGCATTAGCTCCTGCTATTGGCAAGCTTGCTTCCTCTATTTTAGATGGTCTGTGAAATCTGTTTAATGCAAGCTGGCTTATTTTATTATACGAAACACAATCTCTGGTCTAATTAATTAAATATCCTGTTTTCATTCACACTGCATGTGCACTTGAGTTGTTAAAACAAGCATTTCCAGCTCCTGGTTTGGAATTTACAAAATGTGCTATAAAATAAGTGGAGAAAACCTGATTCAGATTTCTCCATGCTATGTGCAAAGGACTACTCAGAGGAAACTTTTTCTACATGCCTCGGTAACTGCTCAGCTTTTCTGTATCTTTATCCTTATTCATTTTTAATGTAGAAAATAAGTAAATATGAGTAACTTTACACAAACGCATCTTGGGTTTTGCCACATATACTCTAATGTGCTACTTCAAAGTATTTTATAGACATGCCAAAGACCTTCAGAAAAATGTGGCCATTTCAATCATACATGTACAGAGAACATATGCTGTAGATGCAGTATCTCGGTACATGGCACAGACATTCTTAACCAGCAAAGCAGGCAAAATGTATGGTGACTGTATTTTGGTTAATACTCCCTCAAAGCTCCTGCAATAATGTTGTAGTGTCAGACAACGACTAGCTGATGTTGTTATGGTAACCCTGAAGTCCCGCCTTTTAGGGTGGTAGCTCTGAGCGTGACATCAGAGCTTGCCTGCTTGGAGTACCCTGAAGTGGGTGAGTACTTCGTTTTTGCGCCTGAATTAGACCAGATCAACTAAGCAACGTTGTTACTTGTAATGCAGATCAAAAATATAATGTATAATCTTTGTTAACTGTCCAAGATTGAGCAGCTTGTGAAAATACTCACGTCCTGCTATTCATTTGTAATCACTTGTCCCTTATCGCTAGAAAACAAAACTGAGTGTTTGCAAGAGAAAGAAACCAGTCAGGAGTGTTGGAGCCACTTTCTTTGACTCTTGCCCATAGCCTTTATTATATTAATAATTACTCTGCAAGCAAACCAAAAACTTTGCTGCTTGCTGACAATCACTCTTAACTAAAGTTAGACTGGTATTTAATGGCCAAGTTTTAGAGTATTAAAACAATGGAAGAAGACAAGCAGTAGAGCTATATATAGATGGTTTTAGTGTTTCAGGGTAGATCAGTGTTTTAGTTAATTCACATACCCTTTCTTCAGATAGTACCATTAAAAGCTGAAGGAAAACAAAACTCTTAATCAAGAGACATTGCCAGAAATTACCTTAACATACTCTTCCATGTCAAGTTCCACAAACTCTACTTAAGATCAAGTAGCAGAAACTGACAATTAAAAACCAATTTCACCTGTAGCACTCAAGGAACTATTTTCAGAAACAAAGGAATGGACAGTTTCTAAAATTTTTCTGAAGATCAAAAATCAGACAGCTTCTAAATTTTTTTTTTTAACAGAATATGCCTTCCACAAGCCTTCATACTACTTTAGAAGAATACTAATTCTCCTTCTAACAACACAACAAGCAATTAAAATCCTCTGCTTCACTGAAAGGAAAATGCCAGTAGAATTTGAGAAGAAACAGTAGTGACAGATGTCATCAGAAAGGTCACTAAACACATTAGTATTAAGAGAAAAATCAATACTTCTCATTACAACTATAATGTAACTGTAAAAAGGAATTACTGTGCCTTTTACATATTCAAGTGACCAGTCCACAAACTTAAAAGCTGTTACTGTGAAATGGTGTGGTTCATAAAGAACTTATTTAAATAAATAGTATGACCTTCAGTGTTATACACAAAATCTATAAATTATTTCATCAATTTTTCCTCAATAAATTCATATCCTCAACTGAACTGAACTGATAAAAGTTTATTAGCACAGCACGTGAAGCTATACTCATGCACCAGAGAAAGATCCAATATGGGTGTCAATAAAATTATTTCACATTGGATTCTTCATGGAGTAGCTGAATGTGACACCTTGTGAGAAAGTATTTTTATGAGGGCAAATTATAAACTAGTTTCACGATTTTGCTTGATTCAGTTGTCCTCTCCCAACAGCTACAGGCATGCTCTCACCTCTTGCATTCACCAAACTGCTTACTTTTCTTCAAAGTGAAAACTAATGCAGACATCAAAATGAAGGGGAAGTTTCATTTTACAAACATGAATTTATACAGCATATCCTTGAAACAATTATCCTTCATTTAGAAATACTTCTTTTCACAAAAGATATGTATCAACTCGCTTTCAGCTTGGCCACAGGCAGCAGTGGTCTAGTTCAAAGGAAATAAGATCTCTGTATTTGCATAATTTCTATTCAATTGTTGTATTTCTGGAATTCATTAAAATATCTGCCCCAAATTTAATGGTAGTTAAACTCTACTGACCTCTGTATTAGAGTAGAAAAGAATTTTTGCCTCCTTTCTGTTCCCAGCTCCCACAGACTCAGTCAAACTGGGAAATGCTTTCTGACAACACTGGCACAAAAGAAATAATTTAGCTTTTCTTTCCTGAATAAGCGTCTGCATTTAGAGGTAAACACTGCAAAGCAGAATAAAATGCTACAGGGAATATTTTTGCAAAATGTCTACTGATTATTAGTATTACCCCAAGAGTCTTTTAATAGACATTCCTTGTTATGCAAATAGCAACCAGTCTGCCAGGAAATACTTTAAATTCTCTATAACACTTGGCATAAAAAAGGTACAAATCTGAAGTTTGGCTGTACTAAAAATCTCTGGGCATCCAGCTACTAGTAGGAAAAAAAAAAGAAAAAAATATTTTTTATACAGTTATATGTCTAGGGATCAGACTATTTCAGAAATTACCTATTTAATAAATTATGGAATAATAAAACAAAATAAGCATGGTATAATAGAACACACATTGAAGAGCAAAGAGACATTTTTTTTAAATCGCCATAGTACTCTATGCTAAAGCATTCTATTATACCATCATCCTGGATAAGAAAAGATGACTCCCAAATTGTCTTTAAAAAGGCAACATGATGGTCAGACATTTCTAGGGCTCTTCTAGTATTGAGAGTGGTATTGAGAGGTTAAAGGAAACTGGGTTGGTTAGTTTTGTCATGGTGCTGAAACAAAAAGTCATTCTTATTTGAGACAGAATGAGAAATATATACCAGATTTGGGAGGCATTTAAATAACTACAGTTATGGGACTCATTCCTTGAATAAGGATAAATACAAGTGTCTCCTACTTTACAATAGTAGCAGATATCTGCTGAAAACAGATATATAGATGTCACTATTTAGATCATATTTATGTGATTTATTCAGTACCTAAAAACTTAATAAAATTTTTCATCTTGATAGGAATAATTTTTATTGAAAACAGAAACTATTCTCAAATATTTTAGCTAGTGTCATAGTAGCTATAAATAGAAACACTAGAGAGACACATTTGTTTCTTCACCCCAAGCTCATTTCTGTTGCCAAGTTCTCTCAAGTCACTGAACTTCCTCTCCCCTCTGGAAAGCAGTTTCTCTAGGGGTCATGTCAAGCATCAGCAAGTTTTGCAGAGGACACTTAACAGTGAGCTAATTCACCCAAGTGCAGTACAGTGCAGTGCAGTGTTTCCACCAAAGTGCAGAACTACCTGCTGAGCTCCCCACCCCAGCTGGCTCCATGCTGCATGCCATGGAAGGAGCTGAGAACCAGGAGAGCCCACACTGGTCAAGGCCCACGTGGGAGCTGAGTCTTCCAGAAAAAAACTCTTTTCTGTGTAACAACAGCTCCAAGCCCATCGCATAACACTAAACTGCTCTCTTTTCTGTGTTCCATACAGAAATCAGGCAGTGCTGTAAAAATTCTTCCTCCCTCTGCACTGCAAAAGGATGTTTCTGAAACAATTTAATCAATTTATGAAGTACAGTATTTTCTCTTGCCAAATTCTAAACAAATAAAAAAAGCCTTTCAGTATGAAAAATATAATTACAGTCAAGTGGTGCTTCATTACCACTGTAGCTTGAGGGACATTATCTGCACAACTTCTATTTAATATCACTATAACAGAACATAGTTACCCAGGTTATCCTCTAAATATAGCACTGAAAGATTATCCTAGATATACTGCATGTATTACACCACTTTGAACATATATTTCTTGTTACACAAGATGCACCATGTTAACTTTCTGAAAAGACAGCTGAAACTGTAGAGCTGCTATTTCATTACACTCACAGAAATTTTATTATTTCATTTTAATATGTTTGGCCAGTTTTTTGCTGGTAAGCCCAATACAAGGCTAAAACTCAACAGCATTTGAGAGAAATGTAATGATTAATAATGATTATACCAGTTTATAGAGTTATCCTTATGAGGTGAGAGAAGACAAAATGAGGTAATTGCAAATATAATGATCAGTTAAGCTAGAAATGTTTGTCTGAATAGCAATTTCACCCAGCATGTATAATTCAGGTAACATATTCTTCTGAATGTTGCTTTCATATAGATTATCCAGTCATCAATATTTTGTCAGACAAACACACTTTCAGTCAGTTTATTTTTATTGTAAAATAAGAGACAAAAAGGATATTCAGCATACTATTCCAGGGTTAGACTCCCAACTCTAAGTTCCAAAAACACGTAAGTACTCTGTCTTCCAACAGCAGCAGCCAAACTGCTGAGCTCTGTCTTTCCTGGGCAGGAAGAAGAGCTGGTCAATCTGAGGAACTGCACAGAAATATTTCTCACTTCCACCCAAGGATATTATGCATGTTGGGACACATATTATATAAACCCTACACTCCCCCTGATAGGAAGCAATCACCTTGGATATTAGTGCATAGAGTCATTTAAATGAGGCTACTCAAGGCAGTGCAGATCCAAGTGCCTTTATTAGGCATTTAAATATTGCCCTCAGCAGGTATCATTTAACAGTAAACTGTAACTAGAATAGATAACTAAAATTACATACAAAGATTTAAATGCTGAAATCTTAAATTACCCATATATTGTCCAAAATATTAAGTACATTTAGGATCTCTGGACATTTCAGTTCAAGCAAAGTATATGGATCCACATATTTGGAATTTGCATACTTGGAGGTCCTGGCCTTCTGCTCCATCCTGAAATACCTTTTGATCTTTTAAGGGTTGGAAAATCCATAAACTTGCTGGTTTTCAAATGTTATTCTCATTACTGCTCTGACAGCCTCTGAGGTTTACTAAAAATTCACAAAAAGAAACAAAAAGATTCTCCATTTATCTTAGGAGAATGTGGATTAAGTATTTGTAACCTTGACTTTGTTTTATATTTGCTTTAGGTATCAGTTCTTCAAAAAGCATCTTGGGTTGATATGCCATTATGTCAATTTTAGCAATAACAATAACCAAGTACAGAAAACATTAAAAATTAAGAAAAAATTATAGAAAGTTTAAATAAACACACAATATCTGTGCCAGACACAAATATGTCAGAGAAACTATAATAGTTATGTTGAGATTGTAGAGTACCCATTTACAACAACTCAGTGGTAAGCACATTAAAAGTTGCAGCATAAATCCACTATACTACTATTTAATCTCTCACGTAGAAGTTTGCCAAACTTTTCAAAAGTCTGAATAAATTTTATGAAAGCCATCTACTCCATCATTAATTGCAATGTAGATATTTATTTTTACAATAAAGAGTAATCAATGCTGAGGGCTGAGGAAAATGTTCAATTCCATAAAAATTTTATTTTCATCAGCATTGGTTTAAAATAAATTTTGTTTGGCATGTCAAACTACAATATTGAATCCACCATGATCTGTTTGCAATGGAATGGTCAAAGAACAAGATTTGTTAGTATAGCAAGTAGCAAGAAACTCCAGTTTGGTTTTTACCTTCCATAAGCTGGTCTGACATAACAGCAGACTTTGCTTTGAGTGGGAGGTTGGACCGGAGAGTGCCTGAGGTCCCTTCCACTTGACTATCCCATGATGATCCTCTCAGAAAGGTTTTCTTCTCTGCCAGCCCTGCCTTGGGTAATGAGACACAGCACCACTGTCATCAGAGCTGCTTAGATGTGTTGTATGACTGCCCCAGATGAGAGCATTTAGATGTTACTAGAGGTGAAGGGCACTGTTCAATCTGCCTCTGAGCTAGCTGTATGGAGTTGAGAATTCTGAAAAGACAGACAGTCTGCTGGACTGCTGAAGGAAATAAAATTCCATTTGGTCACAAGGCAATATTTCTTTGCTGTTACCTACCAAGAGAAGAGTAATTCAATGAAATCCCAGCAGGATACTAAAAATTGTTTAAATATCCTACTGGCTTGTTTAAAATTTTTAAAATAACGCACTATATTTATTCAGTTAACAGAAAGCAACTATTTTCTAGGAAGAGAGAGGAACGATTCCCTGAAACATTTCCGTCTTAATTTGTAATCTCTGTGTTTCTGCTCAGCCAGGTGTTCAGCGTTTTCCACAGATCTGGGACTGAATACACTACAGTTTTATGTACAGTTTTGAAAATACAGCAATCATGAATTAGAGTTAGCATAATAACCACTTCATATTAAGTGCTAAACTTTGTCTTTCACTTCCAAGAGTGGTATTTTACTTCATGTAGTGAATATACTTAAAACTGTTTCACTTTTTACATGTTATAAATCTGCAATGTTTCATTAGAAGTGATTCTGCTGAGAAAACCTGTCAGTTTGAAGGTATTATTTATTATTTCTGCTGAGTTTCCATTGTTATCTCCAATATCAATATTATTTACTTCAATATCAAGATTATCAAGATACTCTACCAGAGTAATTTAAGAAACACAAACTGGTGAATTAAAGTTGCCTAAAATTTAGAGTACCCTTTTACAGATGATTAAATGGACACCATTTTAAGTCCTAATTTTGAAAAAAGGCAGCAATGTGCAAAGGACAGCAAACTAGAACCACGCAATAATACCACCTGTAACCTCACGGAAGCCATGCAGTGTAAAGCAGGACAAAAATGAGCTGCAGCACTAAAGAACAAGAAAATGTCTTTCTAAATGCCTGCTGGCTTTTAACTCAGACACTCATATTCAAGATCGATGTTTAATGGATTTTGAACAATTACAGGAAATCATATTTAAGTGCAAAGGACAACTTTTAAAATTCAATTTAATTTCTGTTTACATGCCCTGGTAATCGCACCCAGCAAACATGATCAGCACTTACAGCAACCACAGCTATATCATATTGACAGTAAATCTAGATAGTTTGACGGGGCAAAAACCAGTTCAAAATTAGCAGTTGAATGCTTAAATTCCTTCCATAGCCATGCAAAATACAAGTGTATGGGAGATTCAAAGTAAAAGATGAAGCAGATCTAATTCATTGTTATGTAAATAGTATAGAGGAAAACCATAAAGAACAAATTGAGAATATGAGACTGTATATGATACTGCTTTCCACAGTGCCAATTTACATGTGTTTTATTCTTGGACTTTTTCTGCAAAATGCAAAAACTGGTTACCCTAGCAACTGCCACATGTTACTCAGTTTATTTCTGAGGTACAGAGCAGCCTATAAAAGAATAATATTGTGCACTTCTATTAGGATCTCTCAGCACCACAGAGAATTCAGAACTTCATGTGCCAGCATGTGCACACTTTCTGAAAGTTTTAAGAAAGCATATTAAAGAAAGAATACTGTATGTATTTTGTCAACTCATTTTCTTTATGGTTTGTGTACAAATTAAAAACAGATTAGAAGCTGTATGGAGAAAAAGATATACTCTGCCCAACCTGATAGTTGTTTTCTGCATTCTTTTTTATTAAAGTTCTAGTAGACATCTATAGGAAATAAGTAAAGCTTTCACAACTTCTTTAATGATGTATAGGATATCATCTTCCAAAGCGTAACAGGGCCATGAGTAACCTGGTACAGTGTGGAAGGTGTTTCTGCCCATGGGGGGAGGGGTTAGAAGTAAGATGATCTTTAATGTCCCAAATTATTCTATGATTCTATGATAATTCTATGATAATCATTAAGAAGATCTCACATTCTCATCATCTGTTAAAGCTTAGGGTTTAGTTAAAGTAAGAATTAAAGGATTTTACAGTTGCTCATTATGTATATGCCCTTCCTCCCTAAATTGCAGAACTCTTTGTTCCATGTCTAGGCCCTATACAATTTATGAGGAGATGTCTTGCAATAGTACTACAAGATAACCAGAATGATAAAAAATGAGGTTAGCCATTAATGAACATGTCTTAAGGAAAACTCTGTCATTCTTTTGCTTTTGAAACCTGGAAAGGAGCCTCTGTGTCCACCAGAGATCCACAGCTCCTGATCTTAGAGACAGGCCTTTATTCAAGCAGTCTGCACAGGAACCAAGCCAGGACCCATAATTTACAGTTTATAGGTCAACATTACACATTTTTTCCCATCTTCCAGTAATTTTTTTTCTGGCTTCTACATGAAAATATTTTTTAATGGAATAGAGGAAAATACTTGGTTACATCCTGACTCCTCATTTAAAATACATGATTTTGCCCATTAAGATAATTAAAATGTTTCTAAATTTGTACTTGAAACAGAATAATCAAAAATTAAAAAGGCTTTGGATTTAAATAAGCATTTGTATGTTTGAATATTCCTCCTGCTAGCTATTTTCACAAGCTCCAACCAGTAAATGCTGCTCTGCCTGTTTTACTTATCTCTGCTGACTTCTGTATCATCACATACCTGAAAAGAATACAAAATCTAAGGGATTTCTTAGCAGAAGAAAATAAGACCAGATATACTTTTTCCTATTGTTATCAGGGATGGGGATTTTGGCATGTAGCTAAAACTGCAAATTACAGCATTAGATTGACAAGCAAAATAGGAGCACATATACAAGTCCTGAACAGGTTAGAAGTTTTGAATAGGTCTGGCAGCATCCTCTTGGATTGGAAGGGTAAATTAATAGAGGCTAATTCTGTATTTAGGCTTTGGGAAGCATTCAAATTAAAAGTGCCTCAGACATTACTGCTATGAGCATATGCTTCCCTTTGGGTTCTTTGATGCTTGGTTTAATCAAACTACAGAAACACAATAGCAGGGACATATAAACAGACCTTTTTTGCATTCCCATGGGACATACTATAGAGTAATCAATTGTAAATTAATTGGGGAAAATTTGTTTTGCATAGCACAGAGAGGCAAAACATTAATTCGGATTCATTTGCTTAATGGCAATTCTAATATGTTATGCATGTATTCAACCTAGATTTTTATAGTGAGATGCAAAACAATTATCAAGGATGTAAATACCAAGAAACTGTAATCTACATCTCTATTACAAGTAAAAATAGAGTCAAAATACTAGATAAAATTTAATTTCTACCAAGAAATATTCAGGTTAGATATTTGAGTGCATCAAATCTTCCATCAGTTTACGAGAATTTATAACCATTTCATTACATTTAGGCACACTGGGTACGGACATGCAAAAGCCACTCAACAGCACAGAGGTTTCATGTTTTACAATATATCTGTATGTAAGCATTCGAGTCATTTCCAGCTCTCCATATGTTACTTATTTTATGTCTTTATGAACAATACCTTCTCTAAATGCACTTTCAAGAGAAACAAATACTGAGCTATTAATGGTATAAATCTAAAAATAATTATCTTTTTTTTAAAAAAAATCCTGCATGTGGTTTGTCTTATGTTTGTCCAGGTAGATAAACAGATAAAATAAGTATATTAAATATATGTGATAAAGGGACAGAAAGAAATTTTTTTAAAAGTCACTCTATGGTTAATGTCCCCAAACACATCTTCAAGTGAAAGCACAAGTACATAAAGTAATAAAAGAAAACTATAAATAAATAAAATAAAATAAAAATATAACAAGTATTTTGCAGTTTAATGGCCTCAATAAGTAAGTCACCTTAATTCAAGACTTAGTGAATGTGAGATTCAATAAATGCCACTCTTGCTCTGATTAAATGCCACGGCCATCAAGTTGTTGTTTCAAGATGAGAAGAGAGCAACAATTTTGTGTCTATAATGAACACCCAGATGATTTGTCTGTGCAATACTTCTCTTATCAGTCAGTCTCCTAAACTGTAGCTTCTTTATTATGATTTGGTTGAATAAAAATTCATTTTTATCTTTAACAGGAGGAACAAATTGATGCAAATTTGACCTGATTGTCGACTAGATCTCTGACAGAAGGCAGAGAGGAAAGAGCAGTCAGAAATTTTATTGGATATATGGAAAAGAGTGGCTTGTGATGATTTTTGCTTTTCATACCATTAATGAGGTTTGAGACCCCCTTTTTGAAGTTCCTGTCCTCAAACACACCATTTCCACAGCCAGAGGCAGTGTAGGTCAATGTGGTTATCTCAGAAAGATAAGGTTTTTGTGACTGTACAAGCCTAAGCCCCAGAGGCACTCTATGTCCATGTGGTTATCTTAGAAAATAAAGCTCATCACCACACAATTCTACAATCTATGCCTAACCAGACACAATCGAGCCCTCAGGAATTAACGGACTTTCCTAAGTGGCATAAAAAGCATCTCTCAGCAGAAAGGAAACACTGTGCACCGGATCATTCTGTTCAAATTCCTTGCATTTACGAATTCAATAAATAGTTTACAAGTAGTTCTAGAAATATTCCTAATGTATTTAGAACTTATGTCTATAACATAGAAATATAAACATTGAAAAATTGTGAAGAATTTTTGCAAAAGTTACATTGCATTCAGTATCCAGACATTCTGAATCATATTTGCTTTTTTTCTGCTTTTCAAATTTGTTTGCAGGAGTAAATCTATATTCACACAAAAAGCAGTGGAAAATGAATTCTGAGTCTATTACTTGAAATTGTTCCACTGTAAAGCAAATTCTGGCTTGGATTCAACAAAGTTCATAAGCAACAGTTTATGAAAAGTGAATAATTTACTTTGAAAGAACCTCCAACACAAAGTATTACACAGAGGTAACAGTAAACTCGGAATATCAAATAACAAATATGAAATATTGTGTCTTTTCAAACTGTTTAAATGGGAAAAAGAAAAAGTGTTGAAAAAAAATGCAGTTAACTACTGTAGTCAAGAACTGGTAAATGAAACCCAGCACATATGACAGCACACTGCAGAAAGTAGGAAATATTGATAACCCAAAGAGACAAATGGAACTTGGTCTAGAATTTGAGATCTTTCAGATTATGTGTGATAAAAGCTGAGCTCTTGTAACAGCTTGATGGCATGGTAATTGCTGGTTTCATTCATCTCTTTTAGGCCTAAAGGATTGAGAAGTCTAATTCTTACCACATGGGTCCCCAAACAGCCATTAGACAGAGAGCCTTAGTCTGAGCAGAAAAAAGACCTCAAAGGACAAAACAACTGATGTTTAAATTTTTTTTAATGAGAAGTGCTAGAAATCACTGCACAGAACAGAATTAGAATTAAGTTAACATCAATTTGGTTTTACTTCCAACTCAGCTAGCTTCCAAAGATGGTGACTAAGAGAATGGCAAAGTAGGAAAAAAGCCCTAACCCTTCTCTTTGCCCTCATCTCACTCTCCCAGCTGACTCTAGCATACAAAACCTGTTTATACCTATTCCTTTCAGCATAAATCAATATTTAAATTTAATAATATTTTATTATAATTTTAAATTGTGCTCAGAATATTAGCCATCAAGGAAGCAGATAACTAATTCCTTATCATTCCACAGCTATTTTACAAACATAAGGTGCAACTGAGATGACCAAATTTAAAAAATAAAAATATTAAAGAAAATCAAAGTCATTCTGAAGAGTTTGACAAATATTCTTACCAAATATTTTTCATTTAAACTCTGAACCTGGCTGGCAGGAAGACTATGAATATAATGTATGGTACATAGCTGCATCCTGCAAATTAGGATGTGAAAGGCTGGGAGACATGCGTGGAGCTACTTTAAGTTGATTTCCAGTCAATAAGTATTCCGAATATTTTCCAGGCACAAAATTAAAAGAGACCACAATTAACCTCAGCTGGATTCTGACACATGCCCATACTGCAGAATGCTCTATCTGTATCCTCCTTCCCTGCAACCAGACACTGAAATTTGATTTTTAACTCCACTGACAATGACTGCTTTATGAAGAAATAGATGCAGTTTTTCAGCAAAAAAGTCAGTGCCCCCATGAATATTGTCACATCAGACAGAAGTCACCAAAATCTGATGCTAATCATTTTGAATATTAAAATAATAAAAGGATATATAATAAAGACTATTACAGCAACTGTTGCTTTAGAAGTATGTTGCCTCATAGACCTGAAGAATTACCTGTATTTGTCTGGTATTGTTTTGTAACCCTGCAAAGTTCTTTCTATAATACACAGAATGGAAGCCTAACACTTGTAAACATTAAAATATCACACTAGTATGGGTAGCCACTGGAATTAAGGTTTTTTCTTCTAGTGAAACAAATTCTGTTTCATGCTGCTTAGCTATTATTATTTTTAAAAGAGAAAGCAATTAAAACCATGGTGAAAAATTCATCGAGAGCAACTTTCATAACAAAAGTATTACAGACTCAATAGCAGTAAGATAGGAATAAGCCTGTTCCAAAACAGTTTGCCTAAACTAATTACCAAACTAATGAAGGCTAATCATTTCAAACCTTAATAACAGCTTGAAAAATCTGCTATTTCACAATTAAGCAAATGAACCAGAAAGATTTTTTTTCACTAGAATGTGCTGATTTATCTTTCCATTGGATTTCAAGGATCACATTTGTGTATAATCTACTACTTTATTTCTAGAGTACAACAAAATAAATCAAAACAAACCTTTCCATTCATCAAAAACAATGTGTTGTAAGTTTCTTTTACATACTATTACAAGTTCAGTGAAGAAAAATGTTGCCTCCTTCCTTAGTTCTAGAAATTGAGTTCATATATAGGGAAGTATTTGGAGACATTAATAGGAGAATTTCTGTTTTAACAGAATAGAATTCTTACTTCTCTGACATAGGAAAGGTCTAATAGCAATTCCTGAAATAATTAAAACCCTGAAAATAGCTTGGAAGACCAGAAAGAAAAAAATGAAGCTTACCAAGACTTCTTCATTTTACCGTTTCCTTAGTTATTAGTTTGGTAGCTACACAGTATTAAAATGAGATTATTCAGCCTAAGAAAAAAACAAGTATGAATACTTAGGAATTAATCATAGCTAATAGTTAGCCTTTTGATTCATAAACATTGAGCAGTACCTAAACTAAAACATCCTTTGTACCATCTTATTTTTTATGTCATCATCCTGGATGGTCATGATAAGGGAAAGGCTGTCTAATCCTTCTAGAGAAACATTAAAATGTTTTGCTAACTCTTAACAAAACAACAGCTGACTCCAAAGCATGAGTTCCCTTGACAAAAGAGGGTTTGGTAATAGATCAAACTGCTAAGAACACAACCTGCTCAAACTTTTTGGATTGGTGCAGATCACTATGTGACAATGTTCAAAGGAGTCCCAAGCCTTGCTTTATCTTTGTCTGCATGTAATTGTAGTCTTCCATTTTTATTTCTTTCAAGCTAATTAAAGGGGTTTGTAACTAAGTATCTATGTCTCCACCTGCAGTAGAAATTCCATCTTTCATTAAAATAGGCTGGTGAATATCGGTTTTCTGTGTCCAGACTATAAACCACATGGACATTAAAAAGCATTGAGATATCCTGACTTTGGAGAGATCACATCTCAATAAATCTTCAATATTTTTTTCCAAGATAGGCTTCTATTAACTATCAAAATATGTTTAAAATGGTTTTTAAATTTACCCTTGAAAAATAAGTATTTGTAGAAAAAAGGCAACTAAACAGCAAAATTATTTGTATCCTATCGATTTACATTCAATTCTAATTTTTAACAGCAACCTGGGAATTATAACGAAACTAAAACTCAATTTTCAAGCCAAACATTTTTATGGCCTTTAGGGTATTTTCCTTACTGCTTGAAATGCAAGTCCTAAAAGCCTGCTCCTGAAGGACTGCCAAACAAAGCTATTCCACCTCATAACTGCTCGACTTTCTACTCATTACTTCTATAACTTTCAAATGCTATTTCATCTTCCCTGGATGTTGCTCACATTATTGCTCATGAATACCAAGAGACAGAAAAAAGCATTCTATCACCTTCAAGGGAATGTTTTCAGCACTTTTCAAGTTCTCAGCCATTCAGATGTGACACTTGGCCTATTCATTTAATCACAAAATAATCTCAATCTTTAACCAACTGAAAATTACTGGACGGCACAAGAGATTCAGAATTGAAATTTCAGAAATACATCTGGACCTTCTCCACAACCACTAGTGGAAAATGAGCCTGATTGGTCAAGGTTTGAAAATATAGAAATTAGAAAACTCAGTGTTCAGCACTCCACATTCCAAATCTGGATTTACTTTCAAAATCTGCATTTCCCACAAACAGGATACGATGATAAGGACACTTAAAGGCATACTTAAATAAACCTAAGGACTCTTATGGATTTTAATCTTCAAATCCTTTCCATGTTTTATTTTCTTTGTATTAAGAATGTTAAAGCAACTTAAGGTGACATTTCCTAGCTCATTAACAGAGGACAAAAAGTCATTTGCAAGGAGACAGACTAGTGGTTTATAACTTCCATCATTATAATATCAAACAAGGTGACAACGATTGCCTGAAGGAAGGATAATTACATTACAAGAGAACTTAAACTATATATTCAGTTTGCATATATAAGAACTGGCAGAACAAAGCCACACACCAAAGCTGAATTATGCTCATTTACCTGTTTGTATTATGGTTAACCATATTAACCCTCAATTCCCTCTTATTGGTATTGGTTTGGGTACTGCATCAGCTAACTCCATCAAGAGAATTATCTTCAAAGTATCTGCACTACCTGTTATGTACTGCTGCCACAAAGAAGACCTATTAATGTTTTTAGACAAATACCTCACCATGTTAATCTCTTTCTTGAGATGGTTAATCAAATGCTATTGGAATGCTGTCTGCCTGGTTTTAACATACTAGCTAAGGAAGGACAAGTTAAGAAGTCAATACACCCTTCCAAATATCAGAGTTTTAACTGCTTTAAAGTCTTCCATGGTATATGCATATTTTTCTTATCAACTATAACAATATACATATTTTTAAATACTGCAGATTGCATGTAGTATTAAAAAAAAACCTAACTCATCACCTTCAGCATGTATCTAGATATTTTCTATGTATTTTCTATACTTCTTAACAATTTACATAGGACACTAAGTACTCTTCCATTACATTTGCCCACGATGTTTTCTATATATGTACTCTAATTATTTTCCATACATGGTAGTATGTATTTTCAATTAGTTCCACTTAGTTTCCATACATACTCCTAGTTAACTGGGGAGAACCATTTATTAATTCAACAAAGACCACCAATAATTAATCTTCATACAGCCCTTCACAGTTGACATATTTTTCTAGAATTATGATGCACATGCAGGGAGAAAAACAACTCCACATTTATTCAATAAATATAACTACTCTTCATCTAGCTGTAAATTATTTGTCACTGTACTAAATATTTGTACAAAGAACTAACAGCTCTTTCTCCTCTCTTGTCAACAAACCTAAAACTGATTTACAGAGGAAGCAACCTTCATTTCCCTAGTTTCTTTCAGAAAACTGATTATAATTTTCATCATACCAACTGACTCTGCCCTAATTCCAATTTATTGTATTGAACCTCAATGACCAGCACCATACAAAGCAATTTGTGAGGGTTCTTACCTGTAGCCAAGAAGCTAACATGATTTTTGGCATCTCCTGGGTTCATAATTTTTGTTTCACGTGCATTCTGGTGCCAGTGTTCCTCCTATGCGTTAGGAATCATGTCATGTCTTTCTCCTTACTCCTGATAATCACTCTGATGACTTCCAACTCTGAATCAGAAATTACTACTAGACCCTGAAAGCATAATTTGTCATTTTACATTGTTGAAATATCATGCTATTGCAAGATCTATCTTTACTTATTCAAGTTGTTTTACTGCTGAAAAGGACAACCATGCCATTGTCTGAAAGGATGAAGGCTGAAGTCAGGCTTCAAAAAATGTCTTGGAATAAAATTGCAGGCTGCTTTGACATAACATCATTGCAAAATTATGCCCAATCCATCCTTGCAAGGACAAACTGGAAGGAGAGTTTGAAATGGTTTATCTATCTCACTTTAATACGTGTGATAAAAACAGCTGTTTGTTTCAGAATCACCACTAATAGCATCTTTCCAGTATCTTAATTCATACTTGTCTTTTCTTCAGTCTGAAGAGCAAATTTTCCATAGCAAGAGGCATTTCATTGCACAAATACATCTGTGCATCTCTATCATTCTGATCATAATGTGTGAGGTAGTGTTCCTACATGTATCTGTATGAGGACCTACAGCAGATATATCTATCCAAAGTCTTGGAATCATAAATAGGAATCACAACAAAATGCAAGAGAAATTATGCATTTCAAGGAAAATCCAATGCAGGCTTTTTTTTTTTTTAGGTTCTTTGGCATTAATTCTTGAACAGTAAATACTGGTCAAAATTCTCTGGAAGATCAGAATGTCAGATTTTGTGATGATGTCAGATTTAGCATCCAAAATTCAGAAAGGTGGTGTAAAGATGATAGATTCTGGAAAGCTAAGAAAGAAATACAAAATCAAGATGTGGCTATATCATGTAAGTTTCATAATTGAAATAATCCTGTTCAATGCCAATGAGCCAAATCATCTAACACTAAGTAATTGAGTCAATCTTCCACTTCAGAAAAAAATTTAAAAGAATCTTTAAAAATAACAGCAAACACTAGAAGAGTTATACATTGGGAAATAATGGAGTGGGATGGGTGGGTATTGTATCTACGCAAGCTGAAAATGATTAAGTAATTTTCAGTTTTGAAAGGAAATCAAAAACACCTGAAAGAGGATTCAGTTAATGTTCCAGGAACTATAAGATTATTTTGCTACAGTGACACACACCATAGAAGGAATATGATACTTAACTGTAAGTATTGCTGTTTATCTATCTCGTATTTCTCATCTTTCTTCGGGTCTTATTTTAAAAAGTAAACCTTGGGAAGATTATATCAGCATTTTAAGGTATGTATTTCTGGGGAAATAAGAAGTGAACCATGATAATCATATGGCGTGGATTAGAGCAAACGAATGGGTCATAAAAGTCAATATACCCCCATAATCTTAGGTCTAAATATAACATTGGTTTTGTGAATCACGTGAAAAAACCCTTAATATGTAATATTATTAATGACATGCTCAGTTGAGCAAAAACTGTAATTAAAACTAAATGCAAACCAAAATACTTTCTGCAATCAAAAATTACAGTATCTCTATGAGTTTGTAATTTATGTGTATGTATAAATCACTCCAAGTGTTATAAAACACAGCAGAAAAGAGAATTTTTTATTTCCTGATCTTTACAAAAATATTCTGGTTTATGAATTGGCCATTCTTGCATTCTGAAGTATTTTTTTTATCAATCTATTTCTCTACACTGCCTCAAGTAAAAAAATTGCAAAAAAATCATCCATTTTTGTTGAACAATACAGTGTGAACCTGGTTCCCCATGTGGCTCAAAATGAAAGTAATCACCCAATATAGTCACAATTTTAGGGCTAAAGCAAGTCAGCCTAATTTGGTAGGAATATTCATTATATAATAAATATCTCATCCACTACTGGCACCTCAAAAATAAACCATTTTTTGGTTTTTAGTTTCTGCTTACTATAATGATAAGCAATAAATGTTTCCCCTTCGTGTATCTCAAACCAAATTTCACATAATATGTTCTAAGTATGCATCAATTACTGGCTGTGATTGTAGCAGAATGTTGCTGATATAAGTGCATTCATTAAACCCATTTATATCTTTGGACTATTACAATTGACATTCAATACAGTGCACACTGGAACATCATTATTATTAAATTATTATAAGAGCATTTACCTTGATGTACCATGTCCCAAACAAACCATAAATATACCAATAAACTAAAAGGTGAATTCACTAAATATTCAGAGGCTGCCATTAAAGACTGACAATTTAAAGCCATTTTGATCTTCCAAGCCTAAATTTCTCTTATTGAAAAATTATAGAACAGAAATTGTAACTCCTAAAGTTATCATGTTTATTATTATGCTAGTTTTATTACAGAGACCTTTTTCCCCATGATAAAAAAAAAAAGAGACAAATTAATTCCCAAGGAAAATATCATGTGGTGAGTATAGCACTACCTGTCTTTATTACTGTTTCTGTCTTTATTACAGATATATGAACACACCTATTTCTATGGTTTGGGCATATTTAACATTTATATTTTAAGTGCCCCGGAGGAAAAACATAAGCAGATTTTGCCAGTAGCTTTGCTGAATTTTGGCTAGGCATTTTTACTAGCCAAATGTACTACAGACTTGCAGAATCTGTATGGTAACTTTCTAGAAAATCAAGCCAAAACTGGTCCGAAATCTTTAGCTCTGGCCATCTGCTAGAAGCATCTGGTAACTCGGTACATGCACCCACATCCAGAACGTGACTGCTCTCTTGCCAACTATGTGCCTAGGTAACTGCCAATATGTGCTTCTCCACTGCTAACATGACAACTGTCAAAAAGAAACTGAACATGTACAAATAAATCTAAATTAAACTAACATATTACTTTCCTAAGTTACAGCCATCATTTTTGTACATAATTGATTGATAATGGCAATGATAAATAAGTCGCACGGTGAAATCTGGCTAAGGCTAAGAACTGTAACAAGGCTACCAAGGATCTAAGTATCTTGAAGAGCTATTGGTAACATTTTAGTCTGTTTTATCTGACAACTAGAAAATATATATGTAATACTAGCAATGTGTTACATCTCTATATAAAAACATCAGAATTATACATGCAATATCTGATTTGGGAAGAAGAAATAAAAATCAGTTCTGGTTCTTTTTAAAGTTTCTTTTTCCTCATCCAAGTGCATAAAATTATACATAGTTTAATGGACAAGCATTCAATATATTGCAAGAGGATTTGGAAAGCCATATTACAAATTAGAACATAAACGACAAGTTAAAATACAAGGGTGGCTTCCACTGAAATTCATTATCTTGTCATACAAATATAATTTTATTAAATCTCTGCTCATTAAAAAAAATATTTTGTGCACTTTATATTAAGAGAAGTAAAAAATAGGTGGTAATTGTAATTACTGAAATGATTAATTCCTTTGTGAGATCAAAGTAACTTTTTGTTATCTTTTGCTGTGACATTTGTGAAAAGGAGAGATGTATTCAATGGCTAGGTAGAGTATGATTAAAAGTTAAAAGCACATGAGAGACAGAACAATAGATGGAAAATCTAAAATCATAGACTAGAAATGTAATGCAGGATCATGACAGCAAACTACTAGACTATGGCTGAAGGAGAATAATAAACCCAAGGATATTCAGAAATTGCCAGAAGACTTTTTTCTCTTGCCCATCTAAATCATCAGCTGTTCCTTTTCCTGCATTTAATTTTTAAGCTCCATGGAGCAAAGATCACAGAGTGGTTTAGCAGCAAGTGAACACACAAGGTGGTGTGATCCTGAACCAATGCTTTAGCTCCAATGCACAATGATGCTGCTGACACCATTTCAATAATGGCAACAAAAATAGTATTTCCAATAAGCTTTTTAAATTTTGATTGACAAACAACTTGCTGCACATACAGGTACTCCCAAAGTTGTCTACCATCCCATGGTCAGTCATGGAAATCCGATTTAAAATAGGCTAGTAAATTTCCTAAATATTTTTCCATCCTCTTTTATTAAAAAAATGTTTTACCAGATGTTCATTAATATCCATTGAAAAGTTACTCTAGAATTATATATACAATAAATTAATATACACACATATTCCTTTGGATTCTGTTTAACTTTTTGCTTTTATCACCTCTATTTTGAATACTGTATTTTTTAAGCTATAAAATTTAATATATTGCAATGCTATTCAAAATACTGGAGTGTAATTTTTGATGGATACAAGAATGAGAACAATAGTAAAATCTTAATGATCTTAATAATTCCTCTGATATCTGCTAAACTCCATTAAGAGACAGTAAACAATTGGCTTCATTAGAATAGTAAGCCAGACAATTAGTGAAAGATTAAATCTCATGTAAATCGAGCTGATCATAATGTTTTCCTGACTCTATCTGTATTTGTAGATTAAAGTAACATCAAATCACACAATGTCTATTGATAGAAAAAAAAATTCATTATTTATAAAAGCTTATCATTCTTGGAATTGCCTAAGGTATGAGAACCTGTCTTGTTTTACAGGCATATTAAACATTCCAAGAATGTGGCTTTCCCTCAAGCAAATTTATTCCACTTAAGGAGAAAAACTAGAAGGAGGTGTAACAAGTTCACAAAATAAACACATATGCTGAAATAGTTATTCAGATAGTTCCAATTGCTTCTAGGGTTGAGTAGCATTTCTACTGCCATTTCTATTACATCTTGCATGTAATGTTATTCAGGGCCAGCCTGAAGTTCTAAAAATCAATCATTAGAAAAAAAGTAAAGTGGATTTCCAAAATTAGTCAAAGTCCCAATGGAGAACCCTAGCCAAATTTTTCACAAATGTCCAGATATTTCAGGTACTCACTTTTGAGATTTTCAACCTAAGACATTTGACACCCTCAGTCATCCAATTTGAACACCTTAGAAACAAAAAATTTCTAAAAAATCTGCATTTGTCTTTCAGTGTAGGAATATAAAATATTAAGAGCATATTACAGTGAACTGTTACTTTGTATTTGTAAAAAGAAACAATGAAATGCTTTGCTCCAGAGAGTGGAATGAAAGCAATATTGCACAGGCTAGCAGAAATGCTTTCCATTTTCACAGTGCCTATATAATTTTCAGCAATCTTCTTAGACCAGCTAGAATAGCTTACGTCTATAAATATTATTTCAAGACCAATTCTGTTATGAAAATATATCTATTATATTATGTTTTTGTGCTTTAATGAAATATGTCAAATACATAAGATGTTGCATCTTTTTATTAATTGTAGTGTAATAAAGAATTCCCCAAGGAAGCAATTTTATGTTTGTTTTGACCATGAAACAAACAAGGGAAAAACGCCTTATAAAATTAACAGAAAGATATTAAATGTTCAGACTTCAGCCTGTATATTTCCATAATCAACACTTAGAAAACCCAAAAAACCCCTTAAGTGCCATGACTAAAATCAAATAAGTTATGAAATGTCTCTTGCCGAATTTTTGGTTAGTGACATTTCCAGATTTCTGTCCATAGAACTGCTCAAAGTGGTTATAATGACAAGAATTGAGAAGTGCTCTTTCAGTTGATGTGTTTGAAAGGTAGCTTTGTATGAACAGCTGTGTTTTCAAAATGCTTGCCACCTCTAAATTGGTCCTTGTGAAGTGCACTGTTTGCCTTATTGCCAGCAGGGCACATTGCACTGTAACTGCTGCATCTTTAGTTTTTATCACTGTCTCTCTAACTGCTGAAGTGGAAAAGAATGATTGCCAAAACCTGACGTGTTTCTTTTCCTTTCTGCCCACTCTGACTTGGTTCTTAGCTGTCTGTTGCTTCAGTGATGGGAAATGTTGCTCAGTTTATTCATTCACTGAATGTCTTTTCCAGTTCAGATAATGGCGATACCCTCTTGTAAATCAAGTTTCCAGCTGTCAATAGCAGTAAATCAAAGAAACATAATTAAGACATACTAGTCATTGTTTACTCTAGAAATAATTAGGCTGCAAAAAGTCACACATATCAGGGTACATTTTTATAAAAGCAAGAGATAATACCTTAAAAGCAAGAGACATATGAGGTTTAGTCAGACACCAAGTATGGATGGCAACAGGGATGGACCTCCAGAAAAAATAAATAATCTGTTCACAAAGATTTAAACAGTTTTAGTACATAAGTTCTAGTACATGAAAACAATAACAAAAGTCCTGAAACACTAATTAGGAATACTAATTTATTAGCTATAAACTGTATTTAGCCTTTTTATTTGCAGACATTAGGAAGGAAGCCATACTATTTCATCTGGATGAGGAAATACAAGTACAATCAGAGTGCACACAAAAATATATAAATGCAGCTGGGTAAAGAATTACATCAAAGATTCTAAAACTATGATGGACAGTTCTTCCTGCTGCTTGTGTGGAAACACCTATCCCGCATCTCAGCTTACTGCTGATAATCTGCTGTGGAGCCTTACCTGTACAAGCTTCTCTACTGTGAACTGTAAGTTCAGTATAAGTTCTAAGAATCGCTTAGAACATCACACCAATAATCCTGAGAGGTCACCAAAATCCACTAACAAAGAGTTAGTCTTGACATACTTGCCTTATTTGAAAGAACTTATTTTTTAAAGCAAGAAAGAAAATAGTCTCTTTGCACAGAAACTTTTATGTATTTAAACCTCGGTTACTTTAAATACTACTCAAAGAAATGGAACAAATAACTTTCAGGTTCTCTCAGTCCTTCTTATATTAGTGCCTTCAAAACTGGACATTCAAAATACAAAACTTTCACATAAAGCTGTAGATGGTACAAAGCACTCAGCTTGAAAGCACCAGAACACATTAATAAAAACTCTGAAATAATCACTGAAAAATGTAAGAGCATTTACATTCAATTTTTATTTAGGATTTACTGTTACTCGTACATTAATGAAGTAAAGGAATCAATGCATTCCAAAAGTTGAAAGTAACACAGAGTTAAATGCTTTTTTTTCCAATACAAATTTCCAATACAATTGTTGTCTCTGTGGCAACACATTCTTCAAGGAAACCAAACTTCAGATACAGTTTATGCTCCTGAGTGCAATTTACATTAGGTTTATTTTGTTACAGTGAATGACAGCTCACTTTTCACTTCAAAATGATTTGAAAATATCTCGAAGTTGGAAATTAGTGAGAGACACAAACACACTCACATAATCAATGCAACCAGTTATACTGCTTAACTTGATTCTGGGCTTTGATTGCTTCAAGTGGGACTGGAAAACTTACATCAGCAATCCATGTTTTCTTATATTCTTAATCAAGATGCATATTGGAGTCACACTATAACACTGCTATAAACAAAAGACCAAAAAAAATATTTGCCACTCAAAGAATTATACGCAATTTTTGTTGTCGCAATGTATCACTTTTTTTACATACTCTGTTGTGTAGACTACTACTGTCATATGATTTAGCTTTAAGTTGTCCTGCCAGAAGCAGATGATCATTATGGGTCCCTTCCAACTTGACATATTCTATTCTATGATTGTATGATCTCATAAGCCACTGTGGATGTCCATTCTACTCCAGAAACATTATTTTATTCCACACCTTGAATGACAGTTAAAACCAAATCATTTTTATATAAACAATACATAGCTATGTGACTATTTAAACAAAAAGTCTTTCAGAATTGAAATAGTGTATTTTGGAATGATGGCTGCAGGCTGGAAGTGTCAAAATTATTCTACAATCTGTTATTCAAGCCACTCAACCTCAGTGAATATTTTACACAAGACAGAAGCACTTTAACTGAAGAAATAAGAAAGATTTATGCTAGAACACCATATGAGCTTGAGCTGGTGACTTATTAGCTAAAGCACTCACCAGAAAGGACATCAGATTAAATCATAGCGAAGCAGAATTTCAACCTGTATCTCAGTTCTTTTTTTGCTGCCTTTTGCAGAAAGCCCATCAGATATTTATAACATGGAAATATCCACTAGTACCCTTACTTTTGGTTTGAGAATCCCATAGAAACTAGAATATAAAATCAGGAGTATAAACATAAATACAGGAGTATGTTGGCTTAAAATATACGAAAATGTAGTTTATGTACTTTAAATGGTACAGCCTCTCAGGTGCCTGGGAAACACATGAAAACTCCATCTTGGTCCATACTTTATGTTTCACAGTGGCCAATGGCAAATTTCCAGGGAGGGACAGAAAACCAGACTAGCTGTATTGTTACGCTTCCCCAGAATACTTTCACAAGTAGCTCCACTGAGCAGAAGTCCCTGAGCATCATAGTGGGATCAAAAGGCTGAGATAAAATATCTGCAATAGCAGTCTGTTGAATCTCAATTAATTTACAATTCAAGTAAGATTTTCAATGATCTTTCAGTTATTTTGTATTTTTCTTGCTAAAAATACATTTTTAATATACAATCCAATTGAAAATTCAAAAGTCAGTGCAAAACGTGCTTCGAGAATATGTATCAAGAACATGACAAAAAAATTCTCCCCCACATGGCCATCCTCTTTTCCTTTTACACAGGAAATTACATCTGTGCATTTGGCACAGAATAATGTCTACTGAGATCTTTAGTAAATGTGACAGTACTCCACACAGGGGTATCACCTTGCCTCTTGGTGGCAAAATTAAAAGCAAGTTGCAGGCGTTAATTTTTCAACACAAACCTTTATTTTTCTGCAAGCCTCAAGTTCATCTCATTTTCCAGAACAAAGTAACAGATTATATTTTTACTATTTCAGTCAGTATGTCTTAGCATTTTAGTATAAACTGGGCCATGTGCATAAAAACATACTATTGATCCTCAAAACAGCAGAATGTTTTCTTTATGTTTATCTCACACATTGTCTGTTCACTCTATTAATAAACTTACATGTTAAAACAAAATATTAAATGTCCTTATATGCACATAACACAAAGAACAGCCTCAAAAACTTGCCAAACATACTTCAAATCAGCACAATGCTCATATTACATCTTTACACAGTCCAACACCTCTCCTCTGAACTGTTACAGAATGTATAGGTGGTCATTATGCCAAATCCTGCTGGGCTTGGAAAGGACATCAAAAATCCAAATGTTTGATACTTAACTTTTGCAATTCTGTCTATCTATACAGCAACTCCTTCAAAATTATTTATCAATGTCAATTAAGCATTGATCTTATGGTTTGTAAACAATGTCACTGCATTTTAACACGAAAGGCAAGGGGAGAAAGGGAATAAATGTGTATTGCACAACAGTCTTCTGAAACAAAGTCTGGGTGAAGTCAAGTGAAAAGACTATATTCTGAAGTAAATTAGGCAGTTAATGTGTACTACTTCATATAAGAAAACACAGAAGCTCTTGTACTATATGCATTGGAACAAAGTTGGATTTATTTGACTCACCAAAAAGAAAGTACATACCAAAAATCTGGGAAGCACACATTTGATGCCACAAGTGGCATTGATACCACAAGGTTTCAGTCTTCACTATAGTTTGGAACCTGAAGGCAGTCTACAGACTTCAGATTCTTGCAGAGCGACAGAGAAAATAAGCAACTGCTAGGGTAATTTTTTTTCCTTTTAACTCTGAAGACACTTTTCTGCTAATGTACCTTGCAATTGAGGTTATTGAAGCCAGAATAAGAAAGCCAGTGATTAGCCTGAATTTGCCAAGATGACAAGCTATTTATTATAATGTACATATTTCTTTCTAAATAGCACTTTGAAGAAAAGAAGTTCTCTTTCTAAACAGCAGCTACAAAAAGAATTAAAAATTATAAAACCTGTGGATTTTCAATTTCATGTATTTCTGTATAAATATCTCACAGGCTTGCCTAAGAATGTCGTTAGGAATGTGTATTAATACAACCATTCCATTTCCCTTTCATTATACATAAATTACATTCTTTATAGTTATAAAATTCATGTAAAAAAGTTAAATATTCATGCTCTGTAGGATTTTGTTCAGTGTTTACATTTTTCAAAGCCAACAGAATTTAGTCTGCTTCTAGTGATAACTGAAAGAAAAAAGAAATTCTTTTAAAGGAGGATAAAATATGTAGAAAAATCTCACTGATATATTTTGCTTTATACTCCGTGGATCTTCATCTTTCTGTGGAACAATGCTCCACTGGATGTATGACAAGCTAAAAGTCTAAAGACATTACTATATTAACTTAATTGATGCTATCTGGATACCACTATGATACTCCAGACACCACAGTCATTTTCTTTTCTTACTTGCAATAATTAACAGTAGAGAGCAAAAGATGGCTAAATTAATTTATAACTTTATAATTTCTTATACTAATTATTTCCTCTTCTTGTATTTTAGGTCATCCTGTCATTCCTGCAAACACTAATCAATCATGGGATTTGAAGTTAATACTACTAAATAAATGAATTGTTTAATCTCCTATGACCATCTATACATACTTCATCTTCACGAAGCTTCACATAAATTTTATGTCATCAAGGACAAAGTGACCTTCATTTCCATAGAATGCTTCTTACTACTGGACAAGCTGGTTACAAATTCATCGCTTATCCTCAGGAAGGAAGCCCTTCACGATCATCATTTGACAAATGCAAGTTTGTGCTTCATTAATTGACCAGGTCATACTGAATTCCAGGACCATAATTGTGGAATACTAAAGGGTCTGTTACTTTCCTGAACATTTGAGCTAAGATGAAGGACCTGCAACTCAAAATTAATCTACTGCTTGGTCTAGTTACCACAGCTGTACTACAAACTGTAGGAAGAAAAGCAGACTGCCCAGAGTCATGTATATGTGAAATCAGACCGTGGTTCACCCCCAGGTCTGTCTACATGGAAGCTCCAACAGTGGACTGTAATGATTTAGGCCTTTTACATTTTCCAGCCACACTGCCTGCTGACACACAAGTTCTACTTCTACAAACTAATAATATTGCAAAAATTGAACACTCAGCAGACTTCCCAGTGAATTTAACTGGTCTAGATTTATCTCAGAACAATTTATCCTCAGTGACCAGTATTAATCTTGGGAAGATACCACAGTTGCTTTCAGTGTACCTTGAAGAAAACAAACTTACTGAACTCCCTGAAGAATGTCTCTCTGGACTCAACAATTTACAAGAGCTTTATATTAATCATAATCTGCTTTCTGTGATTGCACCAGGAGCTTTCATAGGCCTCAATAATCTTCTCAGACTTCATCTCAATTCAAATGGTCTGCAAGTGATCAACAGAAAGTGGTTTGAAGCTACTCCCAATCTTGAAATTCTCATGATTGGAGAAAACCCAATTATCAGAATTGAAGACATGAACTTCAAGCCTCTTAGCAATCTGCGCAGCCTAGTTTTAGCAGGTATAAATCTCACAGAAATACCAGATAATGCTTTGGCTGGCCTTGACAAGTTAGAAAGCATTTCCTTTTATGACAACAGATTCGTAAGAGTGCCCCACACTGCTCTTCAGAAGGCTAGAAATCTTAAATTTCTAGATCTAAATAAGAATCCCATTAACAGAATACGACGAGGAGATTTTAGCAATATGCTGCACCTAAAAGAGTTAGGAATTAATAACATGCCTGAACTGATTTCCATAGATAGTCTTGCTGTTGATAATCTGCCAGATTTAAGAAAAATAGAAGCAACCAATAACCCCAGATTATCATACATTCACCCCAATGCATTCTACAGACTTCCCAAGCTGGAATCGCTCATGCTCAACAGCAATGCGCTGAGTGCCCTGTACCGCAGTACCGTGGAATCCCTGCCCAACCTCAAAGAAGTCAGCATACACAGCAATCCCATTAGGTGTGATTGTGTCATCCGCTGGATTAACATGAACAAAACAAACATTCGCTTCATGGAGCCAGAGTCCCTGTTTTGTGTAGATCCTCCTGAATTCCAAGGTCAGAATGTGAGACAGATACACTTTCGGGAAATGATGGAAATCTGTCTTCCCCTGATAGCTCCTGAAAGCTTTCCATCTACACTGGATTTAAAAGCTGGCAGCCATATTTCTTTACACTGCAGAGCAACAGCAGAACCAGAACCCGAAATCTACTGGATAACACCATCAGGACACAAACTTTTGCCAAATACTATCTCTGATAAGTACTACATTCATTCCGAAGGAACATTAGACATAAGTGATGTAACACAAAGAGAAAGTGGCTTATACACATGTATAGCAACAAATTTAGTTGGGGCAGACCTAAAGTCAGTCATGATTAAAGTGGACGGCTCTTTCCCTCAGGAACACAATGGATCTTTAAATATTAAAATAAAAGACATAAAATCTAGTTCTGTTTTGGTTTCATGGAAAGCAAGTTCTAAAATTCTGAAGTCCAGTGTTAGATGGACAGCATTTCCAAAAGCTGAAGATTCCCGGGCTGCACAGAGTGCTCGAATACCATCTGATATAAAGGTATATAATCTTACACATCTAAATCCCTCAACTGAATACAAAATTTGTATAGACATTCCCACTATCTATTCACAGACTAGGAAACAATGTGTCAATGTAACCACAAAAGGACTGGACTTGGAAGTGAAAGGCTATGAAAAGAACAACATAATAGGATTCCTTGCCTGCCTTGGTGCTCTTTTGGGAATCATCTCTGTGATATATCTCTACAGCTGCATGTCTCAAGATATGAACTATGGCACTGGACACAGCTATCTAAGGAATTATCTGAAGAAACAATCCTTTTCACTCAATGAGCTCTATCCTCCTCTAATCACTCTTTGGGACATGGGCAAAGAAAAAAGCACAGCAATGGAAGTGAAAGCAACTGTAATAGGTGTACCAACAAATATGTCATAAGTACGTCAGTATTACACTTAATTTCTGAAATAAAAAGCACATGACTCTATTTGTGCTGAATAAAAAGGCAACAGGAAAAAAATATTTCTCTTAGGAACTAGATGCCTGGACTTCACTGCTGCCAACAAATGGAACATATATGGTTCAGTATAAGAGAAGAATTTTAATTAACTGGCTTCTAAGGGTATTCTACCAACCAAATAAAATTAACTTCATATTCTAGAGCTAATATGGGACTTTTAAGTCTGGAATACAGTGGAAGTAGCCAAGAACATTTTCTGTATTTTTTTTAAATTATTATATAAAGGTAGTGGAACTGAGCAATACCTCCTCCTGTGCCGTATTACACAAAATAGCCACGAGTTTTTGCAGTGAACAGATATACTAGGATTGACATATGGTGTAATGAAATGGACAAATTCTGTAGAGTAGAAACAGTGAGTATGTGAATTTTTTTTAATGAGAAAATACATTTTTGATTAAAATCAAAATACTTTTTGTCTTGTTTGTTTCTAAAGAAAACACCCCACCATTCTGGGAGATCTTGTCTGACAATAAACAAACGCATTCCAATGTCTGATAAAATATCTCTTTACATAGTCTCCTGTTAAAATGCTAATCTGAGCACAAAGGATATTTTTGCTGATTTTAGGTTGTATAATGTTTCTAAGAGAAATGTGTTTAGTGATAGTTTTTTATCAAATTTTATTTTCTGTAAGAACATTATAAAGGCAAAGGGGATATTGTAGATGTTGCCATTTAAATTAGATTCCAGCATGAATATTGTTTAATGAATAGTTCTTTGATCCTTTTATTATATACACTTTTATGTATCTGTGTGAAATATGTCTGTTCTCTTATCTAGATGTGTACCTGCAAATCTTTATTTCATTATATCTGTATTACATAATTTTATTACTAGACGAAAGTAGTCTCTTCTAGAATACATGGCAATGCTTTCCATGGCAGTACTGTGAACCATCACCCATATAAACTTGACATCTTTAATCTCTACACAGAAAAATCTCCATGATAAAAGCCATTTTCCATGGCCAAAGACATTTTTCATGTCAAAATCCCTACAGAAGCTACAGGTGAGCAGTGGAATTCTTGTGTAACTGTGTATAAAAATGGACAGCTATTCCTTCTACAGATATCCTGAAGTCCTTAAGAAGTAATAAATCCACCTTGTAGCTTTAATAGCATAATGCATATTAACTGGCATTTTTGCACAAACACACCAAAATAAAAAAGTAACAGTAGTGTTTTCAGCAAAGTAGAATCTCTTAAAAGTCATATAAATAACTTAGTCCTGCTAAAGTACGCTTTTTCATAATCTCCTCATATGCACGAAGATTGGGTTTTTTTCTACACAAGGCATAGGACTAAAATTGTCATGTATTTCATTAATTGGGATATTTACTCTCTTTAATGGGTAGGAACTGACAAGGAGATGTATTTCATTTCTTCAGAAACAGAAAAGTATTGTTACACACCTGTGTTTGCATTTATTTCATAGTTTTCTCTCAGGAATGCAATGCATTAAAGCAGTACTTACTGGATATTCAAACCAGAAAAGAGTAGAAATAGATTAACTTTTCTTTGGCATTTGATAGCCTCATTCTGAAATGTACCACTAATGAAAGTGAGAAGGCAAACATAAGTATTTGAAATATCTGGCTATAAAATACCCAAAATACAACACTGAGAAAAACTTTTTCATTAATTTATATTACTTTTTGCTATCACCTACTAGACTGAAAGATAATGTTTTATTCATAAAAAGATTAAGCATTTTCTTTTTGGTAAAAACATTTACTGCCATTTAAAAAATAAATTGCAATATTTCATCAGCTAACACTGTCAAATGCTATCTTATATATGAACATTTGTTTCTATTTTAGCTAAAAGACTATGAAATCTTAACTCCAAAAAGTACTCATAAAACTTTGATAAGAGATTGGAGAAAAATACGCCGATTCATATCCTAAAAGAAAATTTCCATTTCAAAAATTCTGTAATAAAATTTATTCTGCTTCTGTAACCTGAAGTACTGACCTCAAGATAACTTAAAATAGAAATTGAGATTCTTCCCACAATCTTGTGCTGGCCAGTAAGACACAATGATCAACAATGATCTTATAAGATATTCTTTTTTATCTGAAGGCAGAAGAGACATTTCTGAAAGGGATTGCTATATAGTACAGAAAATAAGTTCACATACCAGACAATTCTAGAGAGCTGCAAGAAAAAAATTGACAAGCAACACTCTGTCAGATATAAGAAAGAAAATAATTCTTATTATTGAACTGAATAGAGTGGATGTGTGGCACTGACAAGACAAGAAATTTTACATGGAAGAAAGTCAGTATGAAAAGTTCATTATTAAAACTTCAGAAGACATTTTGAAGGATATAGCTAAATGGAATAGAGGAGATAGCCATTGAACATAACCCAAAAGAGCTAAAAAGAGACTGAAAATTCACCTCATGCTAAAGATTAGAAAACATGCTTGGAAAAATATCAACAATTGCATGCAGCTTTTGTAGAAGTCAGAAACCAGATGACTAGAAATATATGCAGAGTAAAAGAATTGCTGGTTTGGCCTGCTGAAGATCATGAGACAAGATAGCTTACAGAAAGACATCTTGAACCAAATCATCGGGGAAGCGATAGGTACATGTGATCATTTTAGAACATCTTTGGCTTTCATGAGCAGCAGTAGAAAGGTGTTGGAATAAACTGCTAGGTAGGAAAAAAAACCCCACATCTTTCTGGGATGCAGGTTGACCTTCCAAACCTAGTATTTAGGTCAGTTGACTGATGTACCAAATGTGTAATTTGAACAGCTTTTCACTTAATACCATTGGAAATAATTGGAACTGATTTTCTCAGGAAAAGATTACAGAGATACTCAGGGAAAAGGCTAAACTACAACATAATAAGAGAAGGATTATCAAAACAAGGGAAAGATAATCTAAACATTTAGTAAACATAAAATCAAGACAGAGAACAAAAATTAAGCTAGATTACAAAGCTTGTGAAAATTAAAGGAAAAACCACCAAACTTCATTTCCGCATATGACAGCTATAGAAGTTAGCTATTAAACAAGAGAATTGCAATTACTCATTTATATGGATAAATCCAATTTATTAATAAAATTTGGCAAGCATTGCATGATTAGAATGTTAAAATACACAATCATAACCTATGTGCTTTGAAACCGAGACTTGAGCTTCACCTTCAATAAAAATTCTAAAGGAGTTGCGTCCTCTTCAATGTTTCCATTATAGGGCACTGTGAAAATAAAGCACCAGACTATATTCTGTCCATGATTAGCTGCACTTCAGTACTCTGAGACAAAATGTACAAACAGCCTTTGTAAATAGCATAGGCATCCAGTAAAACTAGTAATGAAGAATGAAAATGGACCCTATGGTGTGTGACTGACTATGGTTATGTTATTTTTCTGGTTACATTAAGTATTGTTTCATTTCTACAGCTGGGGTGATCAAAAAGAGGCAGAAGCTTAAGCCAATTGGACATCAAGCTTAAAAGACTTGTTCTGCTGAACAATCAAGAGAAACTTTAAATAAATGTATTTTACATCTACCTACTCAACTAAAATATCCTTGGAGAGATATAAAGCTGCGGATATATTGAAGCACCTTCAAAGCAACTGAATCTTTTATTAAGTCATTCCTTCTTTCCTTCAGTCAAAGATGAAAACTACAAATTAAATGCCTCTTTCAGCTAAAAAATGCTTTTTACAAATGTCTCTTTCTTGCTTATCTTTCTGTCTCTCAGCTTCAATTATTTTTAGACCCTTTTTCCTTTTTCTTTGCCTTGATGCAAATTCTCTGTTTCCTTCCATGCTCCCTGTGGGTCTCTGCTTATTTCCTGCTACTATTGTTGCCAGGCTGTCACATCATTTCCAACACTTCCAGTAAGGACAGATGTTGTCTGACTTATTAAAAAAATAATCAATGAAACATAATATTTAGAGGAAAAATATTTGAATAAAGAAATATAATTATTAAAGAAAAATCTGAAATTCTCAGAGAAAAACCTAGTTAGTTGTAAAGCTGATCAGGTAATGAGATGAAGTGACTCTCAAGGAAATAAAGCAGAAAAAATGTAACAACAATCAGATGAAAATAATAACATGGGAGTTAGATAAAGCTGGAAGGGTATACAATTTTGGCAGATGGCCTATTCCTGATCCTAAAATAGCTGATGTTCTTTTTAACATTACAGTTTAGATAAGTGGAAAACAACCCCATCTGCCTCACCCTTACGTAGCTATTGTTCATTACCCATGTTGATGACAATTTCACACTGTGCTCCTGTCCTGGGTTAGGCCAGAGGGGTCAAAATCTAGGAAGTGATCTGGGCTGCAGGAATGCAGGAAGAAATACAACTTCCTTCCTGCGAGAGAGAGAGCCAATAATCAGGTAGTTTTAAGAATTGATAGGTAAGTAAACCAATTAAAAAGTTGGTCCGCCTTCAAGGAAAAAACCATATATAAGCAGAGACTCTCTGACGCTCTTCCTCTTTGGACCTGCTGCTGCTGTGTAGAGAGGAGCAGCTCCTGCTTCTCTCACTGGTGAAACAAGCGCTTCCCCCCCCTCCTTTCCAAAGGAGGGATGGGGGTAGGAAAGGGAGGTTTTACGGCAGCCGTGCCGCTGCAGCCGGGCAGGCATGGGGGAGGAAACGATTGGAATTTTCAAGCAAATCCAGCTCAGCCGGTGTGTCAGCTACACAAGAGGGAGAGCCGGGCCAGGCAAGGACCGGGCCGGACTCCATCCAGCTCGGGCCAGGCTCTGCCCTGTCACCCCCGGGCCCAGATGGCCCTACCAGGCCGAGCCAGCTCCGCAGGCAGACAGAGACTCTGAGGAGAGCGTCTGGCATCCAGCTCGGACCTGTTCAAAACAGCCCGGCAAGAGCACGTGATCCTCACACTGCCGGGAGGAGAGCAAGAGATTGAAACTCTCTCCATGCCTGGACTAAACTCACAGACATCCATCCTTCCTCGCAGAGAGAGGAACGAGTGAGCGACATCTACATAGTGCAGCGCAGAGACTTTACAGTCAGTGAAAGAAAGCAGAACTGATAGTCCAAGGGGGTGCATGGAAGTTGCTTCAAGAGTGAAGCTGAAAACTCTTTTGGAGAACCATGGTTGGGGACTGAGCTAATAAATTCTCTGTAATATATGAAAGGTATAGTCCAAAGGGGGATGTGAGGTTCTTATTGCAGCCAATGAACTGAAATACCTAAGTACAGACAAGTAAGTGTTGAAAAAAAGTACAGCCTGATGAGAAACTAGAACCAAGAGAGAGGAGAAGCTGTGACCCAGAGCCCTGGTCCCGGGGAGAATGCTAGAGAACCTGAGTTGTCAGGAGAACCTGTGCTGCTAAGCACAGAAGAAAGGATTTTCTTTGTTGCTGCAATTGAACTGGCATCCTTAAAACAAGTACCCTGTGGACTGTTCATAACCCACCATAGTGGCTGTGGGAAGGCTACTGTGGTGTGGAGAGATCCACCATTAAGCTAGACTTTGCTGCTGGGCGGCGGGTTAATGGTGAGGCAGAAGACCCATAAAAACTGTATTTTTCTTACAGAAGATCCATGGTGTAAGCAAAAGAAACTTCTCTCCCTAAATGAACTGGAACAAGAGCTGTTTCTGAGGTGGTAAACTGACTAGAGGTCAAAGTGTTGTCTTTTGTATGTTGTCAGGGAGAATGAAATGGAGAGGTGGGAAGGAGGGGTGGTCTGGGGTTTGTTCTGGTTTTTTTTCTTGAGTTTTTTTTTTTTTTTTCCCTTTGTCTTAGATATATTAATAAAACTTCTTTGTACTTTATAAAGTTTGAGCCTGCTTTGCCTACTCCTAATCCTTATCTCACAACAAGCAATCAAGTAAATTTAAGTAAGTGTGCTGGCATTTAGCCACAAACCTGAATAAGCGAACTAAAACCACGACAGCTCCAAATAGCCATAATGCTTTCGTGAATCACAAAAGTACACCAAATTCAGTGCTGATGCCTTCACCTATACAAATTTCTTCCAGTTCAGACCTGGATTCTATAAAGAAAGCCCTTCAGCATTCATATACTCCACTTTACAGGTCAAAGAGTTTATGGTTTTGCCATTTAGCATGTGAGCGTAAGTCAAATTCCTTGAGATGGCTGTTGGGAATAACTTTCGAGGGCAGAATCTTGTCATACATTCTTATTTTTTTTTGTATGAAATTTTACTCTGTGCTGTTAACATTTATAACTTCTTTTTGGTTTTGTCTGTAGCATGAATGTCAGCTAAACTTAAGAAATTATATCTGAATACTTTATAACACCAGAGAAAATGGGTTACTCTCTGAAATCTACAAAAGACAGCTAAAATGTGTTTTTAACATAATGGTGGAATGATTTCATAGGACACAGAAACAGATGATGAAAATCATCTATTCCTAAATATTCCAACATTTAAATGGAATATAAAGGGTCTACAAGTGGAGTCAGAATTATCACTTTTAATTAAATGCAAAGTGTCCAATAATTATGCCAAATAAAAAACCCCAACCATTTAGAGTTTGTCTCACTATAGTAAAGCAACAACCATCATTAAATTAGAAGTAATTAGCTATGTTTTTCTTTATGTACCAGTAATAAAAGGATTAAGTTAAATTATTACTATCACTTATAGTCTCTTGGATTAATCTTACCTTAACAATTAATATAAAATGCGATGTTAAAGTCTTACATAATTTATTTCATAAATGCTCTGAAGGTATTCATGATAAGTGCATGCCCTTTTTTTGTCGCAAACTAAGTGCTATTAATGAATATTCATGTGTCACACAATGTATTCCAAAATATGAAACAATGCTTTCTCCTAATATACCTGCTTGCACAATTTAAACTATCAATACCTAAAATATATAGCACATGTACACCACCATCCCAATTCCATTTATTCTACAGGAATGTAAGAGGATTTCTTTAATCAAGCTGGGATGAACTGTATCCCCAGGACTTACAGCCTTTTAGTTTGGCAGGTCCACAACAGTACAGTCCAATGTTACAACACTTATAAATGTATCATTTCCAATACACCTTGTTTCCTTTCAGGCTGTTGAAGTCCAATTAAAAATTACTTCCTTTCCTACCTTCCAAGAAATTCACCCTCTGTTGTACCCCTTCACATTTCATTCCTTCACTTTGCAATCATCTACTGTTTGGTCTTACACAAAATTACATCAGCAGCAGCCCTCCTTTTTAACTATTTTCTACTTCATTAATACTTCATCTTTTTCCCAGACTCCTATGAAGTAGATTACTTCCAGAGTATCCCACCTCCTAGACTACCTCCAGAGTATCCTTCTCTATGATATTTGTTCTCATTTTGTAATTATCAATGACATGGGAGAAAAAAACCCCAGAAAACAACAAAAAGCTGAATTGCTCTATGGATTTGAAGGCACATTTCAAGTGTAGCCAGAGGAAAATTGCAACCCTGAAAACTCTGTGGTCTATTCCCCAACCTACTTCAGCAGTCAGCTCTGCTTTAATAGTATTATGTTAACTAAAGCTCCCTTTCTCCCCCTCGGTCTTAGGAAAGCGGACTAAAATGGAGGATGTCCACTACAGGTAGAGTAATTTGAAGTTATGTGTAGCTTTTGCCATATCTGGATTATCAGAAAAAGAAAACAGAAAGAGAATAATCTTATTATCCATCCAGCCTTTCAAAAGCATATAATAATTTTTAAGCATATACCAAGAAACACATCACACCAAAGCACATACACCAAGGATTAAACACCTCTGCAATTAACTAAAGGTTTAGAACAAAAGAAACAGAAATATATTGTCAAAGGGTTGTACACACCAGTACTTCCTCATATAGTGAAACCATTTAGGTGTGTAATTTCCACTGAATTTAACAGATACTAGCCTCCAACCTGTTAAGGTGGTTTTGATATTTCAAAGTATGCTCCTGGATGACCAAAAGCGTGGCTATATGAACCTATCTACCTGACTGAGAGCCCTCAAGAATTTTCATCTGCACAGCTGTACTAAAGACAGTATAAATGCAATATACATCATTCATTTAATTGAAAACATTACATATATTTTTAATTAAGACAAAATGGGAAAAGAACAATATTATTTATTTAAAATGCTTAGAATAGAATGTTTTGTGGAGAGCATCTGTTTCAGGATTAAATAATTCAATATCCATCAAAGAAATTCTGGGTAGTGTAGAAAACTAAGCACCAGCAAAGAAATTTTCTATATGATTAGACATTATCTAACTACAAACAAAATAATATGCCATACAATATATTCTAAATTGCTTTATTTTAAGATACCAAAAACAATATAGGTTTACCTCAGATTCTTACTTCTGAACTAAAAGTTTTTCAAGAGTCTGCTCCTCAAGAGTCATCCTAGAGAATTTCTTAGGCTTCAAATTGTCTCCTTCTTTCTTTTGTCTCCTTCATTTGAATTTTTTTTTTTTTTTTGCCTCACATATCTTACATGTGAAAATTCTCTGTTCTTGTATGTCCTGCAATACTGTTCTCCCACTAGCACCATTCCTTTTTCATCATTCCAGCAATGAAGTCTACTTCTGTCTTGCCAAAATTTATATTGCACTACACTGGTTGTGTATAAATAACATAAATGCTTCTTGCTAGAAAAATCACACTAAAATGACAAACTTTATGTTTAATGTCATGTCTTTATGGTGAGTAGGGGTTTGCCTTAAACAATTGCATGAAAACTTTCTCATAAATATTCAGAAAATTGACAAACTATAAGAAAAAAAAAACTTTAAACAAAAACTAGTAAATTACAGACCTTCATATGTTGCTAACAAACAACGTGCAGACCATGGAAGTATTACAGGTAAAAGTGAGGAAAAATAAGAAACTTCAGATATTCAAAGGGAGATAAGTGAACAGTTAAAACCAATTGTAACATAAGATGGAACAAATACTTCCGAATAAACAAATGAAAGTCTGTAAAAATGTGGCCAAAGGGACCAAAACTGCTAAAAGAACAAGTTTGCAACATGATCAAATCAATAAATAAGAGAATAAATAAGTTGAATAAACGAAGAGGTGCTACAAGTACATTTAAAGACAGTGAAGGAGAAAAAATAGGATAGACAAAAGGTATAAGAAAGAAAAGGAACAAGTGAAGGCACTGTGTCTAACACAATAATTAAACATAGCAATGGACTAGTCAGTAGTCAAGCAAATTTTAAACAAGAAGAATTGACAGTATTATCAGAAGTTAAGAAAAATTAATTATAAAGAAATGAAGAAAGACTCAAGGAAAACAAGTGAGCTTGGTGATACCATGAAATATATATATAAAAGTTTCAAATTACGACAAGACAACAAAAACGGGGAAGAAAAACAAGACAGCAGCACTATGTGCTTTGATTTGGCCAAAAATACTTAGTATAGAAAAAAGCTGTAAAGAAGCTTTATTAGTTTTTTTCATTTCTTTGTTGTTGTTGTTACTGATGTTGTTTTATTTTCAAATATATTTGAGATTATTCTGAAATAATGCTAAGGAGACAAACTATAATTTCCACACCTTAGGATCAAGTGTCAAGGAAAAAGTTACAATAATAATTATAAAACAAGGGCAAAAATATTTATTAGAAAGTGAAAAAAAAAAATGCTTAAGCAATGACAAAGAGCATGCTGGGAAATTCTGGCTAATATGAAGAAGGCAGTGACAGGGAGTCTCATTTGGGAGATTTCATTCAGAAGACAATTGAAAGCTGATAACCCTGTGTTATTAAGCAAAATACTTTCATAAGGAAATCTCAGAGGGAAGGAGACACTACTGCCTCTAATTAAAGAGAGAGCTCAAGGTCCAGGAGCTGCTTAACAGTATCAATTATAATGCCACTAATAATCAATTAAGGTTTGTGATTTTTCTAAATATTACCAGAGCAAAAGCAATATCAATTATTGCTTTTAAGAAGCCTAAAAGTTCTTTAAAAATAATTAATTCTGAAGGAGTAACTACAAAATCCATTTAAAGGCAACAATGAAAGGCACTGGAAGGTATTTGAGTTTGTTTTAAATTATATTGAAAGCAAGTGTATTCCACCAAAAAGAAGCCAATCATTGTTATATAGAACAAAAGCTTGAAAAAAAGAAAAGGGAAGACCAGCAGCAGAGGGAAAAACAAAGAAAACAAAATCAATTAAATTAGGAGACAAGAGGGAAGACAAGAATGATCCTGTTTAAAATCAAGATATAAAAGTCAAGTTAATATATTTAAGTTATGTACTAAAATAATGACAGAAAAGAGTCAGTCAGAATACAACAACAGAAACCTATTTTTTTAAAGAATTTTTTAAAACCCATTTTAAAACTCTTAGCAAACTAACTGAAAAATCAGTGAAAACATGGAAATGAGAGAGACTGAATAAGCCAAATAGGTATTTATCTAAAACAGAGTTAATCTGCTCAATCTCTGACAATATATTTACAAGTAAAGCTGCCTCTCAGTACAATTTGGAGAGATCTGAATTAGGAAGTCCATACAGTGCTGTGAAGCCCTTCAAGGATGTTCTAGCTCAGGTCCAAGTGCATTTGAACATTATTAGTTTGACAGAAAGGCACACTAATATCACTCCTACGTAGATTGCATACACAAAGGTGCTAAAGTATGCAGTACTAGCCATGGAAGTCAGGACATCACTCCACACTCAAGGAATAGAGGTCAGTGATTTGTACTGGCTTGAGATCAGTTGCAAGTGGTGTTCCTCAGGGCTCTACTCTGGGATTTAACCTGCTTAACATCTTTGTTAATGACCTGGAGGAGGAGACAAAATCCTTATCAATCTGACAATACTAATCTGGAGAATGCAGTCAATACATTTAACCACAGGGCTGTCATTTAGAGGAATCTAAAAATGCTGGAGAATTAGTCAAACAGGCTGATGTGAAATTCAGCAAGGACACATGTAAAGTCCTGCACCTAGACTGGACTAACACTTGAACGAGTACAAACCTGTGACTGCCTCACTGCATAGCTCCTAAGCTCAGCTGGTTAACAGGATACTGGGCTGCATTAACATGAAACTAATAGACGACTGAGGAAAAGAATGCCCCTTCATTCAGCACTTGTTAGACTACCTCTGTAATACTGTGCCTAATTTTGGATCCCCACTTGCCCAGCCCCATATGAGACATTGATCAACTGTGGCGAGTTTAGCAGGAGGTTTCCAAGACGTCAAGAGCCAGAGCTCTTCTCCTAAGAATAAATTCTGAGGCAGCTGGGCTTGTTCAGCCTGGGAAAAAAGAAAGAAGAGTAAGTAGCAACCTTCCTGTATCTAAGAGGTGGCTACTGAGAAGACAGTCAGGCTCATTACTGAGGTGCACAGCAGGAAAATGAGTGACAACAACCAAAAACAGAAGACAGGGGGAAGGGGGTTTGACTAGATTTAACTAGATATAGGAAAAATAATTAATTATGAGGAAAAAAAGGTCTTGGGAACAGGGTGCAGAGATGTGGTACAAAATTATAAGCAATATTATCTGATCCAAAATTGACCCTGTTTAGAGCATGAGGTTGAATAGTTGACTTATCTTTCAGCCTGAATAATTCTGTAGAGGAATTTTATCCCCAGAGACTATACATGCAATGTAACCTGTTCAAAGAAGCAAAAACATTTTTAGCTGAAATGAATCCAAGGTTTCACACAGGAATATCCTCTTACTTTTTTAAAAATTATTCCATAAGTTCTTGAAGAGATGCTAGAATTTCAGTAGGTGTTTAGGCTTCTTAAATTTTAATTGTCCAAATTTCAAAAATATATTCATAATGCAGACAGTTATTTCCATACTCTTTAAACATGTGGCCATACTTTATTTCAAATATATTTACTCTGCTTTTTTGAACAAAATCCTTGGGAATCTCTTTTCTCATGGCTTTACCATTTTCATTCTGATGATCTTCTACATATCTAAATGGCATGATTTTACATAAATGGAGAGCAGCAGACGGTGAAACTGAATATATGAGTGTTTTCTTCTTTTTTTACCAACACAGACATGAGTAACTAGCTATAACTAGCATACCTTTTTCTGGAATGCAAAAGATTTTGAATAAATCCATGAACATGAGGAAAATATTCAAATTCACAGAATCACAAAATATTCAGAGTTGGAAGGGATCCACAAGGATCACCAAGTCCAACACAACTGAATGTTGCATGCAAGAATTGAACCCATGTCTTTACCATCCCTAGTACCATGCTCTAGCCAACCAACCTAATCTCTCTTCCAAAAAAGGATGAAACTTACGAACCAGAAAATCTTTCCTCATATACTGTCAAATATTATGAAATTTTATTTCTTTGGGGTATGCCTTTGTTCCATACCATCATAGAATCCTTTGTGGCTTCGCAACCACATCAGCCAATTCCCTCAGGACTCTGGGATGAATCTCATGAGGTCCCATAGACTTATGTATGTTCAGGTTCTTCAGGTGGTCATGGACCTGATCTTTACTTACACAGGAGGGACCCATCAGTCCCCATCCTGCTCTCCATCCACTTGAGAAGCATGGAAAGAGAGCTTGTTATTGAAGACTGAGGCAAAAAAGTTGTTTACATCAGCCTTCCCCTCCTCTGTTGTTACCAGTTTATCAGCATTGTTTATCAGGGGTTTACACCTTCTTTGACTTTCCTTTTCTGGTTAACATACCTGTAGGAACCCTTCCTGTTATTCTTCATGTACGTTGTCAAATTCAGTTGCAGCTTCTACTTGGCCTTCCTCACCCCATCCCTACACAAACAACCTTCACCTCTATGCTCTTCCCAGGTTACCTGACCTTGTTTCCACTGCCTGTGGATTTGCTTCTTTACCTTTAGGTTGACCAGCAGGTCTGTACTTAGCCATGCCAGTCTTTTGCCTTCCTTGCTCAGCTTATTGCTCCAGGTGATTTCTACCTCTTGTGCTCTATGGAAGACGTCCTCAAAGATCTGCCAGCTCTGATATGCTCCCTTGTTCCAGAGGTCAGTCCCCCAGGGGGTCCTATTGAATATGTTCTTGAAGATCTGGAAGTTTGCTTTCCTGAAGTTCTGGGGCCTAACTGTATTGTATAGGTGATCCATATCCCTCAGAACTACAAATTCCATCAATGCATGATCACTGCCACTCAGGCTGCCTCCAACCTTCATGTCCCCACTTAGCTCACATATGTTGGTGACCATCAGATCCAGGAACACATTCCCTCTGCTAGGGCTGTCTCTTACCTGGCTCAAAAAGTTATCTGGAACATGTTGCCTGGACAAGTTCTGTATTCTCTGTCTTTGGAAGCATGAGGTGAATTTGGATAGTGCTTTGGGCAACTTAATCTAGTGAAAGATAACCTTGCCCACAGGGATTTAAGTAGGAGACCTTTAAATATCCCTTCTGTCTTGAACCATTTTATTATTTTAAGCAAGGAAAACAAGAAAACAAGTGGCCGCTGACATGTAAGCCAATGGCTGGTCAGTACATTTGTCTGGCAAAATGTTGCACCTGGTCACCACAATAGTCCCAACTATTTTCTGTGTAAGTATGCTGCCTAATCTGTGTGCATGTGTGCAAAATCTACTACAGAAGAACAGGCTGAACCAAAGCCTCTGTTGGATGAGACATTCTAGAAGGACTGCAGATCTGGGGGACCAATAGCTCTTATTGCCAGTAACTGAGACACAATTCTGGGCGGAATAACTGATTGTAGAAAACCCATACATTGTGTATGAGTCTGAACACCAGCAACAACAAACTCTAGCCCTCATCAGCTGGATGAGGGGAACAGGTTCAGGCTGTCCATGCTGTCCATGTTCGTGTGCTTATGCTGGTGCTGATACAGAAACTGTTTTCTCTCTGTGTTATCTGTGTGACAGTTAAGTGTGTGTGCTGCATGGTGTGTGCCCTTGCCTGTGCAATGCCTGTCCACTGGCTGGAGCCTGGGAGACAGAATCTCAGCAACATCTCATTTATGGCATCACGACAGGAGCTTCTCTGAGTCCTACAATGCACCAAAGTTGGTTCTCGCAGACTAAAGAAAAAAATCTTGCCAGCAACATGATGTTCATAGGATCCAGCATCTCTGACACAATTTCTAAGGTTATCCTTATCAATAAAAGCATTATAAGTAATAATACCTGAGGTGATGACTGCTTTAATCCAACAATCACTATATATGTAAATAAGTGCTTTTCTAGTTTAAAAATAGCTTCTAGTTAAAAATATTTCATTAGAGAACTTTCCCAAACTTATTCACATTTTTTCCCTGTAGAGCACAAAATAAACTGTCACCACAACATCACCACCACAGGCAGTAAGAATTGATCAGGGATAGGTTTATTGGATCTGATGTATGCTGACAAACGCTTTGACTAGTTTTCTCTAGGACTTCAAACGCACTACACCACTGAAATCATTTGCTTTTTGACCACAGGCAAAATAACTGCCAGTTACTAAAGTGAACAACCTGTGCTTCTACCTCTGAGATCCTAATAATCATTCAAATTGACAGCACCAACCAGGGTCAAAATGTCCTAAGGAGCCAATTCAAGAGAGCCACATCTTAATTAGCTTTTTTTAAAAAGCAGCTATTTTTGTTTTACCATCTGATATTATTGTGTTCTTTCATTTAAGACAATAATTAAACATATTGACTGGAGTTTGGTATCCTTGTCTCACAAATAGCCAGTTTAGTAAGTTTGTGTGACTACTTCTGTAGTCCACATCTACAGAAGATGCCCGTGATCTTGACTGCCTCTCCTAAAGCACATGCTAAATTTTAAACAGTTACAGATAGTCTAATCTCTACCTTCATCCCTACTCCTGGTATTTTCTTAGCTTCCCTCAGAATTAGAATGGAAAATATGAGAGGCAATGACTTAATTATATTTAGAGCATCTGTTTCTTAAAATCTTGAGTCACACAGGTGGCTATTAATCCTTGTTCCTCAAACTAACAAGTGAATCATGTTACAGTAGCAATAATTCCTTCCTTTTTTCAAATTGCTGATGATGGAAGAACTTGCAATATTTAAGCCCATGTTTATTCAAAACCATTGACTTGGGTAGTCTCCTCCATAGAACCTACTTTTTAATTCTACAATAAAGAATCAGATAGGTAAGTGACAAGGAAATCTCCATTCTCTTCCAGATTCAGGTTCTTCCTGGTCCATACTAGTCAGACCAGTAAGCTCAACTTATTTAATGTAATTTCATACTAAATATCCAATCAATTGATCATTCATTACAATGAATTCAGTGAGACACTAGCACATGTTGCCCAGAGAGGTGGTGGATGCTTCTTCCCCGGAAACATTCATGCTCAGGCTGGACAGAGCTCTGAGCAGCCTAATCTAGTTGAAGATGTCCCTGCCCATTGCAGAGGGGTTAAACTAAATGTCCTTTAATGTTCCCTTCAAACCAAAACTCCTCTGTAATTCTTTTCTTTTTTTAACGCTATAAAAGCTTGAGACTTTGATATTAAAGTCAAAATAATAACTATAAAGAGTACTTATTAAGTGTTTCACATTTCTTTAGGAAATATGAAAGTTCTTAAAGATTTTTCATAGTTCTTAACAACTTATTTAAACACAGGAAGTCAAAATATTTGGTAATTTTTAAATTTTTTTTCTATATTCATTCTTACACAGATTTCACACATCAACTGATTTGTAGATACTGGTGAAAGAACCTCTTCCACAGTTAAGATGATCCAGTGTCACCTTAAAAATATTTTCCTAATAAAACAGCCACTTTAATGTAAACTTTATATACAAATTTTAATTGTGTATAGTGCAATGAATGCCCAAGTTACCAACCCACTCTACAGTACTGTAAAATCAATTGCTCCCTGAATGACTGCTCACATCCACTCAGCATGAATTACTGCTTTATAAAGTAGATGGATATTTTTCCCTTGTGTGCAACACAATATACTGTATCTAGTTAAAAACTGGAGAGATAGATCCATATTTTCTGCAGCTTATTCAAATTTTATGTACTAGATATGCCATTTTTCTAATTGTCTCAAGACATTATACTGAACAATTCTCTCAATTTTATGGGCTACTATTTAGCTCATACTTATTTTCTTCCTTTTATTTAAAGCCAAAGGATTGATTCCTGATCATTTCATAGGAGAATGAGTCATTCACAATCTCTTCCCTACTCATTACATATAAAAAAATTACCTATTTCCTGTATCATACATTATTGTTACTTATAATAACCAGTAACTACTAAAACCAATAGAAGTTACAACTTTGATTCCCTCATTTAAAACAACAAAACCAACAAAGATCAGCATTTAAATTATGCTTATAAGGCTAACTCATGTAAGGACATGTTCACACTTTTTTAATCTAGCAATCACCAATGTTAAGACTAGATACCAGAATAAAATGTAACACATACTTGGGCATGTAAGTATAAACTCAGAACTGGAATGCTGCAGTGGCTGCATCATCTCTTCCATCAGCTTCTGTTCAGAGTAGAAATCAAGCACCACTATATTCAACATGAGATAGTCAAGTTTCTAAGTCCATAAATGCACAAGCAGCATTATCAATGGCAAACCTTACTAAATAAATTTCTCATCCCTAAAAATCAGGAAACGGTGAATTTCACACACACCAAAAAAACTGATGTACTTTGTCTAAAAGCATCTTATGAACTATATGCAGCTTGGAAAAGCATTTTGAGCAATATGCAAGTACTTATTCAACATGGATCACTAAATTCAATATTAACACTGAAAAAAATAATAGCTCTTATATTTACAGTCAGTTAAGCTGCCATGTAACACCTCTTTTATTTCTCCCCAAGATATTAACATCATAGTGTGTCAGAAGATTTTTCTACATGCAAGAGACAAAGAGCAGGAAAGGTAAAAGTGGCCATATTAGAAATCCAGTAACTGTAATTACATTGAAGAATAGAGATTTTTTTTTCCAAATTAGAGAGTTTGAAAAGGTTAGAAACGTGGCTTACAGTAATAGCTGCTTTAATTACAAGCCTAAAATTGATGCCTCAAAAAGCCTTACACTCCATATCCCCTACAAGGATGCTACAAAAATGGAACTAGCCTTTGAAAACTATCTCGCTGAAATTTAACTCCACAAAGGTATGAATTCAGTGGTATCAGTTTAGCTATTAATATGCAAGCTAAGCAACACAGACACATTAAAAAATGAAGAAGCAATGTTATGAAACTTTTTCAGACTTTGAATTAAAATTAACTAATTCAGAGGAAGATATTACTTTGAACCCAGCAGTGTTTCATAAATCTCCCTAAATCTTTTTTCTCTTGATCTGATAAAGCGACGTGCAATGGCTACATAAGAGAACAGAGGTTTAGGAAAACATAAAAAACTCCAGTGTCTACTATTATCAAGATGACTTTAAAAGATGGTAATATTTGGGTTTTATCTTGGGAATGGGTCTTAATTATCCCTCTGCATCTTTAGCATGTGTTTTATTTATTTATATTCACAAAATGACCACTTTATTGCAGAATGACTACACAAACACTACTCTTACCATGAAATCAAATTACTACCTTTTGTATAACAAGGAAAATTAATGAAATTTCTAGCCAATCATAGTTTATCTTTTATTTTAAATCACTTTTAAAAAAAAAATCTCTTGCTAAGGAGTTTATATTAATAAATAGCAAGTGCTAAATACCCCCGTATTTACCACCTAGTATACATTTAAATTGTTCTTGCTTTCCTCTAAGCAGTGGCATTTATGCTGTATTAAATGTATATTTAACAATTTCCCCCATGTATGGTTAATTACACACAGACTCAGACACAGCTTCAATACAACTGGGGATCTACACAGACATAACTTGTCTGTTAAAGGCCACTTATTTACAGGTGCCAGTATATCTGCACTTGACAGAATTTGTCCTGGAACAGAAGGAAGGAAGAACAAGCAAATAAAGATGTTTTATATTGTATTTTATATCTGATACCTCAGTATCAGTGGTGCACTCTATTCCAGAATTTAAGTACACATGTGAAAAGACAAACTTAATTAATTTATTATGGAGTCTAGAATATTTTGGCTTTTGAATTTCTCAAAGTTATCTTTGCTCTTGTGTTTCCAGAAGCAGCAACCAGAACAATTCCATTACCTTCCTTGTAGCAATCATTATTTTTTAACACTTCTCCAGAGAACATTACTGACCAAATGAAATAGTTGCAGTTTTTAAATCTCTCTTCTCAAGAAAACCTCTCTCTGTATTCATCATTCTACCTGACTATATGGCAATAATAAATTTAATGAATTCACTTAGGAACTCTTAGAGTAACTCAGCTTACTACTTCTTTATTCATCTGTTACTAATGAATTTTTACATTCCATTAGTCTGCCTATTCACCTTGGCTGTTTTTCTGGAGTTCTTCAGTCTTGCATGCTACTTTCTCATTAAAATAATTTGGTATTACATATGAATTTTTTCTCTTCTTCAATAATGTCATTCCTAAACATTATAATAAGAGATTAATTTGCATACTGAATTTCTATACTAAGTAAAAGATCTCTCAACCTTTCTCATTCATTTATCTTATCTCTCCAGTCTAATCTTAGAATTACTATCCCAGTATATGAGCACCATCTGTACAAATTCAATAGCAATAAGGCAATTTTAATGGAGCCTGTCACATCTCCCTGGGAATACTTAAGGTGTCACTTGATCTTGAGAAAGTCTTACTGTAGCAATGAGTCTGAGCTTTTTCTTAAATAATGTAAAAATTTAGATCTACTCTGTCTATTCTATTATAATAAAATCGGCATTATTTAATTTTCCTTCATTTGAACTGTTCTCATAATCATCAAAATTTCATAATGTTACTTGTGCTGGCCTGCTAGCTGCATCTAGCAAAAGGCCAAATCTTGTTTTTCTGCCCCAATGACAACTGTAGTTATTAAAAGAAAATGTTTGGTCTTTTTAACAAGGAAGGAAATGAATTTAGAATATCAAACCAAGAAAAGTTTGTGAAAAAGAAACAAGAAATTATGACAAAAACTATTCTGCAACAGTAACATGAAATTAGTGCTGTGATCATAAACTAAAGCATCACTATTGTTCTGTTCTGTAACTACTGGGCACAGCAATTTATAATACAAAATAAGAAGCAGTATTGTCATACACCAGTGTCATGATTAGAGCAATAAATTTTAGAACGGTAAAATATTTATATATCTCTTTTATTATATAGAACAGCTAAATGAGAAAAAGCATCTGATGAAGGAACTAAATCACATTTGAAATTCTTATGAGAAAACAATCTACATGTTTCCATGAAGTATTTTATAACTAAGCAGACTGACCAACTACAGAAGCAAAAGGTGACCCCAGTTTACAGCTGTCACATTTTGATTAAGCCAAAATATGTGAAAAATCCTTTCTGTGTGCTACTAAATCTCAATTACTATAGATATTTTCTAGCTTAATTTCCTGCAAAATTTTCATGAATCGCCTCTATTTATTACAGGATTATATATGGCCAGATTAACCTAAATATAAATATTTTAATTCAATCACTGAAATGGATGCTGCCTTAGAGAAAAAAAATTCAGATTTTTTTTTTTAAAAAATTTACTGGAACTTAATCACAGGATAATTTTGATTTGTAGACACTTGTGGAGATCATCCCGCTCAAATTAACTTCATAGCTAAAATGGGCTTCGCTTGGCGTTCCCTAGAGCAACTCTAAAAATTTATGAATTTATTGCATCACATGTCTTCTTTGAACTCTTTATGTCCATTTTTTAACTCTTCAGACTACCTGGAACCAGCTATCATGGCACTTTTCTGTATTGTACCAGCTGACAAAGTGATTTTTTAATATATATATTGTTCTGAAGGAAATAATTGCAGACACACTAAACTGTCAGTCAAGCACACGAATACATTTTTTCTGCACATGGACATGAAACCTCTTTCTGTTTGAAAATACCAGAAAACTCAGAATTCAGAGTACATTTTTCCAAAGTGTATTGGTAGGTGCCAATGTTTATAGAAAACAAAAAAGGATTCTTCTCCATGATACTGAGAATATAAAAAATATTAGAGAACATTGACTAACTTTAAAAAAGAGCAGAGGAAACATTTATTTATTTAGGTCATCAAGTGCTGAAAATTAACTAATTAATGTGGGTATTTTTATAATGAATTTCACAACGCTACCTTTATCAATGATCTGGACAAGGGGATCTAGTGCACCCTCAGTGAGTTTGCAGATTTTGGGGGAGAGGGTGCACTGGGACAAATAAAACAAGCTAAATCTAAGGCATAACTTCTACATTTATGGTGGCCAGGATCCAAAAGTGCTGGGAATAACTCTTAAGGGACAAGCCTTCCTCAATCATAGTCAATTCTCAGCTATCCATAAGAAAAAAAATAACCTGGATAATCCATAACCTAATCTGGGTAATCCGCTCAGGTTCCCCATTTATTCATTCCTTTCTCACAAGGAAATCTAGGTATTAAAGAGGGCAATGAACACAACCTGCAGAGAGGACACTAAGATACAAGAGGGGTGGGCATTTTTGCCTTGTGACTCTATGCCTAATGAAAGAAGCCCATTTTCAGATCCAAAGAAAACTTTGAAGTACTTCAGACATGTTTTTTCAGCACTGCATGTAAAATAATATTGCCCTGTAACTGAGTTATTTCTGCATGGAATGAGCTTGATGATTGTCTTACAAAAGTACAAATAGATTTTCAAAGTAATGCTAAATTATTGCTATAATCTAGTCTCACATCCTACAAATCACACAACTTCAGTCCCTGAGCTCAAATTACTGTTGAGCTATAGCATATAATTCAAACACTATAGTTTTTTTTTAATTTAAAAAAAATATGGAGAACGTTTTGTTTCAATGTTATCACACAGTGTCAAAAGGGTTCAATAAAATAGGTGTTGTATTTTTAGTTTAACTGATCAATCTAAGTTATGGGAAAAAAAAATAATGCAAATGACCTCCAAACAATGTCTGCCACTATCTGTCACTTGAAACTCAGCAAAACCTCTCATTCAATAAGTTTTAAAAAATAAGAGAACATGCCTTTTGAAAAACAAACCAAGGTTTGTATCTAGGAGGGAGATTTAGAAAAAAGATTAACTAAAACTTAATTTAGATTTCAACTGTCTAAAAGTACTACCTCCTCATAGAAAGAATTGACTTCTGTTTTGATCTGTATCTAAGACATCACCTAAGACACCACATAAAACATTTAAAGACTTTTTTTTTGCCTTTTAATTTAGTGACCAGGCTCATAGAAAACCTTTATTAGATAGCAGATTTTTTGAAAGACTGACAAACAGAATCAAGGACATCCATTATCAACAGAAATACCCTTGCTTATTCCTACCAGGCTTTTTTATCTTTTTTTGTCTTACTCATTTTACTTTCAAATGTTCTTTTCATTCAAGACTTCATTAAATTTGGGAGGGTAAGGGGGGATAAAAAGAAAAAAGAAAGAAAATAAGATAAAAACTTTGTGATAATAAAATTAAGAGATGCTTACTTTCCTACCCTTATAGTAAGAACTTTTTAATATATATCAAGAAAGAGAGTGAAAGAAGCTGTTTCTGTGCAAAATTACTCAGTTTCAGGATTCTGTCAGACAAAACTATTTCTTCTCTTCCTTTTTCCTATACCTAAACTGTTGGTCTTCCTTTTCAGCATTCTACACTCATTTAGCTGTAAGCCTAAATTCCCCACGGGTCCATTAAGTATGTTGCTAGGCAAACAGTCCAGTGGCAACTGTGAAACAGGTTTGGATGGGAGCCAGTTTTATAGGTCACTACACTGTAAACCTTCACATCATTAGAGTAGAAACTAGTCTTGCAAACTGCAACCATTACTACTGATATTCTTTCTTTTCTCTGAGAAGACAGTCATTCATACTACACTTTTTCAATAATGGCTATTTCTAAATCAAAGGCATCGATAAGGATAGCATATTATTGAATGTTTTAATGCTATCTGTCACATCTTTAGAAATAATAGTCATAGCCATGTTAGAGATGCACAATTACCATGGGACAAGCCTTTATCTTACAAACTCAAAGAGCCCATATAACAGAGGACTTAACCTTAAGGAAGCAGTATTTTTTTTTCTTTTTTTTGTAGTAACAACAATAAGACAATGTAGACTATTCACACAAAATTACTCAGTCGTTGTATTATCTGATCCAGGAAGGTTCCTTCTTTTTGACTGAAATACTGTATCTTTGCCGTAATGTAGCATTATCTTGAAAATGAGCATATAAGCCCTTCAGTGTGATCTTTACATTAACTCAATCACAGAACTCTAGCTGAGAATAGCAAACTGCTGAGTCCCGCTGATGTGACCACACTGCATTACCCTGTGGAAGACCTGCTGCTCCAGTTAATAAGTTTAGAAATAAATGGCAATGGAAGGTTCCCTGCCTGTGGTGGGGCAGTTGGAACTTGATGATTTCTAAATTCCCTTCCAACCCAAGCCATTCTATGACTCTGTGATTCTATGAAATAAATGTGATCCCAGAAACAAGAACATTTCCATATCATTGTTTTTACAGGCAAGAAACACAGCAATGAAATCAGCACACAAAATTGCAAAATCAATGAAGATCCACAAGAAAAATTTACAGCTTGGGCATGTACATGTTTGTGTATCTTTGGTTAGTAGTTTGACCTTGAAGCACTTCTGAGCTGAAGAAAGAAAGTGAAGCAGAGCTTAGTAAAAACATTTCCCCAGTGAATTTTATATACACAGGGATTTGTTTTAAAATATATATTATTGGAATTAGTAATAATGATAAAAATTCATTGATAAAGCAAAACACTCATGATGTCAATCAGCTGTCGAGTTTCTCTGTCCTTATTTGTCCATTACCAGTAATATTTTAACTTTTATGGTAATAGAACTACAGCAATAATCCCCAACCTTTATGCTTTCATGTATGAGAAAATGAAAAATGGATTTAGGTGTAAGAATAAGAAATGCATGAGCTGAAAGATCACCCCTATCAAAGATAGAGATCTAAGCAGTAACAGTAATGCCAGAGATTTCTCATCACTATCAGGTGAAAGGAAAATAGTGACATTTTTCCAATTAGGCCCTAGATAATCTTCTGTACTCCCTAGTTTAATGGTCCTTGTACAACTTTTTCAGTCTTTAAACGATTCTCCATATATATTTACTTCTCCAGAATTGCAAAAAATTTGAAGCAATTTATTTTTAAAATATTACTATAATCTTAAAAGAAGGTTTAGAATTTGTCTACTTATCCTGTCAACTCCTGAGCAAAAATATCATCAGACAAAGCTATCAGCATAATTTAAAATCTCTGATGTATATCTGTTTTGACTTGAGCAGGTAAGATGGCAACTTATGCTTCTAGTTTTACAGTTTCTGTGTGTTATTTGGCCTATTTTTGAAAGAAGATCAGCAGAAGTAACTCATGACCCCTCTTTGATTCTACTCAAGCAAATTCTTAAATCCTTTTAATCGATGTATATAAACAAAGATGCCAGAAGGGCTAATTAAAGAACCCCCTTTTCACAAAACCCTGAGTGTTTAAAAAAAACCCGCTGGGACTAACAACCTGTTTTTCAATTGCTTTTAAAAACTTGACATTATAATTTGTGTTCAAAAGACAAAGACTAGGTACCAGATACTACTAAATTCTGTGTTGATATATGCCTCAGAGTGACTAGCAAGTGGTTAAACTGAAGGGCAAAGCCTGGTACCTGACATTTGCTAGTTTTATGGGAATTTTGTTAAGAAACTTGACTTACATGTTGTGATAAGAAAGCAAGATGCCATTTGGCTCTAAATGAACACTTAACAAATACAACAACAGTAAGACTGGTAGTGGTGCATTACCTTTTTTTTGCAGACAAATGTCTGGGCCCCGAGTGCACACAATGGTTTTAGTGTCTCTACTTGACTCCCTGAGGTTTCCCCTTACTGCATCCTAGCATCATTTTACTGCAGTCCCTGCCCCAGCCATGCTGGGGACACGTGTCCCCAGCCCTCTCACAAACTGTGACACTCCCACTGTAGCCTGTCTCCAGAGCTGTCTGTGGTCCCATCAGCTTTTGCTGCTGACAGGACTCTGTGATGGCCCCTGGCCCTGGCTCATCACTGCTGTGTTGGTGCTGTCTATAGACCACGATACCTGATTTTGGCTCTGCCCCCATGTTTGCACTTCTCAGTGAGGGCATGGGGTGCTCTTAGCTTGTCCCCCTCAAAATTCTGCTCTGTTCTTGCTTCTCCCTGACAGCAGATACAGGAACATGCTTGTGTTAATTCATTGCCTTACAGGAATGATGAAGGCTTTGCTCTTAAGCCTAGACATGGAGTGGGTCATCCCTGAACACAGTGGAAGCTGAGAAAGTTCATATGCAAACAGCAAACCGGTGCCTGCCTTGAACTGAACCAGATGGTACTTTCCTATTCATGCATTTAGGCACAGAAATATCTTCTTAAACCTGGCCATCAATGTTTTGCTAATTCATATTTTTTAACTGACTAAATAATATTAAACAATCTATTTGGCTGTTTCCTTGAAAATTTTTTTTGATTTTACAGAGATGCTTTCTTGTTTCATTGATATTCTTTTCTCTACTGCTGCTGAATTAAGAAAACCTGACAAACAAAATCAAAACAAAAATGCATAAACATGAATTTGTGAACTGAAGTTGGAAGTTGTAACGAGGCAGTCCATTTCATCACAACTTCAATAGCCCGAGAAATCTACGAATTATGCCCTCATTGAAAACAATAGCAATGACTAAGGAATTAACTCCTTTCTGCAGATACACAGTCTACGTTTTTTGGTACATATTTAATATGGATAAATGAAACCTGTAACATTAATTTTTTGCAAGTAATTTTCTTCTGACAGTGGATCAAAAAGATGCCTAAAATAGTCCTAAATGTGCTCAGTTGCTGAGATAGCATAGTCATGTTAGCACAGATACTGCATAATGTACTTCAGACCACTAGCTGTAACATATTTTTGAAGATAGTGGTATATTTAGAAATTATTTTTGATGAGTTATATGAACCTAAAGAAACTCAGTTTCCTCAAAGAGGCAGTCCCATTTCAGAACTCAAGAAGACAGGAAGGAATATGATTTGGACATATAGCAATATTTTTTCTAGACAAAAAGGTTAATACTATAGCATAATAGAAGAGAATCTTTGCATATTGCAACACTAACTGGAGTCCACTGCTACTGTCTAGGGCATGCTGCCTAAATCAATAGAATTTAGAGGAAAACCAGCTTTCTAACAGTCAAACACACTCACCTAATCAATATCAGAAGTAATTGAATTACCATGCAGCTCAGATTTCGAAAATGGTCTTTATGAATGTTTAAAATCATTATACACTTTAAATCAAACCATAATTTATTATTACAAAACATAGATGGGAAGACTGAAAATACATTCAAACAAAAACAACACAACACAATTATATCAATGGCCTTATCTCTTTAAAAAATTCCATAAAGATGCCACAAAAAATTTAATGTTAATTTAAAGACAAGGAATCTATGCTACACACTCTTTTGTTGGAAAATATGAACTACATTAACACTGTGCTTCCTGTTCTAAAGAATATAAACCTCTCTTCCTTAACTGCATTTTTGACGTTTCCTCCATCCATCACAATCAAATAAAAAACACTGATTTGATTACCATGTCTGCCCAACAAAATAGCAAACTTCACTACATAAACACTACTCAGCGCTGATTGAACAGTTAAATTTTATCTTGCTCCTCTTCATAACAGGCCAAATTAAAATCTTAACCTCACAATTGTTGGCCATGTACCCACGAGGGTATAAACTCATCCTAGAGTGCTTTTGCTTATAGATTCTGCTCTAAAAACAGAGAAATTAAGCTGAGTTAAACGTTGGAGGCTTGCAACCATGTTTTATAAGCATAAATTAGATTTATAAAAAACTATATAAGCTACATGATATTATAAAGATGGCATATCAGACAGAAGTTATTTTCAATCTGTGGTTGTTTTCATTTCGGGGCATATTTAGTTTTTAGAAGACAATTTTTATGCTTATTCATTTCCATACTTAGTAAAATGAAAACATAGCAAACATATTTATTCCTAAAGCCTTGAGGTCATTCTGACTTTGCCAGCTGCAAGAGAAACACTCCAGGCAAAAAGCTGAAGTGCTTTTAAATGTAAAATGTGCTTGCTTTCACATGAGCAAGCAGCCTACAGGTAAAAAATGCCTGCCACAGATTCAAAAGATAATGGTGAGATTTCAAGCTCTCTTTACAGAATATTTGTAACTAAAGTTGTTGATCAGAGGACCACTGAATATCACAACAAACAGTACCATAATATGCAATAGGCACAGATGTGACATCTGATAACAGGATGCTATTTTCTTGCTCACATTTTTTTAAATTAAAAAATGTAACCTTTTCCTCTCATAGCTGATCCTATGTTGGATAATTTATATTTAGTGAAAATGCAGAAGAAGGAGTGGGGGAATGACAGAATAATGATATCACATAGCTTAAAGAATGCTTTTGGCCTGAAAGTATTAGGCTATTTTACAAGAGTTGCCACTCTCACCGAGCATTGCTGGCTTGGACTGAGTGCTTCTGTATCTGACAGCTGTTACCACGCAGATTTCAGCCTACATAAAAGTAGACTGAGTGGCACCATCACTGAGGAGGCAGTGTACATAAAAGCCTAAAAAGCTTCTAATGTAGTTAAGAATCTCCAGAAAGCATCTAATCTTTCTAGTAAACAAATGGAGGCAGACGGGTAGCAGAGAGAATGCACAGCCATTAAATACTGACAGACACTCCTGGGTTTCTATGCTCAAGACCTCAACATCACATGATACTTCATTTCCAGTTCTGCATCACTAAAAGACTTTAGTCTATAAAGATGAAAGCAAAACTTCTATGTCATTAAAAGCCCTTTTAACTTGTCAGTGTAGCACAGACATTCTTAATATACACATCCATTAGGTTTCACAGATTTTGCAAGGGCTTGGGTTTTTATCTCAAGCTTCAGCAAGAAGGTACTCCAAGGGTTTCTCAGACATTCACTATTCTTATCCAAACTTAAGACTTCTTCATTTTTTAAGTTGTATTTTATACGTCTGTATAGTTACTTGAAGAAAACAAGTATTTATGGAATCACATTATTTTTTTTTCACTAATACTGGGAGAGACACCAGGAACTAGTAGATATGATTGCAAATCAGAATGTTCCAAGAATCAATCAATTTCATAAGTCCTGTTAAATGCAATTGCTAGAACTATTTCACCCAAAGTTTCTTGCCTTTTTTTATTTAGCAGATATGAAAAAAATCAAGAAACCCTACTCACTGACTGAAAAATTAATGAAACCCTAATCACTGATTGAAAAAATAATAAGAAAATAAAAATTAATCATTAATTAGTGATTACTAAGTCCAAGAATTTATATAATTCCTTTAAAACTATATGGATAAAGAATGAAAACACACATTCAAAGAAGAAGTAGTCCACAAGAAAACTGCTAAAATATTTAATATAGTTCTAAATTTAACTAAGAGTTTCGAATATATGCCTTCATTTCTGGATACCAAAAATTCTCCTACTTATTTGTCAGACCTAATGCTGGGAAACATCAATAAGTAAAGACTGTCCCAGGTAGAAACAATCTACATGGGTGAGTGTGTGGTTCACTACACTAAAATCAGGGTTAGTTACATGACTGGAGCATGAATTCCAAAGAAGATGAAATGTCTCTCACTATTGATGAGAAGGATAGCATGCAATTTTATTCAGGGTCTTCTCTATGCACTTTTTCTATTCAAGCAGTATATTTAATTCTTGCATGGTTCAAGAAGTCCAAGACACACAGCTGGAAACTAAGCAGCTAGACAGAAACAGTAAAATATCAAAGGTGCACTCAGGTTAGATCACAGCCTTCTATAGAAGATCTTTACAATATGTACGAAAAAAAAATTCTGCTAGGTCAACATTTTTCACTAACTTCAGTGGGACAGCATTTCATCCTGAAAAACTAACATTAGAGGAATATACAGTTCCCTGGTCAGGTAGCCCAAGTTCTATACAGAGATCAATTCCCCATTGGTTACCATACCTTGTTAGACACGCCTCCTAGCCAAGACATCAGTAAAAATGTCTGAAATATTTTACTTACTCTGCCAAAACTGCCAGACTGTATCTCTTTTCCCAAACCTGGCCAATTCTTCACACTGTCCAGCCTCACTCCTCTAAGCCCTAATAGCCATCATCTTAAAAGAGCCAATCCACACCATACCAAATAAATTTATATTTGTATTTTAAAAGCTGATCTCACAAAAACCTCAGATCATTAACAAAAATTAAACACACCGAATACTTCTTCATTAGAGACCACAAAATTTATTCTGATCTAACTATGGAAGAAGCAAAATAAGAATATGTCTACTAAGAGCAAAATTTATCTGACTTAAAGTACCACTAAATTATCCATGAAGCCATGGACAACATTGTAGTGGCAAACTTAAAATTGAGGGGTTTAATTCATTCCAAATAAGGATCCATAGTTGCTACCTTGTCAATAAATTCCGAGGGAATCAGAGTGGGACTGTATATTTCCCAGAGTTATTTTTAGCTGTCATCAGAGAAGGCCATTACTTGGACTGTCAGGCTAGTAAAGGCAACAAAACATGGAGCAGGAGTGTATGGAAACATCACCGTCCCTAACAAAACAGTGCTGCTGTGTGATGAAATGGGCTGGCACATTTTTGGGCACAGGCTTTTGTAGTTGTTGTCCTCCAGCCTATCCACAGTCCATGGAGAGAGATGCTGAGCAGTCAGTGAGTTGCCTGGTGACCAGGGACAGAGTGCAGCACCTCATTGTGCAAAGGTGTGTGGTGCAAACATCTGACATTTGCAGAGGCTGGGATACTGGCAAGCACAGCTGGCTTGTTGCTGGGGCAATGAGTTCACACAAAAGAGGCCATCATGCCAGTGGGCAGGGGAGGGAGGACAGGGAACAGCAGCTGTTCTGCTTCAGCAAAATTTTACAATTCATTAGATAAATGCAAAAAAAAGCATTTTATTTTTGCTCTCAGGGGGGCAAAATTCAATTCTTCCAACACTGCTGAGTAGCTCTAAGATGTGGCACACCTAAACTAATGAAGTCAAGAAAACTGATGCATTTTTTAAAAACCACATTATCTACACTTGGTTAGTGATACTTTGTATCACAGCATAATTACAGACCTATAAAATCTCCATTAAATTCACACCAGTAAACATTTCTTTGAACTGAGTGAAATAAAGCTTTTTGATGTATGCTATTCTCAGCATTTATCATAAATATTAGAAATATATTCAGTAAATTAGATTATAAAAGAGTAGTAATTCCACAAGAATCGAAGTAAGAGGGTGTTAATTGCCTCAGACCAATAAAGGAAAAATTATGGCAGAATCAATTAAAAATATATTAAACAAATGTATTTTAGGTGGCAGCAACCCACCTTCATTTTAGTGTATATTGCCTTGGGCTTTATAAGCTTGCTAGTTTTACATCCAGGTATAGTGGGATATAAAGAGAGAAACTATAGCCATTGCCCTATGGATACCAATATAGGCTAGAAAATAAAACCAGCAAAAAGCAAAAAACCTATAAAATATATTATACACTTTTTGGAGGGGATAGAATTTTTCTTTAGAATCACTCTACATCTTTTCTCTAACCACAAAACATTGACTTTAAGAAAGTCTTCACTAAATAAGAAGCACCAAAATTCCTGTTTCCTAAAGCAATGAATATTTAAAATGCTCCTGGAAGGTCCTGATCAATGACAGGGATCATTTGCAAGTGTCACATCTTTCACAATCCCTTCTGCTTTAGAGACCACAGAACCTTATCTTTTAATTGCTCTATGCTGAAAAAAGGCCTCATGACAAGAACAGTGATCCATTCAGAGTGCTGCTAGCTGTAAAATAGTAAGAACAAAGAGGACTGGATGACTTAGGAAACCTGTCTGAGTTGGGGTTGTTTGTTTTGGTTTTGGGTTTTTTTGTGACTGGGACACAGAAAACATTTGGTTTTGCACTTTTCTTGAACAGACAGAGACAGATGTTTTAATTTCCCGGAGGATGTTAAGTCCATGGACTCATCTTCATTGTACCACAGTCACAAGTTACAGAATTTATAAATTCTGGCAGATCACTCTCTGATATGCTCTCTCCCTTAAAATATTCAAGACATACAAGATGGAACATTAAGAGTTAGTGCAAAGGGAATACCTGGATTCAAAAGGCTCCTCACATACATTTTCATGGTATCAACAACAGATGGCAACATCTAGTTTCCAAATTCTCATTTAAATTAAATTTGAGGAGTTATTTTACTTTTTTTTTAAGCCAAATAACATGACATTTAAAAATCAGAGCAAAAATCATAGGTAAAGATATTATTTGTAAATGTATGAAGATACAAAATTATTTACAGAAGCACACATGCATTCAATTATTAAAGGTCCTGTGACTTTATCCAGTAACAATATATCTGCAAAATCATGATATTGAACACTGAATGCAAGGAAATACTCACAAAAATTTGGCTGTGTTGTTTTATAAAATGCATGGAGGGAAAAACAATCAGTTAAACAACTAGTATATTTCACAAGCTGGAAAAGAGGACACATTTAAGAGAGACACAAGTATTCATGTAAATATTAGAATTTAAAACAGAAAATTCCAACACGAAAACAAAATAAGAAAGATTTAAGCTAGAGTCAACACAAGACTTTCCAGTTTTCTTGAGAGGGAATATGATCATCTCCAAGGACATAGCAGTCTGCACCCTTCTTTCTGCCCCTTCCCTTCTCTTACAAAAAAACAAAGGAACTCCTACTCAAAAAGTGCCAATATATTCTAGTAGTAAATCCTTATAAAAGATGAGGTTATATCTGAAGTCAGTGCATGTTATGCTGCGGAGGTTTTCAGAAGCCTGTGTGAAAAGCTGTGGCTGATGCAGTGGCATGCCAGCCACAGGCTCAGCTGCCAGGTACAACTCCCAGCTCACGAATGATGCACTGGGTGTGGATCACAGAAGACTGATGCCTTCAGGGCAGTATGTGCCCAAGCATTGCTGTGCTACTGTGCTGGCTATTTCATAGGGCAACAAAAGTATCACTTCTAGCACAAGAAAACCATTTCCATTTGTCAAGGAATGCAATTGCACGACAGAAAGGGGTAGACACTACCATAGACAACAATCCAAAGCACTATGATATGTAAAGAAGAAAATGGTTTCCTTGCCACTTAATATAAACACACGGAACCACTGAATTGCTGGGTATGTCCTGTTTCTTACTGATAAGAGAAGGAAGTAAACTCTCTTTTTTGTGTAAAAATATTTTTCCTTCTTGTTCTAAAAAGGAATAATTTTATTTAAATTAAAATAGTTTAAATTTACAAATTGGCCTCAAATATCAACAAGTAGTAGCATTAGGTTTGGCTTAATAACTTCATAAGAACATGTATAAAACATGCTATAACCTAAAAACCAACTCTGCGATAAAATATATATATTAATTGCACATATATAATTCAGTTTCCCAAGTGCAAATATTGCAACAAGATGTTTTATCACTGATTGCTGCTCTAATAATATAACAAATGCCAGCTTGGAAATTAAATATTCACAAGAATACAATTAAAATGAAACCCTCACTCCCAAAATAAATCATAAGAAAACACCCCTGTGACAAACAAAAGAAAATAGTATTCCTGCTGCCTTTGTCCAGTTCTTTTTTTTCCCATATGGCATCATATTTGTCATATGGAGGTTGCAAAAATACCCTTTTAGAGAATAAATTAGAAAAATGAAGCATAAACAATAAAGCCTGCTCAGCAGTCATGTTTTCCAGTGCTCTGTGGGGTAGCTGCAGGAATTTTCCATGCTGTGAGTGTTAATGAGACCCTCCATAGACACCATTAATACATAAAAGCAATCACCTATAATTCACCTTTTCAAATCTGTACTTCTTGAATTCAGTAACGAGAAGTAAAAGAGGCAGAATCACGAAAATACTATCCCCATTTACTGATATACAACCATTAGCCAAAAAGGGGTTGACAACAGAAAAGCTATCACCAGACACAAATGCTTTGATAATCATGACCAGAGTCCAGAAGCACTTGGAGAACACGTACAGTTTTGAAGACTACAAAATTGTCCCTAAACATATGGTTTTCCTGGTAGAAGAAAACATACTTAGAGGAATTACTAATTAGCAAAAACTGGCTGGATTCAAGACGCTTAGAACAGAATGGGTATCTGACCAAACTCTGTAATGAAAGCAATCTGGTATGAAGGAACACACTAATTTTATACAGTTTATTTCCAAGTTGTTGCTTATCTTTTATAACATTTATTTAAGCTAAATTGTGGAAAAAATCAATTTTTTCAACATGGATACCAGTAAAGTTCTGGTTAACAGTTGCCATCATGAGGCAATTGTCACTAACCAGTATCTCACACAAGTACATTTCCAAGGACTTCAGCCAAGGACAGCTTCACCAAACCACAAAGAACTTAAGCTCTTGGTAGGAAGTCCCCCATCACTATTTCATTTCTGAATGGCCAACCCATGGGCAAAGACACGAGTGGGGTCTGTGAGCCCCTGATACTTGATAAATTTTCAAGTGAAAGAATACTAGTTCATTCTTCCAAATGCACAGCTTGCAAAAATGCACTATTTTCTAAATTTAGTGACAGAAACATGAAGTAATAGCATACCTGATAGCTATCTTCACTCTGATCCCAGTTTAAAGTTATTTCTTTGTTTCAGGTACTGGGAAGCTTCTATGCAATTTAAACAAAAACTCAGAAATGAAATGGATTTTTTTTTTAAAAAGACTCACCTCCTCCACAAAATGAACACTATTTTTGATACAAGCTTGCTGTTAGTGATCAATTCTCAGTTGCATTTCTGCTTCTAATGAGGCAAAATAACTCTTGGGTTTCACATAGGTCTCATTAACATCAGCTGATTCAGGCAGGGCAGGTAATCCCTTATCAATGAAGTAATTTTTTTTGTACAGTGCTATCCATTGCCAGATAAAAATACCTTTTTAAATAGTACTACCTCCTGGATGAGCCCAAGCATGTACTTTGGGCTGCAGATCTAAACTGAACATAGCAAATAATATCAAAGATATGCCTCAAAGCCAGTTTTACTAGAGGTTAGTTATGGCCCTTCCCTACTCTTTTTCTGGTTTTGATGCCCATTGGGCCCATTACTGAGCAATTTCAAAGTTATCAAAGACACTTTTATTTTGGTGGCCAGGTTAGCTGCCTGATGGCTTAGTGTGCTGCAAGAGCTCATCCAGCATCTCATGTGAACTGAAGCATTTGAAAGAGAGCAGTAAGTGAATCGGGTGAAGGAAGGCAGTGGCCAGCAGTTAAAAGGGCTTGACTGCTATGAAATTTATTTACACAATGTAATGCACTTACTGAGCACATTTCACTTTCAAAGAAGTGAAAAAACACTGGTTTTACATGAAATTTTCATCCTTAAAAAAAATTACTTTGGAAATACTTATGCAAACACATAACGTAAAATAAGCAATGCACCTCATTAATAGCCCTTCCTAAAGAAAAAAAACACATGATGATGGAAAAATTTGAGAATGGCAATTTATATGAGATAAATGATTTATAAATGTGACTTGCTAGAAGGGACTGGGAGGAGCATTGTGGCAGCAGCCATTTCCATCTAAGACTAAAATTCATTTTCCTTCCAGTTTTATAGTGGAAAATTACCTGGAAGGAATCACATACTGACACTTGGTAGTTTCAGTGAGCAGTTCATATAATTGAAAGATCATTTCCTCTCATCTTAATTCCATCAAATAACTTAGGAAAAAAGTAAATTCTATCACTGTTCATGTACCCAAACATCAGTAGCTGAACTGCAGTTTTCAAAGGCAGAAGGCTTTATGCACTATCCTGGTGGCATGTAACAACACTGCATCAATTAGTATTGTAATCTATATCATCTACTACATCTTTCTCAGTTACTTTTTTTTATCTCTCTCTCTCCTCTCTATTTTTAATGAAAAAGTGAAATACAGCTAGTGCCTGCCAGACAGGAAATTAGCTCAACACTGAGGACAAGTAAAATTGCACTAACACTTACTATAAAGAACATAGCTATTTTCTGAGTTTTGCTTATTGCTTTTCTACTGTGCTGCATAGACACTTGACTAAACCAATAAATAAACAAATTTTAAAACAACCTGATCCAGAGGACAGAAAACGCAAATGCCCAGCAAACTCAAGGGAAAAAATCTCACAATATTTCAATTTAGATATGTCTGCTTCAAACTTCCACTTCAAAACACTTGAATTACTGTCAGCATCAGCACTACAACTGTTATTATCATGAGAAACTCATTGCCATAGGATGTTTTATAGAACAAAAGTCTTAAGAGGTACAAAAGGAGTCACCAGAATTGTTGGAGGGTGGATAATGAATAATTTGGAGGTATTAAACAAAACAATACAAATGTAACTTGTGACTCAGACAGTCCCTGAAAGCCTATCTTTTGGAAGTGAGATTCACCAGGGGAAGAAACACATAAGACTTCTTCCATATGTTGCAGTTTGGGCAGATTGATGTGAGTTTGTTTTGTTCTTAAATACTGTTCATGCCTTTATTCTGTTAAAAAAGTTCCTTATTTCTTAAAATTCATCTACTGAAGGGAAAAAATAAACATGAACCCCAAAAAATGCAACATCTGCAATGCTTTCTTCCTTATTTATGTTGGGTTTTCATTGATTGTTAGTGATATGGTACAAATAAATGGGGCATTCTGATAGCAGTCGACTTTTTTCCCTTGAAACAGACTCAGTAAATAATGTTCCACATATTGTGACACCAAAAGCACTGGTGCTCTTTGTCTGTTGTAATACTGCTTCAAAGAATTATATTCAAACATCAAAGGCTGTAGTTCTCAACCCAAATTTTGCAGAGATATAAACTGCTACGGTAGATTAATCTCAGTATGTCAAGTTATATACATGAATCATTAGGTCATATAATGGACATTTCTACATACCAGCTTTCAGTGAGATGTGTGTGCTGATAATCTTTTTTTCCTTGCAAATACCCCCTGAATTTATTTGAACTCATTTATTGCTAATATGCCAAAATAAAGTATTACATTAGAATCAGCAACTTTATGCTAAATTACATATTTATTTAATGCCTATGGAACTATATTTCTTGTGTTCCAAGAAAATATATTGGGATGTGTTTCTCAGGACATCAGTCCTGGTATATAATATAGAGTTTATAGTTTGCAATGACTTTCCATTTAAATTATGGCTTCTGTGATGGCTGTGACCTACTATATAGTGTGTTCCTAATTGTCTGATTTGTCTCTCCAAGTAGAGTGAGTCAGATAAAATTATATGGAGCTAGAAGAGTATGCCATCATAGTAGCCAAGTGAGCATTGAGGGACAGAAGGTCTCAAGGCAGAAAGGTATGGCAGAGCAGAGCACGTCAAGGGAGCAGGACACATGCAACCAGGCATCAGAGAAGAAAGAAAATTAGTAAGGATTAGAGGCATTGAATGAAAATTTTCTTAATCCCAGAAGGTCAAAGAGTAGTTGAAACCAGCCATGAATGATGGACCTATTTGCAAGACTCACTGTACATAGAAAGAGTAATATTGAAACCTTGTTTATGTTGTTTTGCCTAAGCTAGCTATGTGGTGTGTTTGGGCTTTCTTTTTCTTTTTCAGAAAAATAATTAACCAGTATATGCTGGATTTATGATTTTAAAAAGCTTTTTGTCATTTGCAGGAGCACTTTATAAAGAGAAGGTCAAGGTAAATTCTCTACAAAGTTCTTGCCTTCTTCGGGAAGCACAGGAGCTCACTAGAATTCTGCATCAAGCCTCATTTTATTAATAGTTCGGTGTTATATTTTATACCTTTTGTAGATTTGCAATTTCTAGATTTACACAATTTTTGGATATGTGATTTATATAAGGATTGAGAAAAATATATAAGGATAATTTTATAGGTCTGTAAAAGTTCTGACAAATCTTCTTGAGGTAGATGAGAAAAGACTTTTAAAATTTATTTGATACATAATATTTGTGCCAGCTATTTACCAGGGAGCATGATTTTCAGTTTATATTAAATTTCTTCTTTGTGCAGAATTTGCACAGTAGGGATTATGTCTCTATCTGATTTATTGGATCAATGCTGAGTGACAAGAAAAGACAACATATATTCCTCCAAATTTCTATTATATTCAAATGAAGTATTATAAAAAAAGTCATTACTATGAGTAAGGTTATGATTACTCTTCCCAGATAAGATAACATTCAAATGGAGAAGACACAATACAAATGACACTTGAAAGCTAAACAGAGGGGCAACAGTCACCTACACATAGAACTCAAAAAAGTACATAGCAAACAGCATCTCAAAATTACAAATGTATATGTATATCTGGTGTTCACTGAATAACTAGAGCAAAGTATGAGTACAGGTCAAATTTTTAGCTCTAAAGGAAGAGTTTACTTCAAAGTGAATCTGAACCTACAAGGGCATAATCTGGGAAAATAGGTTAAGAACAGGCAGCATTACTATATTTAGGCATAAAGGAAATCTAGGAATATGCACACATGTGAATCCCAACAGAAAGAGGCCAATGGCAAAAAATAAGATAAAATAAAGAGAACATACAGATAAAATAAATTATTTGTCAGTAAGTGAAATGATTGAGAACCAGAATGATCAAAAAAGCTCTAAAAATACTTCTGTAACAGAATAAACTATAAGTTAGAAAGGCAAATGATATTTTTTTCCATTATTTCCATTAATGGTAGAAAGGGCTAAAAAAGGGAGCAATTTATCTATCACACTGAAATTTTGCGAACTGTGCTTATTGTTCACAAAATGCTCAAAAATTAAAAACAGTTGCCTAGACATTTATATTGTCACTAGAATGCTTATAAACTTACTGAAATAACAAAATAATCTTGAAGGCTCTCAGGTCAGATGACACGAACTTCTAGTTTTGAGGTCAGTCTCATGCATTTATCTGTAGATTTTGGTTCTAGGCCTGTTTTGCTTTCATACCTGCTTTCCTTGAATTTTCCTATTAGTTCTTTAATTTGGCTGATTTGGTGCCCAGGTTTAACAGAGTAAGTCACCACACAATTACATAATTTTTCCTACCTGTCTGCCAGTCTCCTGTCCAATTTGAAAGGAAAAAAAATCTGTTTTACCAACTCCAATGTAGCATAGTTTAAGAAAATAAGTATTGTTCACCTAAACTAGTATTCTGTCTGACAACAGCCAAAAATGTTTAGAGAAAAGCATAACAGGGTAGCTGTGTATTCAAACTACATTAGAAAATTTTTGCAGTTTCAGGCAACTTTTAGTCTGAAGAAAAAGTGACATAAGCCAAAATTGACATATCAATAGATAGATAGATAGATAGATAGATAGATAGCATTTGATTCATGAAGTAAAAAAGGAATCAACTCTTATATGATTGCATTGCCTACCTTCACAGATCTACCTGTCTGAAAATTTTCTTTTAATTTGTTGAACAATTTTCACCTAATTTAGCAGAGGAATAAGAAATATGAATGTATTAAGTTTCACGGTGTTAAGCTTTAGCAAATGTAAGGAAAATCAGAAGCAGGGGAAATTAAATACCCTCATAGGAGAAGGCTATAGAATAACTAGAATCATTCCATGTTCCACATGGATTTTGCTGGGGCCACAGGAGCCATATCATAGTTCCACCCCTTTGGGTTGGAATTCCCAGCGTGGTGGTGGGTATTATACAATGTGTTAATGGAAACTAGAAGAATTATAGCAGTTACAAAGCAGAGGCAACCAGGAAGAGACATGAAGTTACTGCTGTGGGAGATGGCAGAGAAAAGAATTCAGAATAACTCCAAGGAGAAGCATAATGTAGGAAAACAGGGAGGAAGCAGTCTAGAGGGGTATATCCTAACTTTGCAGGAAACCTGGCTTCTAGCTCTGTGTGACACGTCAGTGCAAAAAACCCCAAAGACCTTCCACATAATTCAAAGCGGAAAAAGTAGAAGACATCAGCGTTGAAAGGAGAAGGGAAGGACAGCAAAATACAATGTAGCAATGGCAAAATGGACAAAGCAAGAAGTCTATACTATGGGACAGTTTGAGAGACACATTCCTCTACTATTTGAACAGAAAGTCCAGAAATTTAAGTAGGTGTAAAAGTACTTAAAAGGCAAATTCTTCAAGTTTAAATTTTAGCACTACTTCCTGACAATTTTCAAAATAACCAAAGAAAAGTCAAAAGCCTTAAATAGCAGCTAAAATAACAAATTTTCCCCATATTATGTTGTTCAATAACTACCTGTCTTCCCCAGCATAAAACACAACTGTAGCCCTAATTGGCTCCTCTGGCCACTCGTGGAAACCCTGTGTGGCGCCTACATACTGCCAGACCATACTGGAACATATTTGTTCCTAGGTTTCAGTACTACAGAGAAGCTGGGAAACCCAAGGCTGAAGCAGAATCAAAAATTGTTGTTCACTCCAAAACTCAGAATTTGGATAGAAACTCCTTGATGGGCATTGCCTGTCAAAGGCATGAGAGGCTTGCAGCTGAAAAAAGAGAGCACAAACCCTCTGCTTTGACAAACAGAAAGTTATGCTTAACGCAGTTCTTTTTCTAGAGCATTCATTAAAAAAGGCTAAGAAATGAACAATTAATTACTTGAAAAAGCACCTTGAAGGAAAGGATAGTCATCCTGTCTCTCAAGACACGAAGAACCAAACTTTGCTATATTGGGCAGTTCATACACAATGGTAGACTCTTTTCCATTATGTGTTCCATCTAAACCAGTGTCCGCCTACCCATCACTATTCTGTTTTCTTTCTTTTTCCTTGTCTGTCAACACGTCTTCATTATGGCTCAGTCAAGGTATGTGGGTACTCAAAGAGTTAAAAATATTCAATGGATTAGTTCAGCTGGTGGTATTAATGACTATATTAATTTCAGGACCTCACCTTAGACATAAACCCCTTGCAAGACATAAAATGTCACTAGTCTATCCTTTAAGTAATCCAGCTCCATCAGGAAACGGGATAGTAGTTTTAATAAAATGGGACTCATAAGTTTTTATTACTTTTACGGTGAATGCTTTTCAATTTTATTGGCTCTTGGAAGGAGTAATTTAGTTTCTCTATTTAAACATGACTTTTTATCCTTCACAACTTGCAGGTTTCTATGTTATGTTTCTAACATTATAAATATAAATGCAGATACTGAGGTTTTAATAAAAGTATGAAGTCCTTTTCACTGATATATACAACCTAGGATTATGAAAATCACAGGAAAAGGAAAAAAATAATTAATCACTTTTCTAGGCTGACACAGCTAACAGCATTTTTGAGAATGAATGAATGGAAGCATTATAAAATGGTTATCAGTGATCACATTGAGTTAAGTAATATATACTGTTACGCACTGATTTCAGTGCTTTTCACAGTCCTTGAATCTTCATGGAAAAAGAATTCAAATATGTTCTTTACATATTAATATCATGGCCCTAACTAACATCAGTGAGAGTGTTACCATCAGATCACCAAGAGGTGTGATACCAATCAGGTGATACTGATTTCAAGAGGAAGAAAAGAATTAATTTTTTGTTCTATGATTTTTTTTCTTTTTTCACCATGGCTTAAATAGTTAAGCATCAGAAATTTAAAAATAATATTCCTGAAATCTGTTAAATTCTTCTTTACAGTTTTAGAGCAGACAGGAAAGATATGCTCAGATAACTGATAACTCAGATAACTGTGTTTTGTTCTTCTCTGATTTTATCTGCGACTGGAAAAATGGAAAAAGAACAGTGTATATAGAACCATGAGAAATCTTTAATAAGTAATGAAATTCTGGCATCATCAACAAACAATTGACTGAAGTAGATTGGCGACCTGAAATTCTATTTATTAAGTTAGCTGAGGTAAAGATGACAAAACTGTCCTGGTATAAAAAACTTTTCTCTTCGCTTGCACTTTCCTGTTTATCAGAGTGACATGATATCAGGAAAGTGTTTATAATAAGGTGAAGAAAGGTTTACCAAGAGCTTAAGCTTTAGCTGTAAAAAAATAAACAAAAATTTCTTTTATTCACTTAGTTATAACTAAAGGGGTGATGTTACAAAGAAACAGAAACTTGCAATAATGGCATGCATCCCACTATTTCTGCAGCACTGAGGTGGTAATAGACTGGCTGGCTAAAGACATAAATTAGACCTGCCTTCACAACTACATGAGTTATAAGAGAGGCTGTCAATGGAAGCTGATGCATCATTGCCTGCCACCCCTGAAATAATAGTGAGCAGAGACTTGTGTAACTACCATACAACACATCAAAATACTCTGGCATTCACATACGGCACAAGAGCAGATAATAGTTTGAAAAACTCTCAATATCTGGTTGTGAGCTAAAAAGTACGTATAAAAGAAAATTATTGCGATCAAAATTTAGTAAAGCTTCCTTTTGGATGTGACATAAAAATCTCAAATTTCATCCTTTTTTTTTTTTAACTGTAGCTGGCTGCAACAAATTTGAGGTTGCTAACATGTTAGCATTATGTTAGCATTACTAAAATAATTAAGCTTGGGAGCATTAGAGTTTTTTAAATTAGCTCTCTCAAAGAAAGTACCATTATAATCACCTAATTACCCTTTGATGTAGCTTTATTCATAAATGCTTTAAACATTCATTGCCTTACTACTGGGGGCTATGCCTCAGTTTATATACTCCACGAGAAAATAAAGTTACTATTATGCACTGAAGAACATATGTGAACAGAAAATGTCAGAATGCTGAATGCTGCAATTTTAAGTCTATATTTTTCTTTCACGACTTTATAAGGCTTAAAGAAATAAACTAACTTGTCCATTTAAATGAAATATTTTAAAAATAGCTTTGTTTTTTCAGTTTATGTAATTTACACTGTCTACACCTGGTTCTTAAAGCCTAGCATAACACCACTTCTCAAATAAACAGTTGAGCTATAAAACTGTTAATGAGTAGATTGTATTTTAAGATTTCTCTTAAATTTAATAAATTAGTCTTTCAGCAAAACCACTTCTTTAAAAGCCTTTTAGCAATTTTTAAGGATTGTTGGTGTATCTCCCCAGGTCAAAGAACATTGGGCTGCAGTGTGAGACAGCACAGCCACCGAAGGGTATCTATCAGCAGTGAAAATGCAGAACACATTAGCTGCAAGCCTGCTGCAGACTCAGTACACAGCAAGGATGTTGGTCAAAAACAAAACATGTGCCAGCATGTTTTTATTAATATTGCTACTTTCAGCAAATCCAGAAAAGCCTGAAAGAACTCTGTTTATCAGTGCAGCAATCAGACCTTCATAGGACCTCATGTCCTAAGAGGGCAAGTTTTATATAATCTCATTTGGCTGGATGGAGACTTCACTTTTTAGGTTCATAGCATGGATTTCCATGGATTAACATGCAGCGTGCATCTGTTTCAAACTAAGAACACAAACAAATACATTCAAATAAGTAGTTTAGCACTAAGTTTCTCTTTTTAAAGAGTACATCAAATAATATCTTTATGATCCTATAATTTTACACAGCATGATCATTTTTTTATATTAAATCTATTTCTGAGGGGGGTTTTCATAAATATTAAATACTGCTGATAATCATACTGAACTGAGATACCAATAGAGGCTAGAATAATTTAAATATTGTGATTTAAGTTTAATAATTAGATTCACTATAACTATTTTTTTTTTAAATGTCATCCAAATGAGAATTAGCTTTGGTTTAAAAAGAACTTTCTTTCTAACTGGTAGATAAAACTAGGGAAATCTTCCTAACTAACAGATATTTTAGGACAGATTTTTTTCTTGTTCTCAGATCATCCCTCATTATATCAGACTTGAACTTTGCTCACAAAATATTTGCCTTTTTTTTCTTATTTCTTTAGTTTTCATCAAAATCCTACTAATGACCATTACTTCCCCATTCCTAGAATTTTGGCAGAATTCATTCTTGCTTCTGATATCCACATTATTTTGCAATAAAATGGCCTCATCTGCATTTTATATTTTATATCTGCACCACTCTTGTGCCTTGATACTAACAGCATATTTTAAAACTATGGAGGCTACCAGATAAACCTCACAATCAAAACTAGGCAAGTACTTTTTCTTACTGGCTGTCCTAGTAGAAGGCCCTCCCCAGGAAACATCTGGTCCAAAAGATACATCCTAAAAATATCAGTATTATCAGGTTTGGAAGAACATAAACAAAAATTAATGCCTAATAATGTCGTATCTACTATACTTCTGAAATTTAACTCTGAGGACAGAAGAATAACCCAAGTTTTATTAGCATTAGAAGTAAGAGACAGAACTGTGACTTGCAAACAGACTTATAATGTAGCTGATTTTAAGATTCCATTAAAATACATTTTTACTATAAATGCCTTTTCTATGTAATCCAATTTTACTCATTACATATATTCTACATAAAGGAAGGCAAACATTTCACTGTAATCAAAGAACATGTCAAATTTTAAAAAGGCCTATCAGAAAAAAAGTTACTCAGAAGTTAATTCAACTTCAAAATGCTTAACTAAAACATCTGATAGCCAAACACTTAAAAAGCTAATCTGAAAATATATATGGAGTCCATGAAGTAATACGATTTTCTGGTTTGTCATTTTAATAGAAATATATATATTTTTACCTTAATAGGGACCAATCTTCTGCCATTTTGATTTATATCAAGCTCTTTTAATATTGGTAATTCCAACTGAGAGGCAAGTAAAGCAAGTCAAAATGACAAAAGATACTTATGAAATATGATTCTTGTACGGTAATTATGTAATTTTTATATGAAATTAAAGAAATAAGATGGACAAATATAAAGAGCATTTCAAATTATTAGATCAATGAAAGCATTTCCTCACCAATTTACCATGACGCCTGAAAAACTAATCTGGACCTACTCCATGAATGTACAAGTCTTTTCTTAATTTGACAGTATCTTCAAAAAAGTTGTTTGGATGTAGCAGGAACAAGTTGTTGACACATTCTGACTTTGAGTTTTCAAACAGAATAACAAAATAAAATCAATAATAAACTACATTTTCTAAAGAGCCCTGGTTGTAGGCAATATTGCTAGCAAAAAAAGAAATAAATATATATATTATGATATTTACTCCAGATATGTAAGCAAACCAAGTATTCTGAAAGTTTTGGTCTCCACAGTTTCATCTCTTAATGAAATCAAAAGCAATCAAAAGCAAACATTTGTCAATGTTCTGTCACTTCTCTATTTTAATATAGAATTTTAAGGAATCCAATATTCTGTCTTATGTTTTAATTACCCAGCTGAGACAGAAAAGCTTATATGCACATCCATTTACATTCAATCCATCTACCTGCCAAAATGCTTCATGCATTTCTCATGAGAGAGAAACGCAGGTCTTTTGAGGCTATGACTATAAGGTTTATATGCTCTACTGTATTTCCTAAATTCTGAGAAACAATGAGAGGTGATTCTTCCATCAACACATCAATAGTTATCAGAACTTAAAAAGTAACTCCCTTTTGAAAACAAAATGGAAAGGTTTTGGTTTTTTTTTTAAATCTTATAACTTACAAGCCACTATATCTCTATTCAGCTAGACTTCTGATACACATTCCAATCCATGAATGAGGACAAAAACCTATAATTAAACAATTTCATTGGGAGTCAAGATCTTCTATGTATAAATGCCTGAAAACTGTCAAATTTTGCTGACTAAGGTGCATGGAACAGAAAATAAAAGTCCTTTCTTAGCTGTATGAGATGTGAATGCAAGATTAGATGTGTCTTTTTAATTTAATTTTCTTTGCCATCATATAGAGAGAGACAGAAAATTGAAGATTAAGAAATATCTTTTTTAACTCAGACTTTTAAATAAGTATTCAAAAGACATATGAACACAAAAAAATAATTTCCTGAATTATTTTTCTAAAACTCATTGTACAATGTCTATGCAATGCATCCTTAAGAGATTACTTTGTTTCTAAAATTAAACTACAGGTAACTGAAATACCTGGAGAGAACACAAATGCCATAGTTAATCATGGGTTTGCCTGGGATGAAGAGAATCTTGTGACTGAAATTTAGCTCATTTTACAGCTGTGTGTGGTTTTCTTCTTGATTAATTGAACTGGGAAAGGCAGTACATTGCAGGGCATTTAAAATCACCTACATTAACTATCTATTCCAAACTGAACTTTGAGTGAGTCCTTCCTCTTTATAAAGCAAACCTGGATGATTTTCCTAGACTGCTTTGGTCATTAATACACATTCAACTGGAAAAGGAATAGAGATGACAGAATTTCTTGGCTACTGATAAAAAACACACTATTTTTGTTAAAATGTCAAAACAAGCAACAAGGCCACACAAGCAGACTCACAAGTTCTGCTACCCCTGTCTCCTTCATATAGGTTTGACCTTCCAGAAGCATTTCCATGGACACAGCCAGCTCTGATGGAGTCTGTGTCACCTTGTGTCCTGCAGGAGTGGGGGGTCCCTCCTTGTCTGCCCTTGTACTGACTGCAGCTCATTCATGATTCCCAACTTACCCCATGGGGCTCTCTTTAGATGCCTAAGGTGGTCTACTTCGACCAATAACCAAAAGAATATATTTGCTTTCAATGGGATGCATCATGTTTACATTTATGCATCAGTTTAGAGTTATACTAGATATGCAATGCCTGACCAAGTATAAGTAATGGTTGAGGTTGCAGTATAACCTATAACTCATTAAACTGTAAAACAAATGGTTGGAGTTGTTTAATATTTTTATCAATTTTCCTGCCTTTATCACTTTCAGTATTAAGACTTTCATAAAAACTTGCCATTGTAATTCAGTGATTTGTCCATTTTCATTAAATCCACACAAAACATCCAATTTCCCCCTCCCTCCTATTAGTAAAAGTAGTCACAACTAATTGACAGCTTTTTTCCATGCTGTTTGTGCTTCTGCAAACTTTATATTAAGTGGAGATTGTCCTTATCTACCTCACTGAGGTTATCTACAAGCTCTGGGCTATTTGTGTTACAGACAACCACCACAAACACTCTCCTGATGGATTGTCCAGATGGATCATCTGGGATTGTCCTGATGGATCATTTGGGACCTCCTTGAGAGAGCCAAGGGCAAGCTGCCAGATAAAAATCAGCAGCAATTGATTTCCACAGAATCTTGAAAATCAGAGACATACATCTCACTTGTCTCTTCAGATGCACAACTACAGATTCTCCTACTGTGCACTGCAAAAGAAAATACCCATGGTGGTCCCACTCAAAACTTAAAAGAACCATGAACTGCTATATTTTATCTTTGAAAACAATAGCATGCTGTATTATCAGTTGTTCCAACACACCAGTATGTATTTTAATTGAAGGTGATGGCATATTAAGGGTTTGACCTTTGTAAATGGAGTATTTCAAGTTGGGGATCATTCACACCACCTACTTTCTATGCTTCATTTGCATATGCATCCCAGGTTTCCTATATAGCCACTGAAGCACAGTTCCTTCTGTTTTAAGCAATATAGTCACATTTATTATCAAGCCAAATGCATTTGGCCTTTACATGGGTGTTGTGGGAGAACAGGAAGAACTCTAAAAGTGAACAAAATGGCCAAATGGTATTGCCTTGGAGACACTAAAGTTACAGCAGAAGGAGGCAAACTTGTAGCAGCATTTCCTCACACAGTGACAAGCAGCATGGCAAGATAAATAAGTACTCAGGAAAAACTAATTTTCGGAAACTGAAATTCTAGAGGGTGTGCCCAAATAAGATGTTGCCTGGCACTACACTATTAGCAGAGTCTGAATCTGCATAATTTAGACATTAAAAATCATACTGTTAATTCTATCAAAACCAGAAAGACTGCAGGCAAATAAATGTTAAGCTCTGCCTATGCACTTGTAATTTTTCTAAGTAATCCAGACATTTTTACAGCTTATTTCATAGTACTGTAGGAGTCTAACAAGTTCTGTGCTGTGGCATTAAAACAACTCTAGTAACTGTTGAGACTGTTAAAAATACTAATAACACCCACACACCAGAGAAGATTCAACCTGCCTGTAAAACCTAGAAAGTAGTTCACTCCTGTTCTTAAAAACTAAAAGCAATAATAACAGAAAAGAAAGAAGTTTCTTGGATTTTTTCTATCTTGAAATATATTCACATTATTTTTCCTAATATGCAAGAAAGGAAACTAAATTATTAAAAAGAAAAAAGGTGCATGGAAAGTCGAGACAAAAATTTGAAATTGAAACACTTAAAGGTATTACTATGTAAAAGTGCTATTCTACCAAAATAATAAAATACAGATAAAAAATGCTTCAAGTTGTAGACATTTCATTATCTTTGTATCTGAGAATGTACTATCCCTGCAATGGCTGTTCCTGCATATGATATCATTCTTTTATTAGCTTAAATGCCAAAGTTTACAAAAATAAAATCATGAAAATAAATTCAGAAATCCATTCAGCTACAGGCACAAACAAAATATATTCTCTTCTGTTAAGGTGTTTTCTGTTTAACAATGGCTTTAATAATATCATCAAAAGAGATGAATTCAACTAATTGTGCATGCGTGACATTGACATAATACCTTCTATTATAAATAGAAATCACATGTGGGCAACTGTAACAGCTCTAGATGAAAAAAAAAAAAGCCAAACTGGTCCCCCATGGAGGATGGAAATCAGCACTAATTGAAGTTACACACAAAAAGGAACCATATGTGAAGGCTCAGACAGAAAGCTGCATGGAGAGGTTTCTAACACATATTATGGTAATATTGGTGCAATATTTAAATATTATAAATATGGGATCCAGGAGATTACTTATATTATCCAGGAAATATAAGGTAGCATGGGAATCAACTGAGATAAGAAATAGCCAACATGCTATTAAGAGGTCTCTTAGATCTATTTCTACTGTGATTGTAGAAGTTTAATAATTATTACCCTGAATCAATGTTCACAATAATTAAGGGAATTAAGGAAAAGGTTCTTCAAAACATTCAGCACATTTGCACAATGCAAGCATGCTAGGTACCTAATTTGGATATGGGCATGAAAAGCTTTAAGTGGCCAAGTGAGAGCCTAAGACACACCCAAAGTTCAATATGCCACTGTGACAGGTCTGTGTTACACACTTTGGAATCCTCCAAATGGCTAAAAAGCTGAAACACTTTCAGCGTGGATGTTGAGTTTAGCTGATGAGCACCAGTCAGTGTATTGAGAGGTTACTAGGGCAGTGAGAAGCATTAACAATGGTGATTTCTTAGTAGAAAGTGTCAGGACTGACTGGTTTTGTAACTGGGCTTAGGAAATTAGACGGATGATGTAGCTCCCATAATTGTGGTCGTTATCAAACAATTGCAAAAATCTGAGTTCAAATTTGTAGTAAAGCAAGGAATACAGATCCCTGTGTAAAGAACATAAACATGCCTAAAATATCGTGGAATAATATGTAACATTACAGTACAGTTCAAGAATGTATTTATGACAATAAATAAATATGAAAATGCCATTAGTGTCACCATAAACCTATTCATTAACACAAGTTCTGTGTGAGATAGTCAAAGATTTATTGCTACTATTTCCATATTTCTTAACTTAGCTGCACCGGGAAGAAAAATCCTACCATTAAAATAACAATATTGCTTAAATAATCATGGGTCTCCACTGTTCATATTCTTACAAAATTATTAGAAGACTAAATCTGCATTAAAAAAAAATGCACAGAAAGTGAATTTTTCATCTGTCAAGTTATTGTTTATATTAACACCTTATAGGAGCCTAGGAAAATAAATAGAAAACTTAAAATAATGGAAAAAGAACTGAGAATTTTGAAAACATGTTGAAACTTATATATAATTGCTAGAGAACTATAGAGCAGAAAGTTAAGCCAGACAACATGTAAGTTATATTCCATAGTACAAGGAAAATACAATTCTAAAGAATTCACTGTCAAAAACTTAGTAATTAAATTTTGCGATCTTCTCACTAATTAAATTGGAGAAATTGACAGAGGTGATCCCAGGTAATTTTTATTTTCTGTTGCCAGGTACTTTATAAAATAGATATGAATGATAAAAGAGAGCAATAATCACACCAAAGTCCCATACCACAGTAAGAGAAAGGAGTATGCCCCTGTCCTTTTTTTGACATCAGGAAATGAGAAAAGAATATAATAATATAAACCTATCTGAGAAAAGATAGTAAACTTTTTACATCAACAGATTCAAAGACCTATTAAAATGAAATTGGTCTTACTCAGCTGTCACTATCCATACTGGACAGTGAAGAAACTGAAGTAAAATATGAGTTGTCTATGGAGTTTCACAATGACATTAAGGAAGAAAGGAAAACCAAGATTCAGAACTTGCTCATCTCAAGCCCTACTCCACCAGAGCATTCTGCACATCTCATCTTACCACAGAAGAGACAAAGACCTTTACTGTATACTAAAATACATTTTAAAATTATGCATAAAAGAAGTCTGACAACTAAATATCATGGATATTTAGTATCTATGATATTCAGTAGAAAGTAAATATTTGTTGTTGCCTTCAATGAGCACCATGTGATTCAGACTGCATGGATAAAATAGAAGTATATAATATTCAGAATGAATTCCTGCTTTGACTATGATTAGTCATAACCACATTTAACTATTTTGTAAGATAGTAACACTAAAAAAATTAAAATAATGTCTGTAATGTGTAATTTAAATAGGAAAAATCCCTTCTTGTACCACATAAATAACAGAGCAATTTCTTTTTCAAAGTTCATAGCAGGTTTTTCTAAAACTAGCCTGTTTTTTTTCACAATAATAGATTTTTCTCGATATAACATATTTGCCTAATTAATAACAAGGAGCATTCTGTGAGTCTGTGAAAAACCCAAGACACAATTCCTCTGAAATCCTCTACATTGGATTTTATACTTTCTATTTAAATGTTACATCCCACTGTGAGCCAAGCTATGGGTGCTTGCTAATTTCTCTAAAGCACCCTGACTGAAACTCATCATTACTCTAAGTCCACTTTTCAGGGAGGAATAATTCAATCATTTTATATTTTTAGAGCTCTGGATCAATTCAAACACGTAATAAGAACAACTTTAAAATGTATTCTTCCTTCAATTAAGAAGAAAAAAACATAATTGACAACATTTCTTATACTACCACTGAAGAAACAGAAGTATATGTGGGCTTAGATAAAAGAAATCCCCATCTGTTTCCTCTCATGCTTCAAATCAGAAGACACAACCTTTAGTAAAGGAGCCATAAATACAGAAAAGTTATTGGTACTCTGTTACAAAAAAAAATTTTTTCTTCTGATAGGATGATGATAAATTAGAGCCTGGTCCCTCAGCCTCGTTCTTCTCACTTTGCACTGACTATGAACACTTTCTACCACACAGAGCTTATAAAGTTGTCTACTGATAACTCAAAAACCTACCTGTTGCACCAACTTATTTGCTATACCTGGCTAATATCTCTACTTAGGCATGTCACTGTCACTTTAAATACATTAGTTTCCCCTCTTCACTTTCAAATTTTCTGCCCTTTTTCCCATCACTATTACAACTATTATTATCTTAATATTTCAAGACTATAGACTACATTTTTTCTTCTCCCTCCCCTCATTAGTTATCCAAAAATATCTCTCTAGTACCTATCATTTTATTTCCATACACATTTCAGCTAGCACTGACATTCACCAACTCATCACTTCTATTAATAGGGCCTTTTTCTGGCCCTGAGCTATTCTCTCACCAATACTTTCTGTCTCAGTGACAATTTTTATACAAGGACATTGTTGTCAAACCACTCTGTTTGGTGACACTTTCTATGCTGCCATTTCAAAATTTAGACTAAGAACACTGTCATAAAATTTTTGAAAAGACTGTGTTTTGTCTGCTTTCCTGAGCCCAATTCTTCACCATCCAATCCACCATAGGTTGTCCACATATTCTTAAAATCCCTTTTGTTAAGCTCGTCCATCAAAGGTCTCTTTTGTTAACACCTACCTTCAGCCCACATAAAACCAGTCAGGTGATTCATTCTGACAAGTATATGCACTTACATCCAGCTCTACTTACTCACATCCATGTGCAATCCGACATGGCTGCTGAGGTGGTTTATATCAGGAATGCAACCTGAGCTATATGAAATGCAATACGGCAGAATATGCTCTTTTTAGCTCAACTTAGTTCACTCATACCATTTGCAGTGATTATAGTATTTGTCCACTCTTGTACCCGTGTTCTACATGTTCATATATGATGCATGACAGAATTTCATAGCTTCTCAACTACTGAAATACTGTACTATAAACTAAGTGCAGCTAATAAGCAATGTCTATAATCACTAGGTAATTTGGTTAAAGGACTATTTCTTCTGACTAGATACTACTCTGCTTGCTACATCTGATACTCATCCTCAGCTCAACAAATAGATTTATATTAATGGCTTTCTCAATTATTTTTTCCTAAATGCAGTGTTCTGCAGTGGAGATATTTGATATTGTCCCCACACTTGCATCTGTTCATCTGATCAGATTTGAGACAAGAACTGTGTCTCGTTTGTTTTCTAAATGAGCCCCATACAAATTATATGCATCAAACTCATTAGCTCGTTCATCAATAAAGGGTTCTGGTATTCCATTACTCTAGGATTTTATATAAGAATTAGACTGTATACTACTGTTTGCTATCCTTCTATATATTATTTGGAGTCTTTTCCTGATCAAAAATAGACCAAATACAAAGAAACTCAAAATATGAACATGCCATCTATCAAACATGCACAATTTCCTACTTATATGAAAATATTTAGAGCTTCCTATACTGTGGGAATAATTCAGTTCAGTATTTATCATTGGGATAGTTATAAAAATACATCTAAACAAAGTCTTGTTCAGACTGTTCAGTATGATTGGCTGTGTACAGAAATTACACAGCTCAGAACTAGATAGCTCTAGAATAGAACTACCATACATCTGCAGATGTTGCTCAACCCATTACACAACCTGCAGAAGGTAGCTTGGGAAAAGGCAGGAATTACATTATCATGCTGTCAGCACCTCAGCAATCTCCACCACAGAACTATGGAGTTTCAGTTTATTTTTAAGAAACATAGTGAAAAGTCTACACTGAAATGTAGAGCAAATTTCTATAACAAAGCAAAAGAAATAACTGTAAAATTTATAAATGAAAATGTAAAGGACATTTCCTGCAGCTGGTACAGATAACACATTAAATTTTAAAGGGCCTACTGCTGAATGTGAAATATGAGTATTAGGTGACCGGAGCATGGAAAATGCCCTTAACCAATCTATGAAATGGCTTTTCTCTCCAGATCATGAAGAAATATACACTGAAAGAGCTGTGAATCATGGAGTTGAATAAGAAAAAAATGGGAAAAAGAACAAAAAAAAAATGGACTAGTAGTTTCTTTTACCATAAACTTTCCTGAATATGCTTTAGGGAAATAGAGACAGCTACAACACAGGAGAACAAGGACAAGTGTGGGCTCCTCAGTGAGGGTTCAGCTGAGCAATAAGTCAGTCCCTTTAAGAAGCTATGAGCTTAACGTACAGATGAAGTATATCAGCAAGGAGACAAATCCAATCTCCTCAGAGATTATTTATGACGAAGTGCACCTAAGTGAGGCCCAATTTGTTCGTGGAATTGTAGTCATTTCATTTCAACTAAACAACAAATGAATCTGCCTTGTAGAGGATTCGTTCAGAGTATAAAAGAAAACAAAAGAAACAGATACAACACTTCATTTACACACCGATTTACAGGCTAACTTACAGGAATGATTGATAAAGCAATTTTTGAAAGCAGAGAACACTCTGAAAGAGAAGGTCTTCAAATCACATCTAAATTTCTTCCTCTGTAAAGTGAGAACTTTTTATTTCAGATTTATTAACATATACTCCTTGGCTTAAAATCCATATTTTGTCTCATTATATTACTGTTTCCCCATTTACTTTACATAGTTAAATCACAAATTTTGTTGAACTCACAGAATTAGCATGATTCTCATTTTGTATAAAAGTAAAACACACTCTAAGATTAATTTTTTTAAAGTACCAGAGCACAGTGTGTGCTAGCAGCTTCCTGTGGGCAAGGATACCAGAAACAGTGGGGGCTTCCACAGGGCACAGTCTGGTAGCCAGGGCTTTTCCCACTATCTCTGGCCAGGGAGCAGGGCCTCCAGGGGCAGCTGGGGCAGCCCTTGCTTCAATGCTCCTCCCTGGAAAGGTGCTTTTCTAATTATTCATATTTAACTTTTATTATATGTGTTATTTTAAAGCAGTCTATTTGAAAGTGCTTACCATTTAAATTTTATTTCCTGCGAAAACATTAAAATCACGTAATATTGGGTAACATATAAATCAACATTTTATCACTTGGCTTGGTTTTATTTAAAATTAACTTCAAGTACATTCACTGAAAATTAAAAACTGGAAAGGACTTTTGGTCACTAATTACAATTTTGGGTCAATTTCTGCTCCTTGTCTTGTCCATATCTACAGCAAGACTTCTTATTTCTCCATGCAAAGATCATATAAGCATGAACCCAGTCAACAAAACTAAGCATACATCAAATAGTAAACAAAAATATTCAGGGACAGACTGGACAAGATTAAAAGAGAGGGATTGCTTCAGACTTGAAATTGAGTAGGAAGCACCTGAAATTGTTCAGGCACAGTAACCAGTGGCTCCAAAAAGATCACCCAGGTCCGCAGAAAGTGAAGAGACAAAATAGCCATTGTTCATCAGTTAAAAGCAAAGGTGTAATAGCAAAAATGGCAAAGCGACAGTGCTTTTGAAAAGTGACATTTTCTTTTCAGGTACTGAAAAAATACTACTTAAATAAATAAAAAAACAGCAAAACTACTGAGAAAACAATTCAATGAATATTTCCAAGCAGAAGAGACTGCAGCTATTGTAAACGTTTAAATAGAAGAAAGGCAAAAGGCCAAAACTAGAGAACTAAACAGTTCAGAGAATCTCTATTTGAAATAGGATAAATTACCACCTAGTGAAGAATAGTGCAGAATTATTTACAAAACAAACCCACCATAAACAAAACATTAAAAGGGAGTAACCAGGCTGCTTGTTCAAAAGCTGAAGATAAAAAGGACAGCCTCTATCAAGCATTTTAAAAATTTCTATAACAGACTTAGAAGAGGAGCATTGTATTTTTAATTGAGAACTTCAAAACTTTAAAAGACATAGAAAGATAACTGAACTTTGCAAAAGGAAGGGAATTTTCCATGCTAATGAAACAACAATGAAAGTGGAAAACTGTATGGAATGAATGCGGTCAAATGAAGCCAAAGTAGAGAGATGGAACTCCTAAGACTGACATAAATTGCATTTGAAAAACATATATCTATGCTTACAAGTAGTTATCTAATATTTCTTACATCTAATATATCTTATTTTGATGCTTTGAAAAGTATCTGCAAATAAAATCAGTAGTAGTAACACCACTAAATTTAACAAAGTGCAAAAGTATGTAAAATGGAGCAGCTAATGTCAGAAAAGTAAAGAAGCAAAGAAGCTGACCACCAATTTTAGTAACTCTACAAAAGATGATGTAACTGGCTAGTTTCTTGTTTCACCAATTATGCAAAATCTTTTGACTCTGTGATTATTTTAAGAAGTGATGTGTGAAATGGGATTTCCTAGACACACCACAGACTGATAAGCAATATATATATTAGCTGTAGCAAAAATGTCAAAGATGTGTCAGGACAGTTTTAGTTGAGGAACATATTTGGCAAAAATGTGTACAGTTGCCTTCCAATTAAATATATACATCTAATTAATAATGTGAGACTCACTGGAGGATTTCAGTCAAAGAATGAAACTTAAAGTTGTCATACACTACACTATACTATATAATTTACACGAATACTGAAGAAATGAAACCCTGTTTAGTGTTCAGATTTAGCTGTATCAGTATATTTTTTTAAAAAGTGTAGAAACTTAGTGTATATTGTTTTGAAACTTCCTACTATACATATTGATTTTAATATTTGGAAGAACTTGTATCCTTCTGGAGATAATATCCAGCATTCAGCTGAATACCTGTGTTATATGACGAGTGAGCAACTGGCTCACGAGTCAGGCACAAAGGGTTACAGTGAATGGGGTGACATCAGACTGGTGACCCGTCACTACTGGGGCTCCACAGGGCTCCATCCTTGGCCCTGTGCTCTTCATCATCTTTATAAATTACTTGGAAGCAGTACAGAAAAGGATACTGAGCAAGTTCACAGACAATATGAAATTGGGAGGAGCTGTTGGCTTCTTTGAGGGCAGGGAGGCCTTGCAGAGAGACCTTGACAAATCAGAGAAGAGGGCAATCACCAACCACATGAAGTTCAACAATGGAAAGTGCCAGATTCTGCAACTGGGATGGGGCAACCCTGGATGAACGGATAGACTGGGGAACAAGAAACAGAAAAGCAGTGCTGTGGAAAGGGACCTGGGTGTCCTGGTCAATGGCAAGTTGAATCTGAGTCAGCAGTGCCCTGGCAGCCAGGAGGGCCAAGCCTGTCCTGGGGGGCATCAGGCACAGCATCACCAGCCAGGCAAGGGAGGGGATTGTCCTGCTCTGCTCTACTTTGTGGTGGCCTCACCTCGAGTGCTGGGGGCAGATTTGGGTGCCACAATATAAGATATAAAGCTATTAGACAGTGTCCAAAGGAGGGCAACAAGGATGATGAAGGGCCTTGAGGGGAAGCCATACAGGGAGAGGCTGAGGTCACTTGGTCTGTTCAGCCTGGAGGAGACTGAAGGGAGACCTCATTGCAGTCTGCACCTTCCTCAAAGGCAAGCAGGGAGGAGGCAGGTACTAATCTTTTTATTCTCCTTCCCCTTCACTGGTCAGTTTCCCTGATGACTGACAGGACCCAAGGAAATAGCATGAAGCTACAGTCATAAAATTCTGTTTCTGATCCATGTTCATCTAACCCAGAAAAGCCTTTTACTCCACTTGTCACTTTTCACCAGGATTCTTTGCTCTTAAGCTGCATTTGTGACACACCAAATTCATTGTCCTTATCGCTTGTTTTTGTCTTGGTGCCTCAAATGTCAGTTCTGAGCTATTTCTCAAGAAAGTTCATTTCTAGGGATAATCTGTGCAGATTTGAGCCAGCCTCTGGACTGATAATCTCTGGATTTATTTTATCTTTGGTAGCACTCAAACAGCTGACATAATGCAATAGTAGAATATAAATTATATCACAAATAAAAATTTGCAGTACATAACATCTTTCAGTAACCTAACTTAAAAAAACACTAACACAAAAAAACATAGCTTTTAACAAAAATCCCACAATTAGCAGTAATTAACAGATCTGGAATAATTTACACAGATATGACTGGATACCATTGCTTCCAGTTATCTTCTCTTGTAGGACTTCTATTTCAGATCAATAACAAATATTTTAACCCAAAATAATATTTAACAAAGCAGGGAGAAGGGGGGATTTAAAGGTTAGTTTAAATATTTTCTCTTTAGTTCATATTTGCATTCATTATTGCAGATCAAATGCATGTACAGATGAAATGTACTGCAGGACAGCATTGAATAGGACATTGTCAAATCAGTGTTTCACTGAAATTTCTGAGAGACTGCTTTTAGTATCTTTTCAGGTTATAAAATTTAAATGGCTCGGAACATTTAACCACAGGATAGAAAGTATTCTTTTTGGAAACCACAACTTAAGACTTTCATTTTCTTCTTCATATCTATTCAGTTTTTAATAGTCTTATTAATTGTCTCGTCTATGCAGCTTGAGACAGGAAATATACAGCAAAAACCACATGAAAAAATTACTACATGACAAAATTCTCTGAAGTAACAGTTATGGAAACAACTTATTGTATGCAAAGTAAAACAAATCTGTCTTCACAGAGGACTCTCAGAATACACAGTAACTTACTGACTGAATTAGGATGAGTCTCACATACTGACACTCTTGCAACCACACAAATCACTCACCATGCTTATCTACAAATTGGTTAGTTCTGTATCAGTGAGTTATCTTCTCATCTGGTGTTTTCTAAATTTGTTGTGGATTCTTCAAATAAGAAGATGCATCTTCCATTCAATGAAAAGCAAAATTATGTAAGTGGCATTTTTTTACAGTTTTGTAAAAGAAATACACTTCAATTATATTTGAAAGTTCAAAATCAGTCAATATGTCTGTGCTTCCTACTACCACTTACCTAAAGAGTTCTTTTCTAGACAGCTCATCCTATGTACAAGAACTGACAAAATGAGTTACAGTGTAAGAAAATGGCCTCATTATGGCCAAAACACTAGCCCCAGACATAAAGAACGCATCAATTAGTGAGGAAAGCTCAGGCTGATGTGAGTACTAAAGCAGTTCTATTCCTATGAAATTATCAGAAAAGTTTCCAGAGACTACATAAAGGTTTAAAAACTCTCCTTATGATTACACGAACATGACCTAACAAATCAAACTAATACCTACTGAGATGTGCAGTTTTTTCACTGAACAAAATCAAAGTGAAAGGTACTTGCTCACTCTAAAAAATAAAAAACTCTTATTATGTGAAAAAAATTAAAAATAAATAAAAAGGCTTGTCATTTAAGTCATGTGTAAATTACACATTCCTCTTTCACAGTGTCTCACTACATGTAATAATGTCAATTTAAATAAGTCAGTGCCTTACTGAACAATATTTCAAGCAGCACAGATTTCAAAGGGTGAAAAAATATTCAATTTTAATACAATCACAATCTGTTGTCCAACAAAAGCTTGCTCTTTTGGGGATTTTACTGAAGCAATTTTCAAGTTATTCTATGAGGCAAATTCTTTCAAGTTTTCTATCTCTTTTTCAGCCCAGTGATTAATTTCATTCTAAATTAAAACCTCTTTATGTCTTTTATGCCAGTCTGTATTATATATTTCCATAAAACACTGAATTAGTACCGTGAGAAAAAAATGCACAAACACATGTTTATTAAGATCATCTTCCTGTTATTGAAACTGCACTTTCCCTTAATTTTTCTAAAATATTATAAATCTTCAGATTTTTAAAATGTGAATAAATGGATTGCTTCAACTGTAATATGCATCAACTCAAAAAAAGACTGAACAGAATAATCCCTTAAAAATATGGAACAGAAACTACTCCCCAGTTTTCAATTTCTTAAAAATTCTTCAGTTGTTCATAGAGCTTTTTCTAAACTTAAAAGAAAATTAACAAACAAACCAAAACAACGCGACCCAAACAAAACCAGCAACACAAAACAAAAAAAGACATGAAAAACAAACTAAGTCATTTGTGTTTCCTGTCAATTTGCATGACTTACTTTCCTTAGTTTTTCTCCTAGTATTTAAAAACCTTTGAGATCTGCATGGCCTAGTTTCACTGCCACTTCAGGAAGGATTCATGTCATCTACTCTGGAGGTGTCTGTATCTCTGCTAGCTCCCTTATGTTCTACAGTGACCATGGAGAAACTAGTCACTTTTAGAACCCAATTTATGTAAGTTATTTTAGACATCTGTTTCAAAATCAGATGCTTTACGCAACTGGGAATGCCCAAGTATGTCCACTGACTGCAAGGGAGACAAGTCTAAACAATGAACTTAAATTCAGACACCTTCATTCGGCCAGATGAAACCCAGGCTTATAGTCCTTCCAGATAAAAGCTCTATTTCACATGCCCAATGGGCCTTTTGCTTTTAAATTCTGTATAATAGCACTTTGTTTCCTGACAAAGTTCCACTGACACACTCACTTGTAATTTGCCTGTAAACTCTGTAAAAGATAGCATTATTCCTACAGTGACATGGTTTGCTCTCTCTTGTCTGTATGTTTTTGATTCTGCTATTACAGCATCATATAGCTTAACTTCCACTCAAATTTGGGCAGATCTAGAGCTAGACATTTTCCCTCAGTTTTTCAGTTTCCTAAATTTGTATGGAAGTTGGTGTACTACTGATTCCATGTCTTGGTTTGGGGTCTTTTTTTAATGCCCTTTTTAAAGGGCAACCCATTAGGCTTTACTTCCTTTTAAATCAGTTTGTTTCTCTGAGATATACTGCACTTAAGATAATTTTAGTATCTTCAACTGCAAAGACGTCATCCTAAACCACATTCCTTTCCATACTTCACAACTTTCTTACAGCTCCTCAATTTAAAAATTTTCTTGCAATCTTCTTTATGCTAATCATCAACAGTTTGCTTTTAGATGAGGCCACTCTCCTTCTATTGCTGCCCTTTATTTGTCCTTCACATAATGTTTCTTCCACAAAATGTTAAAAACCTTTACATATGAGCTTCTGAGTTTTAAACATTGGCTTGATGAGCAGAGCTAATGGCCAAAAGCAATAGCTTTGGATTTATGTCCATATTTCTAACCAATTTTGGGTTTTAGACAGGTTTCTTTTGGACTCATTCAAACAAAAAATTATTTATTATTTTAATAATTAAAATTATTTAACTCCCAGAGTGGCATTTGCTAATCCTTTTGCAGGACACAGATTATCTACTATTCCTCCAAGGACTGTCAGACTGTTACTAACAAGCATTTTAAATTAAAATTGCTGTTATTTTGCAATTAACAAACAGATATAAGTCACTGATGTAGCTATATCTCAGTAACCCAAGATGAGGTTGTTCAAGTACACTACAGCTCTCATTTTCTTAACAACTCTTCAACAACACTGGAGTCAAAAAACAGTTTTAAAACAAACAAATACTTAATTCAAGGCCTAGGAACAAAACAGAAAGTTTTTTCTTTCTTGATTCCCAATAGAAGCACTACAGCCACTTATTGTTTAAAGTATTAATTCTTCAGAGACACATTAATACACTGTATTCTTTGTAGCTTTGCTTGACATTTCGTTTCACACACAAAAATCAGGGGACAAAATTGTTCTTCTTGCGTGTTGATATTCTAAATTTGAGGTACATCAGAAATAAACCTGGCATTCTTCCAGTTTATTTCAATCTGGTCACACTAGGGAAAATATGCTCAGGTTTTAGCCTCCCAGTAATTCTCACAAGAACCAAAGCTATCTCTCCAAATGAATTGTTAGCAACAAAATTCACTATCCAAGGTCAAAAAATGTTGCTGACCGCATATGAAAACCTTTTAAGGAAGCTCACGAACAAAGACAGTAACCTTGATATCTTTCATTTACATGCTTTGATAAATCCCTTTTGGAAAATCAGACACTTAGTATTTACAATTATACTATCTGCACAGATATAATAAGCAAACTGCATTGATTTCAGCCAAGTTGTATGGAGCAAATGATCTGATAGCTTTTTTCCACACTTGGGGAATTGTATTTCAAGCCTAATTTATTCACATTAATTCTGGTGCTACCTTTCTTGACTACAAAGTGACAAGTACAAGTAAGGGACTATACTTCTTTCTTCCTGAGTAAGTTCCTACCATGAAGTTTACTAGAGACAGCCTTCTCTAATATTTTGATTCATATATTTAACTTTTCTGGCTTATTCCAACCTGACATTAGATAGAACTTGGTTATTTATACAATGATAGTTCATTTGTCATATACAATTTCAAAACAAGATAATTAAAGCCCTTAAGTAAGGGTGCTAGGTATGCTGGAATTTCAGGTGGACTTTGAGAGGTCTCTCAAACTTGTCTCTCATAACCTAGGAATTTTTTTCTACCTTCATATCTGAGTACCACTTGCTCAAGATCACAGTGCTTCCTTGCCTGAAAAAGTTGTTTGGAAAGCATTTACAAATTGTAGTGAACTTTAACACATTTTACTTTAATGACATTGGCTAGATGCACATTAAGATGGAAAGCAAGGTGGAAAAGGCACATCCAAAATCAACCATGTTTGCAGACAGATGACCATGGAAATGATGAGACAAAAAAAGGATGTGAGCCCTACTACAAACATTAGTCAAGCCCTTGGTAAAAATAAAGCTGGCATTGGAAGCTGTAACTGCCCACTTATCCACTTACAGTCATGAAAAAAGTGTGTATGCAGTACTTCCCATTCTGCAATTCCCTTTTGAGAAACTAAAAAAGGTGATTTTGCTTCCAAAACTGTCTAGCATTTTTTCAAAAACTCACAGTATACAGAAAAGTATCAAGAAGCATCACACTGTCTCTTTATTTTCCAAGGAACAGACACTTGCATGTGGCTATACAGTACTGCTAAGTACCTTCTAAGAAGTAAACTTATGGTCCCAGCACTGCTGAGAAGGCAGTACATTCAAAAAACAGTAAAGCACACATTTATCTAACTAATGCAACTGTCCTGTGAGCAAAAAATGTAAAAGACTTTTGCTGGAGAACAATCTCTCAATCCAATTTAACACTGAAAAATCTGAAGAATCTGAAGACTATGCAGTATTACATCAACTGATGCCATTTGATCTCAAAAATAGCTCATAACCTGTTATGATGGCTGGTTATTACTTGGTCATGCATTTTAAGTTCATCTTCAATACTTAATTTAGACTTTGTGAGTTAATATATGATGTTCTGTTCTCTGCTTTTCTAGAGAATTTCTTTACATCTCTTCATAATTTAGTTGCTTCATATGCTGTGGAAAATTCAACAGGATGGAAAAACCATTATGAATATTTCCAAGCTACAGTGCAATATGTCTAATGAGAAACTTAAATTTCATTTTCTCAAAATCCAACATATGTAGCACTAAAAGTCCATGTCAGCCTTTAACTATAATTGTACTCTACTCACTTATAAGTGTCTCATTAGTCATTACTCACACTGACAGAACACATCCCCTATCCTTCAGAATCAAATATGATACAGCAAAATATTTTAGGCATGTGCTGTTAACTACGTATTTTTGACAAACTGAATATTCCAGGAACACAGCCATCAGAGACCAAGAAATTCTGGTCTCATTTGAAATTGCCTGGCAAGATGGAAAAGGTTAGAATGAATCTTTTTATTGCTTCCCATCAAGACCAACAATTAAAAATCTACATCAATGTTGAGCTCAGACTATTCTCAATCAGAAATAAGATTTCTACCATTATTTCTTTTCTTTGGATAGCAAATAAAGTAATGAAGGAATTAGCATGAATGTTTATGTCTGGCATCTAGAAGAGCTGAGTAATTTGTAGAGTGCAGGAAAGTGAAGATTGGCTGATGGGTTTAATTTGGACTTGTTTTTACACTTAAAGTAAATTTAGCTAAGTTGTTTGCATACAAAAATCAAAATGTTTCATTTTCCAAGTGTTTAGTTTTTTAAGAACCTCTTACAGAAACATTCACACATAGTATCATTTCCTTAAAAGATGCAATTCTAATGAATCAACTATTTTTCTGTGAGTAAACTTTGTTTTGAAGCAATATGATTTACAGCCCAAGACTGTGAAGTTTGGAAAAACATTGATACGTGACAGAAATTAAGGTTACAGTAAAAGGTGGCCAAGAAATTCTTTGCTATGATATGTCAATCATACTACTGCACTTCCAATAGTATTGCCAGTACTGTCCAGTCTCACAGAACACCATTGTCACTGTTGGAGCAATTCCAGAGAAGGGTTACAAAGGTAAGCAGAGGGCTGGAGTACCTCTCCTATGAAGACAGGCTGAGAGGTTGTTCAGCCTGGAGAAGAGAAGACTTTGTGGAAATCTTGTGCCCTTCAGTACCTGAGGGGGCCTACAGAAAAGCTGGAGAGAAACTTTTTATGAGGGCATGTAGTGATAGGACAAGGGTTAACGGCTTTAAACTGAAAGATCAGAGCAGATATGAGGATGAAGTCTTTGACTCTGAGGACAGTGAGACACTGGAACAAGTTGCCCTGGGAAATTGTGAATGCCTGGGAAGTTTCAAGGTCAGACTAGATGGGGTTTTGAGCAGCCTGGTCTAGTGAAAAGTGTTCCTGCCCATGGCAGGGGGGTTGGAACTAGAGGTTCGTTAAGGTCCCTTAAAATCCAAACCATTCTGAGTTTGTGTACATTTGGATCATTCATACAACTGTATTAGGCATAAGAGAGGTAAAAATCTTTGTAAAACACACAGTCCTTGTAGTTTTTGTGGTCAAAAAAGACTGTCTTACTCTAAAATTTTTCCCTTCATTTTCAACAGATTTCTACTAAAATCCTGTGGCATTTACAGTAAACTTTCAGACCCTTTCAATTGCCTGATTGGTACAATTTGCTAACAGCAAAGTATTCCTGGCAGATCACACTTCCTTCACACTGCTTGACTAGCACTAAAAAGGTGTCTGGAGCATCTAGTTTCCCTAGGTGCTTACACAAAACTGTAAGAAGGGAAACATAATTCATGCTGATATGCTTTTGGCCATTGGTCTAAGCCAATGAAAGCATTTTTGATATTTTACCATATCCTTTGAATATAATACCTAAAGCCACAAGCATTCATCAAAGTGTAAAAATATGGATATATATGTAGAGATATATGTGGATATATACAATATTAGATACTCTTGTTTATACTCTCTTATTGTCTTGTGAATTCCTACCAATTGCTTTGCTTTTTATTTACTGGTTAACACCTAATTTTCAAAGAATTGCATGTTATGTTCTCATGCTTTCATTACCATGGGATAACTGTCAACTGAAGCCCATAATTTTAGACAGAGAACAAGGATTCCTTTTTTCTGACACATATACCACCTTAAATTTAACTGTACTGATTTTCATTCTATTTGCCACACACTCAATAAAGTCCCTTGGCAAATTTTCATTGCTGGTGCTACCTTACCTACCCAGAGTAAGTTCGTAAGTCAACACCAAATTGAAACATACCACTGCTTACTGGATTGTTTTCCACATTATTTATTGAATCTATTGAAAAGCCAATGTACAATAAAGATATTGCAAATTTCACAGGAAACCATTCTTCATTGATCAAAGTATCATACATCCTAATCAAGTATTTATGTTTACAAACTTAAACACAATAACTATTTATTTTCCTGTATAACCTCTGGTAAAGTACCAAAGTTAGCATCTTTTATAAATTCTGGCCAAAAGTATTAATTAACAGGATTCACATAACAACCAATTCTCTCAAAGCAGCACCATATATCCAAAATGAAAAATTCCTTTTACAACAGCCACATTTGCTTGTCCAAAGGCATAAGATATCTACCCATTCATTCATCAATTCTATTATCCACTCAATAGTCAATAATGAAAAGGAAAAATCACGACTTCAAATGCATTCAGATGGTAGCAGGAAGAGCTTGTGTTTTGCAATGATCAATTACACAAAATGATGGAGGCAATTGAATGTTTTCCTTAGAATAACAGAAACACCATAGTTATATCAAAAAGTGCTTTATTTTCACACACAATTTCTTCTGCCTGTATTTCTGTCTAAAGATTATGTTAGACATTTATAACAACTGCATAAATGGTCTGCATTAATGAACACACATTTCAGTCATTTATAGGACTGATAATATTTTAGCCTATGAAATCATTATGTAAATTAAACTAATTTCCACCACAGCCACTCAACTTCAAACAGCTGCACGAACCAGATTTTTCCTTTCCTAGAAATCTGCATACTATTGTGTTTTGTATCACAGTTATACAGCACCACTATTGTTCTTTACTGGAACAAAAGAGACCTTGAAGCCATGGTCCATATTTTAGGTGCTGGCTGTGATGCTCACTGTACCATCTGTTCACATTAATCTCTTGAATGAACCTGCTCAAAAGCATGCCAAATAATCAGACTTAGAGTAAAAAATATTTGTAATCAAAGGCAGAAAGGAGCACTTGATCACTAGATAAAGTGAAGTTCTATGTACATCTCCAGTCAGTCACCTTTAAGCTTGCATTACCAAAATTGACTGTTTATCTTCTTTTGAAAACACCCACTTGACAAAATGGACAGGATAATCAGGTTGCTGTATTAGCTCTGCAGGTTTTATGACCAAGTAACTCTACAGAGAAAGAGCGGGACTTGGCCTCTCCATTTCCTTCTCTTTCTTATCACCCACTACAGCAGACTAGCAAAACAACCTTCATCTATAACATTAAAATGCTATTACTTAATGAATACTGTAGGAAACAACACAGGGAGTGTAATAGATTCTCAACACCAAGAAGATCACGGATTCATAGAATAGTTTGAGTTGGAAGGGACCTAAAGGTCTTCTAGCCCTGTCCTCCTGCAATGAGTAGGGACATCTTCAGCCAGATCAGGTTGCTCAGAGCCCCACCCAAACTGACCTTGAATGTTACCAAGGATGAGACATTTATCACATCTCTGGGCAGCCTGTGCAAGTGTTTCATCAACTTCATTGTAAAAAACTTCCTTCTTATATCTAATCAAAATCAACCCTCCTCAAGCTAAAAACCATTTCATCTTGTCCTACTGTGACACACTCTGCTAAAAAGTTTGTACTCATCTTTAAAGATCCCCTTTAGGTATTCAAAGACTGCAAAAAGGTCTCCCTGGAGCCTTCTCCAAGCTGAGTGACCCCAACTCTTTCAGACTCTCTTCATAGGAGAGGTGCTCCAGCCATCTGATCACCTTTGTGGCCCTCCTCAGAGCTCACTCCAACAATTATATGTCCATCTTACACTGGGTGCGCCGGACATGAATGCAGCACTTCAGGTGAGATCTCACCAGAGCAGAATAGAGGGACAAAAGCATCTCCCTCAACCTGCTCGTCATGCTTCTTCTGATGCAGACCAGAAATGAAGACCAAGCAAGACAAATGAATTTGAGCAGCAGGAAAGAGAGGAAGCCAGAAAAAAATAAGGCTACTCCCAGTCCTTTAGAATCTACAACCTCTCTTGTACCCTGAGATCCCTTAAACTATCCTTCCTAGCTCTCTCTCTCCAGTCCAAAATGCAGTCTGTAATGATTATAAAACTGAAATTTCTTTCACTCAAAAGTATTGACTCACTTCTAATTATATAAATTCAGAGGTTATACAAATTGTGGTTACAGATGATAAAGTTAGGAGAAATAGAAAATTTAATATAGAGAACTTGGAAGATAAGCAGGAATCAAAAAGCTCAGTGAAAGAAGAAGGTCCATTCTTCATGTAACAAAGTTTTAGACTATTATCTGTTAAAAAAAATCCCAACTAACTGGTGAAGTACTTTTTCATTGAAGACTAAGACATATGGTAGAAAAATATGACTAAGCAGAGACCCATATAAGGGCGTAAACATGTGTTAAACATCAGCTATATTTGGCACAGCCATAGATTTCAGCACTTTGCACCTAGCCAGGTGGATGAACACAAGCAGGTGCAGATTAGAAAGAAGGACAATATAAAACCAAAGTCACATTTAGAGATCACACAAATACAAGTATGTATCAGTATCTCTGGCTTTAGTTGCAAAAATGGGTTTCTGTGTTTACTAAAATTTCTGATACTTGTTATGATACTTGATTCTGATGAATTCTAAAACTTTGTATCACTTTAATTTTCTAATTACAAGACAACATGAGTCCCAATAAAAAATTAGGTAATCACAAACACCGCATTTACATTCATCTATTACTCCTTCTCAAATAGCAATACTAGTTTACACTACAATCAACAGGTTTAAAAATACTATTTTTTATAAAAGAAAGTCTTAGATTTCATTGCATAGCCATACAGCTATGTCAAAAATTATGATCTTACTACCTGACATATTTTAAACAGGTTTTAAAGGTACCATACTGTCCTGAACAAAGCTCTCTAACCCATGTTCATGAAATGAATGTTGCATGACATATTTGTAAACTGGGCCTATACCTATTTCAGAGCCATCAAATAGGTCAAATAGGACAAGGCCACATTAAACATCATCTTTTACATCATCTATCTTTATCCATTTGGCCAGCAAATTCAAATGCAATTCAGAAGGATGATGACTTAAAATATTTCATTTAGAAATAGTACTCATTCCAAACCATTTTAGAAAGTAATCTATTTAACAAAATAAAAGTCAAATGCCAGTTAGTATTACATGTGATTTATAATGTTACATTTTAAGAGAAGGAAGCAAAATAGACCTGATGTATTTATGATAGCTTTCCTCAATATACTGGATTGCATTAATAGAAGGATAATGATAATGAGCAGGACCAGGCCCCAAATGGTTACTATGCAAAACTCTAAACAATGGCAGATCTGTCTCTGCCCAGAGAGCTTACAATGCAAATGATATTAATCTTTGCAAATGAAATATAGAAAAGAATGGAAACAAACAAGCAAGCAGAAGTGTTTAGACTGACAAGAAGCAGTCTCAAATAAAGGGGCTTTAAATACCCTGTGCTAGTTTCCAGAAATGCTAAGCTCAAATTGTTCCAATGTAGCATTTGTCATTGAAGGTATTTCAGCCCTGAATCTATAAAACAGACTACAGTGAATCAAATATTAGTTTGAACTGTGTCCCAAACTATGTTCAAATGTATGTGTGGTTGACAGCTGTACTCTTCAATCCCACCAAGCAGCAGACAAGTGATTAACCACAGTTATCAACTTCGAATTGTCACTGTCTCTTTTAAATATCCTGCTCCAAACTAATGAGAGTAGTTATCTGAAGCACTACCACAGTACCATTTGCTGCTGTGAAGGGATTGTAATTAGCTTGGAAATTGTTTTAATTTGTTTGATTAGCCTCTACAAAAAACAGGTCATGTGAAATATTTCTTCCGTGTTTTGATACCTAAATTACTTTTTCCTTGGGATCATTACAGACAGCATGTACAGTGACACCTTCGTTGTAAGGGTCAGCTTTTACACTGTCTGCTGTTCAGACTAGAATTTTCCCTGCTGAGCATCTATTAAAAGCTGATACTTTTTCTTTAACTTTCCAATTAAAATTGCGCAACTCTTATTGGAAACCAGGTAGAGGTAGAATATATTTTTCTGCCAATACTATGATATTACAATGATTTCACTGAGAAATTTAAATGACCCTTTCTTTTGAACCAGATCTTCAAATCTCTCCAGAGATTAAATTCCTATAAATTTATAATGTCTTCTGAGCTTACAAAACCCTACTTAAATCCTGCAAAGTAACAAACCTTTACAGACTGCTTTTTGCTTATGCTCTGTTGAGGTCACTTATTTTACCCTAAGACAACTTTGTTTATATTGAACACTTTCAACACCCACATACAGACAGCATGGCTCATCTACTCCCAAAGGAAAACTGCATGTTTACCAGCTTTACTGACTCTCCAAATTAAACTAATCAAGCCAGAAATCAGTCCTTGATTCAATATTTTCTGTAAATAACACACTGAAGACTATGTATATCATGCTAGGTTATTAGTATCATGATCCACTTCAGGGTTATCAAGCATTCAATCTTCTTTGTGCAATTGCTTCCCGTGTTTGGTATTTGATGATGCAGAGTTTCAGCATAAGAACCAAAATCAAGCAGAATGTCTCTCCTGCTCATTGAGTAACTCCACCAAAGGCACCTAGGATAGCCAAAGTAACAGTAGCTGACCTGGGGCAAAGGTGGAGAGACAACAGAAAAACAGGATGAAAAGACACACAGAAAATTGTCTTCACAAGTCTACATACTCCTTTTCAGAACATAACTTGGGTTTCCCAAGTATGAAAACTAGTCCTATGGCACCAATTACTAACAAAAACCAAAGGTAATGCCTCATCCCTCCATGCTGTTGTTCATAGAGCCCAGCACCAGCTTGCAAGTACTAAATAGCTCAGTATTCTTTCAACACAATAGACAGCAACTAAAACACAGGTTTGTATTTGCATGTACCTCTTGTTTTTCCATATTTCTTTCATAAAAAAATAACTTATTTTGGTGAGAAAAGACAACTTGTTTAATTTCAATGGTTATTTTGTTCTTCTCAATATTTAACTGTGGTCTGTAAAGATACAAAATTAAGACATTGCAGTACCTTCCTATTATTTCAAATACTAATGTCAATTTGATTGGCCTGTTTGTTTAGACAACTATCATACTAACACAATTCTTTTAGAAGAACGTATTGTTCATGTGTATCTTAAATAATGAAAATGTTGTTATTTTGAGTCTCTTTCTTAATTATATTCAGTTCATTTTAATCATAGATACCACCCAATTTTGCTGAAATGTCAGTTTCTGGATCAGGCCTCACCTTTCTTTCATTCCTTCCCAGCTTATGCCTTTCCATATTATCTTATATCTCTCCATCAATTCAGAAGTCCTTGCTTACTGAAAAATGCACTGTCCCTGAAGTTTCATTTTGTTTGCGTAAGTTTTCCCACTTCTCTAACCATTTTCCTTTACATTCATCCCTAGGCTGTGTTAGAACCTACATTCTCAGAATGTATCTGTATAGGATGATGGCACGCCAAGATAAATCCAGAGCCCTAATACTAAGTACACACATCACCTGTAAAGGATTTTACTATCTTGAAAAGATCACTCTATCACACTTTCTTGCTTGCAGCTTTGATTCACAGGAGGTTGTTTCCTGTTACAAGGAAAACAGTAATCAGATCTCAGAGTAGGAACAGTCACTGCTCATATCAGAGGCACTTCATTTGGTGGTGTTCCAGAAATTTGAGATGAAAATTAATTTATGTTGGCCAGTACTGTGATGGAGGGATCAAATCAGAGCATTCCAGTGCTTCCACTGTTACAAGAACAAACTATTGAAAGACATTTACTTTTACAGATACCGCATCATATTACAGTCATCAAAAGGAAAACACATTGCTCCTGGAGCCTACAGAGTCTTCATCACTGGAAGTTTTTAAGGACAGGTTAAACTATTCCTGACAGTGTATTAATTCTATTTGGAGAAACATTCAAGGGACATGTAGGTAAGAGGCTATCACTGTAGACAGGAAGTCAAGATCCAGCACACAGGATTAATGTGTATGTGTGCACGTGTGTGTATATGACTAACAGAAGTCCAGAAACTCCAATGAACAAGGGGTTTTGATTCCCCTGCTCATCACACTGAACACAAAGCTGCAGATTGCTTGTCTTTCCTTCTGCAGGTAGCAATCTTGCACGTAGCACTCAATGGACAATGTTACTGCTCAGAAAAAGGATTCTGTGATTCAAAATGGTGCTTAGAGCACTGGGGTGAACTACACAAAGCCACCTTGACTAAAGCAGAGCTTGCCTTCAGGGCAAGTGTACAAATTAATACCCTGCTATGCTGAAGCAGAAATTACCTAATCCTCCAGCTACATATTATCACAGATTTAACGATCTTTAAAAAATAAAGTTATGTCATCCAGTTACAATTATCTCCACATGAAGTAAACTTGCTCAACGTTTCAAATAATTTATCAGCTTTCTGTAATTTCCTGTCACTCTCTTTCCAAAGTCTCTGCCTCTCTTAAGATAATTTTTTAATTTAATGTCAATGTTGTGGTTCCAATTTTGATTTCCTCTAGTGTTCCTCATTGTTCAATATCAGGCAGTGTTATATCTTAAATTTTTTTTTAGGTTTTTAGTTTGTTTGTGTTTAGAACTGGAGATTGGCTCACAGAAGGGAAAAAAACTGCAACAACATGAATTCAGCTATACAACATAGCGTAATTACAGCTAGCCAGTTTCACGCATTAGTACTCATTCCTGATGCTGGTCTGATTCAAACACTTTGTTTGAGTGGTTGTAACTTTAGGACTTAGAGACATTTCTAATAATTGCCAATGATGTCTTGCCTTGCAGCTATCTGGATGAAATGCTACTGCAATCATGCCAAGCCACTCAACTCACTAAGTCAGCCTGCTAGACCACTTCACAACCTTCCGCATTTAAGTTGCTGTAATAGTGTTGTGTCTTCTGCAAAACTTGCTGCTTCTCTGTTCATCTTCCATTTTCTGGCTAATAATAGCACATTAAGTGCTAACACAACTCCTAGCAAAGAACTGAAGTACAGAGCACTATTAATATAAAACTTGAACATACATACTTACTGCCTACTTTCTTTCTGTCAGACACTGTCCATTCGAGGAACCTTGCTTCCCCTTTAACACGTTTTGTTTTTCCTAGGCTTTTCTACAGAAAAGCTGGAAAAATACTAAAGGACAGTGACATATAACCTTCAGGTAAATTTCCTCATCTCCTTTCCAGTTCATTTTGGAACAGATTAAATGTTTTCTTTCTGATATCTTTCCACCTACTATAGCCATAAATATAAGAAATACTATTGACAGTTTAATTATTACAGAACAGCTTGATTTTTCTTGGAATAGATGTTAAGATAAGCCTTCTCACCACTCAGGTCTGCATATAGCAAAAAATTCTCCTCCTTAGACCGATTCCTACAATGTTAAGATAAAGCATGCATGTTTAAAACTGGGAAAAAAGTTCAAGAGAAGACCTGAAGTTTTGGAATCTGCCTACAGTTCCAGAATTAAGGGGAGAGAGTGAATATTTTTAAGAATACTTCGTAAACTACAGAAATGTAAATTTAACCATCCCCAGGACAAGGACTAATCTCATAATGAGTTTACATAAGCAATATTATTAGTTGCTAACATATTCTTTATTAGCACTCTCAAGTAGAATTTTAATTTTTCATAGCTGAAAACAGAATTTGGTAAATATCATCGCATATGCTGCTGCCTATATGGGGTTGCTCTGCAGGCCAGATTAATGCCAGTAAGGTCAAAACCCATAGCGTTGTTATAGCTGTGAGGATTTAGGGAGATAAGTCAAGATTTGGAAGAAGTAGTACTTTTATTGAATGAAATCATACAGTTGGACTGCCTGTAATTAAGATCTTGTATTGAGCTTGTATTCCTGAAAACATATGGGGTTTTCTTCTGAACTGACACTCCCTGTAAGTCTTGCCATACTGATATGGAAAAAAATATCAAAACAAGGGAGCAAAGCTCTGAGGAAGATCTTAGTTTTGGAAATTTTGACAAACTAGTGGCACACATCTGAATGTGCTTCCTGGCTGTTGTTTAGCAGGAATGAAAAGTACTTCCTTGTTAAACAAAGACTGAAGATTAGGGAAAAGTGGCCCCTTCATTGCCCTTTTTAAAAATCATGGTGGGCATAGAAAATTGTTCACCACTCTAACACAAAGACTTATGAAATAGTTATTTTTTAAATATCACTAATATACGTGATATTTTACTGGCTGAAAAACACCTAAAAACTGCCAGCCTAATAACAGACCATGTTCATAGTGAAGGAAAGAATAAAAAGGCATGTCAACTTAGATGCACAAATGGACCTAAAATTTATACCCACATGTAACAATTTAGTAAATTCTTTATGTGCATCAGAAAATTTACAGAAAGGACTTGAAAGTAAAGAACAAAAATGCTTTTTAGATAGACTGAGAAAGGTATGTACAATTGAGTAGGAGGGAAGATATGGAACATTAGGACTAATAAATAAATGCTAACCTTGAGAATTAATGCCTAGAAAATTATGGCATTTAGAAGAGCTAGTACTGACAGCTGCTTGTTTTTGCTTAAAAAAGTTACAAGCCAAAATGGAAACTATGTAACTGAAATAAAGAAACTGGTAGGAAGTATTTTCTAGGCAGAGAAGAAAAAACAGAAAATCAGTTAAAATTTGTCTGAGGCAGTATGTTTTTCAGACACAATATATTCATGGCATTTTATCACTCAGTATAATTTACCATTTCAAAAGGTTAATTTATAATATCATAATTTTGTAATTTCATATATTTTGAATCCCAGCATGTTTTCCTCTATTATATGAAAGTGCATATTTAACTATAAAAAACATGATGGGTGTTTGGCTCTAGCACCAAGCAAATAGATGAGTAAAATCTAACAGAACTGTTTTACAGACCTGGATTCTGTAAGCAGTCATGTCCCTTTATAGCATGTAGAGTAGGAAGGGGCTCTAGTGACCTACAAAAGAAACTCTTACTTTGATTATGCCAGTATTAATTATACAATACAATAGCTTCTCTGAGATGAATAGAATCATTGTAGCTTGTGAGATATGTGCATATCTTTAACTACTGAGAAGCACTGCAGAAGTGTAATAATTAAATTAACAAATTAGAAGGTTTGCCAAGCATGTAGCAGATCTTGGTTTATGGATAGGAGTGAATGAAACGGTAAGATTACAAAGTAGTTTCACTTTTCAAACTTCAACCCTCTGTCATATATGGTCAAAAGCATCCTAATTTGGAGAATTTAGTCCCACACTGAGCAAGCCAGGATATTGCAGTTTTTCCTGTGGTTGTAAAAGAGTTAAGAACAACATAATTACTACTTGCCAACTATCCCTATTTTTTACTGTCTCTATCTTACTGCTGATACATTTTTCATATAGTTGTCAAAAGGTAAAATCACTTCTTCATAACTATAAAACAATTGTAGCTTGTTTTAAAATAACATGACCCTAGATCACTGTACTTTAATAATTTTGAAAATAAACTTATTCTTGAAAATAATGTTTTTGACTCCAATGGTTTTTTGTGTAACTTCTTTTTGTAGTTAAACATTTGTTTCGGTCATGTGTGTGGTTTTTAACTTCTTTCTTTCATCTCCTCCTTTCATGAATGATTAAATGCAGCAGTGGTGAACCATATTCAATGCTGCATTTAAGACTTCAGTAAATCAATAAATTTAAACTTTTATTCATGTGCTCTAAAAGAACAAGATGCAAAGTGGTAAGAGTTTTTAAAAATGTTGTTGTGGTTGTTGGTTTATTGTTTGTTTTTTATCAAAATCAAATCAGAATAAAAATAAAGAAAATCCCTAGGTACTAAGAAATGTGCTTTTTGGCAACTTGTCTTATAATTTTTCCTATTTCTGGGAAATGTTCTCATTCCCATGTCTTTGAATATAGAACAAATATAGCACTCACATAGCAAGTAACATCTTTGTTATGTAACTGTGTGACATTTTAAATAAAAGTGAAAATATGCATAGCAATATAAATATGCAGTGGAAACACCTAACGAAGCAAAAGCAGAATTTATTCATTAGTGAATGGAGGGACATGTGATGATCAGGCGTTTCTAAAATTAGCTTGTTGATTCAGATCATAGAGCTCATTTAAGATTGTACGTGAGAAAAGTTAAGCTGATGAAAGTAATTTGATGAAGACAACATATTTAGTGTTACCTTTTAGAAGTACACTGCCATTGTCGTAGTTATATTTATAATATTTTAAATTATTACATGATTTCACCATTACAAAACACCTTTGCAGAGAAAAAATGGTGACATCGGCTGTTAAATCAGCAACCATTTAGTAGATATTCTTCGCAAGAAAAAAAAATTATTACATAAACCAAAGGAGTTATTTCTTAAGTAGCACTTATTGCATAGGGAGTTTTACTCACCAGAGACCAAATGAGTGGACTTTTCCATTTTAATTACAAGTAAAGGAGCTTAGTTCTTGACTGTGTATCTAATACACAGTGTAATTGTTTGTTATGATAAATTGCTCAAAAATTATTGTCTTCCAAGTAAAATTTTATTATGGCAATCAATTGTCACAGAGAAAAAAAAAAAGACACAGAGAACCAGAACTTCTGCAGGTAATCCCACAAAATTCCCTACAGGCTTATTACTTTAAGAGACAGTACTTAACAAACAAAGAGAGAGCAACTGCAGAAGAAATATAGCCTTTATCTTACTAGGTTATAGAACACAGAAATCTAGGAATGATCACAGCTATTTCATAGAATTGTATTTTAAAGTAAAAAGAAAGATCTGAATTAATGTGCAGGTTATTTTTCCATTTCAAAATTCTTCCCTATTTCAAACCACTATACCAATTACAAAAACATCAATAAAAGTAATAAACAAGGAATCACCTGGTCCTGGTTTTGAATAATCTTCAAATATTGACCTAATAGAAAAGCATGAAGTTAAATCTGTGTAAAGGGTTTGATACTTTGGAACAGATAAGAAAAAGTGTCATATTGTTATCTGCCTACATGGAGATAAGGGATGTAAATATACAGAGGACATTCCAGTTTGCTGCTCATTATCGTTCTTGAAATGATCAAGTTTTATTTCAGATGGCAAAAAGGTCCAAAGGTAAAGGCTGCCTACAACCCTGGAGGCATTTTCATAGTGCACTGCTCTCTTCTACCAACTTCAATGAATTTGGGCAATAGATACTGTAAATTATATCCTTCTTATCCAAACTACCACAAAGACAGCTTAAGGTGTTTACCCTCTTACAAGGGCATTTCTTACTTTGATATCTACGTGATTAGAATGGCCATTTCTGTATTTCAATATCTCTGCAAAAAAACATGCTGCATATAAAAAGTCATTTGAAATATTTGACAACAACAAGCTCTGATATTTCAGTCTGAATTATTTTATGAACATGCTTTAACTAACAGGTACTAAATTTTGCTATAAGTATTGTTTTGGAAATATAGAGTAAAACTAAATACCATATTGCAGAAAAAACCTAAGAAGTCATTGAATACAGTGGGACCAGATTAACACAGAACCTTCCTGCGCTTTCTTCAGTTTTCCAGTAAATTAAAAACCCCACAGCTCATGTGACAAAGCATCTGGCTAAATGCAGATTTAGCTGTCAGGCAGAAATCCGGGTATGACTGAGCTCAAGACAAGAAGTGGAAAATAACTCTTCCACAATTTTTTTCATTGCATCTCCTTTTAAGAAGTAAAAACCAGCAATTCCTGGTTATTATATAGGTTCATACTGTTAATTTTCTCTCCACTATTTTTTAAAAGAATATAAACAAAGTCAGCTTCTTCTTTGTGAGGAGAAATAGATGTCTTTTATTTTTACAGATTTCTGCCAAATTTGAGGTTGGCACTAACCCCCAGAAACTGGAATGATGCTTCTATACTGCTAACTGTTCACTGTCCTATGACTTCTATGATATTTAGGAAAACAAAAGTGCAACAATGCATCATATTATTAGTCCTATATATTAATTGCAAGACCTTTAGTTCTTATCAAATGAAAAGTGGGAAGGATTTCATTGCATGTTAAAATGTATTAAGAAGGAATATACAAAGAATTAAGAACTATTTCAGGTGAAAGACAGTAGGAACAGCAGAACAAATAAATATAAAAATATAAACACACTGTGAGTATGTACGTATGTATAATATTCAATTGATCATCAATAAATTCTGGCTAAAATGTTGGTATCTGATCTTGCAATAAGATAAGATGAAACTATCTTCCAATTAAAACACTGGGTACACAAAGTTATTAAAATTATTATGTAGTGTGAAAGCTTGTCATAATGGAAAGGTATTGGCTGAAGTGGTCTTACTAACTGTATATTTTCCAGCAGAAAACTAAGAGACAACCCCTTGAAATCTACATCCCACTAGGATAAGTCAAGAAAAATATCTCGTATTTGGAATTAGGAAAAAGCACTTTTCAAAAAAGTAAACTTTCAAGTAAAAAAGGTTAAAAAAAAAGCTTTAAAAACTGACTGTAAAATTACTTCCTCTCTAATTTAAGGAATATCAAAGAAAATTCCAAGTGAAATAGAGGGAGATTCAGTAGAGGGAGAATTTCTTTCCTGCAGGAAACAGAAAAAAATATAGCTTACAGAAGAAGAGCATGTAGCAATAAGCTCTATTTTCTTCACTGGGGAAGTCCATATCCATCCTCAGACACCAAAGCCTCAAAATGAAACAATGTTTTAAAATCTTAAAGATAAATATAAATTCTTACAGCTTAAAATATTGAGGAAACATGTCAGTCTGAAATGTTTCTATTTTACTTGTTGAACAAAATATTTCCATAACTTTTTAAAATAAAATTGTAAAGTAATAGCAAAAATCAACTTCAAGGTCTTATACACAGACAACAAGTATTCTGGCTATCAACTACAAAAAAAAAATTCTTAAATTTTCACAGCATCTTAATCATTCAGTTGGTGTAGGGCAGAATGCAGACTTGACATCTGTTGTCTAAGGTCACCATCTAAACAGGATCACATTAAAAAAACTGTTTTTCACAAATAGCAATTTACACAGAGGTGAATCACTTATGTATGACGTTTTATAAGATCTAATGTAGCGCTCCTGGCACTCCAAAACCTCATATTCAAAAAAAAAAACAAAACAAAACTGAAACATACCTCATAGGACAGCCAATGTTGTCTCTGGAGACAGAAAAATTACTTAAATTTAGGTTCAAAATTCTTGACCACTCTTTTACATTCATCAGAATACTCTTCCAAATTTAGGCAAAAGGAAAGCAAATGAATTATAGGTCAAAATTTCTGTAAATCTGAATTTAAGTCCAAATGTCTGAATCTGAATTTTAGCATCCAAATGTCAACTTTTCTATATTTATACTCTCTGTCTATTTGAAGATATATTTTTCCAGAATCTAATTATGTTTTTGGCAGAAATAATACCCAAAGCATTCTGGAGTTCTGCAGATTTTTAGCACTAGAACTCCTGGCAAAATCTCTATATAGCAGATAAAATTTTACGAGAAAAAGCAAGAGAAAAAAAGCAGTAAAAATAAAAATTCTCTCCTCATCTCTTACATAACCAATGTTCTTTGAGCTTACTTTCTTCTGTTTGGCCAAAAATGAAAGACTGTAACAGGGTTCAAAAGTACCATTTCAGAATGGTGCACTTTTCATTGAAAGCAGTCTGAAGTTTCTGCAGTCAATAGTTTCAAATATTTTTTCATACAATATGAACCTTTGAGAGAAAAAATTAATTTAAAAAAAATAATTTGATTTTTTTTTAGTATTTCATTACTCACATACATAAATTCTATGAGACTGAAACTTTAGTTGTAATCTCCTTTTCCCCAAGCTAAACTGTAACACATGGAATTCTAACAAACATAACAGAAAATTAAACACTAGAGGCAAAAAAGATAAAATGTTATGTTAAACAGTAAAGAAACGTGAAGGATTTGTTAAAGAATGTATGAAAAGAGTTTGAAATACTCACTGTCTTGATCATCTCCTCTGTGCAAAAAGACCCAATATTATGAATCACCAGCATGGCGAATGAGTGAAGTTATTCTGATTTCTCCCAACAAATCTTCTTATAATATCATCCCACAAAATGAGAAAAATTACTCAGTATTCATGAGAAAAGAACATCATTAACACTGTACATCATATTATAATTTCATAAAAGAGTTTTACAAAGTCAATATAAGTTCTTCAGTAATACTACAAAGTATTCTTAAGACATATATCCTTAATTTCTGCGAATTGTTTTGCAAAGACTATGGAACATCATTCCAAAAAACCCTAATTCTTAAACAGAATCAGAGGTCTCCAAATTCATCCTTATGCTACACAGTAGATGCATCTTTACCTCCACTATTCTTGATAGAAGCTTTCTGGTCTCTTCCTAGGCACCACCAAGGTCTGAAGACCTACACTTTCCTTAGGCAATATAAACCAGTGCTTTTACTTTATTGTCAAAAGTGGCTGTCCCATGTGCTGTTGTTTTTTCTCCCTAATATCTAACCTATAAATCCCTCACACTTCTCTAAATATATGCTTGAAAAGCAACTCAGAAATCCCCTGGGATTCTGGGATCATTATGCTTGAATTAACGGATTATAAATGAGTGCATTGTTAATTTTACAGCTGATTCTGGTTCTAGCTACAAATTATCCCAGATTGTAACTCCAAGGTAATTTATGAGATTCTCTTAAATTTAACCCCAAAATATTAAAGAGAAATACTAAAAAAATTCAAATTGTAACATTCGCTGAGTATATATACACATCTAATATATGTATATCTAATAAAACAGTACCTACCAAAATCACAGAATTAACATCTCAATCAAAAAAAAGCATAAATATTAAACTTCCAAGAAAAGTTAACAGAAAGAAGTTAACCTTTCAAAAGGGAAAAAAAAAAAATTCAGAAATTATTTTCTCTGAGTATCCAAAACTTGCATTGTGTGGCTCAAGAACAAAAAAAAAATACTTCTTAAAATTACAAGAAATGTAAAACAGAAAAAATGTTAAATTCAGAGCAAGGAGGAGATATAAATGGCATAATTATTCCTAGAAAGATCATGAACATTTTGGGCACCAGCACAGGATTTAAATCAGAGCTTGTGAACGTCACAGGAGTGCACAAGAAATACAAGAGGACCACGTACAAGGGTAAGGCTGAGATCACTTACAAGGTTGAGAAGCTAAAAAAGACATTTAGATGGGGTCAGAAGAAGAGCAATTGTTGGGTTTTTTTATTGTATTGAGAGAATGAAGACTTGGATTACAGAACTTGGAAATAAACATGATGGCACACAAGACATGCGTAACTGATTGGATCAATTCCTCAACCAGCTGATAGGCTTTGAGTATTATCTCACAACTGTAGGAGAACAACATATTCAAAACATCTAAAAGTTTTTACTCAAAAGCTTTGCAATAAACTTTAAATACCACAAAATATTTTTAATGAATGAGCCTTCCTGCTGGATTCAGTTGGATGAACATTTATTGAAGCACTAATTGTCAGTACTACTTTCAGATCTTCATCAGTTCTCATAAATGTCCATATGTTCTTTGGTTTAAAAGTGCAGCTTAATGACACAGGAAAGTGCAAGCCAATTTATCATCCTTCCTTAACCTTTTGAAAAATAAATTAGCTTTTATGAGAAACAATCACAGTAAATAAAGTAAAAAAGCATTTAAATTCTATCATAATATGGTACCATTCTGCATTAAGTCTTAATGCAATTGCTTAACTTTAAAATTATTCAAACCAATCGCTTTTTTCTTCTCTGACCTCAAGTTTAGTATCTCTGGAAGGGCAAAGACAAGGACCAACTTTCCAAATAGCTTTATATGTTTGAGATGTGACTCCCCACCAGCTGTTTGTACATCTCTCTCAGCAGAGCCACATTTCTACAGTACAACCTCTACTTTCAACATATTTATGCTGTATAAAACTCTTTGTGCTATAGGGATTTATTGTCCCTTTATAAACCTACACTTATGTGAAGGATTTTAACCAGTATAACTGAATCCACACTAGAGGGTGCTGCTATTTTAATTGTAAAAGGTTTTTACAGATATTGCATCTTCAGAGCAGTAAATTTTGTAATGTCTCAGAAATGTTTTCTTGCTATCTGGGACAGCAAATTACTACCAAATGAGAATTAAACTTACGATCACAGACAGGCTTTTGTGCTGAAGTTCAGGTGTTGTGATGTGCTGCCCTAGCCAACCGTACATAAAATAAACGCAACCTGCTAACACATGTGGTGTGTTAGAACCTGTACTTAATGCTTCAAAGCAACAAAATTCATAATAGACAGAGGAGAATCTTTTCTCCCCCACCTGTCTCACTGTAGCTCACCAGACATCACTGGTACATGTCAAGTCTTGCTCTAAATCCGGAAGCTGGTTATTATTTGCTACCATAATTACACATCAGTGCTTGTATTTAACATTTGAATAAATTAGTAAAGAGAATGAAGAATTTTTAGCATCAGAAAAACAGTTTGTAAAATGAATGCTGACAGATTTGAAACTGCACAAAATTGTACTGACTCTTCCAAAAACAAGAGTATGTACTTTTTCCATGTTGCATTAAGATTAAAAAGGAAAATACACTTTACAAAGTACATACAACTAGAAAACTCCAAATAGAATTTTGCCTCAGGCTGCAGAATAGCCTTTGCATGAGCTGACTTCCATACCAATAATTCCATCTTCCTTGATTTATACGAAGCAACATTTATATGTTGTCTCTTAACTGATCTCTCTACTCACACTGCAAACTTTCTGGGCTTTACTGGGAGGTTGAGTGTCTCATGTCAGGCCCATTTGTCCTGGCCCACATTTCCATTGTTCATCCAGTACCAAACCCACCCCAAAGCAGATATTATAGATAAAAATGAACTTGGAAGAAATGGTTTCTCTTCTTACTTAGCTTTTACTTCCCCAGAGATTTCTGTCTCTCAGGCTCCATCCAAAGAGTAAGGGGAGAGGAGAAGATATTACTCTACCTTTTCTCTCCTGCGTTTTCCACAGGTTGAAGGAAAATATTCATAAATACAAGCAAGTGAAGGGAAAGATTTTTGTCTATGACATAGCAAATAACAAGCCTGATGCCACAGAGGGATCCCATGATAAAATATTCTGTGAGCTATGGGCTATAAATCCCATTGATCAGTGCTGGACTGAAAGAAAAGAAAGATTTTACCCCAGTTCCAGTTCTTATGCAGAAAAAAAGGGGAAAAAACCCTCAGAAAATTATAACAAATGTACAGATGCACTGATTAAGGGGTATTATGTACACTGCACAGTAAACCACTGTACAAATTGAAAACCTGATTTTTAAGAAAATTTATCACTACATACAGATTTGTTATTTAACTACTGACAAGGTAAGCAAGTAAGTTTTACCATTTCATAATAACTCAAATTTTATTCCTAAGAAATGCTTTAGAAACAACAGGTCACTTAGCAATTCTCTCCACCACTTAGCCAGAAGTCTGTAAAATGTTATCAATTAATATTATTTGATTTACTGATATTGCTAATACATATAATGCATACCACCTGAGGCATTTTCACTTTGCTGTAAAAGTAATGTTAAATCTCATAAGAGATGCAAAATACATGTTTGCATGGAGGAATACACAACAATTCACAGAACCAAAATGATTTGGGTTGGAAGTGACCTTTCATTATTGATATCTATTCTTCAGAATCCACTTTTAATGCAGTAGGAAAAAATATGTCCTTCAAAACTGGTTGTTTATTAGCAAAAGCATTTGTGACTTATTTATTTCCATCTAGTCTGTTTTCCTTAAATTTGCCCTTAACTTTTTCCCCAAACACTTGAAACTTCTATATGCACGAGGTTCTATGAAGTTTGGTAAATTCAGATAGACTTCTGTGGACAAGTAATCTTGCTCAATTTATGTATCTGTTGCCACAGCTTCTTGTATACTGACGTTATGTAGAAAAAGGAGGTGAAGTTTCCAAGTGGCTGATATACAATAAACCAGTATGGATTAATCATTTTACAGTTGTAAATACATATTTTGGCACAGTTTGTGTCTCACCATACAAAGTAACTTTTATACAAGAAGGTATTATCCGTCAGTAATGATGCAAAGAGCACAACACAAAGACTAGATAATAATTATGAGAAGGGATTGCTGAGAATAAGCAGATCTTGCTGTGAGCCAGCATAGTCATTCCTGTACTCTTAGTTAATGTCACTTTGGAAAAAGGTCAGTTCTGTATGTACATGAAAAAAATACTGAAATGATAAAGTAAGAAAGCATACTTGGAAAGAAAAGGAATATTTTAAAATGCAGGCTATGTGTAGTACAAAGGAAAATACAGAGGCACAAATTCTGAATTTTACCTTATTTACCCTAGTCATTATGGCAATTTCAAAGACCATTTCAAGTAGTTCTATACGTAACATTTCTTAAATAATCTTTTTTACAAAGGCTGCAATAATTCAAACACTATTATAAAATCAGAGCCATATTAGGATGCTACAATCCTCACCACACTGCAAATCTAGCACACCCTGAAAACAAGCATGCTGAAGGAAAGGCATTTGTAGGTGTGTTGTCACAGGATTTCACTTCCTGTTCCTAGCCACTGTTTCTAGCAGTGAATCATTCTAAGCATTCAGAAGATACTCTAAAAACATTCTACTCTGGTAAAAATACATGGTAATATGGAAATTCTGAGTCTTTATTTCCAAAACCAAGGAAATGCAGCCATTACTAAGATATGAGGATCAGAGTTGTACAACCACATTTTAATGTAGCAGGATGCTCCCCCTGTCACAGGAGGGTTTATCTGTTCTGCCTATCAGCTGGTGCAGTAGCTCAGGGCATCTTCCCCCTCTCACGAATTTGCTAATTGGTGAAGTAACTCCATCAGGACAGATTGTCTGGTAGTGAGTTATTTTGGGGCCATGGAGGTGACATTCCCAGCTGACAATAAACATCTTGCCGTGAAAGTAAGATTGTAGGAAGATAAGCAAGAATTTCTGACTGACAGACACTTCACTTTACATGCTATAAAAGCTACACCAAACTTTCAGAAAGCAGGAGTCTTCTGCACATTCCCTGGAAATGCATGGGGTCTTTTCCCCAAAGATGGGACACTGACTTTCGCAATTACTTTCTCGAGGCTTCAGTGAAAGGACTCTGTGAATGCCATCATCAATATGGTGGTAAGTCACACTGACTCCTAATGTATACTATTTCTTTACTGGCAGTAATATCCGTACCTGTATGTCATGCACTGTTACGTAATCTATTAGTAGTTCATTTGTTTTATCCTGTAGTAACTGTTTAAGGTCTTCTGTCTGTTAATCTCCTGTATATTCAATAAATAACTCATTTTATAACAGACCAGATCTGCCATTCTTGAGAACTTGTGAGTCAGAGTGACTTAGGTGCAGGTCACCTGAGTAGAGCTGCTTACAAAAATCTGAGCCTAAGGCAGGGCTTGTCTAAAGCTCTGACTCGATCCATAAGTTGTACTAAAGATGACGCAGCAGCATTTAGAGATGTGTATTACCTGCCATGGGACAGGTCCAGGTGAAAAATACAAGGCTGGGCAGAGACTGAGATATGAAACGAGGAGAGGCATTTATTATCATGAAATCAAAGTAGCCAGAAAAATGTGGGGAAAGCCACCTCATTGTTTCATTTTATCTGTGCAGAAAGAAAAAGAAATCTAACTCAGAAATGTTTTATCACCTAAAACTTTTCTAATTTACATCTTAATGTACAGGTGGCACTGAACCAAAATTTTATTTAGCTTGGAAATCACTAAAAATGCCTAGACACGAAAGCAATTGGAACTAGGGAAAGGCACAACAGCTAACAACCATCCCACGCAAATAAGTATGGGCTGGCACTGCAAACACCTACCTGAAGCTGAGACCATGAGTCTGCATAGCCAGGAATGGGTAATACCTGTAAATAATTATCAAAGGTAGAGGCTGGAGTAGACTAGGTAGACATCCTTTTTCCATAAAACATGTCCTGAAACATCAAAATTCATAACTTCATGAAACTACTTTGGTTTGTATCAGTATTACAGCATTACTGTACAGTAATACCTAAGTTTGTCTAACACACTCCCTTGCCTAAAAACCTGCAAAATGTTTAGCTTTCCATTTACTTTTATTTTGATCTAGATATGAAAATTATCTGATATTTCTTTTTGGAAATTCTAAAATCAAAACCAATGATAAAATAAGGCACAGAATAATGCAAGTGATATGTAGTAAAAAGAAAAATTAAGTCTTCCGAGATTCCACAGGGAGACATTTATTGCCAAAATTAAAAGACAGAAAAGAAATAAAAAGAGCATGATATTTTGTATTCAGGTATAGAGATCCAGGCACTGTAGGCTCTTCCTTGAAAATAGTGATTCAAAACACATTCACACTATCCCTACTTACCCTGTCAACTTCAGGCATTTTATGGAATGTTTTTCCCACAGAAGCTCACAACTCTATACAAGCAGGATATTTATTTTCTAGAATCTAGAAATGTCATTATGCATTTGACTAGTTATGTAATGTTAATAATTTAAGGAAGGGAAGATTTCAAAGTTACCTGATATTTATGTATCATTTAAATTAACAGCATGTGTTAGTTTTTCAATCTATTAGAAGTTTTTGAGATTTTTGAGAGACCTTGTATGTGCTTCACTCACCAGATAGCTAGCACAGTGCTAGAACTTCCAAAAACAGTGTTCCCTTCACTCACACCATATCCTGCTCTACACTGCCACTCAATCAGAGGGCAGGGTAAGACAACAAATATGAGTAAAGATTTATTATTCTTGTGGTAAGAAGCCTGAATTCTGAAGAAGGTTACTCCAACTGCCCTGGCACAGGCTGTTTTCTGGAAAGAAGTACCTTGCTAGGACTTCCTGCAACAACATGTACTTTGCCCACACTTGTAGGATCCAATTTAAAAAAAAAAAAAAAAAGGAAATATTCAACATCAAAGTAGGGATGATGATATAGAATGAAAACACAAAATCCAGTGAAAAACATATTAACATCTCTGTAACCTAAAATAAACAGATGTACACACAAAACTGTGTTTCACATTTAGTGCTCAACTCCACAAAGCTAGCTTTATTTTCTATTTATTAATATTGTCATAATATGAAAAACAAATACTATTTGTTAGGAAAGCAGCCATTACACAAAATTAACAGACATATTCTGCTTCAGGGCATGAATACAAGAAAATTGTCAGACATTAATAATGTAGACAGAGCATTTTCCTGGGAAAATGAAGATCCAATGGAACAACAGATAAATCATGCCCAACTGCTCACTGTTTGTTGTTTCACAATCTGTTGTATTTTATGGAATATGACTAGTACAAGTCTGTTACAGCCGTAAAAAAATTAGCAGAAATTAATATGTAAATTACTGTAGTGCTTGTGTGGGAATCCATTTCATTAATTTGAATTCACTGACATGACCGTGTAATCTAAATTTATGAGGTTTTCAACTGCCACTCCATGGAGAATTCTACATTTATTGAATTTTGCTTTAGAAGTATTTTTGCATTAAATAATACTTGCAGGGAGTAACGTACATGAATGGCTTGGAATTTAATCTATAAAATATATACCAGGTATTTTGCCTGTGAGAAGACATATAACCTACAGTGCCAAAAAAAAAAAAAAAAGCATTTAGATATTTCCTTAATTCCTTTTAAAACATTTATAGACAGCAATGAAAATAAATTTCTGGAAGAGGGAACAAACAAAAGTTTTGAAGTTCTCAGTGAAGTAAATATTGCTCATAATTGTTTAGCTGAAACAAATGCAAATCTTCTTGTTAATATAAGAGCTTTATGATGAGTAGAACTCTAAAGAAGAAGAAAAAAGGTACAGAATAAATCACATACAAATCTGAACAAGAAGGTTTATCAATACATAGGCCAGCTTGAGGGTTTAAAGCTTCAATATCAAGTTTTGGAAAATAGCAGCAAGAAAAGAAATAAAAAAATTTCTTACTACTCAACAATTTAACTAACATCTGGATACAAAGATGGCAAATGCTTTGCATAGTCTTGGCTTTAATATCCTCTAGTTTCCTAGATGTAAAACAGGTATTCAAACGACATGATACAATCAAAATGTTTCTCAAGAAAATACTGAAAATAACATGTTCATGTGCTTTCTGATGAAAAGAGGAAATACAACAGAAAAGGCAGAACAAAACATTTACTTAGTTATGAAGACCTAATTTTAGAAGGACACAAATGTGAAGGTTAAAAAATATTTATATGATCAAAAGGTTTTCATTTCAATAATTGACAGTATTATAAAGTAGGGATTTCACCCAGTGTGATTCTAAATGTTTTGATATGATGCACTTGCTGGTGGGATGCACTACTAGGTTTATTATTTTGCAATATGCAACTCTGTTAAGCAACAGGATTATTTCATCACTATGACTTTTTGAAGTATTTATCTAGGAGTGCCTATGGTGCAGTTTTACCCCTACACATTTCAGTCTTTTCCACATACAGACATGTATGCATAAACAAAATGAGTTTTCATGTATCATCTAGCCTTTGAATGAAGAAAACTGTTTTGAAATGGGGATTTGGGGGCAAGGAAAGGGACAATCCAGTATCAGATTTGTTTAATCATGACACAATGAGGAATATATTCCCAAACAGCAACGAATTTTTCACACTTGTCAGATCCTCCTGTCAGCATCCCCTGCAGCTCTGCTGACTACCAGCACACCTGTCTGCTCCAAGGTCACTGGTTCAATGTCACATTGCAGTGAACACGCTCATACACAGTTAGGATTTCAGTATCATCTTGCAAGAGATTCTGTTATCCCTGTTATTTTACTTATAACTGATAACTGGGTAATTAGACTTTGTGAATTGGTATGATTTCCTAAATCAGAACCTTGAAATTAGTTTACCAAAGAAGCAAGTAAAGATATGACCCAAAGAAGCATGTTCAGACAGAAGTGTCTCTTAGATGGAACAGCTACAGTTCATCTATTTAAATAACTTATATGGAGATAGCATTTCCACAGGTTTCTTCACACGGATCACCTACTGAAGGAATAATTATTATTTTTATTTTTTTTCAAGAGATATGTTTTTTAGATAAAACATCATCTGTTTTTTGCCTCCCAAAACATTTCCAGCTACTTGCTATTTAGAAAGCTATCTGTTTCATGCAGACTTAAAAAAATGCTGCATTTTTCCTAATGTTCAATAAACATATACATTAAGCAACCATTACATGCCCATAGACCTGCATTAAGTTGTAAATTATAAAGGCAAGTAAGAACTACTGCAGGAGGCTCTGTTTGCCTTAACCTTGGCATTAAAGGAATGTAATACATAACTTTGTTCTGTTCCCCTGAGTAACTGTAATGTTAGAATCATATCCTCCAGTTGTTCTGAAATTGAAACCTTCTGTTCGTGTCTGTAACTATAATTTTTTACCCTAAGTTTCACAAAACATAGTAAGCAATTGTCAGGAGACACACATTCCTCAACAGCACTCAACCTACTTATCAGACACCTCTTCCTAAACTCAGGTGTATGAAAGAAATATTTCTTTTTTGCTATGTCAAGTTAAACTGTTTTTACCTCCTATCCACAAATGGAACAACAGATGTTATAGGTCAGAAGAGGGGAATGATTCAACTCTTCAAATGCTCAGAGGAATAGTGATGCTACTGCTGTCCCTCACAAAAAAAATCCATTTGTCACTGCAGAAATCCATGTAAAGACCCACTCATCATGATTCTTGTAAATCTGCTGCCTGTGAAATTCTGTAAGCAGCGCATAATTCTGCATATGCTGAAAAATTGCTTTCTACTGAAAAAGAAATAAACACACGCATCCTGATCTCAGTCAAAACAGAGCTAAAATGATACCTCAAACATAAAAATCTGCTAAATCTTCCCCAAGCGCTGTCTGAACCTTTGACTGCCTTCATAGCACTGGCTAGCAGTTCATTAGCTCTGCCCTCTCTAACTACTGACAGTCAATACCAGACAGAGTTAAGAGTGCAGATACTGGAAGTCATTACAGAGGAGCAATCATGATGGATATTGACTGCTGTGACTCTATGATGCTTTACCTCTGGAAAGTGGCATCTGAAGACTTGCTGTCATGGCTAGTTGTCTCATGTCTCCAAAATTGACCTATCTAGGATAGGCTTCACAAAGTGGAGTTATTTCAATAAAAAGTAGAGGTATGTTTAATATCAGCTCTTTCTCAAGAACCCTTAGAATCCTCATTTTGTAGTCACCAGCCAGTTTTGTTCTCCGCTATCTGTATATACTTTAAAGAAAAAGTATCGCAGCTTGTAAAAGTTTCCACTATAATTTTCTGAAATGTAATTCAAAAGTTATCCTTTCTCACAGAAAGGCAAGGGATGAGGAAAGAAAATAAAATCAATCTCATGAATTACTTACTTTGCTCAGTCTCACACTTTCTTTCCCTCTCACCTGAAATCTTATAATGTGAAGAGATGAACAACTAATCTTCCAGATACACAAGTCCATCTTCATATTTGATCCCTCTTCTAAGTTTATATTTTCTCTGCTGACTTAAGAACAGACAAGAACTTTATAGATTTTTTTTCTGTGGAAGAAAAGTTATGGTGATGGCTAGTTTTGCTCCTGACATCATTATTCATCTGTCTGTTGAAGTCAAAAGAAATATGTGATATTATATAACCACAAGCCGCAGTAATGACCAATTAACCCCACCTGGTACCGAGCCTTAACAGAGACTGCATCCTGCTTCAAAATATTGTCAATGACAGCAAACCTTATCCTCACCACCCCCTAGAAATCATGTACAATCTGTTCTGCGACTCACAGACCCAGCAAATTAAAGAAAACAAAAGGAAGAAAATCCTACCCCATGTATACTACAGGCTAGAGAATATTCTCACTGAAGAATCAGTGGAATTTAGAAAAGTCATCTAGCCTCCAATTGTTCAAGAGTTTAGTTTTCTGAGAAATGCAATATATTTCTCCCACAGCCAACATCACCCTGGCCAGTTCAAAACACAAATCATTGTCTGCCTTCAGTAAGAACAAGTCTAATACTCGGATTTCCTGCCTAAACACAAATTGATTCCATTCTCACTCACAGCTATCTTATCTGCCAATACTGACTGATCTACAGCATGGTTAGCTACAAATGAAACACCAAATACAGAACAAATTTATTATTCACGTAAAATACACAGATGACATTCTTATCTTCTGGACTCCCTCAAATTACTATGATAAAATTCAATAATCACTACTTCTACATCACATTGCATCTCAAATACACCTACAGCAGTATCCTATTATTAGCCATTCTGCTCAACATAAAACTGAATGCATACAAACTACTATACATGAAAAACATGCAAACTATCATATACATCATTATAAAAGCAGGTGCTTCTTGAAATAACCCAAGAAAGCTGTAATACACAGAAAGCCCTCAGACACCACTAACATCCATTGCGTATCATTCTCTCACAATGCCCTGCTCAGCAATCTCAGATCCTTAACTAAATAAACACACTACTCTAGAGAAATCCATCAAGTCTTCCCCGAGTCCTCCAAACCTCTCAGTTCTGACTCTGAGGGAAACTCATAAAACCCAGGTGATTCTGAGAGCTAAAACATAAACTCCAAAGGATGCTAAGCAACACAACAGAGAACATTAAAATTTCGATGCTTTGTAATTCTCACTCATCCCTAACAAAAAACTCCATATTAAACTCTGTCCCCCTGCCTGAAAGGATTTAATGACTCTACTGTGTCTTCTCTGGATAGCATCCTTTCTCCTTCCTCCATCCCTACTCCACAGGTGTCCACTCTTTTTTCTTTCAAATGATGCAGGTCAGTAAATAGGTTTAACTCATAACAATCTACAGTTGTTCATCAAGGCCTCTCCAGCTACTACAGATTTTAAGAGGCTCATATGGTCAAAAGGAGGCATCTTTTCCAGTTATTGGAATAATTCTAGGATATTACCATCTCCTTACAAAATTTCTAAAGCTTTTATTCTTAAAGAATCATAGTTACAATGCTAGGAGTGTATTAAAGTATTCGTTGTTAATATAAAGACTTTTAAGAGCTCATGTTAACAGAGATAAATAAACCATGTAGGGCTTCAAGAAACCTCATTACAATGTTCTTTTGTCTACAGCAGAAAAATTATTCTATGCTGCACATAAAATTAAGATAATTATCTGCTAGGTTAATTTAAGGAAAAGCATGCATGCCTCTTACTGCAGTAACAAAAGCAATTACTTTTGTGGTAAGTTAAATATTAGATTTGGAATGTTTTCAAACTAAGCATAATAATGTTTTAACAGCAGTTTACACTACAAAAAATTCAAGCAGCGTCCTTTTATCCGTCTGCAAATTTAATTTTGAACACGCTAAAATTTTATGGTACAGCAGTATAAAAATGATGTTAACCAGCGTTTAACAAGCACAGGAAATATACTAAGAGTTATGCAATTATTAGCTGCAATTTACATATGCATGTAAATTACACAGTACAGAGGCATATAGGCAATCTTTACAGTGGTTCAGTTAGAGGGAGAATTGCTTTTTAGAAATGTCATCTGTTACTGGTTTCCATACTTGCTTCCATTAAGCCAGCAAGCCAAGCTCTTATTAAGTAAGTATGGTAACAAACTACCAAGATTAGCTTGTTAATAATGTTTGTAGTTTTGCATAGGGATATTAAACTCACACTATATTTATTTTATTATGCAAGCAAGTAATGTTTTTATATATTAATAATTTTCATTGTATACAAGGCCAGAACCAATTAAAAACCAAGCTTACTAAACTGTCTGGTTTTCAAGTAAGAGATTTCTACTACACAAGCTTCAAGTTATTTAGGTTTTCCTATTACAAATTTACAGAATATATGCAAGGTAATTTCTAATTATAATGCCTCTTTAAGCCTGGAGTCCATCAAAGTTAGCACAGAAGATGCATAAGTTATATATTGTCACTGCTGGAAACATCACATCATCCTGAGCTGCAACAGAGACTCACAGCTGAAAAGGGCAGCTAAGGCTCCATCCTTCTCCAACAATTCCCTTCTTGCTCTCCTCAAGTTACACCCAGCACACCCAGCACTACCTCACACAGCCTTCCCATGGCCCTTTTCTTCTCTGCAAATAATCAGAAGCTGGTTTGCTTATGTCAAAAGAGTTTCTTGACAGAGATTACAATACCAGGATCTATCCAGGGCTGTGGTAACAATGATCCTGATGTTCCAAAAAATTTCTCAGAATATAAAAATATTTACCTGAAATTCTGCTTTTAACCATTAGAGGTATGCTGAATAATTAAATCCAGTAACATTTAGTCCTTAGTCACAATATATTTACTGAGTAAAAAAACAAATTTGCTTTTCCAAAAGAAACGTTCTTCCAGCAGCAGTAAGTATTTTTAAATTGCCATTTAAAAAAAAGCTGATTTCCCTAAGACTTTCTAACCATATTTTGTACATTATTGAAGACTACTAGTTAGAGTACAGCTTTTTTTTTAAATTTGTATTGGAGCCATACAATTTGAATGTGTATTTTTTTAAGGTGGTCTACAAATTTAAGAACAATTTTAATGGATTTGATTAATTACATATGGCATTACCACATTACTAGATAATATATAGTTTCAAACAAAGCTCTACAATGCTTTTCTAAGTATGTGGATTAAAAAAGTAATTTTTCTCAGTAAATGAAATATTTAAATAGAAAATCTATGCAGTTTTCAACAAGAATAAAAGCAAGATAACATACCAGTCCTAAATACGTTTTCTTTATCATCTGAAAATACACCAAGTGAAAGAAAGAGATATTTTCAATTATGTTCCAATACCCCAATGACAAAAACAGTTGGAATTTCTCATTTCTTAGTCACTTCCTGTAGCTATTTCAACACAAATGTATCTAAATCAAGCTACACCTAAAATAAAATCCCTTATGTTAAAAATATTGTATTTAAAAAATTATAAAATATTTTAAGATTTCTTTTTTCCCTACTACATTAAATTTATTAGGAAAATATTCTTATTTCTAATAGAGAAACAAACCGAAAATAAGTTTTGAAGAAACTATAAGACAATTTCTTTAAGTGTAAGTAATAGTCGGATAATTTTTTTCGTAATATTTAACGTGGCCACCTCTTTTAGATAACTCCTGGATAAAGCAAGAGAAAGCAAATGAAGAAACTATCATTGGAAAGGTTCTTCAGACAGATCTTAGTTTTCTTGAACCAAGAGGACAAAAGGATTTCTTTAGCTCTAATCAGTGACAGCAATGACCTTTTCTAGTTAGTGAGGATCTCAACAGTGGGCATAACTTACAATATTTTACCTGTGACTTTCTGACTCTAAATGTAACTTAAAGGGAATATTTAACAAATTAAAAAGAAAATTCTTATTCAGGAATATAGTTCAAGGAGCACTACCTACTGTATCAGCAATTTGGACAAGAGGAAGTAAGCATTTGTGGACACAATTCACAATATCCTTGACATACCTAGAAGCAGTAAACCAAATCCATAGCTTGTATGAATCAGTACAGCTCCATTAATTTCAGTGATAATAGGCTGATTCACATAACCTGACAATCTGACACAAATCTGTTAAGAGTTTTTCAAGCTTTAGTTTTTGACACACAAAAACTAAGCACCAGAACAGATGACATGGGAGTTGATTTCAACACAGCATTTGTAATTGGATATGTTCATTATAAGTATTAAGATCTGAAAAACTGGTTCAAGTCCTAAGGTTCTAAAATCTACAGATTAAAGGTAATACAGTAATTACTTCTCAACATCAAAATGAAACAATGTCTAAAAAAATGCAATAGTGTTTGAACTAACAGCAAATTGTATGCACGTAAGTTCATGTTTCCTCGTGTACTCAGAGAGGGAAAAATTTCAAGTAAGAACTTGGGAAACTAGGCACCTCAATAATTTTAAATACAATATTTAAACATTAATGAGGTTCTCAAAGCCCAGCAGGCATCTCAGTTGACTCAGTACCTAAAATTTCTAAAAAATTGCTAAAGTTTCACCTCAACCTTCAGCTCAGCACACCCTGTGGCAGCATAGTCACGGCGTGGTCCTGGGTGACAAATTTCCTCTGGCAGGGGAAAGTTGAGCTGAAGCCCCTCCAGGGCAGGGGCTACTACTGCAAAAGAAAAGTTGTACTACTTCACTCCTTCTTTACCCATCCTTCTTCCATTTTTGAAAGGTGGACTTTAAAAAAAATCTGGGGCTGAATTTTAGGACCTTGAGAATAAACAGATACTGCCTTGCGGTTTTAGACTAGATGCCTAAATTCCCAGGAATTGAAGGCTTATGCCACTACTGACCAATTTAAATTCATGCCCTACCTACCATGCCAGAACTTCATATCTCAAGGCTGGGTCTTCTTCACATGCACTGTATATGAAAGTGGAAAAGTTAAGTTCATTTAGCAAAGGGTATCTAAAGATAGTAATTTAAATGCACATTATAATGCTTAAGCCATTGTCTGAATCTAAGTCGTGTAAAGGTCTCAATACAGACTTGAACATCATGGAATATATTCTCTTCTTTTTTTTTATTGGCATGCTCCCCTGGCCTTTTAAAAAATATATATCTGAAATATTCTATTGAAACAGAGTTTAATCACAATGCACATTTATATGCCTTACACTGCTGACTAGATTATTAACCTAAAATATTAATCAGAAAGCAATACCTCGTAGTTTTTCTGACATGTTGGAGTCCCAGACTGAACCTCCTATCTCAAGCAGGAAAATTGCTGAAGCATTTACATGTCCCAAAAGTAATTCAAAACTCAAGGCCTTGAGGACAAGGCAAAGTCTTCCCAACCCCCAGCTCAACCCTAAAATGCCAAGCAAACAAAAAACCCAAATAAAAGTACAAGCAGTATTGCATGTATCTATGACCTGTGACTTGAATCGATACAGATGAATTAGAAGTACATTGCTTCTTGGATCAGGCAATGGTTCGATTTTGGTCAGAATTAATGACTGAGTGGGGGGGAGGTGACTTGTATACAATGCTGAACGGCTAGAACAAAATATATAGCTTGAGCAGTGATGTGTGCCACTGTTTATCATTAAACAGGGGAGAAATTACTGCAACAAATACCCACATAACTGTCTCACACGCAACTTCAATATGCCTTTCAACTAGTTTTACTTCTATATTTATCCAAGATGAACTCTCCACATTGAAATAAAATGGTGTGCAAAAATGTAGCCACTGATTTTGCTTGACAGATTCAGAGGTGTTTCAAGTGGTAGTGCAGGCCATATCTCAGCTAGATAGCAGAATGAAGTTTAGAATTTACCCAGAGTTATATATGTTACAAACATTGAAATAGAGATTATTAAGAAAGGAAGCTAGCAGATACAAAATTCCTTAATTTCCTATGGCAATAAGGCACATTATATTTTCAGTCTCTTTTTTAAACAACAGAAATCCATTTTTTTTCTGCTAATTTGATGTGTACAATTTGTTCCATGTCCTGATTACAAGGCAGTACAAATCCAGTCAAAATTATAATGTAGGTGATATTTTAAACAGAATCACAGGAAGGATTTGGTGTGTTGGTTAGAAATAGAACTCTTAAACATACTGATTCACATCTTCGCTCTAGTAAATGTTTAACTATGACTTATTTAATTTTCTCTGATTTCCATTTCATTATGCTCATAAGATAATGAATAGAGTGCATTTACAGAAGGACAAATGTACTGGTTCTATCTGCAATCTCTTATAATCACACCTTTCAAGGTATGCAGTAAGCCTTTAAAATAAAACAGCCTTCATTATCACTCATTACTGGCAAGCAAAGCAGCTGAAGAAGATAAAAGGTACCATCATGGCAGGTGCAATAGTAAACAAGTATCTTCTCCCCGTAAGTTCTCTTGAGTCCAAGTTCCTACTTCTTTCCTTCCCCATTATGTGCAAGAAGTTCTCTAGAATGAGCATGCACTGGCTGCAAAATTAACCTGACTATCTGAAATTTTCTTTTACAAACCTGATTGCTGTTTTATTTGTTAGAAGCATATTTGAAGAACAATTTATTTCAAATCCATTCTCATTTTTTGTTCACCACAATGAATTTCTGAAAAAAAAACAGTATCTGCTAATGCAAATTTAAAACTGGATATAATAATATTCTTTGGTTGTGGAGAATTTTGTGAACAAATACTCAAAACTTTCATGGTCAGAATATTCCCAAAGATGTAGAGACGATACTGAAAATATCCTCAAACTGCAACAAACAACAAGGCATATTCTTTGGAAGTTTACACTTCATTTCTATCAGTAAACAAAAATATTTAGAGGATCTGTTTGCAGGTAACATTATTATATACACATAAATGCATCATCCCTCTTACAAAAAAAATAATATAAACTTCATCACGATATATATAGTTTATACTATAGTTTATACTATAGTTACTCTGGCTTCACAGATGTTTTGTACACAATAATTTCTAAACCACATGGGGATTTACCTCAACTGACCTTAAGCATTTGAAGTCAACACATGGTTTATGCTAGAGATCTAAATCCTCTCTTCAGTCAGTGAAGAAAAAGAGAAATACTTCTGAAATTATTAATGAAGTTTTACTTAGCAACCTTACATGGTGGTGAACTAAGCACTGAAGATAGTATTTTCTCCCTGTTGAGTATTACAGGAGCCATGATGACACTTCTACATGTCTAGAGCAACTTAGTATGGATCTCATCTTTTATGACCAGAATATCATTGCCTCTAATACATCAGCTAAGATAAACTTCTCAGTATTTGAATAGTGATTGCCACTGGCAAGATTTGCACTAAAAAGACTTGGTAAACAAGATAACATAGAATGATTTAACTTGTGCTCCTGATAATGTCTGGAAACACACAATTTACATTGTAAGAAGTATGTTTGCGTCTTTGTTTCTTTCAGACCACACTTTCAAGATCTTTGATATCTGCATCTCTTCTTCCTTATGTTAGTGTACAAATGTGAAATTCCATTTATAAAGGAGTGGGTGCCTCGCATCAGAGATTAGAATTGCCACCTTCCATTTGAATAGAAACATTATTCCTCTTTGCGATAGGAAAAAAGTATTTGTGGAAAAGAGTTCTATGAACTAAACATGAGTCAGCTCTGCAATGTTTTTAGAAAGAAATATGTTTGATCCCTTAAGAGGGATATTTTGGGACACACTGGGGAAAAATAAGATCCTGGGATCTAATTGCCTTCAGAAGTGACAGACATCCTAAATAAAGAGGTAAACCATGTGAAATGTCAAGGGAGATAATGAAAATCAAAGAAAGACGTGAAGAAACCCCTCCAGAATGTACTAAGCTGTAACATTCTTGTTAGACATTGTGTCATGCTACTTAGAATGAAGGTGCCATTGTCTTTTAAACTCTGGAAAGTAGTTTACCTTTAATGTCCCTTCCAACAGCCAAATCATTAAATAATTCTATAATGCATTAAGCAATTTTTCTACTGTATTCAGCACTAGTAAGTGCTATTCTTAGGTAAAACATTCTGTCCTATTTAGGACCCTAATATTCTGGAAAAAATTGGCAAACTGCAGAGGATTTAGAAAACCAGAGCAGAGCAGCAAGTACAATCAGGAGTCTATAAATACATGAAAAATATAAAGGTCTGTAGGAGAAATATAGTTAGTTGACTTTGTACAATAAAACAAGATGATTGAAGTAAAGGCTTAAACTCTTGAAGTCTTCAAATAAACAAAAAGGAATTGTCAAGAGGAAGGCAATAAACAGTTCTTCGTTTCCACTGTAGACAGGATTAAAGGCAATGGGCTGAAACGGCACCAGTGTACAATTAGACAAGAAAATAAGAAAAAAAAATATATATTTGTAGCACTACAGCTTCTAAAGCCATCTCCGTCCATAGTTTCTTATTTTTTCTTTTATCTCTCAAAAGGAATTAGTGCTCATTATGTCTCATCAGTGTACACAGCTCAATATATAAAGAGTCCTTTGGACTCAGTGTCAGTAAAGCTTAATTACATGTTCTCTCATTGTCTCTCCAGTTATACGTCACTAAAAATCTATGAATCCAATTCCAGTAATGGGGTGGCCTTCCTTCACAAAGCCTCCTTGTGGCTGGAAGTTGAAGGAAAAAGATTTCCTTCAAACATGCATCAATATATTTGATTGATAGCAGCTGATCTGCTGAATTTTATATCCAAACCTTCTGTAAAAAATCTGAAAGCATCTGTAATATGTCATACAAAATTGCAGGCCTCTTCAGGCCATCAGTATACAAAAGTCTGCTTAGATTTACAAGCCTTTTAATAACTGCCAGAGCTTCCTATATTTGGGTTAATTTAATTAATTATTTCATGTTAAGATCGGGAAGCCTTCACAGCCATTCTCTGTCTTCATTATGAGCTTGTCTTCACTGATGCATATCCTTAATTGTGAACCAATTGATTATATGAAGCAAATACCTCACTCCAGAAACATCTAAATAGCTATATTTTTAGTTTACTTTATTATCTGAAAGGATGTAAGTTATGTTATGCAAAAAATATTCTAGAAATGCTGGTATTTTCTGAAAACTAAGCATATGGAGAGAAGAGTTTTACAATTAGAAAAATAATTATTACTATGAAGTAATTGCCATAGTTATTTAGTATTATTTTTTAATGGAAAATATCAATTGCAAGAAATTTACACAACCACTTAATACTAATCAATTCAATATTTCCTAAAATATAACAGTGATTTTTGAGATGTATTAACACTAAAATAATTATGTGCTATATATTCACAGCATTGCCTACTTCTTATTGCATATTGAGCTTCACATAATGCTACAGATAATTATGAAATGGGTCAATTATGAAAGAAAGTAAGACTCCTGTTTCAAAGAACTGATTCAGAGGTTCTATCATGGTCTCTCAATTCTATGGTTTACAGGGATGATACTGAGTAATTAATTCATTTTCTTGGAGATTCTTTGAAGTTAAAAAGTGGTAGCAGTTCATGCAGTAATCAGTCCTCAAATTCAGTACTTCCTGCACCCAGAAGCATCAATTCAAGAGTTTCCCTTAAACAGATCTACATTGTTGCAGTTCAATAACATAAAAATGCTTAAGTCCCTGTACCTATGCAACTAGTTACAAGGTGATCTACAAGGTGATCAGTTTACAGGGTGTTAAGTGGTTACAGGTAGGTCAGCAAACAGAATCCAGGATCTGATGACAGGCAACTGAAGATTAGAAACTGAACAACAAACATTTAAAACAAAAAAATGTTGTTCTTTGTGGATACAATTCAACTAGTGGAATGGAAACTGGGGGAAAGTGTAATCCCTCTGCTGAAGACAAGTCACAGAAGTCTGCACTTTTTCATCCAGACTATTCCTCAGGCAGTCTGCTCAATCTAGTTGAAAATATCAACGTAATTTTTTTCTACTTCTTGCCTCTATTTAAAATTAAGAAACATAATGAGAAGTATGTAATATGCTTACTATTAAAACAGATCTGCTAATGCAGAGAAGTTTAATACTTTTAATAGTCTGTGGTATCTTTTACAAAAAAGAGTAAGTGAATCAGAGTATATAGTAGAAAAAAAATTAGCAGCAATTGCTGTTGCAAATTGAAACCACCTCAGTTTTGTCTAGAAGATGAAACTGCACCTGAAAAGGCATGTTCCTACTTTCCACATACATAGTATCTATCACTCTAAAAAGGTTTTACACTGATTAAGCATATACCTGCGTTCACACCCTCTAAAAGGAAAGCCAGGGATCTTCAAGCACAGAACACCTGCCTTACCCTCAATCCCAACCTTTGTTTCTGTATGCCAGTGTAGTGGTTTTAATTCGCCTATTTGAGTTTCTGGCTAAACACCAGCATGCTTACCAAAATTTATCTGATTCTTGCTGTGAGATAAGGATTAATAGTAGGCAAAGTAGGCTCACACTTTAAGGGATAGAAAGAGAATTTATTAACAGACTTAAAAAAGAGAATAAAAATCAGGAATCAGAACAAAACCTTTACAACACCCTTCCTCCTCCCCCCCCCCCCCCCCCCGCCGGTTCTTTCCCACTGACTATACAAAAGGCAACACTTCGATTTTTAGTTAGTTTGCCACTTCTGGAATAGTCTTTTCTCTGTTCATTAGGGAAAGAAGTTTTCTCTTGCTTTACTAGGTTGATTTCCCCCCATAAGAAACAGAGTTCTTATGGTTTTCAGCCTTAATACAAGCAGCCACCCAGAAGGAAAAGACCTGCTTGTTTTGGAAAATCCCTCCCACGTTAGTAGCTTTGGCATCATATGCCATCATGGGCATATGATGGTCGTGGAGGTACTCTTTCGAGGATGAACATTTTTATTACAGCAGCAATTAAATCCCCCTCTCATTATCGGCAATGTAGGTCTTCTTCTATTATTCCTGGGGCATGGAATCTTTACACAGGAGTCTTAGTCCACTGGCTGTAGCTAGAACATTACATCCCCCTTTTTTTACTCTTTCAGACCATTGTTCATATATTACAGGGTATATTATAACCAAGTTTATCAACTTTTTACAAGAGAAATTTCAGCCTTAAAGTTTAGGCACTCCTCATCTCCTCCTTCTCTGGATATAGGCCTTGCTTCATTCATTAACTTACAGTATTTATGTTGTACCTTTTGTAGGTATCTTCATCCTTTCCTCTTCTGTGTAGGGGAAAATGGATGTTTTCAAGTCCCATCCTGATATTGAAAAGGTTAATTTGTTTTTTGGCTGGGCAATGGTCACATGACCTCTACCAGTGCTGTTTGAGCGTAACACTCCCAGTGGAGCCCGCCGGTGCCACTCTCCATCCAAGCCGTGTCTGGGTCGCAGGGGGTCGGCCCGAGCCTTCTCCCGTGCTAGGCTGTGTGCAGAGTGGGGCCGGCGGGGCCACGTCCGAACTGCAGGGGGCCGGCCTGAGCTTTTCTCCTGCGCTGGACTGCGCGTGGAGCCGGGCGGGCCGCCCAGGCGGGGTGGGCCCAGCAAGACTGAGTCACCTTGGACCTGGGGCAGCAAAATGAAGCCCCTCTCGGCTTGGCCGGAGCTGAGCGGAGCCATCTTGGCTCCCCTCACATGGAGCTGCCATGAGGGACTGAAAGGCCGATCCGGGTCCCACACTCCCCCTCCTCCCCCACGCCATCCTGGCGTGGCCTAGTTGGACCTCACCGGGGGCACGGAGGTCTTCTCTCAGCAAGCTGGAAGTCTAAAAGAGGAAGTCCTTAGATTCTCTCTGGGTTTTATGAGTTCTGGAGGCAGAAACTGCAATACCTCTGATTTACTAAAATATGAGTATCGATCTAGTATCGATGCCCAACTTGAGAGAGACAAAGACTCTCTAACAGGGTTGTTAGAAAGTGTATGTTTATTTCAACACCGGGCAACTTCATGGGACAGCTCCCTAATACACAGTGCAAAGCACAAAGCAATACAGGATCTATATATTTACAAAAGCCTTGAATATTCACAATATAGGGATACATTCATCATATTGGTACCTCCCATTTCCCCGCTTCATATGGTAATTAGTTGAATACTAATTGAGCATAGTTACTCTTTGAGTCAGTGGTCGTGAAAGTTGAGGAGAGGGCTAGAATGATGAAGTAAAACTTCTCTTCCTCTGTTTGAACTCTCTCACCCTTTGGTTTTTTTGACAATACAAATTGCTTCTAAGGGAACTTCCAGTTCCTTCTTGCATTTCTCTTCAACAGGAAAATTAGAAACTGTCTATATTCCTTTAGATCTATGAAGGAATATTTTCTATTTCCCTATTGCAAGCACAGCTGAATAAGTACCAAATGACAAGTAATTGTTGACTTGCATACCTGTTTCTAACCTAATTCTTTAGTTAATCATGGATTCTTTTAATTGACTTCAGCTAGGTCTACTTACTAAGTCTATTTTCTTTAAATTAATTCTAGCTGGGTCTGCTTACTGAGTCTATTTCAACTAATTTTTATTAACTTTTTGTCTATGATCGTAATTTTTAAAACTCTATGTTTCACCTCCTTTTGCATAGTCAGTTCCAGATTCACCTCCTTCCTTCTGTACCAGAAATCCCACCTAATGTTACCCCATGACAATCAGCAACACAGCCAGCTGCATGAGATTATGATGAAACAATGCTTCAAAGCACAGCTATTCCTGCAAGGACACATTCAACCCCTACAAAGAGAGAGGGACATGATTTTGAGATCCATCCATGTCTTCAGGAGTCCCCAGATGAGCCTATCAGCTCCTGGGCGATTCATAGACAAACTCATTTTGTCTTTTCAACAGTCTTATGGCTGGAGTGGAGGACTAGTTTCATACATTAACAGAAGTGGGGGAAAAATAAAAAAAGGAAAAACATTCAGAGATTCAGTGTATATTTCCATCCTAATCAAGACCCAAAGACTCATCAAGGATCAAAAGGAAGTTTGTTACAGATAAAAAATAGGACAGTTTTAGTATCATTCTAAAACTGATGTATAATTATGTTACACACCTTTTTTGGGAGATGGGAGTATTTTTCTTTTATCTTTCTTTCCTCATGATTTCATTGATTTTACAGGTACCAATGACCCAAAATATTCGCCTTAGAGAAAATATCACATTGATTGACCCACTATGGCAGCATTTCACTTATATTAACAGCTGAGCCATTTACCACTGACTGCAATGTCATTTTCTAAATTTTAGTATCCTGGTTGTTCGGCAAGTACAGTGATATAAAAAGAGCTAAAGCAAACACACACCTAGAAAAACCCAGAACTGCAGAGATTTGTAATAGAAATGTTAATACTGATACAAATGCAGAATTAATGGGAATACAGGGGAGTGAAAGCAAATACCAAAAAGAACTTACAAAAGCCTATATAAATTGATGAATTAGTGAAAATGACATTAATCAGCCTTAAACGCCCTCCACACACAACTTCATAGCACATGCCAGTTAGAAAAACAAGGTAAAAGAACAAGCTAAAAGGAGAGACAATATACTGCAGATAAATCAAAGATCTACAGAAAGGTAAAGAAAAGGGTTGAATGACCAAGGTAAGGAGACAAGAGATAGTGAGTACATCCTAAGAACTCAGAGAAGGAGCATAGGATGGAGAGACAAAAGATCATAATCACTGTCAGCTCCTCAAAAGGCAAATCCCAAATCAATACATGGCCACCAACCTAAGAAGGAGCAAGGATGACGAGAACTTGGAAATTATAGTCAGTGTTAGTATAAATATGACTACAGTACAGGTGTACCACAACAAAATTGAAAGAGATTAAAAAATCAAATTAGATTTATAGATTACAGTACCTTTCACTGTTTCTCTCAGTCAGAGTGACTAATGGCTCATGTATCCACATTCACAATATTCATCTTTATTTTCTTGTCTTTTTATGGCTGACCTTTTAAAACAGCATGCAGTGTATACTCCTTCCAAAGGGGTATACAGATATTGTATGCTGGTGTACAGATTACATATAAATCATACAAATTGATACAAAACCTTCCAGTTGAATTTTGTTGTCCTGAACATCTTTTGTGTTACTGCATTGTATTTATAAAATTACATTTTAAAGAAGTATTAGAATATATCTGGACAACTCTCGTATTAATTTTAAAACCTGTAATGTTAAGGTATGTTTACAGCAAAATATCAACCTTTTCTATTATAATTGATTTAAAATTTTAGTTTGAAATGTGGTTGATGGATGGTTAGAAGAAAAAAAGGAGCATAATGCACAGTCAGTCCTGGGGTTTGCTTATGGGTTGGCAGTTGTTACAGTTTCAAAGCAGCCCACATCGCCCATTCTCCTTTCAGGCTTTCCATGGGAACTATTTTGCTCCATCCCTCTTTGCAGAGAGTCTGAACTCCCAAGTGGTAACAGCCCTTTTCACTGAATTAACTCATTTTCAACTGTTCTAACTGTATTTCATGTCCTGCTAGAGGTTTCCATTTCAGGGCATATCAATGATTTCAATGGCTGTGACAGAGAACAGGTGTGAATTTAAAACACTGCTTTTGTATTTCTAACACAGCAAAAAGAAAAAAGGATTAAGATAACAGATGATATTAAACCTTAACTTTTGCACTTTACAAGTTTATAAATTCCTCTTCAGCTGGCTCACCATGCCATACATTTCCAGAAAAGACAGACTGCACTTGCCTGTTGCTCTCAAACAGCATTTCCAGTTTACAAATCAGTCTCTCAAAAGATACTTTGTGCTGTTAGCCTGCACTTCATAAAGCTGTTTGATTCCTGTCTCCAGTGGTAGACTTTCAGCAGTGCATTTACATTTCAAATCAGGACATGAACACAAGCCATCTTCTGACCCTTTTCATTTGCATTTCCTCTGACAGGAATTACCCACTGGAACAAGGGCACCCCATTGAACCCATTGTCTTGCCATGCTCTGACAAACTGAACAGCAGCAACAACACTTTCTTCCCCCCCCCCCCCCCCCAATACCTGATTAGAAGTAAAAACTCCATTCTACAGATGAGTTGTGCAAGGTTACACTGCCTAAACACAAGATTAGGTAAGAGATTTACCTATCTGGAACGTAACTGTTTTACTGCATCTATTGTCCAGCATCTTAAAATACACAAAATAAAACATTTTTGTTTACAAATAAGCAAAACAAGGAAGGTATAATTCCTCAAACAATCATTTTTTTCTCCTAAATACTTTAAAATATAAGAACGGCCATGCTGAACTTGATCAAAGACCTCATCTATCTTTGCATCTCATCGCTTGCAACAGTTAGAAAAAGAGCTGCCTTTAAAAGCATTCCTTCAAAAGTGTTTAAGACAGGAAAAGCCCATATCATGTTTTCTTCTCCCTTGACCCCATACTTCCCCAGCCTCCAACTACTTTTTAGCTCAATGAATTTTGGTGTTGTTTTTCTAGAATTCCATTTAGTGTAAAATATAAACCAAGTCCAGTGTTTCATCTCACTGATGTTTTGTCATACTTGACTTCATCCTCAATCTCAAAGGATGGAATACTTTCACTGTCTTTAAACCTAACAACCAGTGAAATGAAAAAAGTCATTTACTCGTGGTGTTTCTGTATATTCTCAACAGCAATTTTCATGTAATGACAGAGGATTTTAATTGCAAGAATTAACAGCTTTATTTAGCATTAACTTGACATAAAATTAGCAGTTGCTATCTGAAAATAAAATCTGAAACAGTTATATTTTTCAATAGTTGATCAAAATAAATACAAAAATTAAGGAATACTCAGGATTTAATCACATCCTTGGCACAGCTGACAGTAATTGTAACCATAACATAAATAATTTGTATACACAGGCATAAAAAGAAAGCACTGATGAGACCAACTATAAAAGTATTTTGGTTGCACTTCATTAAAAGTCAAGTTCAGACTGAAGCATGTTTCAGCTTAGACAGGATCATTTTATATCTGGACATCAGAAGCATATTCTGTGGTCCACTGCTCTGCAATAAACAGATGTTTGAATACACTCTATGGTATGGATAATATTAAATTTGTCTCCTGGGATTTACAGGGCTTTGGTTCTTAATGAGCAAATTTAATACAGTGGCAAAATACTGAATGTGTGAGATAACACACAGAAAATAATGCAGAAGTCTATGATTATCCATGCATCTTTAACTATACTTAATATTTGCTACAGACTAAAACTATACCAAGAACACAAGTATCACACTGTGTGTCTCACTGTTTCACATTGTAGACCACTAGCTATGTATAAAGGAAAAAAAATATGTTGGCTATTCTAAAATTGTTATTTTCTTGATAGAAAAAAAAGTAAATTAAGCATGGAATTCACTTTACAGCCATAAAGTTACACTTAAACATAGGTAAGAGGATCATAAATACGAAAGTTAAGTCTTTCAGCAGAAATAAGTGAGAACAAGGTCCTGCTAAGAAGGTGTTTTGTAAGGAAGTAAGCAAACCCCTGATCTTGCAGTAATTTTCACAGTCCACCTGAGTCACTGGCAAGAGACAGCAGAATCCTGCCATCCCTGAGGCAAGACAACTTCATTTAAATGTGATAGACTGAAAATTAACAACATATACAAATATATCAGCGTGACAATAGCAAACAGATGAAGGATAACTCATAATAGTTGAGGATGGGAACATTCTTTTTGTAAGCATATGAACTGATTTTGTAGACAAGAAAACCTTTTGTTAGCTAAAATGGCAGTTCTGAGAGGTGTGTGCCTATTCTTTTTACTCCTCTTGTTATTGTAGATGTCTGTGTCTGTATCTGTATCTGTCTATCTCCTGGCTCTCTCACAAGTATTCAGGACAAAATTGTTTTAACTATTTCTATGAAACAAGGCAACTGAAAATCAAATATGGACCATATCACACACTCACCCTCTTTGTCACCTGAAGGCTGTCTGGATTTTAGAGCCACAAAGAATTTGCAGCTTCTTTACAGACTAAAAACTACACATTAAAATGCTGTTAACTGAATTTCTGACTAAGGGTAAACTATTGCTTCAAGCTGATGGTTAAATCTGCCCTTCTGAACTGCTTTTAGATAAGCCTGTAAGGCTTTTATGAGATTTTGGTTCAATCAGAATCAATTGTCATATCGAATGGGACCTTTAACTTTCATCTGAGGAGAAATCCCGGTCATGGGTAGTTTCGGACTTGTTAACAAATCCCCAGAGTACTCAAAAAGCTGCTAACACTTCCAGATATTAAGCAGAACCACAGAAGAGAAAAATTTAGATAAAATATTTAATTGCACATACCAAAATGGAACATAACTTCTTTGGAACGTCTATAACAGAATGACTGGCTCCAAAACTAATCTGTTCTCTTTCTTGTTTCTGTATTTTCAGGTCAGCATATCCTATATCACTTCTCTCAAGAAAAGCTACTTCTCTTAATTCTAATGACTCTCCCAAACCCTTAATAAATATTCCATTCCTGGAGCTAGCCCTCAGTCATGTGTATAAATTAATCTCCAAATTTGCAGCAGCTGATTATTCTGGGAGAGCCTCTTACTAAGGACTTTGTTCTGCCTCCTATTACCCTGAGGCAGAACATAATACAGTATCTGTGCATTCTGAGGTTCACCTAAGGCTCCTATTAGCTCTTTGTGGTTGCTATTGATTTATTTTTCAAACTCCTCATATAACTTTTTGATAAAGAAAAAATTAATAACTCTGCAGCATTAAGAAACAAACCAAACCAAACCAACCAACCAACCAACCAAAAAACCCACAACAGAAAGCTGACACAACAGTAACTGTGATTAGTGCAAAAAAAGTTTTGTTCTTAGCTACAATTAGAGAGTAATCCATAATTCTATACATTTTGATGACTTTCTTTAATTGAGCTATGACAAGTTTAAATGGAGAGGACTAGAAACATAATGTATTCTGTAAAGTTGAGTTTTGAATTGCTGCTGCAAACTCAATTAATGTGTATGGTCAACCATACTAATGTGAAGAGATGCTTCTTGAAGTAGAGGGCTAAATTAACTGAATCCTGGCATAGAACCTAGAGAAAACATGATACACATTCGAGAAACCTATTTTCAGATTTCCTGCATTAAAGTAAGGGATCAAATAACAAGCCTTAAAGGACAAGATGTCCACCTAGTAAATAATAGAAATGGAAAACATACAATGTATAGCACATCCTGCATTTATTTAAATAATGTAAAAAGACATTAGAAAATGAATACATTTTGAGACTTAGCATATATTACCTTGATATATAGTATTTTTAGTGAATTCTTCATTTATTTCAGCAACAACTGACACAGTATGAAACATCATTTCCTAGTAAATAACAATACAGAACTATCTATCCATAATTGACAGTAAAATTCAGCCATCCATATTGAATTGTGATGACCATAAGTGCCATTAAAAACTTGGTAATTTGTGTAGCTTCTAACCATGTTTAGTTGAAACATTATAACAGTAAAATGCATTCCATTTGCATTCAACAACACAAAACTTATCTGTTTAAGCCCATTTTCTCAAAACATGTTTTTAAGATACATTTTATCTGTGAAAGAGGTAAACAGTTTGGTACCAGGGGCTCATTTGTACACTTGCACTCCAAAATTTAAATCAATTTGCATAATCAAGTCCTACCAAGTGTTTGCCACCAAGATGAATTATGTATTTTCTTTTAGTCTACCCTTGAGCTATTGTAAGGAATAAAATAGACACAGTAGTGCTAGATAAAATTTAGAGTTCTGACTATTCCACTGAATTAGGAATGACCATAAATACAGCTTACAAAGTCACATTTTTGCACAGCAATGGTTTTGTTAAAATTTATTTAGTGTAAATATGTACCCTTAATGTATAAACACTTATATTTTTCATGTGAAGAGTGTCTTGTAGCCAGCATTTAAGTAGCTGTGCCATGCTTAGCCCTCATTCCTTCTCACAGTGTGATTAGTACCAGGCATTCCAGGAAAAAAGTGTGAGAATTCTCAGATGAATCTCATTCAATCATTATTGTAGATACTTTCATCACTTTGTCCTATTTTGAACCTTAATAAATTCTTAGTTTTATTTCAGTACTGTTTGTTCAAATGTTTTGATATATGTCTCCCAAAAATATGTATCCTGATAAAGTTACATAGTCAATCCTCAGTTTTGCTAATAAATAAAAGAAATGAAAACTTAAGTTAGTATTGTTATGCTCATCATCAACAGCTTCATGCAGGGTACTCTAACCAAACATTTTTTGAGAGACATGAAACACATCAGATATTTGGCCCCCTCTTGCACACACAAATTATACAAATAATCTACCCTGTCTCCTTTTTTCCACTGGATAACTTCATTTTTCCAGATATCTTTAAGCAAGATAATCACTTTGCCTTTTACTTTCCTGTAATGTTGACACAGAGAGCAGGAATACTCCTAATGAAAATGAGTGCTACCCACTACAGTAAAAAGCACATAAAATGTCATCTCTTTCCCAAGGAACCACCAGGGCCACTAGGAAATTATGCTTATTGTTATTGGCCATGAGACAGTGATTAGTCATGAAGCAAGAGGAAGAGAGCAAAGTGTATCACCTCTTCAGTTCATAAATGTAAAAAAAAATAATTTTCTCTGGACTAAAGACAAAAAAACAAGACAAAAAAATTACTGCCAAAAAAAATACAAGCCAGTTTTCTGACAAGGGAAGTTTTAAAAACTGAATGTAACATGATACAAAAGCAGAAATCAAATTCAGTAAGTCCAAAGTAAAAAGTACAGTGAGAGCAGAAGCCTTGACATTGGATTACAGGAAATACGTTGCAAAAGATCAATTTTTTCTTATAAATTGATGATAAAACAGCAAAACAAATACATCAGCTGGAAAAAATCCATAATATAGTAAAGTTCAAAATATCAGAGATAGAGTTTCCAACCTTCCTGAAATGAATACTTTACATTAACAATTCTGTATGAATTTTGTTAGTGCACGTTTCATTACTCTATTAATAATAGGGGAAAATGAATTTTTACAGCTTATCATTTTTTTATTTAATACTCTGTAAATAATAAAAACTCAAAGAGAAAAGGGTTTCTAATTGGGAAATACAGTAAGCTGATGTTTTTAAAGGAAAAAATTTTCAAAAACTTTGCTGGTAACATAAATCAAGGTGGAAATTTTTAGCTACTGAGTCACGTGAACTATATCTAAATTGCAGGATGTATTCTCTACAAGAAAGATTAAATATGTTAATCACAGAAAGAGAATGAGCAATATTTTCTGGAAGATAATCCATTGCATTTCTTGTAATTAATATCAAAAAATCTCAAGCAAGAAATCCAGTATGAACTATACCAAAACATTTTGTCAGTAGACTTATAAGTACCAATGTCTTGCAGAGCTATGGAGTAAAACCCAAACCTGAAAGAATATATCAAGCTGAAGATTTCACTGCAAAATTAAAACCATTTCCTAGTGTGTTGGAAAAGCCTAAACAGAAATGTGTATGTGCAGGAAACTCCATATTCTCTGCTAGCACCAATCCCAATCCTCCTTCAAATACACAGATATTTGCATACATGAATGCTAAGTGCCAAAATCCAGTCCATTTGACTTGTACCATGATTTCAAGAACAGACTAACCTAACATCACCCAGCACTGCATCAAATGAAGACAGCATTCTCCTCACCCTGCAACCCTTTGTCTTCACCTTATCTCGAATATCCCATTCCAACTGTGACAGAGCATTTGTAGAGCTCCCCAAAACCTGAGTTGATCTGGTTTACAATATTCTCAGAAAACAAACAAAGGCAGTAAAGAACACAAAACAAACAGAACAAAACATTCCAAACGGCTGCCAGTTACTCAGTCCAGTATAATGTACTGGGTGGGTTTCATGTGCAGCGAGCCAAGGAGGATGAATGCCTCTTGCAACTGCAATGTTGAATATTTGGGAAACTGCAGTGTAAAGTGTAACATGCCACAGAGCTGACTCTTCTGGAGCACAGGTATGGCATGGCAGTGTATCGTGCTAGCAGTTTCTGCTTCACTCACCATTTTCTGCATAAATATATAAAGTTCTTGAAACAGAAAAAAAATTGATTCTGTATAAAAGATGTTTGAAGGTAATGATGAATTTTAGGGGATTTTAACTGAAAAAAGGATGTTGTAGACAGCTTTGAAAAGAAAAAACATTATACCCATATTTATACAAGAAAATACTAGGAACAGTGCAAAGAAAGGAAGCTGGTTTTTTGATGTTGTAAACATACACCTTTAAAAAATGGTATGGATCCTTTGCAGATAAAGTGAGAAAACTGAAGGCTATGTAGTTTTCTCCACCCTTAACATATGAAAGCAGAAAAAAAAAAAAAAAAAAAAAAAAAAAAAAAGTGAAAACTTTACTATGAGTTCTCCCACTGAAATTAAAATCCTGGTCAACCCAGGAACCATGTTTAGGACACAAAGATACACAAAATACTAGAAGCACATATTTTCCCCATCATTCGACAGTCCTTACATTTGTGGTAATTCCCATTCATTTGCACTTCACATTCTGAAGTAATTCCTTTTGTTGCTCTTGAGCTCTATTGACATAAATGAAAATTGTTTGATTAAGTAACCACAGATGTTCTCTCTTCCACTTGTTGTCCGGTCATTTTGGATTACAGCTGCATAAACAGGAAGTGTTACAGAAAACTCAAACAATCCCTCTTGAAACAAGGCTGTCAGAATACATTTAAGTTAGCTACTTCTGTAATACTCTAATACAAGTAGAAGGTTCAACATCCTCTCTCAAACACAAATTCAATTACATACTACATGACTTTTCAACAAAAGAATAATGATGTTTGGCACAGGCATTTTTTGAGAGAAGGACTAGTACACTTCAGTTGAGTTCAGAAAGCCGTTTTCAGCTGTTAACATGTAAGCATCCATTTGCTTTCTAGCCTCTACTGATGGTTTTAACTAGACCTCAGCTGTACATCACAGAACATTAAACAACTAACATCCTGGGTACCCCCAAGTGGGCACTTAAATGTAACCATCAATCTCCCAATAGAATTCTAACCTTTAATTACAGAACAAAATGAGGTTTTGCCTAAACTGTAAATGATTGCCAACAGAGAATAGACTTTTTTAAAAAGTAAAAAATTTGCAATGACACAAAATTGCAGCTACATTTTCTAATATATTCCAGCACCAGTAGTAACTCTGAGATAAAATTCTTAAAAGAAAGGTGGTTGATGTATTTTTTGAAGTTAGTCCAGGAGTTTTCTATGATGTAAAAGATGGACTGTCACCAGAAAAGTCTGATTCTTCTAACTTCAATTAGTTCTCTTGACTCTCATTGTCACTGTCACAGTATAACAGCCACTTCAGTGAAATCATCTGAATGATTAAATCAACTCACCATGGAAATTACAGAAGCCTAGAGACCAGTTCCGGAAGCAACATGCATAACAATTTTATTTTAGCAGCAGATACAATTAACAATATTGCAGGAACAAGTATTCAGAATATAAAGAAACAAACCCATGCAATTACAGAAGCTGACATTTGTCTCATAGTGAAGCAGATGACTGTGTTAAAAAAAAAACAACCCACATTTGGGGAAATGAGGTAGGCCACTTCTACCTATTTGTTGTACTCTACTTAGCCTAAGTAGGCTTTTTTATAATTAGTCTTCCAAAAATCCACCTGCATTTCTTCTCTACATTCCTGCATCACTAATTCAATTATCACCTTAAACTTGTGTCACATCAAAATGGTGTTGCCAATATAAAAGTGTGAAATTACTGCAATGTACCTTGTAGCATCTTTGTCATGTTCAGCTCAGAAAGCTCCTGCATCACTTCACTAAAGCCCATGTTTTCTTTCTCATGAAGAAATTATGTTCTAAAAATATCTTCCAAGATATCTTGCTCTATTAATACACTTATTTCTATAAAAAAAACAAGCAAACTATTTCGCTAACTCCTAGCCTTATTTTTGCTAACTCTGTCTTATTTCAGACTGACAAAACTATTTTTAGGCTTTTCACCCAATAATCTTACTTGCACAAATAAGAAAGTTTAACAGTGACAATATTCAAAGTGCTGGGTCAACTTCCAAGAAGGCTGTAGGAAGTTTCTCCTAAACTTAATAGAAGACAATAAAAAGTTTAAATGGCTGACAGTTAGGGTCAAAATTAATGCAGAGATCACTGTTTATACCATTCTGACACAGACAAGCCAATTGCCAAACTATTTAGCTAATATGGAAGTGAAAAAATTATCTTTTAAAGTGTTCAGTTCATATAAACTTCCAGGTGCTATACTGCATATGTCCCAGCACTAGTTCTCCCACAGTGGTTCTTCTCACCCTCCATGATTCTCAGTATTAGGAACAACAATATACAGTATAAAGGCCTGGACAATAAAAGGAAGGTAGGTGACCGCTGGAGAGTATCTTGAATATCATCAACAACTGGAAAAGGTCATTAGCTACAGTGATATTAATTGCACAGAAACAGAAATAATTTTCTAGGAAAGAAAGGTCTTAGTAATATCACAGAATCAAATAGGTTGGAAAAGAACTTGGAGATCATCCAGTCCAGCCTATGACCTAACACTACCAGTCAACTAGACCATGACACACTGAGTGTCATGTCCAGTCTTTCCTTAAACACGTCCAGGAATGGTGACCACACCACCTTCCTGGCCAGCCCATTCCAATGCCCAAACACCCTCTCTGTGAAGAACTTCTTCCTAATGTCCAACCTAAACCTCCCCTGGCACAGCTTAAGACTATGTCCTCTTGTCCTATCACTCATTGCCTGTGAGAAGAGACTGCTCCTCACCTGGCTACCTCCTTTCAGGTAGTTGTAGAGAGTGATAAGGTCCCCCTTGAGCCTCCTCTTCTCCAGGATAAAAATTTCAGTTCCCTCAGTCATACCTCATAGGACTTGTGCTCCAGACTCTTCACCAGCCTTGTTGCCCTTCTCTGGATATGCTCCAGCATCTCAAAATCCTTCCTAAACTGTGGGGCCCAGAATAAGACACAGCACTCAAGGTGTGGCCTCACCAGTGCCAAGCACAATGCCAAGAATGACTTCCCTAGCACTGCTGGCCCACAGTATTCCTGATACAGGCTAGGTGCCGTTGGCCTTCTTGGCTGCCTGTGCATAGCTGGCTCATGTTCAGTCTGCTGTCAGTCAGTGAAGGTTCAATGAAGGTTCAGAGATTAGAAAGTCTGAGCAAGACTGAGACCTCATCCTGAAGCCCCTCTTAAATGAGGCAAAATATACAGATATTTATCCACTCTAGCAAAAAAGGGAGGAGGAAACTTAGAAAGGCAATCATCACCTTTGAAAATATCAAAATATTTGGAACCTGCAGTCTGATAATCATAGAATAATCGGGAGTTGGAAGGGAACCATATGGTTCATCAAAGTCCAACTCCTGACCCTGCACAAGACAGCCACAACAATCATACCAGGTACCTGAAAGCATTTCCCAAGTGCTTCTTGAACCCTGTCAGGCTTGGTGCTCTGGCAACTTCCCTGGGGAGCCTGTTCCAGCGCCCAGCAACCCTCTGAGTGAAGAATCTTTCCCTGATATCCAACCTAAACATCCCCTGACACTATATGAATAAATGAGCTAGAGTAATACAAATCTTAGACAACAAAGCACATGAAATTGAGAGGTAAGTGAAAAGGCTTTATAAATTTAAACTCAAGAAAAAATATTACAGACCAGGAAAGTAAAACATAAAAATAAACAAGTTTTAAGTCTCTAAATAAAGCCAAAGACTGAAAATGGATGTCACCTGTAGAGTATTCTGCTCTTTATGCTGTTTTTTTCTGAAACTATCTGAAAAAATGAAGCAGGAAACAGTAAAAACATGCAGGGGCGTGTCTGACCCTAAATATACACAGTGGGAACAAGACAAGAAAAAAGCAGTGAAACACAAAGGAAGACAGCATGCTAAGTAAAACACAATGAAAGGTATGACAAGTCTCATCTCCTCAAATTCCAAGCCCAGGCTAGATGTGTTACTGAAAAATTTTCTAAGTGTGGGACACTCTGCAGACAAAAATTACTTAATACTCTATGAAATAATTTGAGGTGTCCTGTACCTGATGAGTAAAGGGTAAGTTAAGAATTGCCAGGGCATAAACTTTTATTAGCTTATTTTTGCATTTCTCATTCAAGTAAGGTTTTTGAAATATATATGTGTATAACAAATCTAGAGAGTCATGTATACTTTTCTTCCACCTGTTTAATATTCCTTTGTATAAAGTCAAGGATATCCTTATGAACTAATTACCAAGTCTTCTCTACATACACCATAGAAATCATTACAGTAAGCAATGAAATCTTTAATAGAAACTCAGCATTTGGCTTACTCACAATGTATCAGTAAGAAACAATCTATGTAATGGGAAGGGTTTAGTCACTGCCTTTTACACCGATATAAGTTCTATTCTCATATAGCTCCATTACTCTTTTTTCCCCTCTTTTTACTATGCTTTCTCACCTTCCAATTTTATTGTCCATCTGCTTTTCCTTTCCCCTGCATAACTTCCCATCTTATTCATTTGCAGTAGGTAGAAACATATCTTCTTATAGGCCTCTACAAAGACATTAAGCCATTCCAGCAGGCAAAAGAAATCAATACTGCAGAAGTAGAATGATCAAAATACAAAGATGAATGAACACAGAAATATTGACAAAAACTAGGAGTCAGCACAACAGTGAACCTATGCAGCCTTGTTTCATTTTTCCTATTTTTATTATTATTGTACCATTTGGATTTATTTGGATTATAAAGTCTACAGATACGAACAAACTGACTATTAATGCTCCAAAATTATTAATGGATCAGCTTTTACAGAAGTGCATATATTCAATAATTTCTTGATCTTCTGAGCTGTTACATAAGGAAGCAAAATATCTAGATCTGGAAAAGGAAAATGGGGGGGTGGGGAAAAAAGGACAATGTAAAAAAACATCCCTGGGAGTGTTCCAGGTCATGTTGAATGGGGGTATTAAGCAACCTGGTCCAGTGAAAGGTGACCCTGCCTATTGCAGTGGGGTTGGAACTATGTAATCTTTCAAGACCCCTCCAATCCGAAACGTTCCGTGATTCTAGGATTATAATATAAGTTTGAAATAAAGCAAGAAAAAAAATCTCTGCTCTTCTCCCTCACTCATCTATCCTATATATGTTCCACAGATTGAACAGATCTGACCTATTTCATGAAACTCAAACCAATGTATCAACAAAACCAACTGAAGATTGTTCTTATGAAATGGAAATTTTTGCCAACCTGCTAACCCAATCAGCTAGTACTAAGCAGATTAAATACTTAATCATTAAAAGATAACACAAAACCAGATGACCTGTACACTATTACGGTTGTTTACAAACTGGTATATAGCTCAAATCTCTGCAAATACAATGCACAATAAAATTGATGACAACAGACTAAAATGTCCTGTTGTAGTGATACTCCCAGATGAGGTCATATCCTCTCTTTAAAATTTTCATCCCTTCTCTTCAAAATTAAATGAGGGCTTAAAGCACTTCTGATTCTATTCTCCCACTAAAAATCCCTCATTAGATTTAATTACTTACATTCTACACAGTTACATTATTTCTACAAACAGTCAAGTCTACTTAAAGTTACTGTTCTAAAAATGACTAGAAGCAATGATCCAGGAGAGATGCTTGTTTTTTCTTTACACCAAACCAGCAATTCAAATGTTCCTTCCTTGTGTGCCTTATTATGAAATAAATCAACAAGTCCCTTCAAGTTAATATGTCATTCTTACATTTTCATTATTTTTCCTGAAATGCCTAATCTATTTTACATATAAGAGTCTTTGTGGAATTTGCATACAACTGCCTACATACAGCTTACTCCAATTTTCTAACTAATAACAAAATTCATTATTTTGTTTTGAAAAATTTATTAATGGTGCTACTATTATCCATCAGAATGACTTGCAGTTATTCACTGCAAGTTTGTCTGCTTGTATGGTACTCTGCATGTCAAATTCATAATGCTTAACTTCACCAATCTGAAACATAGGTTTGTCTAGTCTAATCACCCAGATCCTCTATCCAATTCATCCGAACAGACAAGCATGAAAAGAAGACAATTCATTCCATCTATATCAGATGTCCTTTAAAATGGGACATACTGCTCTCTTGGGGTGCCTGCTTGCCCAGTTAATTATAAAAGAACTCTAAGTAACTACGCTGTATTAAAAATCTCCTTTTTAGACAGATAACATTTAAATATGACATAATCCAGCTATAACATGGCAACAGGATTATTTCTGATAGTATAGTCACATCACCTCTGCAGAATGACACAGACTAAGGAGAAAAAGGGTATTTGCTGTCATCAGAGCAGAATTCAGACTAATAGTGTCTGCACAGCACCTTTAGCTGGTTTGCTGTTCTTCTACGATGACCCAGCACTGCTATGCTGGCAAAATTCCATTATTACAAAGTTGCCCTAGAATGCAACTATGAGAAAGTTGAGCCAATTATTTAATAAACATATTAGTTGAATATTAAAAAACTTCATAGCTAAGTATGGTTGCTGAGATGCAAAAGTATCCTGCTGCATATTAGTGCTTATTCTGTGCCTTCATGGTTTATACTCTTCTTTAAATGAGAATCAGAAGTGAAGTTCACAGTAAATATTAAGGAGTATTCTAAGGAATAAACTGAAATACAGAGCAGGGTGTGCTGGAAAAAAACACATTTCTAGACCTGTACACAAACATCATCCCTTGAGGTTAGATAGTGTGGTGTGCCAGTACTAGCACAGTAAATTTTCTTGGGAACTGAAACAACTCACGTTGTAAAGCCAAAACTTTCATTCTGAAGTAAATGCATGGAAAACAGATTTCAATGCTGATTTATTCAAGTCTTTGTGATTTCATATATTAGAAACTTCATTCTTATCAAATGTACTTGGAATAAAAATCATAACAGGTATAGTCAGATCTTTCAAAAGGAAACTAATCTTTTCAAACCAAAATAGCAAATACAAAAGCTTTATTTAAACCTGATATTTATCAGGCAAACATAGCATGAAGAGACAGTAATAAACTTATGTTCTGCTATGCCTACTAAACTCACAAATACTGCTTTTTCTTGCCTCTTTTCAAGTCTGTGATCAAAAGATAGAACACTCTTGGCAATAACATATTTAAGACTAAAGACAAAAAAACAAAAGAAAACTGTTACTGTATAGTCAGCATCACCATTTTTATTAAAACGCCTTTTTTAAGAAATATAAGTTTCCGTCTGGAAAATAAAGACTGAACGTGAAGTAAAATGTTTTGGAGAATTCAGTATGAAAATACAGCCACAATGACTTTATGAGACACCCTGCTCCATATTAGTAGTGACAGCAGTAAGAGAGTACAAGTCTTATTAGTAGGACAGAAATACAGTACAGATGTACTAATACTACATATCAGCAGTGACAGAAACCTATAATGCAGTGACCAACATGCACTTCTGCCCTGTTTCTAATCTCCAGGTTAATTTAGGGGAACTATTATCATTAACAAGAGCAAGATTTGAGGTTCTATTGTCAAAAATCAGTTTTGATCTTTAACAATAATGCATGTCTTTTGTATGGAAGAGCAAGGCAAAGAATTAAAATTAGGTCTGGAAAAGAAGGAGATGATACAGTCAAGTCTTTTTGCACAGAGGTGTAATCAATAATATTTGATTTATTCCTGGCAGAACTTTGTCTAATTTACGCTCTTCATCAAGAATTCTATGTTTCTTCCTCATCTTCTTTATTGCCTTGACACTTAAACTCAGGGTTTCTGTCTTGCTTAATAAGACTTTTTTTTTAAAAACAAACAAACCTGGTTTTTTCTTTTGTTCCTCCAGAATCTCCTCAGTCTAGCAATGTTACACAGTATGAGTTTCCCACATTCTTAATAAAACATGTGCAAGGATGATAAAAGAGTAAATCAATTCTCCATTTGTAGTGATAGGAGGTACCTCAGTGTCTTTGGCATTTTATTTTCACAGAATCAGAATATTTGGAAGGGACACCTGGAGGGCATCTGATCCAACACCCCTACTCAAGCAGGGGGACCTACAACCAGTTGTCTTGGACCATGTCCACATGGCTTTTTAGAATTCAGAATTATCTTCATCCCGACTTCAACTGGTTTTTACATTCACGTATTTTTTCAACTTCAATGTAAATAATAAATCTACTGTTTCTAAACAAGGAGAATGACATCCTATATCTGATTTTTATGACACTTATGTACAAAACTACAGAATTGATTTCTTCATTGCTACAGCAAAGATAAGTTCAATATGTGCAGGCTAGCTGGTTGATAGACCTGAGATCTTAAAAAACACATCAATACAATGGTGTGGATTTGTATTTTTATTTTGCAGGTTTTGCTATTGACAGATTTATGTCCACCTCCTACTGTAGAAAGAATATGATCACATTACTGTGATAGTGTGGTAATATTATGACTCAATTTCACTTTAATGTATACTATTGCTCACAAAATGGCTAATAAAGCAGTTTTCAAGATGGGGACTAAACTAGAACAATATACATTACACAATAATAGATAGAAAATTACCACCAGGAGAAGAAAAGTATGGCAAATGATACAACTCTAATTTATTAAATTTTTAAGACTCTGGCAGAATAATTTATAGAAAGCTTGTATGAACACAAACTCCCCAGACAGCTCAGGTGACATACAATACTGGCTGCAAAATAGTATCAGATTTTGAAGAAAAACTCATTTTAACTCCTTAACAAGGTATCCTTTGACTCACTTCTTTAAGTATCATTAGCTGTATACAAAAAGTCACTGAAAACAGAATAAACCTTAGAGTACCACTAACACACAACATTTATTCAACAATAAATATGATATGTAAAACTATTTATTGGCTAATGCCCGCAAAATATACCTTCAATTTTTAGGTAACTAAGCATTAGTATTATCACCATCCAGTCAAGGCACAGAGAGCCTTTTCCCCTTAAGTGCTATCATTCATGTCAGAAAGGGCCATCTTTCACTGGTATGTGGAAATGATCCATTTTTGTCTTTAGGTTTGTATGCCTTTTCATGCTGCTGTTTTCTCCCTGGTGTTATGGCTGATTTCCATCTCAACAACATAACCCACATCTGTTATTTTGCCCTCCTTAGTTTGCACCATTCCATTCTGTGGACATTATCTCAGTTCTTTTAACACAGAAGTCTCCTCAAGAACCTAAGCCATGGTTACACCATATCAGGAATGAGGTGTGGTTCCTTAATCATGGCTGAATACAGAGGGAGAGGGAAAGGGGAGAAAGCGAGAGTTTTAGCAAACTGCTTTTTCCTCATGTAAACTATGCCTCTGTATCCATTCTTCTGTTTCTTACTTAGTAAAATGGGAGCAAATTTTGGCTGTGCTGCCAAGGAGTCCACTCCAAATGTTCAGCATCCAGAAGAAACGCTTCACGTAGAAAACCTGAAACAGCCACACTGTAAAACCCTATCTGCTTAGAAGTCTGAATGAAAGCAGATACCAACACAGCTCAGCAAGCCCAACACTTCATCTTTCAAGCAGAACTCAAGGGATTCAAGTGATTTAAGGATGTATATTGATAAAAAATGCAGACTTTAAACATGTTCCCTACTGACAAAATTACATAACACATTCCAAACAGTAATTTCAGACTAAAAAGTATAAACAGTAAAGAATTGGACAAATCAGAGAAAATATTAAAAACTTCTGGAAAGTCAGCTAAATTTCCTCATCATACAGAATGCTAATTAAAATTAATTTAGACTGTAAAAGGGTTTGTTGTTCATGTAATGAATACAATGCATTATAACTATATCATAAGGAGGGTAACAATATAAGAATGACGTAAACTATTAGGAAAATTAGTCCCTTGGTTTCTGATGTATGTTTGCAGTTAAGGAGTAGCTGTCCATCAGGCTGTAACCAAGGTATTTTTGTAAGCTCCCACTGCATGAAGTACAAACCTCGTGAAATTCAACAAAGCCAAGTACAAGGTCCCGCACCTGGGCTGGGGCAATTCCAATCATGGATAGAGGCTGGGCAATGACTGGATGGCAAAAAGCCAGGCAGAGAAAACTTGAAGGTGGTGGTGCATGCAAAACTGAATTACAGCCATGAATGGGCACTGGCAGCTCAGACAGCCAACTGTATCCTGGGCTGCATCAAAAGGATTATGGCCAGCAAGTCAGGGGAGGTGATTCTACCTCTCTACTCCACTCTGGTGAGACCCCACCTGAAGCATTGCATGCAGCTCTGGGGCTCCCAGAAAGACATGGACCTGCTCAAGAGGGTTGGGAGAATGATCAGAAGGCTGAAGCATCTCTCTGATAAACAGGCTGAGGGAGTTGTGATTCTACCTGGAGAAGGCTCTGGGGAGACCTTTGAGCAGCCTTCCAGTAACTAAAGGAGGCCTGCAAAAAAGATGGAGAGGGACTTTTTGGAGGTGCATATAGTGAACAAGAGGAACTGGTTTTACACTGTAAGAGGGGAGGTTTAGATTGGATATTAGGAGGAAATTCTTTACTGTGAGGGTGGTGAAGCACTTGAACAGGCTGTCCAGAGATGTTGTGGATGCTCCATCCCTGTTTGAGGTCAGGTTGGATAGGGGTCTGAGCAACCTGGTCTGGTGGAAGGTTCCCTACCCATGACAGGGGGGTTGGAGTGAATGATCTTTAAGGTCTCTTCAACCCAAAGCATTATATGATTCTATGACAGGATTATAACTGTATGAATTAAATAAGAATCCTGTTACAAAAAATAAGAGTGAACCATTCTTCAAATAAGCTTTTTACCACCTTTTCTAAATTTCAGCTTACTGAAATGTAATTTCTTTAACTGTTCTTCAGCTATATATTGACAGAAGAGTTGCCATCATTACCACTGTAAACAGATGTTTGCCTGCCTTTTTTAAACATAAGTATGGAAAGACAATAAAAGAGGAATTAAGCCTGTTATAATCAGCAGAATAATGACTATTTTTAAGATGCCTCGGTCAGAGGACAGAATCCAAAGAACAAAGGCAGAAATGCAAAGCCAAGCAAAGAAATTACTTTTATAGTACTTTTCATAAACAAAAGCAGGTGTTTCACAAAAGCAGGCCAAAATGCTACATTATTTATTTGTTACAGTGACAAAGCAAAAATGGAAAATTCCCAATTAATTGCATCATTAAGTGATCTTCGGGAACAACTTATCTTCAACAGCTATGAATTATTTTAAATTGTTAAAATATATGCCCATATTATGGGGCATAAGAGAGAAGGATTATGGTTTTAATGATAATAACCAAATCTAGAAATCAGATCTCCCTTTAGCCTGTGATAAACCATTATTTTAGTAATTTCTAAAAGAAGTAAAGAAGCACAGGAAGTACAGGAGAAAAGATAAACTCAACCACTGACAAATTTTCAAAACTCAGAAAATAGCCTTGAACCCAATCTGTCACGTATGACATTCTTCAAAAAGGATGAAACTTTGTACTGATGAGACTCTTTATAATACACCTGTGGTGGGCTGACCCTGGCTGAACACCAGCTGCCAACTAAAGCCACTCTATCATTCTCTTCCTTGGCTGGACAGGGGAGAGAAAATAGAATGAAAAGTCCATAGTATGGGATGAGGACAGGGAGAGATCACTCACCACTTACTGTCACAAGTAAAACAAACTGAACTTGGGTAAAAATAAATTTAATTTACTGCAAATAATATCAGAGCAGGATAATGAGAAATAAACCCAACACATTTTCCCCCACCCCTCCCTTCTTCCTGTGTTCAACTTCACTCCTGATTTTCTCTCCCTCCTCCTCCCCAGTGGCACAAAGGGACAGGAAAGGGGATTGTGGTCAGTTCATCACATCTCTGCCACTGGGAGAGGAGTCCTCCCACTTCTCCCCTGAGCCAGCATGGGGTCCCTCCCATGGGAGATAGTTCTCTTTCTAACATGATATACACAATCAAAAGTTACTTTAAGACCCAAATCCTCAGGTTATCTTCTAGGTCCATAGATAACACATGCTAGCTACACTCTAAAATAATTTATTATTCAGCATTTTCATTTTGATGTTCTTGCACAGAGCAGTCATTCTGGTATTGTTCTGACACCCTTCTGGCATCATTCTTGTAACAAAAAAAAAAAAAAAAAAAAAAAAAAAAAAAAAAAAAAAAAAAAAAAAAAAAAAAAAAAAAAAAAAAAAAAAAAACCAAACACGTACCAAGTTGCAACTTCTGTAATTTACCAAAACAGAGAGAAGCCCTAGATCATCCTCATGATGCTGAAACCTCAGGTAAGAAAACATAATAATAAAGATGTAATTTCCCAATCCTTGTCACCACCATGCCCTAGCCTAAGAACTCCAAGTGCCATGCAATAGAGCAGGAGCTACCTGACACACCACTGACTTCAAGTAAGAGTCACTTTTCAATTAGATTGGCAAACCATGCCTTTTTTTTGTGAAGTACTAGGTAATGCATAAAATTCCAGGCTACATCCAGCAGAATTACTCTTTTCTAGGTTTTGCTGATCCACCTCATAGCTTAAAATGTTAGACTTCAGATTTCATAACATTATACAAGATGACTTCTACACCTCCCAATGTAGTCCTCAGCATTTTCTCAAAAAGAAAACAACCAATCAAGCCATGAAATCATGCTACCTCTTACAGTAGTTCCATCTGAAAGGGAAAAGCAAAGGAGAAAACCACAAAACTAAAAAAAAAATTTAAAACCTTCTAAGAACCATGCAAATGCATCCTAATGCAATAATTTAATTCTGTCCTTCTGACATGCTGGAAAAAACCCCATGCCACTAATTTACTCAAAGTTATGTAAAGAGTCCCGTGTTCTACTCACATTAAAAACTGCAAAGATCTAGATAGGTACTGATTAATGGCTTTTAAGTAGAATAGACAACTGTTCTGAATTTAGAAAAACAACTTACACTAACCACACTATTGCACTACGTACCCATTAACAGTCTTTCAAGTATTCTTTCTTCATCTAAACCTCATTTTAAATAAACATATTTTTCAGCTTGGCTTTTTGCCAGATCTTCAGTGAGGATCAAATTTGTAAAAAATTCTTTTTAAAAATCTTCTGCTATGACTTGAAAATTTAAGCAAAGATCTGTGAAGAAAAAAGCCCCAACAATCACAGATATCTGAGTCAAAGCAACAGTTTTTCTCTGTTTGACTTTACTGAGTTCACGTTAATGACTTTGAACGTAGTAATCTACACAGGAGAGCTAAATTAATTGCACTACAAAATATGTTCAGCTATTGTATTATACCTGCAAGTCTTACTATAATAATATTAACTGAAACTTTTCCAACTCTGAAAAAGAAAATGAAAGTTGATAATGATCACACAAATTTTTTTGATTCTTGCAAGGGACACTGTCTCTCACAATATTCTTATATCTGCGTCAGGACATTGCAGGACACAGATGGAAAATCAAACTATGAAAAATAAAAAGACTGCATTATCAGGTTGAAACGGCAGTGGTTCATGGATGGTTCTCCACCAGAGAGCCAGCAATAAACGGAGTACTGCAGGTGTCTGTGCTGTCCTGTTGAACTCCTTTATCACCGAGCTGATGCTGACAGAGTGCTTTCTCAACTTTGCAGATTACACCAAATCGTGGGAATCAGTTGATTCACTCAAAGACAGAGAATATAAAAACTTTGTCTCCAGTTTTGAGCTCCCAATAAAAGACATTGATAAATTGTAGCATGTTCAGCAGAGTGCCACCAAGCTGGTGAGGGGCTGGTGCACAAGCCCTGAAGCTAAGGGCATACTTGCTCAGCCTTACAGCTTCAAGTGACTTTAGCAGCATATCAATAACTACAGGCTTATCAAGAAGATACAGACAAGCTCTTCACACTGGTACGTGGTGAGTGGACAAAAGACAATGGGCAGAAGTTTGAAAAACACAGATTCAGACTGGATATAGAGAGATATTTTCTTCCAGTGAGGACCACCAAGCAGTAGAAGAGGCTGTCCAGAGAGGTTAAACAGTCTCTGTGTTTGGAAGTCTTCAAGACTCCACTGGATAAAGCCTAGCAGAATCTGATCTAACATCATAGCTGGCTCTACTTGAGTAAGAGATTGAACCCCCTGAGGTCACAACCTCAATTACCCTATGATTAGGGATGTGATCCTATGATCTATGTCTCCTCTCTCTCTATGCCTAATTTAGTGAAGATATAAAGGCATGTGTATCGTCTTTTAAAAATGTCCAGCTTCTTTACATTTCTTATACAAGGGCAGACAAGCTCAGAAGGTTTTGAGTAATTTCTACTAACTGTAGTAAAAACTATGGCCAAAGAAGTGGCTGCCCTCCCTAAATCTTTGCTTTGACCTCACCCCTGGTACAAGTCAAACCTATTTGCAAAATTGCTCTTTATTTCCAACAGCTAGACAGGCTGTCTGAAATATATGGCAAGTAAGTCTCAAGGCTTCATTCTCTGGACATAAAAGGCAGATACATCCTTTTAAGCTAGTATCTCAAAAGAAGAATGATAGAATAAAGAAGCCAGTCTAAAAAAATTGCGTCTGTGGGGAATTCATTCAGAGTAGGCATATCACCAAGAATGCTGATAAAATTATCATGTAAATTCACTGTTCTCTCTTAACAATACAAGGAAAGCATTTCCCTCCTGCTTCTTTTTCCTTCAGCTGGTGTTAGCTTTTAACCCTTCATTACCCATGTAACCCAAAAAAAGGATCTAAACTATTTGTTAAAGATCAGCATAAAGTAGTTTATGATATCTTGGCATGCTGTGGACTTTGTATGGAAATGAAAGCTATGAAACCAAATTGTTATTTAAAACTATTGTACAATCTCTGTTACAAAATGTAAAATTAAAATCACAGATGCCTCAATATATCTGTTAATATAGCTGTTCATGCCCAACGGACAATACCAAAAAGAATTCTACTTGTTCAAGGACACAATCATATGAGAGACACGAAGTGGAAAAGCACCCAATATACCACCAAGTCTTTCTTGCCATTGCCAAAACAAATATTCTATACCATGTAGTACCCAGCATTTTATTCTAGCCAGTTTAAAGTAAATTTAGTGTTTTCTTAGTGTTTTTCCAACCACTAGGGTGAGGATTCCCAATTCAAGAGTTATGGCTCAACAGCATCACTAACAAATTTTAGAAGTTCATGATCACTCTGCTATTTTAAGTGGAAGAAAAGTCCTACTGTAAGCAGAAAAGCAAACTCAAAGGAAAAAAAAATTGATATTGAAAAGATGAGAATTATATGCTGGCATACAATCGTGCTTGTAGAAACTTACAGCATTTTTACAGTAAGTGATTTGAAAATTCTGGTCAATTATTTTTTCACATTGACATTATGTTAAGGAGTTTATGAAATGGAGGACAGGCCAAAGGCAGCATCCCTGCTTTCACAAGGATATACTGAATATCACATTTCAGAATTCTACAAAATAAAAATTACCATGTTTATAAATTTTAGTGCACAAGGGAAACACCAAACTTGCCAACAAGCCATTTAGTGTAGCGCTGCTACTGGGCAATGCTATGTTTAAGTGAAAAGACTTTTTTGTTGGTTCATTACCATCTCTCATCTACAGCGTTATATTTTTAATTATTTGACATAAACAGAACACGTTATATATCAGCAAAATATAATAAATACTAATACCATCTCTAAGATCTTTTTCAATCAAAAATAATCAAATAGGTCTGGTTAGCTTATCATTCTTTGGCTATTCCATTTCCAGCATTTGGTGTCACTATGGACCGAACTCAGCTGTATCCATTATTTGTACTTGCAACTCCGATTTTTGGTTTTGCAAAATACAGTGAGGTTGTGAAGTTTGGTGTCAGAAGAAAGAACACCAATCTCAATATTTTCCCAAGAGTTAAACATGCAATAACAAAGAAAAATCTCTAGAAAGTCTGCTTATTTCCATTTATTAGAATTTAAATGTTAGAAAAGCATTACCTGATTCATGTTAAGCTGTTTTGGTACTACAAATGCTTTCCCTTCTAAAACTCTGAATTTCCACATTTGTGTGGGAACATAATATATAGCAGCAACTTACAAGTCCCTAAGGGAATCATGTCAATTGGTATTTTAAAAATTAATTCAGTGACCTACAATAATATGAGTTTCTTATGCGTAATATTTGTCAGTAGGCAATATGGGAAGATCTGAATTCATTTAGAGAGCCAAAGCTTTATAAAGGCAAACAAAAATATCCTTGAACTGCTTCTTCTAACTTGGTAAGTGTCTTCTGGTGACTGTTTGTAACATAAGAACAAAGAAGAACTGAATATATGAAAGGGATCTGCATGCAGTGTGGTTAAACATTTAAAACAGAAAAGAAAAAGGAATTAAATTTTCTGGAAGTATATGCCCAGCCAGCTACATTATTGACCTGCTGAGACATTCAGAGCTTGTGGAAATTTTGCAAATCTTCTGAAAACTATAGCGTGGTAGGTCTTATATGTGCTTGCACAGATCATATTAAGTCACCATAAAGAAAATTTGCAACCATAAGCAGGACTTTAGGGCAGAAGGCCCCATCTAAAAAGGCTTAATATCTAATTATATCAGCATTCCCTCTTCTGATCTTACATGTCAGTGAGATGTCAGAGCAGCACTTCACTGAATGGTTTGTGTAAATGAACCACACACAGAGCTGCATATCATTTTCCACAGTTTGCTGTAGTAAGTACAAGTTGTCTTTAGAAACAGCTTTTTTCTTATTATTTTCTTATTATCTATATAATTTATTCCCGTCGTTTTATTGAGCATCTTATACTGTGCACATGAGTTTGGTTTATGAATAACAGAGAATTAAATTGGGAGGGTTTAGTTATCACTGTATATGAAAACAGAGCATGGTCTAAGCACGGATGAGATACTCATACTGTTATAATACAACCAAATAATAGAATATTCAGTATATTCAACATTTACAAAGAATACAAAATATTATAGTCACATGAAGACAGAAGCAGTCGTCACTACTCAAAACTTAAGGAAAAAGTTTCAACTTTTAACTTTAAAATCCTGCTTATGAAGCTGCTCTCTAACATTTAAATGACACAGACAAGAATCAGTGTGCTTTGTTACGAAAGCATAGTAGTTCACACCTGAACTATCTATTTAAAATGAAGTACCTATAGAAGAAAACTGCAAGAAGTGATTATTATTCCATGAAGGGATAATACAGCATATATTGTCAAATTTCCTATTTTTTCATGGAATCCAAGACAGCAAACAGTTAGAAAGTGCTCTGCATGCAATTAATTGCCATCTGTCCTTCAAGGATAGTTTCCATTTCCAAAGAGCACTAAAAATATTTGAAATAGTGAACAGGAATTATTTTTAATTTCTTCAGAGCATTTATTAAATCTCCATACTTTCACTGGATAAATATCACATTTTCTTCCTCAAGGAGGTAACAACAAAATTTCCCCACTCAAATACTATTCTGCATGTTTTCCCAGACTACAATATACTTTTAAAACTAGAAGCCTTTGCCACTGCACAACATATCTCTGCATACCACCAATATTCATTTAGTCAAATACTTAACATCTGACTGATAATCTGAAAATTATCATTCCCAGTAACATGAAAATATTTTAATACATAATCAAATACAGCACAATGGCCATTACCACAGAAACAAGAATTTAAAGAGAAATACAAAAACACAGTAAGACAAAAATAATAGAAACAGACTGATTTCCTACAAAGGATTAGTTTGCAGGGAGTTTGGTGGTTTGTTTTGATTTGGTTTGCTTTTGTTTTTCTTTTTTGGGGGTTTTTAAAATATGTTCTTTACCTAATGGTCAGGTTCTAGTTGTAGAGTTTGTTTCAGTCATAGAGAGTGGCACTCTATCAGCCACAGTCACAGTTCCAGTAGAATTACTGTCTATTATATACTATTACTATAGAGAATTACGTTCTCTATAGTGATATCAGTGTAAGCATCTTTAGAACTAAGTACCAAAATTTCTTGGGCAAGAAAATTAGGATCTCCCTAAATCACAGACTCTCAAATATAGGGCTTGAACTTCAATAACCCTTGCTGTTTTAATATGTGTTTGTTCCCCTTGGTGTTACATAATACAAAACTGGGACTCACACAAGACTTCATCACACACTCAAAACACCTGTTTAAGTGCTTTCACAACTTGATCTAACATGAGCTCTACTTTAAGCATGTGTTTGGACTCCAAAGTTGTAAGTCTACAAATTCACAGTTAGGAACTGAACTACTTTATGATTATCAAAAAAATTAGGAAGATAGACACCTAAGAATGAGAGAGAGGTAATACCAGCAGTGCAGAAATTAAAGGCTACTAACAAGCTGAAACTAGTCTTACACTGGTGGATGGAGAGAAGAAAGTCAAGAATCTGACATCTGTAGGAGAAAAGCTGGAATCCACATTAAGTAAAAAATAAATTTCACTAATAACTACATTTTTATTTTTGCTGAACTTGCACCTACTGATGAAAACCAGTTTCAAGAGCGAGACTGAAAGTGCAAGCTCTGAACTGAAACTGCAATAATGCTGAAAACCTCAAAAGAGACACTTTTGAAAGATTGCAAATGAAACTCAAAGAAAGTGAAAGAATTCCTTGAAGAATCTTTTATTAATTTTAAACTAATAAGTCAGACTTATAATTAAGGCAGGTGGCAGATTTCATTATAACGGATAGATACTAACTCAGTTCAGTTATCCAAAGCTGGAGTGTGGAGGGCAAGACACAAGTAACTTACAAAAGATATGATTTCACACTTGGAAAAGAGCCATGTGTGATACAGAAGGCTGTAGAAATCCCTCAGGACAAAAATAAAATGCCTAACAGAAAAGGAAGGGGAAACAACCCAAAAAACCACCAAATATACTTATTTGGGGACAGAATAAAATTAAAAATTAAAGAATACAAAGTAAAGGCTTAGGAAAGTCTTCGCAAAAGAAATACTGCTAGAAATAGCATAAGATGAGCATATGGGATGTAGGGCAATGCACAGTATTTGCTAAACAATATACAAGTGCAGGGTATGCAGCCAAGACCTGCCAACTCAGAGTAAAATGAGAAAAAGTCACATCCAGCAAGCAGATGGATGTACAGTGCATTCAAAAAGCAGCAAATACAGCAAGTCTGCATGGAGGTCACACTTATTAAGATCCAATGTGGAAAGTGATACTTCTTTGAAACAAGAAAACTTTGTGAATTTAGAGTTGAATTTAGACAATATTAGATTAATGTCATTTCTGGAAAATGCTTTAAAAAATTACTGGGCTCAAAGCTTGATATAGAAGACAACTAAAATTGAGAGCTTAGAGTAAACAAGCAACTTTAAGTCTTAGGTGACAAAATTATTTATGGGCTCATAGAAACAAAACACTGGCTAGGGAAAAGGGGAAAACTGGAATAATTTTAAAAGCTATAATGAAGGAAATTCTTCCCCAGAAAGTCCAAATTATGATATAGGTTTTTTAGCACTTGCTAGAAAAACAAGGAGAATTCATCTTTCACCAAGTAGCCAAAACACTGTAATAAGGCACCTGCTTCTTTCACACGTAATATGTAATTTCAGCCATATGTGTATACAACAACAAACTAATTAAATAAAGAATTCACATGGAAAATAAAAACTAGATGGGTGGAGTTTTTCTTCTAGACAGCAATACAGCTTTGACACAAAATCAGACTCTAACTGGGAAATAATATTTACAGAAAAACTTTTCCTATATCCTCAGGAAGGATACACATTACTTCATGACACTTGAAAAAGTTTATAGTAAACAGTTCTAAAGGGAAAATATGGACTGAAATCCTCCAGGATTAATGTCTCTCTGATGAGAAATAACCCAAGTTCATTCAACTTTACACAGCACATCCTTCACTGCAAAAACAAGGCGGAGAAAGAAGAGAGAAAAAAAGAAAGAGTACATGGAGAGAGAGAGGGGGAAAAGGGAGACTGATTTTTTTTTAATTTGGAAGCAGGATGCAATTCCAAATATAAATTCAGTTGAAATAACACAAAAAAGTTTTCCTTATTCTGTCAACAGAGGTAATTTCTTTCCTTCTTTACTTTTGATACCAATGTCATGAAAACAGCAGCTGATTTTCACAGGATGGAAGTGAAATTAAGCAGACTTGCTTGGCAGCTTAATTGCTGATCAGACAAAGACAGCTTCAGTTAATAAAAGATTTTGCACTGCATCTCAGTGAATCAGCCTCATTCTAAATTTCACGAAGACATGTGCTCATACACAGCTTATAAGCAATCACTGCTTAATTTTTTTTCTATAAAGCAATTTTTGTTATGATACTTAAGAGCAGATGAGATCCCTAACTCATGCAATATTCACCTTGGTACTTAATACAAGCTAAAAACAAGCTAAAATTACACTCTGCTAGAATGGTATATTGTCAGAATAAAGATATAACCACAGCACTCATAGAAATGTTTCTGTCAACCAAAATTCAAATGTAAAAAAGGTAGATACTGCTTTCCATTCAGAAGGTATCTTTACAGCTCTATTATAAAAAGGTTTTTACATCTACAAGCAATATTTAGAATATGTATTTGCATCATATAGAGACTCTAGTTTACATTTCTTATATTTTAAACTGATGTGAGTCTTATTTAGCAGGAAATCAATTACTGCCCTTAATTCCATCTGAGTATGACTGATGTGCACAGAAAGCAATAGATCAACTACAAATTTATGCCTCAATATGGATACCAGCCCACAGCTAAAAATTTGCAGCTCTATATAACCAAGCACATTAAGCAGTCCTCCAGGGTAACGTGTAAGCAGAAGTAACTCACATAATTCAGTACACACTATGGGAAGAAGTCTTTCAACCACGTCTGTTCACCTTTTTTGGCCTAATCCATTTTGAAGAGAAGCTGTGCATATTGTCAACATAATGAATGAAATCTCCAGACTCCTCATAAATTTTAAATGTCCTAAGGGTTTTTTTCTTCACCATCACGTGAAATCTGACTACTTAATCTGAGTATGCTTAAACTGAGCTGTGGCGGGGGGAGAGAGAGGGGGCTGGGGGGACATGTTTAAATTAAATGATGCATTTTGATGAATGTGTCCTTTTATTGTCTACATCAACATTCCGTAAAATGCCTGAAAGTAAAGACATTCAGCAATATTATAGCTGTGTTTTCTTAGATTAGCCTTGTTTTACTGTATAATCCTCTCAAACTTCACTGATTTTCATTGCAGTAGCAGCTCTTCCCATATCTCTTCCATTATGCCTTAGAGATTCTATTATTTATTTTAGTATGAAGAACACTATAAAAAGAACGTATTTATAAAATGTACCATGAAATTCCTTAAGGAATGGGTTTGTATATGATTCTAAGAAAATAATCTCTGAATTCTAGTAGTAAAGAGCATCACTTCATTGTAAATACAGGATAAGAACTGCGCATGTCTTCTGTCAAATGTAGTAACACCAAATATATTTTATTCTTTGTAAAGCAAATGTTCCATAGAATAATCCTTTCAAAGAAGGAAGCTTTGCTGGGTTATTTTTACAACTGAACTAGAAAGCAATGAAGTGAGTACATCAGTGTTGGCCAGTTGGGTATATTTAGCAATATAAAATCTTTGTTCCTCTTGTTCAGGAGCCTTAAATATTGTCATGACATTCTTTTTTCAGTAAAAAGAAAATATTTGAGAGGCTGAGAATTTCTAAAGTTAAACCAGTATCTGTAAGAAAGAAATCCAGTGTGCAATGAAAAATACAAAACCAGATTTACTTAACTTTAAATACTACCATTTTCTTCAATACACCTTGGTCTTCTTCCAGAACCATTACTGCTTCCACTAACTAACCGATATCAGAAAGGTATCATACGTAGCAGCATTTTCTTAAACAGCAAATAAAAGTATTAGGTTATTAAAAGATGAGCACAGGTGTAGAGTTCTTTGTGGGTTTTGTTCTGTCATTTGGGAAGAAATATTTTGTGAAGATTTCATAGTAAACTTTGATGTTTCATAGCAGAATTTGAAATTATCATAAAAAACCCTGCACCTATCCAATACATGTGTCTACAGGCATATTTCTCACTATAGCGTACAAGTGAAGTTTAATTTTGGAATTATGTGAACCCTTCCCCTGCTTTCTTATATTGCATCAATTTCACAACCCAAGTGAATTTCACAGATACAAGTTAGTAATATGAAAAATATGGCAGAAGTAAAGCAACTAAACGTTAAAGAAACATATGTCATTTTAAGAGCACCTTAACCAAATAATCATAAAGAAAAATCATCATGGCATTCATTTTCCTATTCCAGAAGTACTTCTTCATATGCATCTTGACATCACCAAGATACAAATTTAATACTAACATGGAGCTAATAATATTAATAATGAAAGTCAATGTTAATGTCACGACTCAACACCTGGTCTATGGATACCTTCCTACAGTACATAAAGTACTGAAATTGAGACAATCTTTGAGTATTGCTCATTTTCCTACAATATCAATGCAAAGGAAGGTGAAACACAAGCAAGAAATTAACAGTCTTCACATAAATGATAACTTCTTATTTTTGAGTAAAGTCAATCTGAAGAGATTCTTCAATTCTAAACAATGCTCTGAAGACTGTGTTCAGACTCCCATACAACCCATCCTGAATTTTACAGAAGGAGTTACTGAGGTTTGCAATACTGGCACAATTTTCAGCTAAATCTGAAATTAAAATTAGAAAATAGTAAAGATGCATGGATTTGTGACATTCCCTGCATGAAGAACAAAAAAACTACCTGATAATTTTTGCAGTTTGTTACCACAGAAAGTTGTAGAGGAAGTAACATTTAGCAGTTTATGGATCAACTGTCCCTGAATTTGTTTAAAAATACGCTATACAGATTCAGGTACTATTTAATGGAAAGAAACATATCCAATGTCTCCACAACCCTGGTGTTATCAGCATCATACTTTATCCAGCTGAGCCAATATCAGTGGCCTTGCACTTCTGCCACATCCCAATTTTTGACTGTCTGCATAACTCTGGCAATTGCTGCGCCAAAACCTTAACTTATAAATCTGTGGTTTAAAAGATCTCCCAGCTACCCTTCCATCAGAGCTCTCAGCAAGGAACTTCATATCAAGATTTACTTTGGCTTGCAAAAAGTTGGGGCCAGGCCAACTTTCTTGTATTTGTTCCTAGTTGAAAGTACTGCTCCTTTTAAACCTTCCATGCTTAAGAAGAATCTAAATTGTTTTGTTTTAAAAGTCTTATTAATTTTGACTTTAATTTTATAACCTCATTCTAGTGTGGAATAAAATAAAAGACTGACTTTTTGCTACATTATGAATGTTAGTTCTTGGTAGTGTTGCTTTTTCAAGTAAATTTTCTGTCAGGAACTTTTAAGATGCATACAACATAATGTCCTTAAAACCATTTACTGCATTTAACAGATCATAAGCCATCTTGTAACACTGATATCTCCACAAATTCATATCAGTAATTTAATGAAATTATTTTCAACTTTCTTGCATTGATTTGCATTCAATTTAAAACTGCTTACACTCACTTCACAGGTCTATACTGCATTTTCCAAAGGCTTACCATATTTAAATGCCTAAAAGATTCATCCTAAAAATCCCAGGGATTTTATTATTGCCTGTTATTTTCAGTAAAGTTTAAAAAATAGGCAATAGTAATAATACAATGCTTAGTAGCTTTACAGCCAAGTCGATTATTAAAGGGGATAGGTAACCTGAGAAAGACCCAGGAAGAAAGCAGGAAAGAAGAAACTAAAACGCATTATCTGCTCCAACGTAAAAGATAATTGATTATCGTTATAGCCTCACTTACTCCTGATACTGTTCCATACCCCATGTTAAATTTAGGCATCAATAAGGCAACTAAGGGTCAGGAGCTCCTAGTCAATACTATCAATGGAGCTGGGAGTTTGTTGCCCTATTTCTAATGTGTCTGTCTTAGAGCTAAATTGCTCTGTGTTATACACACTCAGTGTTAATGCAGTAAACCATTAGTTTAAGATGAATTTTCTTAAACTGTTGGACAGTGGCTGAAGCCCCTATACAAAACACTGTCCACTGTTTCAAAGTGCAAGAGTCTAATTAAGTAATTAGCTAAACCTGTATGTATTTAAATTAAAACATTGCTTTTAATTCTTCACTTTTGTGAGAACTTCAGCATTCTCTTTCAAACCCTCATCATAAAATACTGCCTGAAAATTCTCTTAGATCAATGTGGTGAGAATCTAATTAAATCAAGTTACTGAACTGTGTCCATAAACAGTGGTTTTAATTCTGTCAACTTAGTATCACTAATGCCATCCATAAATTTTGTCACATTTACAAAGAAACCATGAAAAAGTCACAGTTTCACTACATAATAAGTTATGCTCTCTTGTGTGACTTTAATGGGCTCTGTTAGGATAACAGCAGCCAGCCAATTTAAAATTTTCAGGCTTCATTTTGTCAGCATCTGTGATCCAAGGGGTCATTCATTAAATTATGACCTTATTTCTTCTGTGTGGTTTAACAGACAGAGAGGAAGGAAGGGAAAAAAATAATACTGTGTAAACACAAGAACAGTATGGAAGCTCCCAATATTATTTAGTTATCTGCATGTATAGCTCATTATGCTTTATGTCAACAGGATTAAAATTTGACTGCAAAACTGAAGACTCTTGTTGGTCAGCTATCACGGTCTCTCAAAAGGAGTGTCCAAGTAGGTACAGTGAAAAGTAGGAAACGTCACCCTGAAATTTAAGATATTACATGGAAAATAATTTTTTTTGAGCATTAGTAAAATGCAGGTAAATAATCCTTAAAACCATATGGAGAAACATATTAAAATAATTTCATTACTATGTAATCACCTAGTTTAGGGACAAAAGTTGAAAAATTATATAGAAATGTCTTTTTATTCTAATTAAATTACATTCAATTTATTTGGCCCATCATTTAACATAAAATGTCTAAGGATAATTCATAAAAACTCATTTCTGTAAGTGCTCGTTTTTCTCCCCTGACTAGAGAGAAATTCTGGTGAGTAGGCTTGATTTATGATATCTAACTATTAAAACAATAGAGATAATTGGAGTAAGTTTACTGCAGAAACCCCCCTTGAGGCGACAAAGAAATCTATGTAGAGTTTCTTGAATAATGATGCTTTAGTCCAAAATCAGCATCCCTGGGCATGACAGAATATAAATAAAATAAAATAATAAGCTAGAGGCTTCATCCTTAAGCTTTCATTAGAGACTTCTGAAATACAAACAAGTTATAAGATGCTATGAAGGAAGGAAACAGGCTTTCTCACTGGCCAAATTCAACAGATTAACTAGTCTGCTGTAATCTGTTTAAGAAAGTCTGCAAAGACAAAGCAAGACAAACAAAATAAGAAGTAAAATAAAGATGTCACAATCTCCTCTTTAGAATTTCTACTGAATAGACACTCCACCAAAGTGCAGATATGAACAACAAAAGAAAAGAACAGGGTCAATCATATAATTTTTTCCTTCATCACAGGCCTGTTCTCAGCTTCCTCATTTTCTCTCTGATGTCTCTGAATGTGTTTATTATGACTGGTTGAAAGATGCATAATTGACATTCCAAGATGTACACACTCAAATAAAGTGGGGGATGCAAAGCCGTTCATTTTCCAGTAGCACATTATCTATGGCTTGGGCATGACCTCAGATACAGATAAAATCTAAGTGTCAAAACCCATTAACTGGAGACAAACCTAAACATGTGTTTCTTTAGCATATAGCCTCCATATAAATCTGTTACATTGGTTGAAGTGGTAAAAATTCCCTTCAGCTTATTAATATCAATCTGAATATAACAACCCCAAAACCAGCATGAAAACAACTTCAGGAAGAGATCTTATTGTCATGGAATGGGTTGGGCTGAAGGAGACCTTTAAAGGTCATGTTGTCCAAACTCTCTGCCATGGGCAGGAATATACAGGTCAGAATGATTTTTTTTTAATGGGTCCTAAATTGAACAAATCCCTACATGTATATATCATATATGTGACTAAGATGGTGAATGATCCTCATATCCAACAAGAGGATTACCCTTCTAGGGAGAAGACCTTCAGCTGCTCCATGCAAATTGATAAACATGGATTTCGTTTTCAAATACAATAGTGTGTCACTCTAGGATCTAAAACGTTGATATAGACTATAAACACATCTATAAATTAATACATTAAAAGCATGCAAATACAATTTTATATATTTGATTTTTTAATAAGGTGTAAAATACATCAATTTAAAATTTTCCCTTTTGCTCTTTTTTAAGTCTTCTGAACAGTTTAAGATTTTCTGAATTCTAAGGATCCTAAGGAGAAAAAATTGACTATATATTCTGGACTTGTAAGAGCAAAGCAGGGATTAAAGTCTCCCATCTCACAGGCAATATGAACCTCATTGGCTTTAAGGAATTACAACAAGGATTCCAAATCCTTTCAGATTCTGGGCTCTCAGCAGCACCACCACCATTGCTTTTGTTCCAAGTCGCTGAGGGAAAGGAAAAAATCACTGATTTTCATAAAGGACATACACATTCAAGAACTTTTGCAGTGTGTGTGAGTAATATCCTGCAGTCATTCTGCTATTGCACGCCAACTGCTTCAAAATCTGACCTCTGTGTGTCAATAAAAGATACTTCCCAAATCAATCACATAATCTGAAATCGTTCTACAAGTATTACATACACATAATAATCATTATTAAATTATTATGCACGACTCTTATTTACCAGTTTGTCTATCATACGTCCTTTAAAAAAATTATAATCTCAGTAATTCATATTTGTTGAAATTTTTGCTATTACAGTTCTCAAATTCTGAGTGTAGTTTATTTTTTTCCTAAGTCAAAGATCATTTTGAATATCAGCTATTCACACAAGTCTATGTTAGTTCACCTTTTGTACTTGGATCAAATTTCCATAGCAATTTCCAAAATCAGTGTATTCTTAGAAAACACATGGGAGACCAATCAGGAATATATGAATACAGTAAACATAACCCTGTTGTATTCAAAAGGGTTCTTCATGAGATAACATTAAATATTGTACAACTTTTCGCTTGATGTAGATGAAGCTCATGATAAAAGCAGTGTTGATGTGTTTTATTTGTTCACTTTGTCAACTGCAAGCATGAGACAAGGAAAAAAATAAAGTGATAAAACCTTTACTCAGCCCATTCTAGCATCAGTCATATTACTATTAATATATCATAAAGCAGGAGCATAACTGGTAGATTAGAGATACCAAGACTGATTACTTCTAGCCTGAAGTAATGCTCTGTGCTAATAAAAGCAAATGCTCTTTTCATGTTCTCTGTATACCAGGAGCTGACGCGTTTGGCGGCCCTGCTGCTACCACCTAGAGAATGGATTTGTTGCTGCCATGCTGTTGCTCACCTCATGAGCTTCAGCAAATAATATATACAGCAGCACACAGGAATTGGAACAAGACACACAGAAGAGCTAAATGTAGTTCCTAGCAGAAATTTCTAGAATAGCCCAGGAGGGCTTTTACAAATCAGGACATGAAGAGTCCCTTCAAATCTAAATTTCCCTTGGTGGTTAAGTGCTGCTGCATTAGCAAATCTTGTGAACTGGAAAACCCTGCTGAGCTGTCTCACAATAGTTACACTGTTGAAATGTGAAACACAACTGTTAAGAGTCTTTGCAAGCTTTAAGTATTTTCAAATACTTATCAATTCAATTTCGTATGTATTAGAGAGTTATATTATGCTATATCTGTTCACTAACCACAAGTAACAGCTGATTAAAACATACATAACAAACATGCACAAAAAACCTTTAACATGCTTTAAAGGAGAAAAGTATAATCTAGAATTAGCTGAAAAAAATGGCTCCAGACTTTAGAAGTGGGAGACAACAGCTCCAAAGCTGCAGGCCAGAGTCCTCCAGCCTTAAGGTAACACGACATAAAATCAACTATTTGACTCTGGTTGGGGTTTATGTAAATACTTACATAAACCCCAAGCCACTTTATGCATTTTAAAAATCTGTAGTCTTTTCAACACCACAAATGGCCATAGGATTACAAATGAGAACTGAGAAAAAAGAGTAAAATTGGAAGGCTAGATATTCAAAATTCTCTCAAATATAATCACTGAGATAATTTCTCAAAAATTATAGGTAAAGAGGGAAATAAAGGGGAGAAAATATTCTACATGAACATGCTCATCTGTTTTAATTATAAAAATTTTAAAAGTATCTAGAAGAAGTTTCAGATACTAAGATGGTCTTTTTTTTTGCTAAATTTGGGTTCAGACATTCAAAGGTCTTTGTTTTGCTAAGTCAGGTCTAACTTAATGTTACTTAACACATATATCATAAATTTGTCCTAGTAAGGAATCACTCCAATATTGCATTTTCCCATCACTGTCAGTTTTAAAACCTATCTCTAGATATCATGTGATAACATAAGGGTCTTAGGAGGTTACAAGAGGCCCATGAACGACTGTTGAAATTTTCTGGCATTGCAAGGCATTTAAAAGATGTTACAATAAATGTATGTCAACTATACCAACAATCTCCTTCAGTTATCAAAGGTGTGCATGCTGCTCCTATAAAGTAGTGGTTACATTGACCTGAAACAATTAATATTCTTCACAAGTTTTACAACATCACTGCTCATAGTGAGGAAAATGTAGTTAACAACAAAGTCTATGGAAGCTATGTCTATTTTAGTCAGAAATGTGACACCATCTCATCATAAGCTGCATGGAACAATGAATCTAAAGCTCTAATTCTGTCTCACGGATTCAGGTAAGTTGTATCAATTAAGGATACAGAAAATAATTTGTAATCAAATTTTCCCCAGTAATGTTAAACAGATAAACCTTTGAACTCAAGTAAAGTGTGAACTAAAACGAATTTGCTATGGCAAAAGTACTACTGTCAGCATCCTATAGGACTGAGGAACACACTGTGCATGATCATGCATTTAAAAGTCTTCCAACAGTATTTCTTTACTAAGGTCAAACTCAGCACCGGTTTAAAAATAGCCTGTTCTGAGGGCGAAGGGGATCTTATGCAGACGCAAACATCACAGCAGGCCTTCTGGGTGTACAGGATGCTATTATCCTTTGCTTGCTGACAACATACTTCCCTTTATATGGCAAGACCACACTTCTGTCATTATAGTTGCCCTAGTTCTTGAAACATCAAAGTTATTGTTCTGAGAATGTCCCTAATTTATCCCTTAAAGCAAACATACAAAACAACACATAACACAAGAAATATTCTCACTAGCTATCTCTTTTTTGCCTTAAGATATACACTATTAATTACTGTATCCCTAAATGGCATTATGCTATGGATTGTGGGTTTATGAGAATAGTAATTTTAAGTTTTTACTCCTACCTTTTCTCTTATTCCAAAATTTTGCTTATATACTAATTTTTTACATTTCACAAAGTTAACAATAAAAAAAGACACCCACAATAGCAGGGAAAATCAGAACTGAGTGGCATGAGAATCAGCTGCCTAGAGTGTTCTGCTCCATATTGATAGAAAACACGGGTCAAGTTCAAATCAATTTAAGTTCTATCTATGAAATAAATGAAAAATATTTTTGTCGATTTTTCCTGCATAAAGACATTAAATAACAGACATGACATGAAAATTTGTAGGTAACCCGTCTTCAACTCCAGTGTTCTATCAGATTAAGTTTTTCGCCTTCATTTTAGGTGCCTTTTATACTGTACTCCTGACACATTTTTCTCTGATTTTCAGTCCTTTATGAATGAGTCCACTCAGACTTCATTGAAAATTTAACAAGTGAACCAACAATTGCTTGTGCACATTAGCAGGCTCCACTTCTCACTTGGGAACTACTGTCCTCATACACTGGCAAAGCATTTCCCTTTACTATAGTATGTTAAACGTCCCAATCTTCAGACGTCTGCTTGCGGACTGCCACCCACCCCACTGATTTTTGCTCCACACACATCTGCCTGAACCTACTCCTTGTTTCTCCTTTAGAGAATTTATAATCCAGTTATAAAACCCAAATGCAGTCTTACCATTCTCTGTATGTTCAGCTATTAACAAAACAGGTTTTCAATGCACAGCTGGGTCTTTAGAATCAGTTATAAGACAGTATCACAACCACATATACAGAACAAGAGGTTTTTAGAAACTCCACTTTCATGATATACAAAAAATTAAAAAATCATAATGCATATTGTAAACATCAATTGATAATGTTGAAATCTAACCTTGAAAGTGTATAGCTATTATGCATCTTAAAAGTTCCATTGCTGAAATTCCATTTGATGCAAACAAACAGAGTAATTCAGGTTGGAAAGGACCTCTGGAAGTCATCTACTTCAGCTCAAAGAGCAGCCAAAACAGATGCAACTGGAAAGGCAGATGAGGGTGCTTGGGTTTTTGCTAGTCCAGTTTCAATTAAGGCTGGAGGTATCATAGACTCTCTGGCTGACTTGGTGATTCCAATTCTGGGGTTTTTTTTCCCATGTGTATGGTCAGAATGTCCCTTGCTGCAATTGTGGCCCCTGTCTCGTCCTTCTGCTGTGCATCTCTGAGAAGGACTTTTCTCTGTAGCTAATCATCAGATAGACAGTTGACAGTAAAAATGAAGTCCCAAATATAAATACCTGTGCATGTTTTTAAAGCTGAATGTTGTTCAGTTGCACTTTTCAGGAACAGCTGATTGCGCATAAAAAACTAATGCTACTTTCATCAATATAATTTCCCTAGAAAATACAGTGATGATAAGGTTAATTATCATTTTAAACCTGATAATTTGTATTCCCTTGCTTTTGCTTTTGCTAACAGGTTGAAAAAAACCAGAAAACAAGGCCAAGACCACTTATTACATGCAAAAATATTCATGTCCACAATACACTCAGCACAGGTCAAGACCCACAGTTTTTCTTCCAACTTCACCAATTAGATTGGAAATAAATACTTTTTATGTGTAAGCAAAATTCACTGTGTCAGCATATGTGTAGCTAATTGAAAGATTCTTAGAAGTAACTTTCTGTAGTTAATATTTATAGTTGCTCATAATACAACTTGCTAAACTGGCTTAGGGGAAGTTATTACTGAAAGATACAAAGTCAGCTGTAGCAATATTTAACCTATAATTTTTCCAAGAACACAATATTTGAAACATCCTGTAAAATAAAATATCACCTCAGTATTTCCCAAATTGCATACAAAATGAAAGCAGACTAACTGCCAAGACAAAAAATAGGAGAAAGTGTATTTAGGTATCTTTTTGCATACAAAGAACCAATTTCATCTGGTTAATTACTTACATCCAGAACTTAAAATATAAATAATCAGGCTTCATCTCTTAAGAAAAATTACTATATTCAAGGATTCAAGAGCTGCTGAATCATACTGTAACATCCTACATAAATTTCTCTGTTAGAGACTTCATACTGGTGCAGGTAGCAAAACTTAGCATCAGAATATAAAAGCCTTGATGCCAAGGAACTGGATCTCTTCGAAATATAATGGTTTCATATGGAAAAGAGAGTGTAAGTTGATTTCCAGAGTTATTCTAAAAAAAAATTTTAAAATAAATTTATTACTCCCACTTCTCATATGTATAGAACAACTTCTTCATAATATGTGACATAGCATCTTTAGGTCCCAAATGTGTACCATTCACAATTCATGTATAGCAATATGAAAGGTAAACTCTTAATACAGTGAGAAGTTTATCTTAAACTGAATCTGGTATTTCATGAATTCAGCACTCAGCTTTTCATAAGTGCAGTGGAACCTAAGTTTAAGTACTTTGATTTCTTATCTTCTCTAGGAATCATAGTTGGAACATTGACTTCATTTCAAGGGAAGGAAATTACTTTCAACAAAGTATCCGTTTAACAATCCTGTAAAGTGTCAAAGTATCTGATCAGCAGATTAAATAGAGTATGTATTCAGGGCATATATTTTAAAATTATGGTCCACCTATATTGATCATAATCAAAAATACACTTGAGCTCAAATGCAAGAATAACCCATTAATTTTTTTATCCTATACCATCACAGATTTTCAATCTGAATTTACATAAAAAGGAGGTGCCTCATCTGAATACCCTACAGAAAATGAGCACTGGAATTCCACATTAGTTGCTGAAACAACCATATTGCCTGCCACTTCCAGCAATGAGATTGTGTAGCTTATTTCACTGACTTGTAAAACCTTTCCTCATTCCAAGTACCTACAAGCAATGCCAGTCATAAATAACCAGCAGTTCCTTCTCAGCAGTTTGAAATGTACTGAGAAAAAAGGTATCAAATATTTTAATGTAAGAGTTGTCCAAGTTTCTTAAGGTTCGAGGAAAAAGTGTTCAAGAAACATATACCTGTACCTTTCTGTACATGCATGGCAGCAGAGTCTGCTACAGCAAAGCATATTCCTAGCATCTAAATTATAACTATGTCAAAAGGTAAATGTGACAGTTTTCTAAACCAAGGCAGGTTTCAAGCTCCTTTTGCTCAACATGACCTTCACAGGGCAGTCAGCCATCCCACTGTAAGGCAGAGTTACAGGATCAGAAGCAGCTTTCCAGCCAACCAAACCACCACTGCAATTTCTGCAACATTCCAAGCAGCTGTACACTTAGACCCAGGATCTCCAACATACTGTGACTGCCCATCATCTAGAAGAGTATAAAAACTATTCTATGCTGTTCCATTTTCTATTGAATTTCTATTGAAAAGGTAAAAATAATGTCATTTGGTAAAACAGGTTTTTTCCTCTTCTTTATACGTCTGATCACTAAAAGGTGAAGTAAAAATAATTAGATTGAATGAATAAATCAGTTAATTTTGAGATTGAACATTACTGTTAACACTCCTCCGACACCAGAACATAGGGTCTCCTTATGTATCAATTAGCTGCTAACACCTGATCATCCTACAATTTGAAAATCACAACATAAACAGTTTTTCTCACATCTTTCTCACCTTCCAAAGAATCAGATATACATATATTTTTGTGTAACTTCAAATTAACTTGTTTTTATTATTTATATCCTAATCTAGCTGAGTTGCAACACAACTAACACTCACAGTTAAGTATTTTGCTTCTGAGGTGGGCAAGACTGTAATCTCCCTCCATTTTCACTAGAATGGGTCTTAAAGAAATTTTATGCTACTTACCTCAGCAGTAAATTGAACCAAATACCACAGACTGTGTATCTGACTTTAATTACGTTTGTCAACCTCTCAATGGCGCATTTTAAATGAAACACAAAGACTATATTATATGCAGGAAAACCAAAAACAAACAAACAAACAAATAAACCAAACCCAAAATCTAAAACAAACCCCAACATCGCAACCAAATGCACAGACCTCAAGATCTACTAGCAAAAGACACAGCAATAGTGATTTATAATTTCTCAAAATTGTACCCTTCAGCCACTATAAGAGCAATTCCTCAGACAAGAATGGATGGAATTATCTTATGAGTTGTCATTAAGAGCAAAAAATTTACTAACTAATAGGAATTCATATTGTAAACAAAATTTCTGATGACCATCCTGATTTCTAATTTCTTCATAGGATTCTAACTAGAATAAATAAAATAAAAATTCAAATAATGGTCTGTTATTAAATCTCAACATTTGCCTCTAGAGCTAAAATTATTGATCTTACAGCAAGGTTCTAGACTCACTCATATTTTATCAAGTTCTTGATTAAATTTAGTGATTTGTAATGTATCTGGTATACATTGCTGTGGTTGAACAACAATTTCTTCTTATTATTTCATTAACAGCTGATCACATTCTGAACTACGTTAACTTAATGTATGTAAGGTTCATGTCTGCTTTTGTCCGATCAGCTTAACTGGGAAATCATTGAAGTGGATTTACTGAACTTTCAATGTAGTATTCTAACAGATACTCTAATAAATGTTCAGCAAGCAACAATTTGTTTCTTAATTCAACAGCAATGTACTTAATTCAATAGCAAGTCAAATGAAATCAAAATAAAGCAGAATATGAAGTTCTCACAGCACCACTTACACCATTACAGTAGTCTTCCCAATAAATCAATCAATCAATCAACACCTCTTTCACAAATGGCAGAGACCATCTGACTTCCCTGTCTTTTTTAAAAATAAATAGAGGTACTTTTAGATCTCCAAATTGCAATTTAATCACTAAACAGTCTGCAAGTTATAACATTCATTTATGTGACTTTTTTGTCTAAAGAGTCTAGCCAGACTCTTCCCAGCAGTGATTCTTGAAATCAAATTTTGCTAACTTCCTAGTCATATCCATAGTCTTTAAATTAAACAAGCATAACTTTAACTGGAACAAGTTCTTTCCACCACAACTGCTCAGTTTCCACAGTATTGCAATAACTACCTATTAAACCACTTCTGAGCACTTCATAATAAAACCAAGGATCATGTACAGTATCTAAAAAGTTACCTTAGAAAAAGGATTTTACTTTATAAATAGAAGATGCAAGGCTTTCTTTCATCAACAGTATTAACACACTTATATATAGTATGATGCCCACACTAAGAATAGACTGTAACACAGATAATAAAAGTAGAACTATGTATTTGATTTTTATCAAGAAAAGACGTAAGAAGGGTTTTTTTCCCAGCTAAAAGAACAGAATAGGAAAAGATTTTCTGAGGTCACTGAGGCACAGAAACTAAAGTGATTATTTAGCTTCTATGTCAGCACAACCTCCTTTGCAGTGTCCTACCTGCCAGAAGACAGATGACTTGGAACAGAGGCCTAAGTACAAACAAAAATAGAATAGAAATTGGAAGACTTAAGAAGGCCAAGCAGAGGTATTTGTAAAAGGTTGTCCAGTATATTCGCCAGAAAGAAGCTTTCTTAAATGCAATGCAAGAACCATTACATATGCATTCATATTATATCTATCAGAATTTAGTAGACAGACTTTTCATAATTACAACTAATTTAAATTCATGGCAGTTCCTTCAGTAAGTACCTTCTTACTGATATTTATTTTACTAAGCTAGTCTCAACAATGAAATTCCAATTAGTGATTGTCCATGAATAGCATATATTCAGTTTGCACTATTTGAGAATTCTTTTGTGTTCATCAACTAAACAGGACTACATTCCTTCAAAAATTGGATTATTCAGATTTGTGTTTATAGGCTGAAACTTGTTGAACCATCACATAAAGTCATCATCGCAATTATCTTTTCCAGTTCTCATTTCTGAACTGATACTAGTGAGGGACACAGCCTGAAAAAACTACCTCACATGCAGCACTTTGAATCTTCTTCCAGAGTGATGATCAGCACTGGATTTTTCAAAGATCAAGCTCAAATAAATGCTTAGCAGTTTACTCAAAATAAAGGAGTTTATTGAAAGGTCTGAGTATAATCTTACAGTCAGAGGAAGCAGTGACAGAAACCACTCAATGTCCTTTATAAGGATAATAAGGATAGGAGACAAGAAGTATGATTTGGGGTTTTTTTTAATGTCAATGAATTTTCTATGTAGGAAGTTGGGTTTGTATTTAAAGCAATTATGCTCTTATACGAGAACTCAAAAGAAGCTGACAAAATATACAACACTTATTTCCTTACTTTTATAGCTGACCTTTAAAAACATGTTTTTAAGCATAGTCCCCATTTAGCTATAATAGTTCATACTTTTAAAAGCATGTTACCATTCAGAATGTACAGAACAAACAGCATGATTCTCCATTTTTTCCCCTCTGATTAATTTAGCATAGCTATTTTTATTTGACACATAAGAACACATTCTAAATTAGCAATGGAGGGACACCTGGCAACCTATCCAGCAAGCAGGCTCCTGCTTTCAGTCAAACCTTGGAGAAGGTGTTCTCTCTATTACGACATAGCATAACCTCTAAAATAACCTCTAATTTTTGATTTCAAGGTTAAAATTAGTGTCTGAGAATATTTACGAACTTAGCTTTTCATCTTTCAAAAATCTAAGTACCAACTGTTTTCTACATTAAGACAGGAATTTTGGAATAAAAAGACGGTATGATTGTACTATCAGGACAGCAGGTTTTCCATAAAGGCAATCAAAACGAATTCTAGACCTAGAAATCACTCTTTGGTAATGTCTTTTTATAACAAAGCTTGCATTTGTACACAGTAAAAACCAAATTACATACAGGTAAAGTTGGCAAAAATATCCCTTAATCTGCAACAGAAGAGCACTATCTCTATAAGTACTGGGAAGTGCAGCTGCAGCATGTATTCCCAGGGAACTGCATGAGCTGTACAACTCCCACTGTGATGCACACGGCTCCAGCTACAATGCTGCTGGCACTCAAACTTTACAGAGTAAAACCAGCTGAGAGCACACTACGTATCTTATAACTTATTCTGCAATATCTGATAAAGTCCTACACAATTGTTGGGACCTACCTCTGCTAAGCTCTTACAAAATAGATGTCTGTTTCAACACAAAAGTTAATGAAAAATCAAGGTCTGCCTGACAAAAACATGCATTTGCCTTTGAATGATGATCTCATGCCACATGATTATCTCTTCTCTTTGAAGACAAATAAATGCATTTCCAAAACTAAAAATACAACACTTTTTTTTTTAATCTGTTTAAGGGATGGAAAGGTAGTGTCCTGGAACACAGAACAACAGAAATTACTTCATTTATTTAAAAATTATTCCTGTTCTGATTTTCAATTTATTAAGTCCCAGTAATATAGCAGTACCTAAATTAAGCATTAAGTGATCAAGTTAAGAATGATAACTTTTCGCTTAGTTCTGAACCAACTTAAAATTGTGAGTTCAAAAGTTAAAGCACGTAACACTGAGCTCTCCTAATTCTGGTATCAATAAAAATGAGTTCAAGCTAAAGGGAAAAAAAAATATTCTAAAGGCTGAGGTTAGACATATCTCTTTATAAAACACTAAACTGCTTTTAAAAGAAGTAATTTTTAGCTACCAACTTACTCTCTCCATTGGTTTTACCTGACTCTAATTTAATACTTTTAAAGACTAATGCCAGTCTAAATATTTTGTCTAAAACAAAGTAAATGCACACAGTGGCTAATTTTGCAGCTGTGGCTGAGATGAGTGGTTCACCTTCATCAGATACAGAGACCTAGATGACAGAGACACATGCAGTCTTCATTCAGTATCTTTACCCGATATAAACACCCTCAAGTACTTGAGGACAGGGTGTTCATTTGCAAACAAAGACACAAAATAAATATATATATATATTTATCAAGAACTAGACTGGACTACAGGAAAAGCTTCTGGATCTGGAAGCAGCATCAGAATCATAGCCACAGACTCACTGATTCTCCTTTGGGGCATGCAGGACCACCAAGACTAACTCATCTCTTTGTTTTTTTCATACCATCAGAGATACCATGTCATTCTGGATGGCTGCTGTTCCTACCACAATTCCTAAAGGGATTGTTGAGATCCCAACTAGCAAAGTCCATTGTAAGTAGAGGGTCAACAGCCAAAACTTGAAACAAAGAGATGAGTTTGGATGGCCCTGGCCCAGCTGCCATTAAGGAATATTTTACTTCAGCTCTTGTTCTGCAAAAGACCACCCTTCCACAACCTCTAAATTATCTGCTGCTACGACTTGGCAAAGAGGAGACAGTGGCCAAATGTAAAGCAGCCAACAAGGATACAAAACAAAGGTTTACATTTCCATTTGCCTATCTCAGTCATACTACCATTTTCTCAACTGAATTTCTGACAGGTACAGTAAAGGAGCACCTAATGGGAGACTGGCCTTCCCCGTTCATGCCTTACTCTGAGGACCAGCAAGTAAAATTCATGCATATATGTGAGTTATAGAAACCATAGGTAAACAATCAAAATGAAAAAAAAGTATTAACCCGTTTACACAATAAAAGCATTGTACAGCAAAACTAAGTCTCAAAAACTGATGAGTACAAACTCATATCCAGATATTACATCCTGCAAGATTTTACCAAACAATTAAAAACTTAACAATACAATAAGGAAGCAGGCCAAAACTGCTTCTAACAAACCCCTATCATGATGTACTGAACTTAAAAGTTGTTCCTGATATATGTAAACATTGAAGGATATTTTACAATAGAATTATCCAATAGACTATTTTTACATTAAGATCAATACAAAGGAAGTTAAACGAAGTGCTTCTGGAATTCTCTGATCTGATTATTCAGTGGACTTCCCGAAGACTAAGAAAAACTTCAGTACAGTGCATAAATACAACTTTTTCCATGAGGGTGTACATAAACTCCACCAAGACTAGGCAAAAGTTTCCAAACATACAAAAATCCCCACAGCATCTAAAATACTAGTTATTATGCTCAAACACACAGCAAAGTGAAAGTAACCAATGCAGATGGCTCAGACAGAACCACAAATGTTCAAGGAGCATAATAAGAAACTATTAATTTTGTTTTCTGATCAGACAATGTGCTCATTTTCTGTTCAGTCTATTAATTACTAACTCTTTTAAACAATCACCAGAGTATGACTTGGGCAGAGGGATACACACACAGGCAGAATCACATTTTACAGCAATCATTAAATGACCTGAAATTGGAGTCCTTTTGCAATATTATGTGTAGCAAACATGAATAAATTCATATTTGTAGCTAGACTATTTACAGAAAATTTTATGTGACAGAAAATGAGATAGATCACAATGCAAATTTTAAGTGTCTAACAAAAGAAGAATACATGAGAGAGTTGGCTTTAAGAGCTGGTAGTGAAAATTGTCTGACAAATTGCCACTACAGTGAAGAGGTAGGCAAAAAAATGGAACAATTAGAAAAGATATATGACAAAAAGGCAGGCAGATAATATGGCTTCCAAAGACATTTCTGTTACAATCTACATGTTGTGCATTTCACTTATAAAACTAAAACCTTAAACTTAAATTCTCCAAGCATATAGTATGAGTATGCATTATATCCCTGAGTCAGTTAAGAGCACTTTGACATTCTATTTCTATATTACATTAAGGCTGAAATGGAGTTTCTGTCCTCTGTTAGTCTTGAGTATTTTCAACAGGGAAACACTGCCACCTTTTGTCTTGATACATAAGACCTCCCAATTTTAAATGCAGAATGATATTTTTTACTCCATTTGTGCTTTATAGAGGTGGCTGAATTCTTGTGATCTTATCTATATTTTTATTCAGTAGACATACTTCATCAGGAAGAAAAATGTACAATATTAGTTGATAAGGAACATTTTTCTCATGAGTACACAGCCAAGCAACATAAAACTATACTCCTTTAAATGACACAATGTTTTGTCTATCTCACAACTCTTTGTTCTTGGCAGTTTTGGTACACATACACACTGTAACACATGATATCTTGCACTGCATTCCCTTCAAGCAAAAACTTGGTAATGCATTCTTTGAGCATGTGAGTTTTGAAAAGAGACAATAGAAATAGAAATTATGCATTATTATGTAATGTTATGCTCCTTGCTCATGTATATACCAACATTCATTGTAGATGAAATACCGATGGTTCAACATCTACATAAGCATGTACTGAAATGTATGCAAAATTACTTACACCAGTGACACAATGTCCCCACGCTGTACATCATAATTTCTAATGCTCCAGTGGTTTAAGAGTACTACATCAGATGCTTGTCTTCCCCCAGGATTCAAAGAAGGCTGAGAGAAGGGGAGAAAAAATAAACATATTTAGATCTACATTTCCTTTATCAATCTTTCACTTAATTCTGTCCATCGACAGGTGAAATCCACTAAAATAGATGAAAACATACTGTAAGAGGCCAAGAATATGTTGTATTACAGGAAACACATTTCTTTATTAAATGACATGTTAAATATAATTAATTTATTACAAAGTCTAGTTCACATCTTTCAATGCACTACTGCATGCAAATCAGATTACACAGGATACATACTTATGGCAAGCCTGCTGAAAAGAAGGGATTGCCTTTATTGCTGATCATTTAATATTAAAATCAAAGAACTAAGTACACTAATACCCAAGGGGAAAAAAACTCACAACAAAAAAAAAAAAACCAAGCTTTTTGCAGGCATCTTACTATTTATAAAAGCACAATGTACTAAAAATGAAATATGTACTTGTAACAATACGAATCTCAACAACCTTTACAAATGGGAAAAACAAGCCCTATACCTACAGCACGCACTGGCAATAAATGTGTGCCTTCCATAATCAGACACATAAAGGCATTAATAAAAATAACCAACTAATTAATGCATAATTAGGAGGTACATCAAATCATCCTAAATTATTTTGTGTGATATGATACAAAACCAGGGTACCTGATCAATGCTGGCTCTGAGCTAACTCATGGGAAAGGGCAGGGGAGGGAAGAAGCCGATCATAGTACTGTCTTAATTTATTTTTGCAAGGTCTACTTTGAAACAGAGACTCCTTTAACTAGACAGAAATTTTTAAGAGTATTCCAGACTGAAGTTTTCTAACAGTTTATTTCTCAGAAAGCTTTTTCAGAGTCTTCAAATACAGTTACAGTAACTCCCTAGTTGCCCAAGAGATAACCTCTAATGTAGATTCTAGAGTTAGGTGATATATGCAATAAAGCAGTGTTGAAACTAGGCTACCCCTCCTTTGTATAATAACTGCAGTATTAGCTAAAAATGTTGTTGCTGTTTTTGCTTTTGCTGCTGTTGTAGAAGAGGCACTTACAATCTAACTTGAACCATCACATAATCTACTGGACTTTCACTGCTGATATGCCCCTCTCCAAACGGATGACAAGAACTGTTGTGTACACTAAGAGGGGGACTGAAAGTAACTCTTCTCAACCCTAGTAGTTACACAGTGTCGAATTTCATTCTATTGTTATTCAGTAAACTTTGTTCTCAAATAAAATGGTTATTTAGTATTTATTTTTAGCTTCAAAAGCAATTTAGTAGTGCTGATCTCTCCTTACTACAGTTTCGTCTTTCATTGCTAAACAGATTGGTTGAGAAAGACATACTTCAAGTGGGATTTGTGAAAAATTAGTTTTTCAAGGTTCAAGAGGAAGTCATGTGGTAGGGTCCTCAGTAGGTGTAATTCACATGAACAGTAAGCAATATGATAGGTCAAAACAATAAATATGGTAGGGAGAGAGGGAGGGATATGACACAGTATGTTTAGTTGAAGAGCAAACAAGGCTAGTTATATTTTGGGCTACAGGCAAATTTCTAGTCAGGTAAATTAGGGGATCAAAGCGGATCACTTTGACATCCACAGAGATATGGTCCGAGTCTAAGCTAAAAATATATTTATACTCATTGCTGTTTTATCTTCTAGACTCATTGCGCTGCAAGAACCAGATAAATGAAAACTAGGAGCTAATTAGCAGCTATTTTATAATAGTTTTTAATCAGGATTTCCAAAATTATTTTTCACCTTTACAGCATTTTCCACCAAAGAATCAAATATTTACATACAAGTGACTTACATACAAATTCCTAAACAATTCAGTCATACCCACTTTGCCAAATGCAGCTACATATGAGCCAGACGATAACAACAGTACTAAGTATAAGGCAGAGGCCAATTTTACAAAGCAGGAATCATACATACGGCATATTCTCACAAAGATGACTCCTTCTTACTCAAAAGCATCTGCCTTAAAGGATCAAAAGAGAAGGATGAAACAAATAGAAACCTTAAAACCTTTCTTCCAAAAGATAATGTATCTCACAGTTGACAGAAAATATCTAAATGAATGTTCACACACTTCTTGTATCAAATAAACTTACATCAACTACATCTCACAGAGAAACACATCAGGTAGTTACAGTATGGCCCTAGTTGCACTATTCTGGTTGACTCCTACTTTTTTCTGCATTTAAACAAAGGAAATACTTTAGAATTTAAATACACTTAGATATTGCATAAGCTTTTTTAACTTAAAGCACTTTAAATGAGTTTTTACAATATCTGAAATCACTTTGACATACAGAGTGGATATCCAACTCATTATACATTAGAATTGACTTTGAGAATAACACCATGGTGTTGGCTTTTTTTCTTCTCCTTCACAAAAAAAACCTGACAAATGTGCAGACAATAATTCTGTTTTGTTAACAGAAACTGAAGGAAAACTAGGAGACAACTATTCATTTACGCCAACAATTACTATTGGCTATTTTTAAGAAATAAAAGGCTAAATCCTTCAGCAAGCCTTTCTATATTGTAAATAACACAAACTGAGATTCCACAACAAACAAGTATAGAAACAGTATAACTTATTCCTCATCATATTTTTAGTAGTAGTAAGGTTTCAGGTCTATCAAAATCAAAATACAGCTTCTGCAAAAGGAGTCAACAAATAGGGTCACAAGGGCTTTTCATGAGAAAGAGAATGACACAGGGGCTTCTTCTTTCTAGTCTCAAGCATTATAACTTCTTTGCTTAAGTTTTTGGCATAAAAGCCTGCTACAAATGAGGCACACAGGTCTTAATTTAAACTGTGGTCCAGAAGCCACAAGACATTACTCTTTCCAATTACTAACTAATCTAATGCTAAAAGCATGCAAATTGAGATCCCCAGCCATATGATGAAGCCTCAGAGGACATGAGGTTCCATAAGTAGCAGGGTAAAAACATGCCCTTTTGCTATAAATAATTATTAACTTGATAGTTGTTATGCCGCTAGTGGAGGTCACAACTTATTTGCGTGTAGCTTTGGGAACACAAAGAATATTCACATGAGCTTACAGGCTTAGGTACAGTAATCCTAATAATAAAGTTAGGAGAAACTGTCACAGAATAATTACAACTGCTATTATGCATAATGGAATAGAACATTCAATAATGTTTGCTGCAGAAATATGAGTGCTTCATCAGAGATCTCTGGTCAGGCCACTTCCTATAATCCTTGGTATTGAACTGTTTGCAATAGAACTTGCTTATAAAGCCGCACATATGCTGTCATCTTCTATCCCACTTGAAAGCAGTCCATTTGATTTAATGAATTTATAAATTTATGTATCCATGGGGGATTCCTTTTCCACATCTTTATGTATGAAGAGTTCGTATGACTAGACAAGCAAGGAAACTCAATAGAAAAATAACATAAATCAATATCAAGATGTCCATATGACAACAAACATTTAAAAGTATACAGTCTGCACTACAAGAAGTCACACAAAAAAATCCACAACAGGCATTTAAGAAATCTTATTACCAGTTATTTTTGCCACTTACATTTAATGCTGTAAACAGATTACAACTCACTAGAAACCCACTATTAGTAGAATGCTAGATGAGCACATCAATCTAAAATCCTAAGCAACAAAACTACCTCATGTGATGATTAAAAAACCCAATAAATTTTGAAATAAAAGAGAAGGTAATGAAACTACTAAAACTGTTAAAATTATAAACTGCAACAGTTCACTGTTATTCCATATAGGTTAGAGTTAATACACATATGCACTGAAATCAGCACAAGTGGAATTACAACAGGTGGCTGAAAGCACTGAAAATGCAAAATCAGCTTGAGACAATGGAATGCATGGAGTCTGTCTTAACTGATTGGGTCAGAAAATTTGTATTTTCATTAGAAGATCTATTCATATGCTTTCCAGGGTGTCAAAAAATAAGTAACATTGTCAGTAACTATGAAGCAGCAGTAAGGCAGGTCCAGAACAAAAGGAGAAAGTGTAGGGGGAGAGAGAGCACACAGCAGAGAACAAGAGTAGGAGAGCAAGCATGACACAGAGAGATTTATTTCTTGCTTCATGTCAAAACTTTTAATTTCAGGCTCAGCAGGAGCCAGAATTATGAGTACACAAAGCCAGCTAGACATTTTAGAGGTCTAATACAAACAAATTCTTGGGAATTTTACCATGATATCAAACTGAGATTATAAGGTATCACTGCAAGCATGTGATTGAAGGATATAATCTGACTACAAACTGTCTGAACTTCAGTCTTCCTCATACATATGGCTTTCAGATACATTTGACATAGATCATGCTCCAAATAACACAGTTAACAGGCAGAATTGCAACATGACCAGTACTCCTTCAAGCTACTCTTAAGAGAGGCATATATTCCTTACAACTGTGTCTCTGTCAGACTTGCTTAGATGTCTAATAAATCTTGGCAAGGAAATCAGTATCTTTTTAAAAGCATTAGGATTTTGTTTTGTTTTTTGTAATCTGGAAAACAGCCATATGCACAGAGGTTTAAAACAAACCTCTGTTTCAGTTCTGTTTCAGAATAAAACCAAAGAGTTTTACAGACACAGAGGTGTCAGTAAAATTACAAATGTCAGCTTGCAAGCTATCCGTATTTCAATCAACAGAGGGAATGTTTAGTTAACAGATACAGCAAGGGGAAAGCTTCAATTTTAATAATCCAGTGAATATATATATTGCTTTCCCTTTGTCAGGTTGAATAAATCTAAGCACATAACTGTAGTGTTTTTCAAATCTTCCATGGATGAACCACAGTTAACTATATGCCCTTCAAGTGAGCAGAGAAGCAGCACTCCAAAACAATACCAGAGCATTCCCAAACACTTGGGACTGACTTCAAAGAAAACATAAAAGTGAGATATTAATCAGAGGGACACAACAGACTTGTGGAGAGGGAAATCTAAGAAATTTGTTTCCAGCTATTGAAGTAAAACTATTAAGCAAATAATGGATGTCAAACAGAACACTACATCAGAGGCAGAAAAGATCAAACAATGAATGGCAGTGTGATATGAAAAAAAAAATAAAAACAACACCTCAAAATTTAAATGCTCAGGTCACACTCACTAGTAGCAAAAAATGCAAAAAACAGAAACAAACAAAGGCAGAAAGTCAAAACCAGAATCTGCATCTTGAATGCTCCATGTGGCTCTAGACCTGCAACAGAGGCAAAAGATGGGAACACGGAAAATAGGGGAGTTGTACTCATCTGATTTTGTACTTCTCTAGATTCTGTGTTATATATTTGAATTTCTCCTGGTTGAAGACAGTAAAAAGATAACAAAACTCTTTATTCATAGTTTTCCTCTCCTCTCCTTTTTAGTGCAAATTTCTGGCTCTGCAACTGCAAGCTCTGAGTTCTCCTCTCTTTCACTGGTCATCAATGATATTAAGACCCATGAAAAGGGCAAAGATAACTTACGCTACACCTAGCTTTTGGACTTGGATTGTAGAATTACTGGAGTAAGATGATTTTACTTTCATTCCTGTTCTTGATGTGAGAGCTGCCTGCTGAGGTTTCTTGACAGAGTTTAAACATCAGATTACAGACAACCACAAAAGACACAATGCCACCTTGCTATTCCCTCCTCCCCACCACATGCCTTTTAGAACATTAATCAGTCAAGTGCAGGATCAAGCCCAAGTTTTCTAGCCCATGTGTAAATTCTGCATAATTCCAACTCCAGCATCTGGTCTTGATTGCTATGAAACCTCTCTTCAAGCTCCTGAGCTTATTAATACAATTGAAAAAGAGAGCTTGACGTCCAAGAATCAAATCCTTACTCTCTGCTAATTGGAATGTTGCAACATTGGAACAAAATACATCACAGTTATCAGTGGTGATGCACACCAATGTGAGGTGCATATGATTTAAACTGCAAAGTATCAATACAGAAATTTTCTATCTACATTAAAACACAGCTTTATCAAGACCAAATAAACAGTGAAAACAAAATAGTGTTCATGAGTATTTATCATCTAAATGTTACACTTCCTATTTATTTTTATTTCCTCACACTGTATAAACATTCAACATAACCAAAGTAAAACCAGTGAACTGATACCTATTTCCTGATAAACATTAGCAATAATATTAGGTTCATGTCACTTTCAGTATTCTTCCCTGCAATAGTGCAATACGTGATCATTAGTAAGAACAAGTATAGCAAGAAACAGTTTTGCCATACAGTTACTATAATGTAGCTACTAAAAATTAATAAACCCTCTTTGTGAGTCATCAATTCAATCACAAGAGACAAAAGGTATTGCTCCAAATATTTCTAAATATCTAGGAAGATATCAAAACAATCTATCTTCACCACTATTTCTTCATATATTTTCCTTTTACTGACACAGAATTTTGGGAAGTTTTGTTCTCAAAAGCTTTTCTTTCACATCACAAAATATTTAACAAAGTAGAAAACAAACTATTCCAAACTAGAACATCATTTAATAACAACTGAGAAAATATTTTTTCACCTTGTTATTATCAATGGAGAGACACCTTTTAATTTCCTAACAGACAAAAGATATTTCCAGCAATACCTGCATTGATGCTCCTTCCACCCTTGCGACACAGGCAACTCTATCCAGGAAAGTCACAGTTACAGGTACAGCAACAAAGAAACCTTTAAAAAAGGCTTTAATGTATCTCCTCGCCAAACCGTGAGCCTGCGCCATAATCTGCAAAACATGAAGGAAGGAAAAAAAATCATTATAACACAAATTTGAAGTAACAGCACCATGTAGCAATACAACACAGAACAATTAAGAATAAATTTATTATCTGTTAGAGTCTTACAATATTCAGAGTGAAAAAAAAATGAGTATGCAAATGAGAATGGAAAAAAACCTAAACCAACACAGAAATCTTCATCTGATATTAAATGTCTATTCTACAGAACAGAGCTTGACACTACACATTTACACTTTAACTAATTTGAACATTTCTTGTGATCCTGTGCTAGCAGAAGTACTTGATAGAAATGACTCAATGTAGCAGGTAAGCAAGAAGGAAAGTGACAAAATTTACAAATAATTTTAAATAGGTTGTGAAACAGAACAAAACCCTCACCATTTCAAGATAAAAGCTTGAATCAAGCTTTTTTTTTTTTAATCAATAATGATTTACTCTCATCATTTAAGAACTTGTTACTAGAATCAAATCCACCAAAAGAGACTATTGCCTCCATCAACAGAGCTTTACCTTCAGAAAACACGCTACATAAAAATAAAATCTTTAAAAATAAGGGTTTTGTCTACCTTCTAACTACATCATTGCCTACACCTTAATACACTTCTTCCAACCTATTTACTTTGAACTTTGAGTCTTGAGTTTTGTGGCTGGAACTCTACTTCTCTGCTATGAGGTCTGGCATTTCAGACCTCCTCCACTCTAACAGCAATGTCAGCCACAAAACACCATTTGGAGACCTTGCCCACAAATACATTCACCATGTTCTCTAGAGTAACTTGAGCAGGAAAACATTGTCTGACATATGTATCACAATATGGCTGATTTAGAAATAAGTTTTAAAACTTCAGAAATCAGACAACTTTACTTCTGTTAAAATTCCTTAGAGTCAAGCCTCTTTTTCATTAATAATGAAACATGAATATTCATCCCATCTTTGCTACTAAATCCATGGACAGATCTTGTTATAAACTTCTTGCAGAAGCCCCATGCTAGTATCTACAGAAAAATCTATTATCTGAAGAGAAGTAACTGGTCAGACAATCCACAGGAGACCAACCATATGCTTCCTAGAACTACAAGCTAATTAGTAGTGACAGAGAATCTAGGAGCCAGGTTAACATTAAGACAAAATGCTACATTCTCAGTACATCACTTGAACAAGGCAACACCAGCGGTATTAAGCAGTTGTGGACAATGCTGGGAATTAAAGTCCTACTTTCCTGAGTTTGAACACATGCAGCATTACATGGCACAATATGAAAAAATATGAGTGGAAAAGCACCTGCAGCACCCCTACAAGCAATTTGCTAAGCCATCAAATCCAACAACAGTTCATGTGCTGAAGGACTTCTCTACTCGCCCTGAATTTTGTCCTCTTCTCATCTCACCTCTTGGCAACTGACCAAACCACTGGTTTCATCTTTCCTGTACATAAAAATGATGGATCCTTCATCTACAATGATATGCTACATTCTGAACTTTTCCTGGTTTCCCCACCTCTCACAGGAAAGGATAGCTTTTCTCCATAACACAAACTGAGCCGGCCTGCAGAAGCCTTTCTTCCTAAAAGATAACAAACATTTGTACACACATTTCAAACCATTTGAGAAGACTTATTTAAAAACAATCGATCTTTAATCTTCAGTCCTTTCATATAGCAAAGCATTTTCAAGACAAAGGTAAGTTACTACATTCAGTATCTGAATTAATTGCACATATTTTTGCCAGGTCTGTTTCAGAAGCTTTCCCCTCTAAAAAGCACAGACAAGTAAATACACATGTAGAGTTGCCATGCAACTGTTGTCACTATAGTTCACCACCCAACTGCCAGTAAATAGGAAGTTACCCCTCACTCTTTCCATAACGATGGGCTTCAAGTTGTCTGGCACTGCCACAGCAGAAGAGCTGGAACACAGGCAGCTGCCAGGCAGTTTGCAGCATTATCTTCTACTAGTAACTGGGCATGTGAATGGATAATCCTCAACTGATAAATACTGCTGGATTAAAATGTGCAGTGTTGTCTTCTCCTATACTTTGATGGTCATAAGAGAAAAGAAGGGAAAAAGGTAATTATAAGTATTTACAGCAATCACAAGAGAGAATTTAGGGTGGTAAAGGATAGACACAAAATCAACCCCTAAAATTAAAAATTATGGTTGGAGTTTTTTTAATACAGAAAATATAAGATGGGCATCACTCCTGAAGATAGTATTCTGTTCTTACGAGATTTCTAAAACATCTGTAGATTTTAAAAGCATCATGTTTCTGCAGTTAAATTCTGAAATACAGTGCAGTGCCTGGTTTATGATGACAGGTTTAAATGCATGTCAGTGAGGCAAGCAAAGTATTTTTTGCTGAAAAAAATAATTTCCCTAACACCTATTTCTGTAAACTGCCCAGTTTGACACCTTGAATAAGATCAACAAATCACAACACACGAAAGATGTAGGGGAAAAAAAGAAAACAAAGAAAAAAAAAAAAAAAAAGAAAAAAAAAAACATAACGAAAACATTTGGAGATGTATGTGCTTTTCAGCACCTGTAAATTACACTTCGTTTGGAGAAAAAACCCCCACGTAATAATTCAGTAGAACTGACAAACTTCAAACCAACAACCTTGAAAACTTGTTTGAAATGGAAACAAGAATAATCCAAGATCAAAAATCCTAGCATATAGCAGGTCAAAGCATTAAGAATTTCACATTGTGCAGCTCAGAGATTAAGGCAGATGGAGCACAGCATTCTCTGGACTGAAGTATTTGGTGCACAAAAGGTCCAGGGATTATAATGAGCCTCTTGTGGGTAATACAACATATGGAGCAGAGATGCTATTTAGATAGGTCTCTATGTATAAAATGTTTATTTTTCTTACACTTGCCTGCACATTAGAAGACACTGTTTATCAAACAGCCTGCAGAAAATCATCAAGTAATTCAGAAAGCCCCAGGTTACAATATATTTGCAAACCTAGGTACTTAAAAATTACCCACAGAAGTATGATAGGAAAAATAGCTGTAAAAACAAGGCATTAGCAGTCATCCGCAAAGGAAACAGAATGGCCCCTGATGTGCTTCTACAAGAAAGCATGTGACAGAACAGGACAGAGGGAATTACAACCTATATGCAAAACAACTACCCCACCAAGACTGCCACATTAGTGTGAAATGACCTATTTGATCTTGTTCAGGAATTAGTAATTATATTATACATAGTTCAAGAATCCATGGAAACAACCACCTTCTCTGTCAATCAAAATACACATTTTTCTATAAATCAATGGCATCACACTAGAATTCAGGATATACGGTTTGAAAAAAAAGAAGGTTTTCATAAAACACCACAACACATGAATAAGCCCAATTTTATTTAAACATAAAACTGAGGACAAAAGCTTTTGTTTTAAGACTGGTCTAATTTGAAGATGAGGTTATACCTGGTTTAACAGCCATGATTAACGGGCTCAGTATCAGAATTTGTGTGATCTTTTTAACACATTCTTTTTCTACAATCTTTCATGATACAATGCAAGAGCTAAATCCTGCCAATGCAGCCTGACTCTCATTTCCCATTTTAGTTGTGTGTTTCCATAACTTTTACATTACAGTGATTACTGTAAGGGTAAAGTATGCGGAGTTTTTAGTAGGCTGACTTAATTCACATATATTTATCCAAGTATAGGCTTGGACATGATGGTGATGAATGCCACAGAAGAATCAAAATAGACTAGCCCATAAGTTTTCAGTTAAAATAATCAATACAGATCAGAGCATTGAAGTTTTCATTTAAAAATCCTACCTAGTTTCAGAAGAAGCTCTCATTTATCCTTCAATAAAGCCAATTCTATCCTGGTATTATTCCACCATAGTGGTAACATGTCTATTCAATTAATGTATTTATACTCTGCACAGGTTTTACTCATCCTATTCCTCCATCATATTACTCTCCCTGTATCCCTTAGCATACAGACATTAAAGAACATCCCTCTATTGTGGGTTTGGAAATATCACAGGTCATGGAAATGACTGCTGTGTAACTGAAGAAGCAAATCATAACCTAATCTGCCGTTTCAGTAACTGCACACGTATGCTCTGCTGTTCTTTTCTCTAAATTAGTCATTTTGTTCTGACACACAGATGTTTTGCTTTCTCCAAATACAAACCAGCAGATTTTATTAGTTTCAACTCCATTTTGTAGAATTTTCATATGCCTTTGCTTGAATTCAAGCAATTACCATTTCCATGTAATAGCTCCCATCCCTATGAAATATACAGAATTTTTTTCCAGTATACCACAATAAAGAAAAACAACAATAAAAATCCATTTTTCTAATCTTCTCAGTGCTCTGACATACAGAGAAGTTCCCAGAAGCAGACAAAACCAGATCAACCATAATGAGCTTTCAGCTCACAAACCAAATAAAAAAGCTTAAACCACAACAATCACCAACACAATCAGTCACAGAATTATTGCTGGGAGGAAAAAATCAGTTTAATGTGGAACTGATTCTTCCTTTAATATAATATTACTATATTCCATCACTGGAATCTATGTCAAGTACAAAAGCTCAGTTCACATGTTGGTTGTAACTGGAAAGAAATTAATATTGCTTATTCTTACAAATTAATTTTGTGTTTCAAGTACACAAATTTTACCCTAATGGACAATCTTGTATTCCAAACAAAACATTTCACTCTTCAAATATGAAGCAAAACTGAAAGAAAACAGAGCTGTAGACCAAAGTTACTCCCAGCAAACAAATTAACAACTAGTTCACGATGGCAAGTAATCAGCCATCTCTCAGTTCCGACAAGTTATTCAGGATTCCATTATATAAACACAAGCATCAAGAAAAGGAATTACAACTTAAAAAATTAGTAATAGTTACAAATCAGATTTTTCCAGCACTTAAAACTTCAAATGTAATGAAATATCTTCCAAGTACTGTCACACAGGCGACTGGCCGAGTACCAGTTCTTCTAACGTAAGAGTTACAATATTTGGTTTTATTCATGTTTCTGCACCTTCAAAGAAACTAAAGATCATTAATATGTACTGTAGATAAAGGAAAGCACTAAATTACATCCATTTTTGGAACTCACTTAAGAGAGAAACTTAACATGTGCTCAGCTTCTTACAACTGAAACTTCTGTGTTGCTTTCAGCCTAAGGATTCAACGCCTGCAACCAAAGTTAATTCTCTAAATTAATTTTAAGTGTCCTTTGCAAACAACTACCAGCTGCTGCTATGTTTTGCTCTCAAGTAGACTGAATAAATGAAGAGTTGCTTTGAAACTTACGAATTTGTAAATTATATTTACAGTAAACAATAGCATAACCTTTGCATTTCAACAAATTTGTACATTCATCTGGTCAACTCTCTGGATTCTTTCAAGCACCATAGAACTGTTATGTTAGTTGTGGTTATCCAGAACCAAACTTAGGCAAAAACAACGACAACAAATAAAGGGAACATTCAGTTTTCACCAAAATATACAACCTTAAGTATTCAGATAACATTCAATGAGCAGCCTAAGAATAACAGCATTCAGCTTCAAACATGAATATCATCAGAAACAAATTCTTCTAAAAGGTTTTGCTTTTGGATTAAGAAGAACTAAGTTTCTTCTAGCCTAAAGGAAAGTCAAATTAATACAAAAACAAATTAATAGAAGAAACAAAATTCTCAGCTATGAATCTTTAAAGCATGCCAGTATGAACTGAATATATGAGGACAGAATAATGACTGAAAATATTTATTATGGTATGAACAAATGATGCCAAAAGAAAGAATAGAAAATGCTTTTACTATTTGAAAGGTATTTTCCCTTTTCAGTATACTTCACAATATAACTAGTTCTCCCACAACTACTGTAAAAGCAGTTTTGTGCATCCTTGTTCAAAGTGGGGAAATTGGGACTGACTCCTGAAGAGAACATCCCCATGAAATCCAGCAGTAAAACATAACCAACCAGCTACTTATTGTCTACTGTCTGGGGGATAGTAACAACCAAATATATAAACTAATACGGAAAATTTTGCCTACAAAAAATAATTTCCTTTATTTTAACAACTCATGTTTTATGCTTGAACATTAGAGGTCACTGTGGGACCTCTTGTTAAGAGCAGACCTACTGTACTCTATCATTCCCCACCATATTGATTTTGAGTCTGGGACTTGAGACACCTCCAACTGCCATGTAGGTTTCTCAGGTCTCAAGAATAAGCCAAAAAACTTAACAAACATAAGCATACAGATTTCCAGAAACAGCTGAAATCTGTGGCACCCTAGTCAACTTATAAAGATCTCACCACAAAATTACAACTGTGACTCTGAAACCATTTGAATATTAAAATTATTGCTAGCATGCTTAAAATATTATATTCAGGGGTCTGGATATCACCCACTACTATACCATGTGTACAGTTATTTACCACCAGTTGCAGGAGAAAATTTATTTTGGTAACAACATACAAGTTAAATAAAATAATCTGTAATTTTAAAAGTAAATTAAATTAAAGACTCCTGGAAAATCTCCCAAATACAGTAGTTTAAAATGTTAACTTTTTTTTACAAAATGCATACGTATTCAGCTACAAACCTGCATATTGGCAAAATCGAGTCTAATTCTTAAGTTTTCTAGAGAAATTATTTCATTTAATCTGAAAATCTTCAACAGGTTCTGTCTTCCTAGTATATTTTGTTGACAATTTCTATTTTCTTCCTAGCTGAACAATGAACAAGTATGTGTGGCATATGTATTTAGGGAAGAAAAAGAAAATAAAGATGTGCTGGTACAAGAAAATTATTTAGAGAGATGCAAAGCAGCTTTGCCTTTTCTGATATCTTGGTGTGCTCAATGAATTCCAGTTCCATGGAACAAGAATATTAATAATATTAAATAAATGTAAATATTAAATAATATTAAATAAATGTAGGATTAAAAAATGTAAAACTTCTGTGATGGAATAATGGCTAATTAAAAGATTTTACAAGGTTAGAGTCTACTTATTGTTCAGCTGCACTTTTTCTGTCTAAGCTTTTTGCCAACTTTCAAAAGAATTAATTTTCCTTTAAAAAGGTAGGAACACCAGAGAGACATGAACTGGCTAAAACTCTTCAGCTTCAAGCATTGTGGCCTTTATATGGAGAAGCATTTCACTAAGAACAGATTGCGGGACAAGCACCAGACATGGAAAAGCAGACACTTTAGAAAAAGTTATATCATTATAAACAAAAATAAAGAAACCACGAAACAAACAACAACTACAACAAATTCTCTCAGATGTCCAGGATGTAGGGCAACAGGAAAGCCACTCCACCAGGATACCAGAGAACAGCCATTAACTGTAGTCCTCACAGGACAAATACAAGATCTGATAGAAGTTTAATAGAGCAGAAAAACACGTTAAGTAAGAACCCCATTCAGTCCAGGCCCAAGAGCAGTGTACAGCACATGTCCCATTTGCAGACATGATGCCAACGAACAGGGGCAGAACCCCGGGGTCGCTTCCAAGCCCACGCCCCCGCCCAAGCACCGGCAGCAGGGCACGACCGCCTGCCGCACCGCCGCTAGCAGGCGGAGGATGCACAGAACAGCGGTGCTTGTCAATAGCGAGAAGCACTATTGACTCTGCCGGTTCTTTTTAACCCAGTCCCTCCCCACTAGAAGTAGATATCTCGGCAATCTGAAGGGCAAAGAAAGCAGGAACCCAACACCCGCCCGGCAGCGGGGCGGCAGCAGCGAGCTCCCCACACGAGCGGCGCTTCCGCCGGCCCGAGGACCCGCCCCGGGGGCCGCGCGGCCGGGGGGGCGGAGCAGGGGCGGGGCAGGGGCGGCACCGAGCGCCGCAGCGAGCTCGCGGCCGGGCCCGCCGCGCGGCGCCTGCCCGTCCCTGCCGCCGCTCGTGGAGCCCTCTCTGCTCCCGCGCGTTCCCGCTCCCTCCTCCACCAGCGGGCTCCCCGGCCGCTTCCCCGCCCCGGCTCTGCGAGCCCGCCCGGCTCCCGTGGCTCCGCCCGGCTCCCGGGCGCTCCCGCCGCTCACCCTGTGCTCCGTTCCGCGGGGGGCGGGCCGCAGCCGGCCGCGTCACGTGACGCTCGGGCGCGGCGCGCGGGGCCCGCGGTGCTCCCGGAACGGCCGCCCTGAGGGGCCGCGGCCGCGGGGCTGCACCGCGCCTCCTGCCCGGCCTGACGGGCTCACCTTGGCCGCACACACAGCAGGACAGGCCCTGCACGGAACAAGGTACTTGGCCTGATCCTTTTCCAGCTCCTGCAGTTACAGTTTAGGTCCCTAAAAACTTGAGGATGCTGCATTGCAGTGGCTGTATTTTCCTTCAGTGAGGATGGAGATTCAAATACCATTTTTTGGCAGTTGGACAACAACAAATCTCTTTGGCTATTCATATGTAATATTAGGAGTTCTTATATCAGTTCGTATTTCAGTACAAAGCAGTTCTGTACTTTGCATACAGTGTAACCCACACAGAAGGGCAGGATTTTTGTGCAGCCGATGACTTCCTCTAGAGCACAGCAGGTTTGATCTGGACTGATGTCAGCCACAGCTGACACATAGAGCTGGCTGCACTGGGCTGGCTCCATGGATGGTGGCCGGGTTTTCCTGGCTGCTGCAGGTCGGTACGCCTGGCCTTGTGTTTTCATTCAGTGTTTAGTTGTTTTATCAGCTGCCGTAACACGTGCAGGTGCCAGTATATTCTGAAGCAGGAGGTTTTTCCACATAGTTCATGTACCTTCAGGTGTCAATGGGTAAATTCATGGAGGGAAAATCCATTACAGATTATCACACACATAGGCACTACCTTCTAGCTCAGGGAGTTCTAACTAGATGCTGGAAGATACTTCTACTAGTCCAGTCACTGTTGGAAACCAATGTAAAACAACACCTCTGCTTGCCTGTTCAGTCAGATATTTGCAAGTTATAACTAAAATGTTATTTTTAAGCTCGAATATAACATTGTTTATAATTGAATTGATCTTGACTTTGAGGCTGAGCTATGAAAGTATGAATGCCTAGTTGTCTGTAATCTGACCATGTCTTTTTACAGAGATATTTCCACAGTTGTTGAGATAGGAGTCAACTATCTTAGAAGACACTGTTGTAGAGTACTTAGCAATAAATTGGATTTGAAGGCACACTTAAGACCATTTTTAGTACAAGGTACATTAATTATGTACACATAATCTATAAAATTTCTTGTTATATACTATTCCAAACACAACATGCCCAGCCTCTTGTAAAATCCGAACCTTTTAGCAATGCTTACCGCTTTTAATGCTTTATCTTATGGGTGTGGGGGGTGGCTCATGGTGATGGCGTTCTCCCATTGTCATTTTGTGCCCGGAATTGTCACTGCCCCATCCGCCTTCCCCCTCCCCCGCCACGGCTCGGCGATATCGCCATGGGTGAAGGGGGGCCCGGGGTCCTGCAGAGGCTGGAGCTGGGGCTGGTCCTTCCTTCCAGTGGGGGCTGAAGCAGCAGCCATGCAACATGGGGAGTGGGTCTGACTTGAGATCCTATTGCCCTGTAGGGGGGGTTTTGTTGGTTTTGTTTTGTTTTTTTTTTTCCTTCACCACTGCGACGAGCGCCTGCCGTTTTGCTTCCCTGCCGCTCGGGAGCTCACAGCCAGCGCGTGTGGTGCCAAAACCCAGGACCAGGAGCGCCTCCCGCCGGACCCCTGCCCTCTGCGGCTTCTCCTGTGTCCTGGACTCCGAGACTCCGATTCACCGCTGTCTCTACACTGCAAACCTGCTCGCCTTCTCCGTTTCCTGGCCGCTTGTCAGTCCAGAGCCGATGTGTGGGGTGCCACGGGGACTGGGAGAGGGTCATATTTCCCATCCCAGGAAGGTTCCCGCCTTCCTTGGCAGACACTTGTCTTTTAAACCAGGACATGCTTAAAACATTTTCACGAAAAAAAACATAATTAGCTTTGGTGTGATTGTTTTCTGAAACACACTGTTTGATATGTATCACTTGATGCCAACATATTTGCTACCCAGGGAAAACCAGTGATTGTTACCCTATTTCACTTTTTGTTTTCCCTTGATACATTTTTAAATAATCATTACCTTTACGATCAAATAAATCTTACTAACTTTGTTGTTGTTTAACCTTTATTTAATGCATTCTTTAACACATTTGAATAGTGTGCTGTCTTTAAGATTCTGCAGGGAGGTTATTAGTGCATGGTGTGGAAATTAATAGAGTATTTGGTCACTGCTATCCACCATATTCATTTTCATGAAAAAATTTTACTGTGAAACCTTCACAAAACGCTTACCAATATTGCTGCAAAACACAATATTGTCTTTTTAATTGTAACGTTAGAGAAGCACCTTATGGGAATGTGCCTCAATGTTTCCATGCACTTGAAGCTGACAGTATGAAATAATTCCCTCTAAAACTCTTGAGCTGAAACTCTTTTCAGATTAAAGATATTTGCTATAAACTTCTCAAGATCAAATCATGGCTTATCAGTTCTCTTCATTTTGAAATCAGGTGTGTGCTAAGCAACTAGCAGGAAATGCCCATTTTTACTCTTTATTTAGTTGTGGATAAAGTGAAATTTATCAAAGCTGTTACTAAAGTAATAAGCTGCGAATGACGCATTACCAATGTTTGCACCATTTTATTTTTCTTTTTTTTATTAAGTATTCCTACCACAACTGCATTGGTACCCAGAAGTAAATGACAGGGTGTTTTGCTTTCAACTCTAACAAGGAGGTACTGAAAATGTTTTGCTGCTTCTATGTTTTAATGCATCTGTGGCTGAAATAAAGAAAAAGCAAGCCCTTTTCACCCACCTCTTCAATTACTTTTCAGCTGAGACTACCATTAAAGCATTCTTAGCAATCCACAAAACTTTTCCACCACAATATACATTTAAAAGACTCTCAACAGACTGCAGCAAGCTTTAAGCTAAAAGCACATTTAGTTCAGTTTCCTCCAGGTAAATTTCATTTCACATTTTTTAGGAGATATTCAAGACCTACTTTGAGTTAAAATCCTTATATTTTCGAATACAACTATCTGTAGGGTATTTAAGGCATTTTTATCTTCCTCCATGTAGTAAAGGAATGAATGTTTGAGTGGTGTTGAGTGTACTGCTCTGAGGGAGTGTGTTTTGGAGGAAAATACCAGGCCAAATGCAACTACTTCAGAGCAGAGAAGAGCTGCAATGAAAAAAGGGCACAGGATCAAAAAGTCTGATTGCTTAATGGATATTGCAAATGTGTAGTCCAGCTGTGGCTTGAAAAACTTGTGGCCCAAGGGCAACAATAAGTGATATGGCACAAAAGAGGGCAATAAATCTTAAACCTGCTATTGTATTGGAAAAAATATGACTGCAGCATCTTCAGTATTGTAATATTACATGTCTCCATTTCATTACATGACTGGGAACCTAAGTCCTGCTACCTTTGACCATCACACACTGTTCATGTTATGCCTTGTACTCACTGAAACATGATCTAGTCAGAATAAAGTAGATTTTGCTTCCAGTTGGTCAAGCAAGCCACAGAGCATAAAACTCTCTAGTGCCCTCTCCATCAGGGAAAAAGAGAAGAATTGAAACACAAGAAATTTATTCCTGAAATCCTATCATGGGTCAGTGAAAACATCATAATTTTTGAAGGCCAGAAAATACATCAATACATATCAATGATATATCAATAACTTATGATAGCTTAATTGTGTTGGAATCCTCAAGGAACAGTTATTACACTCATATTTTTGCATAAGAAAGAAGAAAACAAACCTGATTTCCAAAGTAAAGAGTCTGTTATCAACATAGGTAAATACTTGATGGGCTCATGAAAGATTTTTCAGTTCAGATTTATTACAAAAAAAGAGAAAACAATGCTATTTATTACAAGGGGAAAAAAACCCATCTCTAAAATAGACAGCTAAAATTCTTAAAACAACTTCCTGTCCTGTCTCTGTCCCTGGTGTTTTGCTCACCCTTAGGTGCTCACCCTCACCCTTAGGTGTTTTCCACCGGTCTTTAGATGGTTTGGTTCAGTGTGATGGGAGTTGTTTGTTTGCTTTGTTACTCCTGCAACTGGCTTTTCCCAATTCCCCAGGTCAGTGTATTTTTAGCTGACCAACAGTGATTTGTTTACAGCCCTGAAGTTTCCAGTGTCATCTTGCGCCTCCTCACACTCCTGTCATTCCAACACTGTCATGCCCTGCATTGCATTATTTTGATAAAGGCGTAAACATTTCCTTCTACCAATTGCTTATTACCACTTACTGCTACGTATTATGGTTGTATCACACAACTATATAAAATTACCAAAAAGTAAAACACAGAGACATAGAATGTCTCAATTTGAAAGGGACCTATAAAAATCTTTAAGTCCAGCTCCCCACTCCTCACAGGACTACCTAAATAATCTAAAGCATGTGACTAAGTTGTTTAGATGTCCCTTGAACACTGGCAGGCTTGGGACTGTGACCGCTTCCCTGGGGACCCTGTTCCAGTGACTGACCACCCTTTCAGTGAAGAACCTTTTCCCTATGTCCAATCTGAACTTCCCCTAATCCAGATTCATTCCATTTCCTCATATCATTGTGCATAGCACTGGTCACCAGTGTGGAAATCAGCATACTAGAGAAATACCTCCTGATCATTACAAGGTTGTCGTTACAGGTAAGCAAAGTAAAACAGTTTCAGAAATGCTAAAGCAAGCACAGCAAAGCCTGACAAGTCCAGAGGATTTGCAAAATCGGTATAAAGTCCATATTCCACTGCTAGCCATAGCAATAATGTATTTACTGAGCCTGAGCTACTACATGGGCTTACATGGGTCCTAAGTAATTGGAAATGTGAAAGTAACTCAGCCTAATATTAGTTATTGCTTGATACTCCTGAATATATTTAATCAATTTAGCATTCAATTCTTCTATATAATGTGTAAATCCCTATCTCTCTTTTAAGTGAAGAGCAGAGGTTACAAAGGTTAGCAGCAAAAAACAAATGTACAGCAACCATTGTAGATTAATGATTATTAAATGCTTAGCATAAAGCAGACAACATTTAGCTTACTATTACATGCAGTACATTCTTTTAGAACTGCCAGATTTAAAGGCTTAAATTTACCTGTATTGAGTATTTCTGTGCTGTCCTTTCTTATTACAGAAGCTTCTTTTCTGAATCATTTCTCCTCCACATGCATTTTAAAGGTATGTAATTAACTGGTTGGAAGTTGTTAGGCAGTTGATGAAGGGTGAATGAGGCGCTAATTTGTTTTCTTTATTTACATGTTTCCCATAATACTCTGATGAGAGTAGGATGTGAAGGCATTTTTACCCTTTGTGTTATTCTTTCTTTGTTTCATCAGGGTAAGAAGTGATTTGTAATGCCATTTGCAATTCCTCAAATTCCATTAAACATTAGTGCCCAGGGAAGCCTAAATCAAACACATAGTCAGTGCTACATGAACACAGCATTGCTGTCCCTGACACAAATAACCAGGTTAAAGAAGTACTTTTTTTTCTGACTGTAGCAGTGCATCTGACCACTCTCAGCTTGTTTAATAATATGCTGTTTTTGAAACCTAGACTGTTCAAGAACTGTATCTTGTTTATTACTCAGTCCTCCCCCACCTATTCACTTTTAACTAGAGAGAATAATAATTGTGTGGGGCAACCCACCCTTCAGCCAAGCAGTATGAAGGGAGACATTTTAAGACAGTTTCATTGCTGGGGTCTCACAAAAGCCCCCATTGTCTACTCTTGTCAAAGGTGTCTACCCTGGAGTGTTTGTAGCCACCTTTATTTCTAACAAGCATCATAAATAGCTTGCACCGTGAAAAGTCCATCCCCTTTATGCATGTACATCTGAAAAACTCTCTGAAAAACCCTATTCTTAATTATCCTGTATTAAGTAAAATCAGTATGAGAGGTTTTCAGTGAGTAGGAGTTGAATTAGAAGAAGGGGAGCAGCTGAGAGCTACTGAGACAGAAACAACTGAAAGAGCAGAGGCATGAGGAAATTAAACCGAGGCGTGCATGGCGGAGTGTATTGAAATGGCAAATAATAGTCTGGAGGAATTGGTAGGGGACAAGTGGGGGACAAGCAAGCAGAAATATAATAGAAAGTGTGGATGAATATGAAAGACAAATGGCAAAAACAAAGAGCCCTTTATAATAGGCAGGAACAATTAAGCGGTGTAATCACAAAATCCTGCTGTGACTGAGCTCCTGTACAATTAGTGAATGGACACAAACCCCGAGTGCAGCACTTTGAAGAGCATGGCAACACTTCCTGTCCCTTGTTTTCAACTCACACACCCCCGCCCCCCCCTCCATCTCAGTCAGCAGCAGCTTGTGTGGTATCTTTGTTTTCTGCACGAGCAACAGCAGTGCCGGCCACAGCCAGAGACAGCGGCACACGCCGGGTCAGCAGAACTTCCCTGCGAGCAAACCCAGGGCCGGAGGGGCAGGTGTAATTAGTTCCTAGTCAGCACCAATTTGTTCCTAGTGGCACCATCATATCATTCTTTAGAGGTTTGCTTTATTAATGCCACACATAACTTGATTTTTTTTCTCATCTATTGTTACTTTAGAAAGTATAAGACATTCTTAATATACTTAAAAAGAAGTACGTGACACAATGTTACAGGAGAACAATGAGTGTCACTGCTAGGAGCAATTGGCATCTCCATTTCCCTCTATTTAGTATGTATTTTGAGGACCTTATTACAGGTTGTTAGGTCACCATGTTCTCAGCACATCTTGTTTGCTGAAACAATTTTTATTTCTCATAGTATAGCCTAGGCTGAGTTAAAATGTTTTTTAAATTACATCAGCACCATCTGATTCCAGAATCTTCAAAGAACAACTAGCTGCAGTATTTTTGAGACTCCCATGGGAAAAATTCCTTCCAAACACATGAAATTAGGGCCAATAAATGACTAAGGCATCAGATGCAGAATTGAGACACTTAAGTCCAGAGTTATGGTCCAAACGCTACTGCTCAGCTGTTGTGTAACCTTGTGGATAATTCCTCATTTGACCTGCGAGTTCTTTGTGAAATCCTCCTTTCCTGCAAGCTACAGTTGCACATACCTAAATCAGAGCACTGAACAGAGGATCTTATGTGAATTACCAGAGCATGTCTTACACTTATCCCAAAGGATCGAGGTTGTCAAAACATTTAACTTGTTTTAAAATAGCAGCATTTAGTGTACAAGCACCAATGTAGTTAGTGAAGTCTGTAGGGAAGGAGAAGATTTTGATCCCAGTTTTGCACTCATTCTTTGGTTTCTTTCATAAGTTAGTTCAGGAGTTTCTAGGGTTAATCCACAGATTTACTCCATGTACAAGAGAGATATTGACTGCTGTTGCTAAGATGTAAAAGAAAATGGTAACTTACTCCTCTAATTCACACAGATCCTTCTTCATTCAGAGTGCTCAATGCATATTCTAAAATTTCCTGCTGGACCTCAAGGGTAACAGATAAAATAAGTAGTTTCCAAAACCTGATCAAGTTGGCATAAAGTTTAGCTGTGGTACTTTGTAGGAGGCAATTTTCAACTGTATAGCTTAATTTCCTACCTCTGAGTCATATTCATGTTGTTTGGATAGAAATTTTGAGTCATTAGGGACCTCTTTTGTAAAACAATCTGAAGGTTAATGAGTTTGTATGAGGATACCTGAGATAACAATGATTATACGACTAACTGAGTGGAATTTGGTCTCTTCTTGCCATCTATTCCCTCAGGATCTTTACACACACACACACACACACACACACACACACACACACACAAACACACACATACGTATCACTAAAATTTCTGTGTGTAACTTACCCAGCCATTCATTTGTCTGACCACTTTTGTCCACCCTACACACCCTGATCTGTCCATTGTGTTGGGGTTCTGTACCCTGGACAGACAAACTCCTCTGTGCCAGCCCTGCCCAAGCTACAGGACAGCAACAGGCAAAGGAGACATGATGGAGTTAAGGCTTTGGCTCACTTGTCACTCTCTGTCTGCTAGTCACACCAGTAAAACACGCGGTAGTTTTAAGGGGCACATAATTTAGTCAAATCTAATGTAGCCATTTCTTACTATACTGCATTTCAGTTCCCATCAGTTGACCTTGGAGCCACTTATTCAAGACCTGATGTCAGAATTCTTTTCCATGAGAAAAAATCTCTTTTTCATTGCATACTTGATAATTTTAAAACACTTTATAAACTCATTTTTTCAGACCTTAATCTTGACATTTCTGCATGAACCATTAAAGCTGAAACTCACAAAAAACCAGCTTCATCAGGAGCTAAAAATATGAAATTTAATGGCAGAAATTAGGGAAAGCAATGGAAAGTATTCTAAAGCTTTTCCTAGACTTCAGTCACATGTATGCATTCATCCTCTTGCCTGAAGGCATTGCAGCATGGGTGTTTGGGTCTCTCATGAAAATTAATCTCAGTGATAGCCTCCCCTTAAAAAGCAATGTTTTTAATTTGCTTATATTTGTACGTTCACAAGTAAGCTTACAGAGCTCATTTTCTTTTGCAAAACTCATCTCAGATGTCGATTAAAGTTCATACACATTGAAACTTTTAAGGCTTAGCAAAAAATAATTTGGAACTTCAAGATCAAAAGATTATCATCTGAATATAAAATCTACTGGTTAGCTTCTTAGAAAACTGTGAAAATATGTTCAGTTATGGCCAGGTGAATTCTTCAACAAACCTGTCAATAAAAGGATATAAATCCCCTGCAGGGAAACAAATGTTGTAATATACTCTGGGTTTATATACTTAGGGCTAGCTCTAGTACCAGCTACAAGTACCTAGCCTTTATCTTTCTGCCTTGTCTCCTTCCCAGCCCCAGGATTGCATTGGCCTGATGGAAGGACCCAGGGGAGCTGGTCCTCAGAGTGGCCACTAGGAGCTGCCTGGTTTCCTCAGTCAATACTAAAGCTGCAGGGCAGCTGTGGTTGGAGTGGCACCATTGGTAAGGCTCGTGTGCCTCGGTGCACCCAGGTGAAAGAGTCCTAAGCTGTGCCAAATCCTGTGCCGAGGACAGGCACCTGCATCAGCTCTTTTAATGAGCTGTGTGCTGTGGTACTTTGCTGATGGTGGTGACACAGGCAATACCTTATTCACTGAAACGTTCACCCAGGGAGCTGAACAAATTGTGAGAGCTGCTCTCTGATTCTGCTTCAGCAGGCAACTTTTAAATGAAAAATGAAATTATCTAGGCAGAATGCAGGCAGGTATGCAACCACAGTGTCCTGCTCCCCCCAGAAACACATGAATCGAATCATGCTGTGTTTGACAGTACCGCAAACTGCTGACTGTGTCACCCAAATGGAGAGAGCTGTAGAAGGGGTGCTTTACCCTGTGCTGGGAGCATATAAAGGAGAGCATTTTCATGTCCTGGGGAAGCTGTAGATGACAGACTGCACAGAGCTTTTTCCAATGAGAGCAACCAGCACACCACATGGACAACAATTGAGACAGAACAAGACACGTGACAAGGAAGAACAAATGCACGTCTTCATTCTGTTGGGTTTGATATTCATATGGGTTTAACCAGGAATCTGTGTCCCAGACTCACCAAATAATATTTACCACATTTAAAGTATATTACATCTAACATTAATACATGCCTACTAACCTCAACATAATTAATACTACATAATTATCGTAAAATTTGGGAAGGGACTACTACTGCAGGTTTGCCCCAGGTTGTGGTATAGTCTCCACAACCTTAACTACATTATGATAGTCTCAACAATGGTCAAAGATTTACCTGTCAACTGCATATGGATCAGTCCCAGACCAGCTGAGTGCTTTAACCATGGCACTACTCTGTGAAAGAGGAGGTACTGCCTCTCTTGGTCACATTTGGTTGGCATCTCCCTTCTAGGAGGAATACTATGGGAACTATTAGGTTGAGCACTGCAGACCTGCATGTGAGCTAAATGCTAAGCTACTTGCATAGTGCTGACACCAACACGCCTTGGCCATGGCAGTTTGAAAAACTAGAGAATGCTAAATGCAAAGGTATACGTTCATACAGACTTTTAGTATCGATAAAGAAGAGTGAGATCAGACCTTGTACTTTTGGATCTCTTATTTGAAAACTTTAAATGACTACATATACCAGGTGCTAGTAGAATACATATATCCCTTCAAATATATTCCATTCAATACACTGAGTACAATAAGGGAAATTCAATAGCTCTTTCCAGATCAGACTGTTCCGTTCTGAGTTGCAGTGCTGTAAATACAAGTAACTGCACTGAATCTGCTTGTCAAACCTTTTTTAAAATCAGATCAAGATGACTGACCCCATTTTTGTAACTAAGCCACAGCATGAACTATTTCTTCTAAAGAGGCAGTTTGCATAAGGAATGCATAATTTTACAGATTTTTCAGGTGCCTGAGACCTGGGTTTTAAGACGAAAGGGGAAAATACCAACCTCTGAAACATAAAAGTGAACTTTCTAGCTTATAACATAAAAATATTTATTCTTAACAAAGAATAGTGCATGTCTTGTGGCTTAAACTAATTTGCAAACACTAAAAGTCAAAAGCCTAGAAAAACATATCTTCCATAAATACCACTACAGATTGTCAAATACTATGAATATTTTGTGCAGTTAGTACAATGATGGTAAAGCCCCTTTATACATCTTGGTTGAAAAGTTATACAGTATATCCACTTGTTTTGTGTCAGGTTTGAAACACATTTTCATATGACGCATAGAGATTATAGCTAAGAACTAAGATTAAATATCAGAATAAAATTCCTGTATTTTCTGGATAATACTGTAAAATATGCACTGAGCCCCATTACAACTTTGATTGGGAGACTCTAAAATATAAGTGTTCGGCTCTACTAGGGAAAATTCTGTGTGTGAGGACAAAACATATATTGAAGGTAATAACTCTAAAATGTTCATCTTTTACAGATCAGAGTATATAGGTTTTAAACTTTGGGGTGTGTTTTTTCGGGTTGAGCTTTTTCACCTCTTTCTTTGTAGACTGGTGTGAAATCAGCATGGGAATGTAAGAAGTTTTCTGAATTTGGGACAGAAGAGGTAAAAGGTTATTTATTTGGCTCTTCCAAACTAGAAATAAGTATTTTGAAATCTGTTGAACAGCATCCAGACGAATTCAAACTTTTGCTTTCACAAACCTACTCTGATAATCATTCAGTGGCATAAAACATGTTTTTCCAGTAATGTTGTGTGTAACACTTCACCAGTAATTTATTGAATTTGATGAATAAACCACTAATTGTGGTTTTAGAATTATCAGTTTACTTCAGGTTTTACATTTGATGGGTTTTTCCTAACACATGAGAAATGTGTAGATTATAGCATGCCACATTGATCTCATTTATTTCTGATAGCTTAGAAAGAATATGCATTCCTTTGTTTTGCTTTTTTTTTTTTTACTAACTGTATGCTGTATATCAACAAGTGTTTTTAAAATTCTGTGTAGCATCACTTGATTTCAAAACATATTACAGAAATAAAACACAACTATGTAGTAAATGGATTTTTATGCTTCAATTCTTTACCACATCCAAGCATTTCAAGATTAGTCTGTTGAAGATGATTGCCTCTGAACTATCGGATTATATAAGGTTTACAGAGCTTTTGCTTTCACCCCAAGTATTTACCTGATCATATATACTTTTTTCATACTCTTGTTAGATACAGTTATCTTAGAGGAAGGAGCTTAAATAAAATTTTGTTGATTGTAATCTGCCTAAAGCAAAAATATTTTAGTCTTGAAGTTTAAATACTTTTGTTCCCACTCTATGAAGAATTCCAACTATACAAAGAACTTAGTTGGTATTCCCAACTGCATAATGACTGAGGAGACAAACCAAAGCAAAAAGTGAGACCATAAGTACCGGGAAAACATAATTTTTAATTTATGTTTGCTTAAATAATTTTATATGGTCGTAGTAGTAACAATAATAACAGCAATAATAATCCTAGTCTTTGACACGTTCCCTTAATACCTTCATTATCCATCACCATTCTGCTATTTATTCTGAACATATTTAGAAAAAAATCAGAAAATAATCCCTTTACAACTCATTTGTGCAAAAACATATCCCTTTTGAAGAACTCAACATCTTTTCAACCTGAATATTACCTACAATATTTTTCTTTGGTTGCTGAGGATTCATACAGCAATGCACTCAATAACCTGTTTGCCCAAGAACACCCTCCGCTGTGGAGTCAATATTTCTGATACTGTTTATTCACCTATTTTCTGACTGTACTATGCTGTGATTTCTGGCTGGAAATACACTTAAGGATGGGAGCCTGCCCTTTCCTTGCATTGCACTGTTCTAACTGTGCTGTGCAGAAGCATCATTTAATGGGCACTTAGTGAAATGCAGGCAAAGCAGGTGAGGCAGAGTGCTCAGTCTTCCCCTGACTGCTGTATCACCTTGTCAATATGTTGCTCTACAGGCAGACCGTACAAGACACCTACACAAGACCTGAGAAGGAGCCACAGCAGTGTCTGCTCCAAATAAAAATAAAACCAACTGCAGCAACACCCTTTGTGAAGTGCTGCTGAGTGAATTGCAGCCAGGCTGAGGATTCAGCAGTAAGACTAAAACAACTGTCATTTTCTGTCATTATTAAGGAAATTAGTGCTGCTAAACACGTTATACAAGGACAGCATGACATTATGCTTTCTTGCCTTTAAGGTCCTGCCTAACTGAAAGCACTCGTACACATTTCAAGGCACCACTTCTAAACCGACTCCTCGAAAGATGGGGAGGCAGGCGAAGTTAGCCTGTTGGGGAGCATGGTGCCCAGCGGCACCCTGGCCATGCGCTGAGGGAAGAAGCCAGAGCGGGTGATACGAAGAGGTGCTCGAGCGCCTGCCGCAGCCTCCGGCCCGGCCGCAGCAACCCGGGCCGTGCCCCGGGGCAGCCCGAGGCGAGGTGCCGCCCGGTGCCGCCGGCCGCCTCACAGGCCGCGGGCCGCCTCCCTCCCGCCTGCCCGCTGAGACCGCCGTCGCGACCGCAGCTCCACCGTCACTCGCCCGGCCCGTGCCGCGTCTGTGCCATCCCTGTGCCTGTGCCATCCCTGTGCCTGTGCCATTCCTGTGCCCGTGCTCTGCCTGTGCCATCCCTGTGCCTGTGCCATTCCTGTGCCCGTGCCCTGTCTGTGCCATCCCTGTGCCTGTGCCATCCCTGTGCCTGTGCCATCCCTGTGCCTGTGCCATTCCTGTGCCCGTGCTCTGTCTGTGCCATCCCTGTGCCTGTGCCATTCCTGTGCCCGTGCCCTGTCTGTGCCATCCCTGTGCCTGTGCCATTCCTGTGCCCGTGCCCTGTCTGTGCCATCCCTGTGCCTGTGCCGTGCCCGTGCCGTTTGGGACTCCCCCGGTAGAGCCCGCGCGTGCCACCGGCCGTTGTGGCGCCGCAGGCGGGTGGTGCTGGCCGCGGTTCCGTTGGTGCCCGGAGCCGGCGCTCAGTGCTGCTCAACCCGCTCCGGGAGCAGCTGCACGTCCCGCGCTGGGAGCACTGCGCGTCCCTGCCGCCGTCTCAGAGGCTTCAGGCCGCAGCCATTGCGCGGGCAGACCTTGTCTGCCGTGTGCCGACTGCCTGTCTTTATCCTCCGTGTTTGCCTTGCCCTGGCCCTGGTCCTTGCCCTCATCCTCGTGCTCATCCACACCCAGGGCCCAGCAGCCCGCCGGGTGCTTCCTGCCGCTGGTCGCCCCCAGCAGGGCCATGTCGTGGCACACGCTGCAGCAGGGAGTCGGAGGGCTCTTCAGCAATAAGCGACAGCAGCTGCCAGGCGGCAGCAGCCCTTCAGGGCAGCCTTGTGTCACCACCACCGACGCCTCGGAGGTCAGTGAGAAGGTCCAGGGTGGGCTGAACCGCACAGCTGCCTGTGGCAACCAGACCTGGCTGAGGCGGTGGTGCTGGTAGCTGAAGAGAATCAGCATGGATGGATGAGGCAAGGAGATGTAGATGGTCAGGCAGTTGAACAGCTTGCCCTGGTAGTTTGTGCAGCTGCATCCATACAGGTTTTGAACAGTAGTGGAAGGAGCCCCTGGACAGCATGACCTGACCTCATAGTTGAGGCTGTACAGCGGTGGTAGTGGGCCTGGAGACATCCCGAGGTCCCTTCTAAGCTGAATTCTCCAAGGCTTCCATGTACTTGGCTTTGCTTGCAGCATGCTTGTAGGAAACTAGAACAAACTGGACGAGATGTGTTTTAAAGCATGTTCGTACTGTGCTTTGTGCTGCCGATTGACTGGTGGAGCAGAGAAAGTCCATGTTGGCATCTGGCATAGCAGTAGATGCCAACAGTTCTGATGGCATGGGGGTGTGAGGGGTCTGGTCTTCCAAACGGGAAGACAGAGGAACTGGGGAATTGCCATGCAAGTCAGACATGGCAGCCTTGGAGTGATCATCTCTCCATCATCAGACCTCCAGTGGCCCCCGCCTGCTTGGGCTGGGACCTGGCCCCACCCTGAGCCTCATTTTGGGGAGCCTTCAGGAGTTCTGCATGGATAACTACAGAAAAGGTTAAGTTTTGAAACTTGTCAGCATTATGTCAACAATAAATTCATAATATGGTTTAAATGAAGTCTCTTTTGTAGTTCAGGTAGACTCCTGTCTCTTGCCTTTTTCTGTAGAGACCAAGGTAGGTCATATTAATATAGCTTGAATACTTATTAATTTATTTATAATCACTGTTTCTAGAACAAAGTGTTACAACCCCGTGTTTCACAACACACAGAGCTAGACCAAAATAGCAAACTAGCCAGATGTTTTGTCAGCCCAGCATACGTTCACAGAACAGCTTTCCATTCTGCCAGCAGCAGCCACAGCTTTGGTTTCCTTTGTCACCCAACCAAAGCAACTCACCTCAGCAATTATCGTTTGCTGATTAGTTTGAGTTATGCAATCACAGCTGAGATTTTGGCAGTCTGTTCTGGAACATATTTATTAACAATGATCAATTATGACCAGGTGGAATTTCTGGCAGATTTTTTTTTTTTCAGTGTTGCTTGACAATATATGCGAAGTCTCCCATTAGATGAATGCAGTTAACAAGCTCACCCTGCCATCTGCTGTCGTTTCTGGTGCTGCTTCCATGGTTGAGTGCCTGCTCAGAGTCTCCCAGGTCACTCCCTCTCCTTCAGCTCAGCATGGAATACAAATCTTTCTAATGAGCCCACACAGTGTTGAGGACTTGTCATTCATGCTGTGCCTAGTTTCATGTAGCACAACTGCTGAAAGCTTCACTTGCAAGATGGGCTGGTGTTATCTTCAGTAAAAATAGCACTGAACCAGAAAAGGCTCACTGAGAGAATTTGCAAAATGCACCAAGTTTCCCCAGTTTTCAAGATAAATGTATAGAGTTGGTGAGAATGATAAAAAGCAATTTTGTCTAACAATTTGACATTTTGATTGTTGCTGTGTACTTTACACAGCTGCAGCTTGTTGCAGGTAAGACAATTGTGTGCAATACTGTGACAACCAGTTATGATACTCAACATACCACAAGTACATCACTGCTGCAGCAATAAGGACAGCAGAGAGGGCACCATTCCATGATGTCCATCCATGTCCATACCTCACCATGCCTGAGGCACATACAAGCACACTTCCCACAACAAGATGGAACTCACCCATTTTTTGTACTTATGCATAGATGTGAGGGGCCCACAGTGAACTGAATTTTAGTCTTTGAAGGTATGAGTTCAAGAACTACCTAGAGAATATAGATGTTCTTCTCTGAACATGGAACCATAGCATGGTGTGGGTTGGAAGAGACCGTAATGAGGTTCCAGCCCCCCATGCTGTGGGCAGAGACATCTTCCGATAGATCAAGTTGCTTTAAGCCCCATCCAACCTGGCCTTGAACACTTCTAGGGATGGGGCATCCATAACTTCTCTGAGCAACCTGTTCCAGTGCCTTAGCACCCTCACGGTAAAGAATTTCTTCCTGACTTCTAATCTAAACCTACTCTTTTTCAGTTGGAAGCCATTCTCCCTTGTCCATGACCACCTCTGGTGGTGCACTGACCAGTTTTTTGGGGTTTTTTTGTCTTATTTCTGCTGTCCTACCCTGTCACAGTACTGAAGAAAACCAAACAAAACCCTGGAGACCACTTTCTTTGGGTACAAGACAAATACCGTAATTCAGATCTAAACAGACGCCAGAGAAAACCATTTCCCAGCGTTATCTCACAAAGAGGGGAAAAACCCAGTAAAGTATGTGGTGAAAATACAGTACTTCTCAAAAAGAGCCAATATTCCAGAAGTCAAAATTGATCTTTATGGCCTGAAAACCAATTTTCTCTTTTTCTCTCTGCTTGCTCCCCTACAGCCCCTGTCTGCATGTTCCAAGTAGCAGGTTATATGGCTTGCTGTGATTTTGCTTGCTTATCATCAAGCAGCTCAGGTTTTATAGCTATAAAAAGTCCACTGAAATATAGCTTCCGGGGGATTGACAAGATGTGCTTCAGTTCTGAGACAGAACTTGAGGGGGGAACTGTAGCTGCAGGAATACTCTCCTTGGCAACATAAAAACCCTCTGTCCAGTGTGCACAATCTTCCTTTGCTGAACTTAATGGCCTGAGAAGAGCGCAGCACAGTAATATTTTGTTGCTTCATCTCCTAATACACTAGCTGAAAAAAACATTGAGTTTATTGATATGTTTTGTTCCTTGTAAAGTGTTTTGTGCTCATGTTAGGGGTTTTTATTTTCTTCAGATGGAACCAAATTCATTAGGTACCAGCTGCCTTCACCCAACTCCTCTTGAACACATGCCATTTCCAAAACCTTGGGATGAATCTTCAGATTAGTTTTACTGAGTGCTGTATCACATCCTTGGATTTACCACAGCACTGAACTTACAAAGGTGAACTGAACATCTCAAAAAGAAACACAAAGATCAGGCCACATCAGACTCTGCTGCAGACAGCACACCTGCAGCAAGTCCTCCTCTCACAACACACGGCAAAAAGAGACTGGCATAGGAGTTCAGATAGACAGCTGGCTCTCCAGGGAACATTCATAGTATAAGGGCAAATCATTGCACAAGTTACATCCCTTCAATGTAAGGTGGCCCAAAGACCCAGAGTAATGATCTCTCAAATCAACTTAGGCTTAAAGTGTAGATCAAGCATTTCTTCTTTGCCCCATCCATGCTCAGCAACCCTAAAATAAAACTTACACCCCCACCCTGTGTGTTCGGGCATTACTTTCTCCATGAAAAGATCAGGAAACAAGGCAAAGGATTCCCATTTATAGGACATGCTGGGATTGAACCTCACCCTTTAGCAAAACCTGTAGGACATTACCTACATCCCACCTCCTGATTTTAGTAAATTAGTTTAGTCCCTGTCCTTGAGCTATTGCTCTATCTGTGAACACAAACTCCTACAGGAGTAGCTTAATGGGTAAACTTCCCCCTCAGCTTTTGTTCCCAAAGCCATATAGACCCCCCCTGGGAACAGTTGCTGTGCTGCATCCCCTTCAGGCTGTGCTTTTGAAATATTCCCCACAGGAAAGTCAGAAGTAGCTCCTTGCTGATGGTCTTTCTTTTGAAAAGCAAGAGGAAACACTTCAAGGGAAGTCAGTGAGGTCAACAAAAACCAGCAGCAATAGCAGTCTCTCACAAATAAGCGAAAATGTAATGCAGACAGCTCCTCTGCAGAATCTTCCAGAAGTAAAATAAATTGGAATACAAAAGTGGATGTAATTCCAATAGCAAGTCAATGATGTAAAACATTTAAATATTTAACCAAAATTTCAGCAGCTTATGACCTATCAGAGAAGCTATTTACTATGAAATTTGGACATTGATTTGCTCCCTAAAATACTGTGATGTTAATTGCAAAATGCACTATCAGTTATGCACCATGGATTAAGAAAATAACTGTTTAGCAGGGAAATATTTTAATGTTTTGCAGGGCTTTGCTATTTAGACACTCTTTACCTTTGCAACTCATGACAGTCTTCTCTATCCTCTGGTTAGCCATAACAAAAGAGAAAAACCCCCACAAGGGGGTTTTTCTTTGTAAAATAGAAATACTGTCTATTTTGTCACGACTTCCAGCTTCCCTTCCACTCCCTTCAGTAGTTAAGCTGGTATAACATCATGCTACAAAATAGCCTAAAGAAATATACTTGATGCTTCAGTTCTAAGCTTGATGCTTCTTCTAACATTTCAGTCTCTCCCACCATTATGTCTCCTGGCTAAGTCAAAACACACTTGGATTAATTGTCAGGCCATCAAGGGTTTTGCCTAAGTTTCATTTGTACCCCTCTTTTTTTTTTTTTTTTTTTTTTTCAACTGTTGACCTTCTTTTCCCTTCTTCTAACACAGTCTTCCTGGGATGAATATCAGTCAGTTAAAGAGGAGTTCTGAACTGTGTCTTTAACACAAGCTCTAACCTAGGTAAGTTGGCGCAGCTGTGCCTGGAAGGCTCATGTCACAGGCTGCATCCCCACTGAAGTCTAACAGCCCTCAACCTGTCAAAACAGACACACCAAATTCCTTACTGAGCAATCAGTTTTTAAAAAATATATTTAATGTTTCTTCAGCAGCTTTATTTTACCATCCAGAACAAATCCCTAACCTGGTGCTTATTGCACACATGATGCATGCAGCTCTAAACTTTTCCTAATCCTGAGGTTCAAATAGTTTATCTGTTTAATCCCCTAATCTTTTTTGCTAATGTTAGCCAAACTAGTCATTCTAGTTTCTTCTATGAAGTATAAGTCAAAAGCTGAATTAAAATGTCAGTGAGATGGTAAAGACAAATTAAATTAATATGAAAAGGGCCTTCTCCCACAGAATCTAGTTCAAGGTCAGAATTTTAAGGGATCCAGTGGTGACCATCCTTCCACAATGTCCTATCAGATGGGACTTTGCCCTTTGGCCAGCATACGTCAGGGCTCTGCCTGTATCATCAGAAATTCCAGTAGCCAGCAGAGTTCTGGAGCAAAGATCTGAATCTGTCAGCACTTGGGGTTACTGAGACAATGCTGCTACATGCCTCACTGAGCACAGTTACATTCAAAACAAGATGATTTTCATCATTTATACCTCAGGCACTGACTCCTGCCTATTGGCATGTTTTTGCTCCATCACTGATCTTTTTGCAGGTGCTGTTGAACAATCAGTGAACAGGAAGAACAGTGAGGCAGGAAGACAAGATGCCGCTTTCTTACAGAAGATTTTCATGTAGCTACACCCCATTCTGTGTGAACAGGGCCATAACTGCACTGCCCTGAAACCTTTACTAAGAGGGGTAACTTCAGCTTTGTGCTTCTTTCAGGACACAGCAATTGGCCTGACACAGCATGTGACCTGGGACATCATAACTGAGTTCACTCACACTACGGAGCTATTGTGCCATCATGAGAACCAGTCTGAACTGCATCATTTCAAAGTCAGCCAGCTGAGTTTGAGGATGTTTCTCTGGCATCCCAGAGACATCAGCATCTCAAATATGGTATTTGAATACAAGATTATGTCACCTATTACGCACACATTGGCTGACATTCAAGTATTGAGTAGTAAGAGCAACTTGTTCCCACTGGTCTTCCTGTATGAGCTGCTGAATTACTCACCATCATCCAAAAAGGGATAAAATTATATTTATGACTACTACATAAAATTCAAACAAGACCTTTATTTACATTAGGTTTTCAAGCGGTGTTGCAACATACATAACAAAATTTTATACTACATTTTTTTATAGGTAATCAGGTTGAAAAACTGAACTACAGAATCAATTTGTCAAAACTGGCTAAGCAGAAAATGTGTCAACTTGGCTTAAGAGTACTGTGTCAATTTTACACCATTTTCTATCATTCAGAGTCTTTCTGATGACCTGGTTATAAAAACAGAATGCTCACGCAGGTTAATTTACAGTGAACTCTAGTAAATTTTACAGTCTCCACTTGTTCAGAAGAGCATGTCAGTGCTATCCCCACCTTGACTCAGAAAGCAATTATGGATCCAAATAGGGAGAAAAGTTGATCTATCAGAAGATTTTTAACAGAAAAAATAAAACAGATTTAGCAAGACAAGGAGTCAGAACTTTCATTCTGTGGCTAACTGAATTAGAATCTCTCATTCTGTAGAAAACAAGTTGTCCTGTAAAGATTAATCATGTTCTTTTATTTCATACTAACATTATGCAGCAACCAATATGAGCATCTAGGGTAACAGAGACTTTGTGAAATGTTTTGCTGCACAGCTGACCAGTAATGCACACAAATGATAAGGTCATCAACTCTGCTTACTGCCAGAAATAATAATAAAAAAATGGCTTCTGGAGCAAATAACACTGATTCATACTGTACTGTGCTCAAGCACTAGTCAACAAAATCTATTAAACTACATGAGTGGAAAAAAAAAATCACAGCAGCTCTGTTATCTTATTTGTGACACCTTATTTAAATTTCAGGCATTACTTCTTTATATCAGCATAAATATCTAGCCTTCTACAGGTTTTATGATGTGGTTACAGACATAAAAATGTTATAGTAGAAAGCAAGAGCTAGTTCAAGGAATTTCAGACTTTGAAATCAGCAAGATACAAAGCTAAAATTCGTATGTTCCTTTTCAAGTTATGAATACTTTCACTAAAACATAAATATTTTAACATATATTATTTTTTCTGACATTCAAAATTGTAAAGTCAATATGGCAGAATTATTGTTAAAAGCACATATTTACAAATATTCTTTTTTCCATACATAAAGTATTTGGCATAATTATAACAATCTTACTGCATACACAACTGTTTGCTTCTTTTTCACATAATGGTACACTCCTTATTAAAATTTACCAATTATGTACAAAAATACTTGAACATTTATTATAGAAAACTTCTATAACTACTGTCAACAGCTTGTAACTGCTGAAGGTTTAATTGAGAGAATATAAAAAAGTGGTCACTTTCTTCCAGTTAAACTATCAAGAAATCAAACACAGCTAAGATCAACATGAGCTTCCCAACAAAAGAGGGAGAATATTTTTAACAATATGATTTAAAATGCAGTTCACACATCTGTTCCCAAGCACATTAAAAGAGTCAATAAAAGAAAGGGGATACAAAACGTACATACAGAAGGTGCTTTTTTTTTCCCTTCCCCTCCACATTCCTATGTCTTGGCATTAGCTTTCCAGAGCTCTTCAGATGCCAGTCACTAAAATACAACCCAAAGCCAAACACCATTCTCAGCAATAAAGATGATGGTGATGAACTCAAGATAAAAAGCAAATCAAAAACCTCACTCCAATGGCACATACACATCCAAGGAACTGTTCAGAATTTTTGCTAGATTTTTACAAAATTATAATTATTAATGACCTTCACAATTAGCTTTTGAAATGTATGGATTGTAAACCAGATATCTGTATTTTTAAAAACTGGTTCATTTAGTGAATTGGCTTGATACTAGTCAGTACTGACTCTCGTACACAAGTTAAATGAACAATTCATTTATACCTATTTCATACACAGATTGTATTTTAGGGTCAACTTTCAAGAACAGCAGAGAGCCTTCCCTAAAAATCTGCTAGCTTTAAACCCCCTCAAAACTAAAACAACAACAAAAATACATTAACTGGAAGAATAAAAGCAAATTGCACCTCAAAAAGAAAAAGGATGTGTCAGGTACATACACTAATGGCACAAAACCTTATCAGGATTCACCAGAATGTTGCTGTACACTGAATGAAATACAGGTATTTTTCCATCTTAAAAATAACATAAGCCAAGCGTGTGTTTCAAAAATTCCAAACCACATTCTTACAATGGTTCTCTGCTGTAAAACTTGCATTATGCCTCAGTTTTGCCACATACATTTGAAATGACCAACCTGTTCAGCAGATAAGAGAAACAACTTTCAGCCTACTTGCAGAGACATCCTAGTCTACAGACTACTTTGTTAGAAAGCGTGCATTTATCTCTAGTAGTAAAGATCCAGTCAGTATATTCTGCATTTTGTAAGAAGCATTCAGCTAACTCAGATGAGAGTTGTAGGGTTTTAGATTTAATTTTTAAATAAAAATAAGGTACAAATAAAAGCATTTATCAGTATTCACCACCATGAAATTACAAAAAAATATCCCCTCATTCATGCTTCCTATAATATCTGGCAACCTAAATTAGTAATTTCATTTCAAATGTGCAACATAATATTAATAACCATTTCAAAATTACTCAAAAGAAAAGATGGACAAAATATTAAAGTGCCTAACTAAATGAGTTTTACCATTTTTAAAAAATATTATTTCTTAAACAGTAAAGAACATGTTGCAATTAAATATAAAAGTGGCTTCTCACAGCTGAGAGACTTTGCGGGGCAGAGGCCTGGGCCGGGGAACCTGCTCAGTCCTCCTGCTGCTGTTTTCCAGGTTGTTTGGCCGAACCAGCTGTGGCTTGGGGGGCAGTGCTGGAGGGTCTGCGGCGGGAGGGATGGAGAGGCTGTGAGGTAGAGGAACGGGCCGTTTCAAAGTCCGCTCGTACACGCTGTAAGGTGGTGGGGTTTTGCTTTCTTTTCTCACAGGCTCCTCAGAAATGCTGTAGCTTGGGACAGTCACTGCTGGTTCGCTGCCTTGGCTTTCAAAGCCTGATGTCTCTGATGTACTACATCGGCTGAGCGAAGAGATGCCACTGCTGTAGCTCCCTGACAGTGCTGGGGAGTTGGATATGAGCCCCGAGGAATGACACTCCACTGGAGACGGTGTGAATGATTGCACAGACCCCTGCTCAAACGAAAGGGCAGAACAAGAATTTACCTGGCATATAGGAGGGAGAGTGTTTCTGTGCTCAGACTGAAAACATACATGGATACAGTGCATGTACTCTGAGCTTCGATAAACAGAAATGGTTGTGTCCCTGTTTAATCAAGACCTGGTAAGAAAGTGATAAAAAGCTCATTTCAATAGTGCCTGGGTACACCTTAGATAGTGGTCATGCCATGTAGGTGGAAATGCCATTCATATATGTGGAAATGAAACTGTTTCTAAATGTTATCTTACTAGCATAATACCCTGGAAAAATCTGGAAGTCTTTACAATGCACCCTTAGTTTTCCCAGCTAAAAGTGCAATGCATCACCAGGCACAGGGCATACCTGGGGGTGTCCTGCCCCCTAACGCCAAAGCCCAGCCACTGCTGCTACTGCAGGCTCTCATATCCCAAATTCAGTTTCCAAAGCTTTTCCTTGCATTACCATGCAGTGAAAAGTGCATTTACATCATGGCATCATTTCCAAGTGTACCATAAAACCAGTGTGGGAGGGGTAGCACAAAGCAGGTGTCAAGATAAGAGCTGCTGCTGGGTGCTAGCCCCCTTTCTCTGCTCTTCCTGCTCCCATTCAGGGCAGCAGCAGAAAGGCAGAAGATGAAAGCATCACCACCCTTCCTCTCCCCCATCTCCCAGGTTTTCCTTAGACACAAACACAACACACCACATGTGCCTCAATGACAAGGGCTATATGGAGGGCACAGGTGGCCAGAGGCCACCTGTGAGGGACGGTGAGAAACCAGGAGCTGAGGGCCCGAGCAGCAACAACAGTGCTGATGATAAATAAAAGGCAGAGACAATAAAGGCCTACCTAAAACCATTGAGCAGTTCTATTCCAATGAAGCAACTTCAACCAAAAACTGCAAAAGGTTAGCCCACGCTTTCCGAGTTAAAATTTTTTTGTGACATATCTAATTATGACTGGAGTCATCCGAGACAATCCAGACTTACTGGCCTCAAGCCTCAGGCTAAAAAAGGGATGGAGAAATCAAAATAAAGACAAATTTCTCACTCTCATTCTTGTTACACTGGTCGACGCTCAGTTGCTCAGCTTGAGGTGAGAGTGTGAGCCATGCAATAAAGGATGGGAGCAGAGGAGGAGGAGAGGGACACGGGTGTACAGAGCTGACTGCACTGACTTTATGCTGTTGAGATAATTTTAATTATCCATCTAGGACTGGATCCACAGAGCACTGAAATCAATGGAGAAAAAAGTCTTATTTACATCAGTGGGTTTTGTACTAGGATGGTTTTCTCCGGTAGCACACTGCTAGAAGAAAGGCTAAAATCTGAGCCCTGTATGTGTCTGTGGAAAATCAGAATGAGTTTTATTTAAAGCTCAACACCTGGTGAAGACATTTCAGACTTTCTGAGGAGCCGGGTTAACTACTTTTTTCATGTTCCATTCCTCTGTATGTGAGGAGGCTGCAGCTGCACTCCTACTCCCACAAACATCCAGGGTCAAGATTTTCAAATAAATTCTGTATTTGGCTCCAGTTCCAAGAACACTGGATACTTGAATTAAGTGACCATATATGAGATTTAGGACCTTTGCTTTTGTCATTCAGAACAACGGCAAATGTATGTAAAGCCTGCACAGGTAACCACTTGGTTCTGGTAAAACAGTGCAGACTGCTTTTATCAGTAACAAGTAATAGTCTAGACACCAAAATAGTCTGGAAATTCATGGATGCTCAAAGTGAGATCCAGCAGTTCTCAGAAGTATTTTGGTCCAGCATTCCTCTTCCAAGCAGCAATCCGTTTGTAAAACGCTTAAATTCTGTGCAGACCAATAGAAGAAGAATGTTCAAACAACCCTAAGAAGCGTCAGTTCTGCGTCCATTAAGATAAAAAGGAAGAGTCACTCATCTTTGTACAAGATCCTAATGTTCTAAAGAGCTTCCTAGTAGGCAATTAGGGCAAAATTTGGAATTGGTGCTCACTTCAGCAGAATGGTAACAGGACTATGGGGCACTCTGATGGCCATCAGTGAGCATCACAGTGCTTTGTGATGAATTTGGAGCACTGTGCAGCCACAAGTAGAAATGTTACAGGCGTATGGGAAAACAAACAGGACAATGAATGTGGACTTGTAATTAGGAACCTTAAAGGGAAAGGAAATATTTTGGGGTGCTGTTTTCCTCCTCAAGCAATGTGTACCTCTGCAGTGTTAGTTAGGCACTGGGCTGCTGAGGGGTTACTTTGGTCAGGGCTGCTTCCTTCTGTCCTTGTATCTGAGTGCCTGAAGCACCAGTCATGCTCCTTTCTATTTGCTCTCCTTCCATTTCTACCTGCAGAATCATCTCTGCTTCAATGGGAGAGATGCAGAGCCTATCCCCAAGACCAATATCATGCATTCTGCCAACACCAGGGTTTCCCTGGAATATGCAGGCTGTGTGTTTCTGTCCTCCAGTGCTGTAGAAAACACAGATTTCCCAGTCAAGTTTTCCAACAAAAAAGCAGGTACCAATATGTGGCTACCAACACATGCAAATATCTTGAAATAGAAATGAAACCTGCTCAGTTTATTCTGAATCTCAAATTACTTTGAATGTTTAACTAACAGAGAAGAACTAATGCTTATTCACAGCCCATGCTTAATGTTTCCTACTGGCAGGTGTCAAACCACTTGCAACTTCTTACAACCTCCCAGGATCATCCTGCAGATGAAAATGGATATTAAAGTGATTGAAGTAGGGAATACTCTCTAACAGACCCTCTAATCTAGCAGCTCTGAATGCTGGAAGAATAAGACAAATTGCTTGCACAACAGGTTTTCCTTTGCTGGCACCTCCCCTTCTTCCCCGTTGGAGACAGAATATTGGTTTTTGTATAGGTATGCAATAAGAAAAAGAAAACATAATATAATATAATGTACATTACACCACAACACACAAGATCTGTTCCACAAAGACAATTCACTGCAATAGGACAGTACCTTCATTGGTGATCTGCCAGCAGGAGAAGGGGAAATGGAGGCTATATGTCTTGCTGGTGATGCTGTGAAGTTAGAAAGATTTCATTGCAACTGTGGCATTACAATTTTCACTAAGAAATCTTTTTAAGTGGATAGTAGATCATTCAATACATAAACATTATCTCTAGTTCCCTTGGCCAATGGCTGTAAATAGTTTTAGAGATTTTGTTTATTTTACTTTGTTCTCTGGATTATCTTGCAGTACAACCAAGTATAAGACATTTCTGCATCTGTCTTTTCTGACAAATTTTATATCACTGTAAATTGATCTATAATCTACCAAATGATAACAAGTTAAAAAAGAGTCACTATAACAACTTCTTCCTTTTTGTTCTTAAGAAATATATTATGTATTTGTAAGTCAAATAAGAAAAATAGGAAATACATACTATATCAAACATTTACCTCCAAATATACTGGAAACATGCCTGGACAAGCTCAGAGACATAAGTATAATACACAAAAAGTTTACCCAATCCCTTGAGAAAAATTATATTTATGGTATCACTTGAGCTGCCTTTCCTTTGAATGGAAATTAATCTTTTTTGAAAGGCAAAATGGTTATAGTGAAGAACTCATGTACTTTCATGACTGCTGTGCATTTTCTGGCCAGTAAGATTTTTCTGGTGGTTAATGATCATTTCTGATTGCTAACCTCCAATTTATCATAAAATCAAAAGACAAAATTTGATCATCCTTCCTCATACTAGCATGAACTGTCTGAAACTACTCATTCATTAGTGAAGGGGCAGAGTATTAGAAACTGCAGAGAACATTAATGAGATGAAAATACCCACAGAGGCAGTTCTACAGCCTTTCATGTAAGAAATCAAATCATAAGTTAACCTGCCCAAGAAGTTAAAAATCAAGCAGTGGAAAGAATCTAAGCACTCAAGTACTGGAGATTTACCTGAAATGTCCATTAACTCACCAGTCTGTGCAGGTCTTGGTGGTACAGGAGGAGATATAAGCTTTCCACTTTCTGATGTGTTTCTGGCTTCTTTCCCACTGTCCAGGCTCCAGCTGCTGGGGGTGGTGTTTACAGCTGGAAGAGAATGAAAAAACTCATAGGCATCAACACTTCCAGGTCTCTGACTTGCCTTTATCCATGAGGGTAAAAACAGACAGTGCAAACACCTAACAACTCAATAAGCATGCCTGAAAAGCTCTTATGATTACATCTGCACTTGCAAAGCTCTAAAATAGCAGCCATCAATCTCATGGGTGCCTGATGGATGCACCTGGCCCTCAGGTCAGTCTGTGACCAGCAGTGGTGTTGAGATTGCACTCTGGTGCACTGCAAATCCAGCCACAAAGGGAGATAAGCTTGAAGCCTCTTAATATAATCAGTTTATCTTTGCACCAGACTCCTATTTAGAAGTTTCCAGGCAGAGGGGAATAGACTATTCAAAAACTGTTCCCATTAACTCATTTTATATACAGAAGGGACTAAGCGAAAGGAACTCGCCAAATTCCTATCGACCTCCTTCATAAAGCTTTCTGTGCTAACACTATTGTGTTGCCTGAATAGACTACAAATTCAGAATTGAAAGAAGGTGGAAAGACAGGCACAAAATGTAGGGAGTAAAAATTGGAAGAAATTAAAAGTGAACGACAGCAAAAAATATCAAATTAAGAAATTATTAGGGAATGAGAAAATTTCTATACACTGATTGTATCTGTGGCCAAGGATCTCTGCTTGATCATGTAAATAGACTATCATCTTGACATGCATTAAAGTGGCTGCTTGCTTTGTGTTACCCTGACCAACTTCTATGACTTTAACTGAATGATCCCATAAGGTCTGAAACAGCTTCCTTGATAGAACTGGATTATCTCATGTCATCAAGAAATCACCAATATTGGAAAGAAGTCATACAGAAGGACAGGGCATTCAACATGGGCAGGACAAAAGCTAATTTGAAAAACACAACTTTCATTGCACCTCCTCAAAAGAAGAGGAAAAAAAAAAAAGGGAGTTGAAAATAACTGCTTCAAACCTTCCCATTCATCTCCCCAATACACCACCAAAAAAAACCCTCACCTTAAAAGCCCCAAACCTCTTGCCCTGCCATGACACTTTCCTTCTTGGTTACTTTTTTCAGTTGTGAGTAGAGAATCACATGCAAGGATCCTGTGTTTATTTACAAAGATGAAACGAAAAAGGAAAGTATTGTTGCTAAGTGATGGTATCAATTATCACTATTGTAGCAACTCTGAAAGCTCTCAGGACTGCAACCCCACTACACACCAGACCTAATACAGTAAGTCTAGTAAAAATAATATTGGTGTCAGGCCTGAAACAATATTGTTACAGTATAATTGTACTTTAGTTGACCCTGGGATCAATGAACAGAACAATCTATTTTCTAGAGGATAATTTTGCTATGTTATTGCAATTATATGCTATATACCTATGTTATATGCAATACAGGACTTTTTTTTATTGTAAGCTGTCTCCTAACAGTATGGCTTTGCCCTCATCCTAAAAATTCCCTGGCACCAGACCTAGGTACTTCAAATGCCTGAATCCCTTGACAAGCCAATTTCTTTCTTTTAAGTCATCCAAGCAGTCAGTTTTTTGAACTGTTAAAGCCTTCAGGAGAGAATACTTCCTTTTAACAATTCTGTGATGTACTTGGCTGCATAGGCCAGTGGAAAAGTTTTCCTATTTCCATATTAAATTACTTCATATGGTTTTCAGCCCTGTGGAAAAATTCCACCTGTGTTTTCATAAAAACGTAAACACAAAAATACCTATAAAACCCAGCTCTTACTAATGAAAATCTGATTCCTGGTCAGTTCTTATTACAGTATATTCTTAAAATAGTTACTTTCTATACACTTATTTTACCTTTATTCGGGTACCACAAAGGTACCATAATGAAATGATGGAGCATATTGCAGATGTGAGGCACATAATGAAATCATGGCAAACAATTACTATGCCAACAATATTCGATTTCCGCATGAGCAAAATAATAAGAGCCAATATTTTTTCTACGAAAATGCATATATTTCTTATTTACTCTAATTAAAAACAAAATCCCCAAAAAGCAAGAAACCACAAACTGGTGTTTTCAATCCAAATGTAAGCAGAAGCACACTGAGTTATATTTGGTAAAGAGGACCTAGAGGTACCAAACTTCAAGACTCTGTCCATCTCTTTACCTTTTTTGTGCCCCATTCTCCAGAAGCTGGCTTTTCACCCCATATGTCTCTTTGGAGAAGCAGAATGAACAAGTCTCACAGGCAGCCTGATGCAACCTGCTGCTCCATCACCCCCTCTGGAAAACTTCTGGGCCTTATTTGAGTGAAACACTCAGTTCTCCCCTTATTGGCAAAGTGTTTTAAAACTTAGATTTGCTAGCATAATTTATTTAGTCAGTTAGAATATTTTGACACTCGGAGATCTGCACTCAAAAGAACTGACATTCTACAGGAACATGATGGAGTAATTAAATTTTCATTCTTCAAAGATTGGCATGTTGTAGCATTTCTGCTTACCTTTGTCAGATCCAGGCAGATTGGAATCACTTCGTGGCAAAGCACCATCTCCAATATGATTAAACAGCATTCTCTGGAAATTGAGAACAGCACAGTTTACACATAGCTGCTGTTATATTTCAGTAGTCTTAAAGAAAACAAATATATTTTTGTTATTATCCCCCCTCACCCCCAGGTCTACTTAGGAGGTAGAGTCAGAAACATCACCTAAGAACATAAACAGTTTGATAAAAGTATGTGTATACAGATAGGGAACAGACTAATGTTCTGAAAACTGTACACACCAAAATTGGAGGGAGGATTATTATGTACTGAGTTCTGAGAGTTTCCAGCACCTTAAAAAATATAATAAAGCTCATTCCTAGAGAGATATCTTCATAGATTACTTAAAAATAGAAGGATAGATTTGCAATAGTTACATTGCATTAAAGAATCAGGATCTGAACAAGACAATATTCAATTTATGGCTGTTACCTAACAAAAGCACTGTGCATTGTTTTTTTGCGCCTGACTTTTTTGGTAGCAGTAATTTTACTTCTCTTGTGGAAAAGAGTTGACCCATAAAGCATGTTTGCCTTTTCTTTTCTTAAAATTAATTTTTTTTACAAATCACAGTAAATGTATGAAAAAAGTTAAAATTCTACCGTTTATTTCCTTTGGCAGCTTTCAAATAATCCATGGGTCACTAGTTTCATACGTCTTGAAAACATATGTAAACTGCACACAGCTAATCCTACAAGTAATTCAGGTGTACTTTCCAGAGGAAATGGGAACAGATAAACTTTACTTTTTTTTTCTTACTTTTTTTTTCTTTAAAAGCAAGATCAGACAATCAGTGAAATCCGAATAAAATCCTATTATTGTGTGTCTTTCCAGTGTTCACAGAGCACCATGCCAAGTTGGTGAGGCACTATGCTGTGGTTCCACAAGATGGCAAATCCAGCTGCGAAGTGATCATCATTGATCTAATGTGTTGCAGCTTTATGTTACAAAGTGAGGAACAAATACTGAAGCTCAATTCAACTTCACTTCAAACATCTCAGACAGAATGCTTTGGTAGACTTTGAGCTACGGTAGGTGTGCTGTATGTGTTATTAGAGTCATTCTGGGTCAGGTAATATCTGTTTTCCTGGAGTTACCATTAAACTGAGGTGGTATAACTACATATGTACTCCAATGTGACAGAAAGTGTGACCATATGTTCCTGTCTATTCTGGATCCAATGCTCACTGCCTAGTGAGTCTGCAGAGCACTAGGATGTGATGGACAAATGTTGAACTCCGTTTTCTGTTGTGCAGGTAAAGAGCAACGGCTGAAAAAGTAACTGAAATTGGAGGCGAAAAAGAGACAAAAGCTGATATGAAATACAGAGAAACAAAGACGTACTAAAAAGGATGAGATATAAAACCATATGGAAGAACAAGAGCAATCACAGGATGTTTAATGACACGCAAATAAAAACCCCAAAAATGTGGAATTCAAAAAGCTTCAACAGGAAGAATAATAGCGCAAAAACTAAGAAGGCTTGTTGACCAGTCAACGACAGCAGGCATTCCTCTTCAGAGTATGGGAAGAGTTGGAGAGACACTGTACAATCATTCAGCCAGAGATCACAAAGCAAGCACAAATGGATGTTGACGAAAAACAGCTGTACGTAAACTTCAGTATCAATTTCAATGAGGAAGTGGATGAAGTAGTGCTGTGAAGTCCATCAAACTTCTTTAAATAAGGTAGTTATGGCCTGTAAGACTTGAAGTTCGGGAATTTGCCCGTGTATCTCTCCCAGTTAAAATACGAATGTGAAAGGTGCTTTCATCAAGCTGTAACAAAGTAACTCATAAATGGGTGGTCCTTTCCTCTCAGTGTGAAGCTCCAACCAAGACTGTTGTGGTAGTCTTAAAGTAGAGAGACAAAGAACAGTTTTAGCAGCTAAATTTAAATGAGAGTTACAGATATCGCTAAGATATCTCCTTACAATTGTCCTGAGGAATTCTTTTCTCCTTCTTTATCAGAAGAGAGAGAACCAGAATTTTTTTTCTGATCACAGTCCATTTTTACTGCTGAGGGAACAGCACACCAGAGAAAGAAATTTCACCTTTCCCCAGAAAGATATATCCTCATTTTTGGTTATAAGGGCAGAAAGAAACCATCAGACCTTCTCATCTTTGAAATACACTTCACTGTATGAGCAAGTTAATTTTCTACTTACCCTCTCATGGGACACTGAGGGTAGAGACAGACTGGGAGATTTTCCTGCTGGGCGAGTCTCAGAGAGAGTGGAGACTGGGCCTACGAGCTCCTCAGCCTCTCTTATGCAATCTCGGATAGAGTGGGGGATAGAAGTCGCATTCCACTTGGCAAAGCAAGAGTTTGTAGTCTGGGAGCAAAAATGGGATAATTTTTCTTTGCGGCAAACTGTAAAACCGCTTTATTTAAAGAGCATCTCCTGAACTTTCCTGTCTGTTGTTTTGGCTCCACTACCACTGACGAAGTGCCCGGTAGATCTTTCTGCTCTAAGTAGCTCCTGAGAACTGTCCTTAAGTCTGGCTAAGCTTCAGTATTACTTCTTAAGCCCTCAGGTAATAGCATGAGGACTTACACAGAAAAGAGATTAAAAATTAAATCAAGAGTCAATTCAGTAACTGAAGAAACAAGGGACGAGAAAAGAACTAATGAGAAACCAACAAATAATTTCTAAACTAAAGAATCCTAGAGCTGTTTTTTATCAGAGGCAAAACTTCTGGTAGACATGAGAGTGTTGAAAGGAGTGCCTTTAACACTGTATGTATTTTCTCATCTTTCTTAGCTTCAGCAAGAGGTGCATTGTGTGATGAAAGGGATTAAAACAGCAGCTGTGTTAAAGAAAAGCACTTTAGGAAAATAGCTCCATTAAGAAGAAAAGATGAAATAAAGATACAGTATTGGCTAGCTCCTGTTGCATTTCAGAATACTCAAAAGATACACATTTTATACAGACCTATGTAACAGTATTTTAAGGCAAAAACCCAATACATTCTTTTCTCTGGAGTAACAAAATGTCTATCATTCTTTTCTGAAACTACATTGAAAAATAGGAATTGCCACATGGAATGGGTTCTTATCTCACAGTGGCTAGGATTAACTTTCTCAGAAGAAATAAAGGGGAGCTCAACAAGGACAACTGCCATGATAACAGTTTTTCATTCTTCTTCCCTAGATTGAACAAATGCTTCTTGTTCCACACTAGTAGGCTGTGTCATCTGGTAAGTCTCTGCATCTCTCTCTCACTTCAGTGAGTAAACGTAAAGACAGACCTACACCTAAAGAAATCAAGCAGAAATGTAGTCAAGCACTATGTGTTCTATTCACATCTCTTACATCTAAAATATTTTAGAGTATTTACTTATAAAGACATAAAAAAGCCCTTGAAAATTTACAACAGTGAGCAGACGCTGAATCTGCTTGAAGTTCAACATGCACCTTTATTGTCTTCTCAGCTATTTGTGCTCTGAGGATCCCCAACAAACTTCTTACCTGAGAAGTTTCTGAAGGAGTAGGGTAGATGGCACTGCAGGGCCTCTCTCTGGGAGACAAGCAAGAGTTTTCTCGGGAATGCTTATGTTTGTCAGACAACAGAGGAGAAGCTAGAATATAAATGTTTCAAGTGATTAAATTCATGCAGTGAAACTCAGACATTTCAATTCTATGCTTATGACAAAAAAAATCCTATGTCTCCAATAATTCAGATTCCCCAAATAATTGGCTAAATATGTCTGACCAGTGACATCATGCAGAAATTCAACTGTGTAATGTATCAAGAGCCATTTATTATAGTTTACCACAGCAGATGAGCACTGACCTCTGGCACTGGATGGAGCAGAACTGGTCACGTTAGGTGAAGCAGAATGAGTAGAACTCAGGCTTGAGGTAGATGGACTAGGCTGTGTGTAGAAGAGATGCTGTTGTTACAGATCGCACTTACTGGTATGGAAAACAAGAATTTATAGCATACTTTTCATTAGAACAAAGAACTTGCAACTTCTTAGAGTAGTTTATCAGTAATTCAAAATAGTAAACCAGTACAAAGAGCATTAAACTAACTACACAAAGATGTAGCAAAATACTAAATAAATACAAGTAAAATAATTACATCACAAAGTGACAACTGGACAGAAAAGTCTATGCAAGGTCAGATGACTTTGCATCACAGTCCATGGCTACTTATTACATTTGTAAAGAATCAATGCTCTAATTTAAACAAGAGGAAACAGTTACATAAAAAAAAGTTATATCTTAGTGGATGAGTTTAACACCTCATTTAAAGATTTGATTTTTAAAAGAAACATCAGCAATAGTTTTGAGATTTCTGAATGAAATAATAGAAGCATTCATTTAGTAAATAGCCATGTAAGAAAGATTCTGTACAGTTTGAAGAATGACAAAGTATACCTGCATGTTAAAAACTTCATCTGAGCTTTCTGACTGCCCAGTGATGTTGCTGACTTCAGCAGAAGCTTGGGATGACAGTGATGAGGATGAATACCGATTGACAGCTGGGTAACTCAAGGGGCTGTTATAAGAATAATGAAATAAAAAATGGTTAACTCCAATTATTAATCATAATTTCTCATGTGAGAACAGCACATGTTTATTAATCTTTAAAGTTTAATTGGGGGAGGGGAGAGAATACATATACCAGCTATTGAAGGCTGACCATACTTCAGCCAGACTATACAAGAAAGCATGCATGTAATAGAAGTATTTATGAGTCATCTTCCATTTGTAGCAAAAATATGTCATTACTAGTATTTCACTTGCCTGCGCCGTGGTATTACCCTGGCAGCATCAGGGCTCATGGAAACAGGTATGGAATTCCGGCATACACGAGGACTTCCATTTGGGAAATGAACAGGGCTAGCTTGTACACAGGCAGAAAATTCCTGGCGAGTTATTAAAAGAAGATTAATTAAAATCAGCATAATATCATTATAGATATTGTAATACAGATATGTAGGTAACTACATATAAATATAGTAACATCTGAATTTTGGATCAGCTTCATCATTAACATGAAAAATAATTTAACTTTTCAGTAATGATAGTAAAATGTGACTAACAGTAAAATGTGATTACTTTTCTCTGCATGGTGTGGGAAGTTTATGTTTCTCATTGCTTTGTGGTGCTACAAGCCTACAAGCTGTAATGGGGACAAACGACCAAAAGATGTCACTGTTTGTTGCTTGGGAAAATGAACCAACCCTTAATGCAGCTGAACAGTGTCCTGGACTATCCATGCATCTGCTCACACACCTGTATTCCCAAGCTCGACTTCATCACAAAGAACTGATCCACCAGCTTTTTGTGCAACGGCCTCATGTCCTGTGGCACCACCTTCTCGTGCACTGCCAAGCCAAATTCCAGAATCTGGGCCTGCAGAAAGGGAAAAAATATTTTTGATCCATTTTCTTTAAGCTCTCATCATCAATTAGGATACTAATTTAAAAAAAACATCCAACAAAATGCACGTTGCCTCAAAAACACCTATCTAAATCTCTGAAGGACCTGTAACCAAACAAAGCCTAAGACCAAAAGCACACAAAAGGATTTACCACCTCTTCCCATCAACTTTCCCAAAGGTTTCACCTATGCAAATTCAACTATAGTATTAAAAAAGAATATGCATAACATAGTGAAAAATCTGACTACATGGCAATTTTACAATGGAGCAGCTCTAAACTCTAAATAAAAGCCATTTTCTACAAGAACAGTTGCAAAAAGCATGAAACAACAGCAATGGTCAAATCCACCTGAGACTAATATATTTACAATAAAATCCATGGTCCCCTATCCTGTTTCAACTCCCCAGAGACTTCTGTAAGTGGTGGCCTGATGTATATCCTTGACACGAGGCACGACTGGCTTCAGAATTACAGTGCTAAAAGATTAATCTTGCTCGAATTTGGTCACATGCATTCAAAATATTGAATTGGTTACATGAGGAATCAGATAAACTCAGATTTAAAAACAAAATAGCTACAGTGTGCTGTAATATCTTTGGATGAGAACTCCTGGCTGATGTTTTCAGGCAGCCTGCGAGCGGGCACGCAGCTGCACAGCATCCCTGACCTCAGGTCAGAACTGCAGCACATCCAACACACACACAGCCCTTCTGAATGCTCCATGTTAAATCAGCTGTGGATGTCAAAGAGGGTTTAACTGCCATTGCTTGGAACCCACATTTTCATTACAGGAAGTTATTAACTCCAGTTTTACATTGTAAAGATTAGTGAGATTAACCACAGCTTGAAAAAATAACATTATAGTATCAATTACTATATAGTCTCAGTGAAATTAAAGTGAGCTCAGTGAATCTATTCTGATCTATATTGTCTGAGGACCTGTCACTCGGCTGGATCTGACCAAAAGATCCCACAATGCTGATGAAAAATGAAATTTCTATCTTGCCACATCCAATACTGTGACCCTTTTTATTCCTAGCTGGCAATATAATTTGAAACTTCAACATGATACATAGAACAAAAATAGATAAATGTCAGCTAAAAATATTAGTAAGATCTTTGATTTAAAAAATTCAGCATTTTCAAATGGAAACACTTCATATTTGAGGCTGGTAGGTCATTGGTTTATAAATGAATGGATAAATGATGCAAAAAAGCATATAATGCATAGAATACTCATCTGCTCAATTTGATCACTTTTTACTTATTTTACTGCCTACCTACTTTGCCAATTATTACTAGATACCTTCATTGCAACAAGATTTTGAATTGTTTTTTGCTCTTATGGCAAACTTTGGGGTGAACATATTTTCCTGCAATATTGGTAAAATACAAATATGTGCTGAAGCCATCAAATGTTTCAATGAAATAATGTTTATTCTGTAGTAGTGACAAAATATTTTGTGCAAGTATTTGTGTATAAGCATGACAAGACAGGCCTCTCAGTCAACCTTTATTTGACACAAAACAGTTTGAAGTGATTAAGGTGTTGATAGAAAAGACTAGGGCAAAAAATGGCCCAGAAACCTGCTCATATAGAAGGTTACTCTCCACTCAGAATCTAACTCAGAAAACACTGAAGACCAGAGGGCAATTATTAAACTCTTATATTTTTTATTTTATTTGGGGACATTTTTAGCTAGAACAGCTGAGCAGGCCACCTTGTCAGTCTTTTCCCCACTTTACCTGTTCAAGCATAAGTTCTCTTAAGCGTGTGATCTTCTCTCCGTCTTCTGGATGGTTCAAGACGTATTCTTTGATAAAGAATGCCTAAACAGAATAAGATTACAAAGTAAAACAAAGTGAGTAAAACCACACCACTTTTGTTTATTTTTTTAAAAAACAAGTTTCTAGATAATATTTTCAAATATTTTCAAAGTTCCCTTGAACTGCAATAATTGATAATACATGTTGAACAAGTAATTAATCATATTGGTGGAGACTACAGGCAAAAAAATGTAGCCATTATTGAATGGATAGCTTTAACATTTGCAATACAAAGGTGCTGAATAATTAGAGATAGTTTCTTCCCCATCAGAAGAGAAAAAAATACAGGAAAAAATTTGAGGAGGAAAAAGGGGGAAGAAGGAAGACAGAATCAAGAAGGCAGCAGATGGTCAAAGGACACTTCTTAGAACTTGGAAGTTGCCTGAAGCGAAGGAAGATTTTGGTAAATACATGGTCACTGTTACCTCAAGACCAAATGCTCCAAGACTGACTGAACTTTGAGCTTCATACAGGGCAGAAGGGAAAAGTAAGTGAAACAGGGAAAAGCATTTACTGGGAACAGGATAGCAAGAAAGGTAGAAGATAAGAGCTGGCAAAACAACCGGAAGACATATCAAGATTGAAAAATGGACATGCAAAGAGAAGAATTAGAATGAAATGGAAGAAAAGAAAGCTTCACAATTATTGCTAACTATAGTTTTGGTGTTTACAAAACAAATTGCTGAAAAGTCCTATTTTAATATAGTGAGAGATAGAGGGCAGAAGGGAATCGAAACATGAACACTATCTAAGAGATAAAGAATTACAGCCAAGGACAACAATAAGGAGCAAGCCAGAACCTTTGATATGTTTGTGAAGAATGGAAGCTGTGCAGAGACACTGAGCTAGCTCTGACACTGCTAATTCAAACCAGACATAGTTCTGACATTACTGCATTTCTCCAGGGACTCTCCTCATGGTGCTTCACTATGCTAAACAGTTTTGTTGTTGTTTAAAGGCAGTTAGGAAACATCAAAAATGTTACTGCTTTGCTTCAGTCTCACGATTTTCATAACACTGCAGTTTTGATGACAGATTCTAATACTATACTTGACTCAATTTCTTATAGTTTAAATAAGATGCGGTTTTACCAAATTTAATGCTGTTGAGTGAACACTGAATCTCTCAGCTTTTGGGACAAGTGGACAGAATGTTATTCAACTTGACATTTTCAAAGGAAAAACCAGTAGACTCAAGTATTTCATAAGACTATTAGGAGAAAGAGAAAGAAAACCCCCAACCCTTTCTTTTTTACTGCAGTTTCAAAATTCCACAGAATTTTGTGTAAATACAGCATCCCAAACATTGAAGGTTCTCCTAAGGTGATTCAGAAATGATAATAATGAAGAACTACTGTTAGAAACAAATCCAGTGTCGGACATTTTTAAATTGTGTCTATTTTTTAAAATCCCTTTCCCCCCCCTCCCTCAATATAGCATTTCTTAAAAACTTGGAAAAGAGATACAAGAAGGATCTAGAAAATTATGATTCTTTAAGATAACAAACTTCTTGTTGAGAATTTATATAGACATATATATATCATAAAATATATACATATATAATATATATATGTATACAAAAACTAGAATGTCAGCACAAAAAAGTAAATTTGCTAATTGGCCAGAAGTATCTCCTGTCCTACAATAGGCAATGTATTATAATAACTTACTTACAATTAATCAGTTAATTGAAAATTTCCAAGCAAATCACTGAAGAATGCAGGGTAATTGTGAATTGAGTCATCACTGGAGTAAGTTTATGGTACTATCTGCAGCAAAATGGTTATTTCAATTAACCACATCATTAACATTACCTAACCCAAAACTGCAATATAGGTTTAATTATAACTATTATTCATATAGTACTTTCTGTCCTTGATTCATACAGAGGAGCCGCATCTGCACAGGGAAGGAAATCGGATTTTTAATGAACAGAAAATAAATTGCTTACCTCTTGGTATCTAGCAACTCCACCATTAACTGCTGCATCAATGACCCCATTTAGACACATTGTGAGAGGGTTAATGTTCTGCATCTGTCGGGTTTGACACTGACTAATCAGTGTTCTTAACTGCTGGTTCTTATTTTCTAAGACTTCAATAGCATTCTCAAGGGGACTCATTTCCACCTGAAAGAGGAGTGAGAAACATTATAAACCACTTAATCTTCAGTTAAAAGATGAAATATATTGCAGGTAATCGCAGGTAATTTTTGATTTTTTAACATAAAATAATATTATTCTATGTCCTAGAGCAGTTTGACAGAGAAAGTACTTCTCAGCTGAGAGATTTGATTTTATCATATAATCAATGATCAAAATAAACAACTGTCACTCTTTTGTAGATTCATTATCTGACCTTGAGAGATAACCCAGTCCTTGTTGCAAAGTATTCATATACTTTCAGCCAGTGATGGAACTCTCAGAATTCAGGATTAAACTGGCCTTGGTAACTACCCAAAATGGGCTTGGGGTCAGAGAGGTTCACCAGTTTAAGGGCACAGAGCAGAGCTTAGGTATCGGTGAATTAGTTTCCTCGTCCAAAGTGAAGTCAACAATGGGACTTTCTGGATCAGGAATTAAAATGTAAGCTTTGAGCTACAAGAATAATCAAGTTATGCTCAAAGGCAGCTTTGAACAGGATATGCCTCTCATCTCTCAAAGGTGGGGAAATTCTCTCACAGGTAGCATGAACTGCCAGAAAAACCAAAAGCTGAGCAATGGGAAGAGTACAGGCCTGAAGCTGCTGTAATTTACCAAAACATACAAGCACAAATACGAGTCATGACCTCATACATGCCCAGGAAAAATTATTACAGTTTACTTATGGAAATGGTGACTATAATGGTAAAGTGATAGTAAACTGAAGGCCTTCATATTAGTGGTCATATTAACCTAGTAAGGACTCAGCAGGAGTCAGCTAACAAAATTTCTCATGTCACACACAATCTTTTGATTTTACTAAACTCCACCTTTGGTTTTCTACAGGAGAATATCAAGATGGTGAACAAATGACATTTTCCTGCTATTATGAAAGAAAAACATAACAGAGTTTTAGAGAAAATCAATTGTACTATGGTATCCTTATATTTAATGGAATTATTCTAAGACTGGCTTTGACAAGAAGGAAAATAGTTATAGATGTTATACTCCAGGACTCAGCAACTGACCAGTTATTAAGAGTACTTAGAGATCTTTCTAGGAAGAGCACTCCTCCAAATATATCTGGAATCCATTTAAGAATTTTTTTTAAAAAATAGAACAAGCAAGGAGAGGACATTACAATGTCTCAATAACAGACTGATACATTCCTATTTCCCCATTCCTACACATTTTGTTCAGTAATTCATGGCATTTTTTTATTTATTACAGTACAGGAACTTGGAGAATGTTTACTTTTCAAGGACACTGAAGGATACATTAAGCTATAAATAATTCTAAGTATTAAATATGACATGGTGCTGAGTTTTAAGGAAGTAATTTGCTGACATTAAATGTTGACTATGTGTGCCCATTATTGTTCTCAACTTCTTTTTCCTCAACTGTTTAAATGAATCCTTATGGTGGTCCTTAATAACATTCTTCAAGACAAGAGAAATCAGACAACTTGATATACTTTGTAAACAATGTTGTTGTAGCCACCTTGAGACCTTGGTCAAAGAAATTAAATACGTGTAATAAATCTTAAAGCAGCTCATTGAATAACATATGATTAAGGAAGTAAACCAACCCACAATATGTATTGACACAAGTCTCATACTCACCACTTCACGTTTTTCAACTTCAAACCAACGAGATATTCCAGGTAAACTCTGCACCAAAATCAGTGTGGTTCTCTCTACCCACAGGCTCTAAAATACACAAAATCAATTTATTTCCCCATTTGAATCTGTATCTTCCCTAATTATTACCAGTTTTCTTTATGAACACCTTCACTTAAGTAACAGTATACATTATAAAAAAATACTAACATCCAAATTCCTACTGAAATGTCTATCCCATAAGTCAATGACACTTGCTTTTCTCCTTACTTTCTAGGTCCTACTACTAAGCAGTAATTTCTGCTGATTCTTCCCTTCTAAACTTTATTATATGTTGTCCCCAAATCTCCAAAAGTCACTCACAACTGAATTGGTATTTTAATATTTCTTTTCTGAACTAACATCTGAGAAGAACAAGAGTTCTGAAGAAGAACAACTCACAGATCAGACAGCATGATCAGCTCTCCTTTGTGACGCCCTGTTTGAGATTCCAGAATGCATAGCTGATGGGATACTCAAATATTCTACTGGTAAACACTTTGTGCAAGAGGTTTGTAAAATGACAAATCAACACATAGGATCGTGCTTACACAAAATATATTTATAAGCTGTACAGTTAAAACAAAGCCTAAGCATACATTAGAAGACAGCAGTGACTCAATTTAGCTGATTTATTACCCTTATAGTCCTTTCATCTAAATTTGTAACAAAATTATTATGGGACAACTCTTTTTGTCTGTCTGAATACCAGAATATATTCTGGATCAGAATGTGCTATGTGCTTCTAGTGGGTCAGAATTAAAATTACACCAAAAGATGAATTTTCACTGTGACATTTTTATTAGGAGGAACAGAAGGGATTTACCTATTAGGTAAGGAACTATTGCTTTTCCCTGAGACAATCTCTAAGGTCAGAGGTAGTTTTTAATCTTGATATCACAGGAACATTATGCTGCAGTTCAGTCAAAACTGTCTCTAGCTTGCTCTAGAGAAGTAACTTTAGGCAATCCTATCCATACCCCAGACTACCTACTTAACAATGTTTTACCATCTGCCTAAGAAACTTTTCTGAGACTACTCTGCTCTCTCCAGTTCTGCCTTCTATATATCACAGATGCAAAAAAACAAATGAATTTTTTCACTCCTACTCACATATACAGCAAGACCTTTGCATCTCCCATATATTTTTGATATTAATTTATTTAGAATAAGAAGTGAAATAGCCAAACCTGAGATACCATCTCCTCTAGAGAATTGTTGTACCACACTCAGTTGAATAACTCAAATGCAGATGATGTTTCAATAAGGCAGCTTTTGTTGATGTTACAAACAAATCCATAGGTCCAGTAGATCAGGAATGGGCATGATACTTTACCTTAAATTCGTTTTCCTTGTCCTTGGTCCCTTTGTGAAATGGTCTGTCATATCGGAATCGCCAGATGTGATTTACTTTGTAGAAGCTCTTGATATTATCAGGAATACCATCTCTCTGCAAGACTTCCTGGTTTTCTGGAATTGGTGTCACTGCATAAATCTGCAAATCTATATGTAAAGAGTTAAGGCTATCCCACTTTATTCAAATCAGCAAAGCATATTGACTCCTGAAGCATTACAGAAGAAAAATTCTTTAAAAAGCGTGCATCATGAAATGTTTCCATACTATTAACGGTTTGGGAAGGGAACCAGAGAGATTTTTTGATTGTTTGAGATTTCTTTGTACTGTTTTGTTGAAAATTTCATCTTTATTTTTGAAATAGAGCTACTTAATGGAATAGTACATAAAGTAAAGGGATTTAATTAAATATATTGTTAGACAATATGTCATACCATGCTAACATAATGTTGTATTGTAAGAAGTTAAATTACTGTACCTTGAACTGCTACACCATTATCACAGTGGTGATGGTTCTATAGGTATTTTTAGCTAAAGAAATAATGTCAATAACATGTCAAGGAATCTTTAAATAGAACCAAAACTGCACAAAGAACTTCCAAACATAATAGAGTGAACTGGGACAAAATGCAGGGGAATTCTCACCTACCATTTATTTCACAGGAGGCACCATGTGATTGAAATTGGTTATAGGTGTACCTACATTTTTTAAAAGCATAGAAGGTGTAAGTGCAGAGTATGGCTTTGTGATTATGTGGATACACTGTGCTTCTGCCTGAAAGATGGTCTCATCTGGCTGATTAGCATGTTGCATAGCAATGGCATGTGGGAACTCATTCAACATTCGCTGCTGGAAGGCCTCCAGCCTTTCATAGTCGTGTCCTCGGCAAACAAATTCTTTATTCTGAGTGGAATAAGAAAACAAAAAGCAAGAGCAAATTACATTAAAATAACTGGGATCCAAATACATGCTCTTAAATATAGATTTTCCAGGCAGCTTTTGCGTCATTTTAAGAAGGGAAAAAATAAGAAACAAAAGGCAAGAATAAAAATAAGGAGTATAGAAAGAACAGGTTACTTAGAAGAAGGAAATTTTATCATGTAAGTTATGTTTTATTCAAAAGTCTGGATATATGAAATAATTATACTTCAAGGTTTCATAAAAATCTGAAGGAAGAAATTGTTCTTAGTGGATAAAAGTATGCAATTAACATGATACATCGGACTGTATAAAATATGTGACAGAAATAAAACCCAACAAATAGTTAAGACAATGGAATAGGTTCAAAGTCAATTCCATGAGGAACTAAGAAACTTTGCTCTGATGTTATACAATTCTGAAGAAAAACACTGGATAAGAAAATTGTAGAAGGCATTCAATTTGCCTTATCCTCTAAATGTTTATCAATTATCAGCCTGGAAAATTAAAATGGATCCAGTTTTTCAACACAATGTAAAAGAATGCTCCTGGCATTGGATTCCGAGAGTTGAGACTTTCATGGGAATTGCTACAAAAAAGCCCCAAACTGTAACAGGATTATTGTTTAACCACAAATTAAATGTGAAAGCTTTATTATGAACTTTAGTCATTATTCCTTGTACAGCTAACATAGCCAGATTTACAAACTACTTTGCCATAAAAAAATCAAATCAAATGTATTAAGTCTGTCCTTGTTGGTGTTGCAAGCATAAATCTGCACTGTGTATGTTTAACTTGAAAAATGCATAAGATGCATAAGCAGTGAAAGATCCAAGATTTGAAAGTACTGCACTGTTGTGCAACTTCTTCCACTACTTTTACTTCATCAGTTGCTGTTCAGCAATCTAAACATTAAATTCTTTCTGATTAATATTTTCAAACTTATTTATACAGGAGTTATATTCAGATTAATATTAGGTAATATCAAGAACTATCTTCTCATCAGACTCTTTTTAAGCATTGTTTTTAAAGGGGAGAGTTTCATGCTATATTTACCAGTTAGAAATTGTCATTTTTGCCACCACTAAGGCAAAGACAAATCAGGCTTTTTAGGCCTTCACCATACAGAGGAGGTTCCTTCATCACTTATTTCAATTACCACAGGAAAAGGAGCTTGGATTATGATTGCAGCTGCTCCACGACTAAGATGGATTCTGTCCTCTTCCCAAGGTGACAGTCAATGCAGCTGAACTACTGCAGACTGTGGAAGAGGGGAACAGTGTAAACACCACTAACATTTTCAAGGGCACTTCAGTAACTTCAGAATTCCAGATTAACGATCAAGAGTAATAACTTTATTATTTGTCAGTTTTAGTACATTAACAATCAACGAAATTCAGCATGTGGAATTTCTAAGTCATTAAAAAACAAAAAAGGAACTTGGGAATGTAATTGCTCAAGTGCTAAATTGCTGATTATCCCACCACCAGTGGAAACTTCTGACAGCCTTTCTCCGAGCACACCCCAGCAAAACAGAGCAGGATAAAGGGAACAAACCATGAACTACTGGTCTGTGTAACAGTGTAGGTATTGTATTTCTGTGGGACACTAGAAGCCTAGCATTTGTATTTTTCATTTCAAGTCAGGACCTTTTCTTAACCATGAAATATGAGGGTAAAGAATTTCTCACAGGAGAAGAACTTGTATATGGTACGAAAAAATTTTAACAGTGAAAGTGATTATGAATGACAGTAAAACTCCATTCTGTTTATTTTCATTTCACTTACCCTCAAAAAGAATGGGAACTTTTTCCCATAGAAACCAACTCTGAAAAATTCTGGCTCCAAACGCTGTTGATCCATAATTTTATCATACAGAGATGCTTCCATCATCTGTGTGAGATTGAGAAGAAATGCAATTAATCTTTTTTGAAAGTGTATTTTTACCATAAGCTATCACAAAAGGGATACCAGTACCAGAACTGCAATATATCTCTGAGCAACAACTAGGACATACAGAACTTTTTGAATGCATCTGATTAAGTAATTATACCTCTTAGGGATCTGGAAGTTTCCAAGAATTAAAAAATAAATCCTTTAAAATATAAAGTACCTATATTAGAGGGGTAAAATAGAAAGATGGTTTGAAACGTACGACCCAGTAATCTGCTAATCACCCAAACACATGGCAATAATGTGGTCAGTTAAACCAGCAAAGTGTAATTTCCATATTCAAGACAGTTGTGACCAACTCATACCAGATTCCAATGATTAAAGCATCAAATATGAGTTCCTTCAAAATTTCACAATAGCAATTAGTGTAATTTTTGATCAATACATACGGTTTTTATTTCACTCAAAACACTGACACAAAGGGATCTTAATGCCAAAGTCCCCTTTTTCTGATGGTATTTTTGGCAAAGTTTTTAATACTGTGGAAAAACCCAAACACAGTCTTAGCCCTATTTTAACTAATGCAGACAGCTATTTAGTATGCATATCAGTAGCTGCCTAATTATACTGCTATGAGAAATCCCCACACCTCCGTTTCTGGATTAACATCGGTGGCACAGATACAGTAAATGAATATTTCAAACACAATTCAATTAATTAAACATGCATAAATGAATCATTATATTAACATGATGATAGTCAGTTTGCTTTTGCTTATAGGATTCTGCCACTGACATATCTAAATATATATGGAATAAGCAGATAACAGAGAGTTCTGCCACATGGTTCTGTGTTGAGAATTTTGCATAATGCTGTTAAGCAGCTCTGGATTAAAGGGACTTCACTCAGTCCTAGCAGCAAGCATCCTACATGTACAGGAAATTTAAAAGGGAAGCTGTAACACAGAATTGAATCCATCAGAAGCAGGTAAGAAAAGGGAAAACTAATAATCTTTAAAATACACAATCTGAACGAATGAGAAACAATGCTTAGAGCTCTAAAATGAAAGAAACAATGCTTAAGAGTTTCAAAATGAAAAAAACAAGAAGACTGTACCAAGAAAGATTAATTTTTACTATATAATATTAAATAGACCATATTTTTAAGCATTACATTTAAAAAAGTGTAAAGGTGTACATTGCTTGTGGCAAGCTCTTTGCTTGCAAATACAACTGCAAAGATATGCTGCTGCTCCTAGTGAAGGACTGCACAGAGCACATTCCCTGGATCAACTGTAGGAAACTAATGAAAGTGAATCTGTAGTATTATTTTTATGCATAAGCATGCACACAAAAAGGATGCTGTACAGGTACAAATATTGGAAGAACATTAATTTTGTAATAAAATAAAGCAACCTGGTCTAGTGGAAGGTGTCTAGCAGGGGGACTGGAACTAGATTATCTTTAAGGCTTCCAACCCAAACCATTCTATGAAGATAGGATTTTCTCATTTTTCTTCAAAAAGCTCACACTCCTTTTCTATAATCCTTAGAGTAGAAAAAAACTCTCAGGGTAAAAAATAAGATTTGTAAACCAAACCTAAGGACCATGCTGTGGTAAATTTAATTTTCAAAGTAATATTTTGTAACCTAAATTAAAAAGCTTTTGGATTCCTGATTGATGAAAAGTAGTCAAGTACATTACCCTCATCTTGCTGAGGTTTCTGTAGTCATAGTAGCTCTCATACTGTTCTGCAATTTTCCTGCATAAGATAATGCCATTTTCCCAACACTGCAAGCAAATAAAAGATGTTCAGTAATTCAAAGCAACTGTTTAACAATTGGTGATTTATTAGAGGTGTCTTCCATCTATTCCAAGTCATACTTCTTGTAACTGAAAATATTTGAACAAACTGTCCATTAAACATACTGGTAGTTTCTGAGTAATACCAACGAATTCTTTGAAGAATTAAAAATATATTTAGAGACTTATTTAATAAATTATTTTTTTTGGACTATGCACAAAATGTAAGTCATTGCAAAAGCGATGGACAACTCTTTTGAGACAACATGACATGGACTCAACACAGTATGACTTTTACATTTTAAAATCGTATTTTTAATACATCTCCCTTAATTTTTTAGGTTGGAAAACACTTCATTGCACCATGTAAGTTAAACTACATAATATAATTACAGAATTGTTTGAAAAACATGATAATCAACATTCATTTGATTACATTTATTAGGCTTACATGGATTTTACACCAGCTATCCAAAATTGCAATGCATTGCTTGTTTATCAGCAAGATGAATCACAGCAGTAAATGTATAGAAAATTTTAGACTACAGGATAATTACACTTGCTTAATTCAGAATAGGCATATGCAGGGATGACAATGAACTGTGACTCCTCAAACAAATTAATTTTTAATTTTTAAGAGATACAACATGATATTGTAAGGTGTAAACGTAGCCTTTATAATCCTCAGGTTCAGTCACGAAGTGAAGTTCATTAGCTTTTTAAGGCTCATTTTCACCACCTTTAAAATGGGGAGAAATTATACCACCTTTCATAAGGTGCTTTGAAAGTTACAAAGCCAACCGCTATGCGAGTGAAAACTATTCTCATATATAAGTGGGGGATTTCTAGGATACAACCACAGGATTAGAAGAAACCTAATGCATTGCTAAGCAACTGCTTAATCAGGCAAGGACAAACCTCAATATAAAAAAAGAGTGCAAACTGGAACTAATATCCTAAAATGAATAAACTACCCTTCCCAGATCCACTCAGTAAAACAGGACCATTTTACCTTTCCCCTGTCGAAGTTTTGAATGATGGTCAGATGGAGACACTCCTTACGCTGCCACTCTGTTTGCATGGGGTAGTTGAGAAACTCCCTGAGTGGCCGATCAGACCACTCCAGCAGCTCATCGTACAGCAGGAGTGTGTAGGCAGCCTCTGCAAGATAAATCACAGCATGGCACTTACCAACACCAAACACATAAAACACACAAACAAAGTACACAGAGATATGAATGCTTTTCTTGAGAGGCACCTTTTTAATGGGTAATTGATTTATTTTGAGTATTAGGCAGATGGTAGTGGTGGTTTTGGACAGAGCTACTATCTACAGCTATACTAAAAATAGCTTAAAATCTTCACAGACTATATGAAGTAGAGTCACTGGGACAGTTCTCCTGGAGTCTGAAAATATAAAGAAGACAGAAATTAAGTAAACATTTCCTGCTTAGCCCCAGTCTTCCCTACTGCTAAAGAGAAACTCTCAATGACTCTGCTGTCTGAACAAAGGAACAAGGACTGGAGGATGAGGAACATCAGTAGTGAAAGAGGAAAGAAGACCAGACTGTGGACACAGTCCAAAAGAGATCAGGGCTAGGAGGAAAACAGGGAGGCAGATGTGTACTTAATCGAATCCACTCCTTCCATAGAGAATAAATCCCTGATAGCTGGGCCTTACCAGCTGGACATAACAAGCAATTTAGAAGTGCAGTATTTTTCTCTTTTAAATTTTTAAAATTTTATTTAGTTTTTGGTTGGCAGGCATCAAACCAGTTGTTGGTCTCTAGTAAGAGATCAATGTAGTAATCTTTACATGTTTTGTAGAAATTATCTGGGAATATAAAAATTATTATTATTTTTACTTTGATTTCAGGATTCCTTAGAAACAGTACACTAAAATAATACTAATATTTTTATTGGAAAGTCAGACTTTGGCAAATTACAAAACACCAGAATTACTACTGCCTATGATAATTCAATTTGGCTAACTGAGCATATGTATTATTGATTTCCAAGTTAGTATTCACAGTTTATGTTTCCACTCACAGGACCACTTTGCATGAATGAGTCAGTACAAAGATGGACCATGTTCTGGAGATGTACTGTATTGGAGAAAGAAGTTCCCTACTGGACTTATTTTATTGCAGGTTTTATAGGTTGTACATAAGGCAAGAAAATAACAATAAAGCACTAAAGCACTTTTTGTGCTAAGCCAAGTTTGCCCCAGACAACCATATCCTACGCCTGCCTCTGCCATATGAGCTCCCATAAGACAGGAGACTTAAGCCGAACTCTACAGTACTTTTTCTAGCAGAAGTGTTCCTCTACATGACCAACTATGGATGAAAAAACATCACTGCAGCAGACATTTGTGGGAGAGAGGGCCTTGAATCCCAGTGTTGCAAAATGCTAAGCATGGTGCAAACTGATGCTGTGCTGTGATACATCGTGCAAGGGAGACCAGCTGGAGTTGCACAGACAACCTTAATTCCGGCATCACACAGCTCTCAGGCTGCTTGACTGGTAACCACCTTTGTCATAGTTTCAAGCTATGTTTTTGTACTCAAGACATGATGCACATCTATACACCAATTTTAAAAATCCACGAACTTGATAATAACAAATCATTCAAAATCATAAGGAAGAAAAGATAGCAGAACATAAATACATATTCAGGATAGCTCACTTTGACCATTCCTTTCGAAACTTGGCATCTAAGTCCTTCACTTAAATAAAATTTTGTTCGCCATAACAATGTTGGTTTTTTAAAAATTATAATAAAATTATACAGAAGGTTTCTAAAACCAGACTGAATATATTGGATTAAAAGTCTGAAAGGTTCCTCTACCCTTGTTGGCAGTGGCCAACATAACAAACAAAATACTGGTTTCTCAGGGAGAGGATTGTAACTACTGACTTGCACCACAGCACCAAGGAGAGATAAACAGGGTTGACTCACAATGTGGAAAATTCAATTTATACAGGAAATATTCAAAACTCTAGACATTTCTGAGGTAAAAAGACAGTCTCATTACAGTTCTCAGGTGACTGCGGGACACAAGGAATCAGTGCATTTATGTGTTTCAGCCTCAAGAGAGGTATATTTATAGCTGTAACTGAGTGCTGCGGAAAGAAAGATTTGAAGTAATGTTTTGTATAAAAAGGACTTTTTTTTTAACAGAAGATTTTTAGAAACAGTCTAGTAAATCATACTATGGAAAGGAGAGAAAAATAATTTCACCCCTAGGATGAAAGTATGCAGTTAGCAAACTGATGCTGTAACATGCAGGAATGCTGCTGAAGTATCAAACTTATTTTCCTAATCCCAAATTCCCTAGATTGGCTGATTTACAAAAATCTGTATTGTTTCTGATAAAGTAGGCAATGGACTGCACAGGTCTGTTTTCTAATTATAGGCGTGAGTCTTCTTAAAGGTATAAGTCTTCTTAAAGGCTCTCATAGCAAAAAAAATTAAAAAAGAAGAGGTGAAATCTACCACAGCAAAGAATGCAAAAATCACACACATCGATATTAACACACTGGAAATATGGCGAATACCTGGAAATACATTTTGAGCAAAATACTGTTTAAAATAAGAATGGATGGCAAAACAATTTAAAAATTAGGTTCATATCCAGGTGGAGGTAAACTGGACACAGAATAGTACTCCATGCATAAAGGGAACTCAACACTGCTCAAAGAGTTACTCAGATCTATTATGTAAATGAATAGCTTGACACAGAAGCCAGCTGTGGCAAAGAGACTTCTTGATAATCAAAACAGTCTTGTGACTCACTATTGCCAGGTCACATGAGGAAATTAAAACCTCTCCTTAACATATCCTGCTATCTAGTCTACATTTAAATCCATGAACTGCAAAGGGACAGTGGAAATTCCAAGGGAACAATACTTCTCATGGATAGCAGAAAGCACAAGGAAAGTTGCTGTGACACTATGTACCTGTAAGCTGTTTACTTGTGACCCCCAATCAACTAATCTGCTTTTAAGAAGAAAAAAAATCTAGAAATTTTGAACCCATGCAATTGCAATTGCAAACTCTGGGGAAAAGTTGGAGATATTACAAGGTCAGTAAAATATTCTGGCAATGATAGTGTGATTTAAAAAGATGCTGATTTTATCTTCTCCAGAATTTATTGATGGCCTATAGTTCCCCAAATGAAGTGCATTTTAAGCTTTATAAACAACAGCCATCCACAAAATCTTCTTATTTCTTCATGTAAAAGACAACAATCAGCCTTAGCATAAAATTAGTAGTGACAAATCCTGGACAAGAGTACTAAAAATGTGATTTGTAAAGATTCAGAAAGACATAATGAAATTGCAATACTTGTCACAAGTTTCAGGGTCTCTACCACATCATGAGTAAGAGATATGGATCTTCCTTTCTTTTATTGTTTTTTAAAGCAAAAAATGAGGTTATGAAACACAACTGTGTAGAAACACTTCACCAAACAGATACCCAGGAGCAATACAAAAAAGTGTACAGGCTCAGATACCACTAAATGAACCCATAAAAACTTCATCTAAACTTTACTCCTTTTGGGTGAAAATTGACTGTATCACACATTTATTCCTAGTGTGTACCAACAGAACTCATTTACATTTACATGGCTCAGCAAATAGTAGAGCTTTGGGGCTGGAAAAAGCAGTATTTTAAGAGACATAAATTAGGCAAGGAAACTCAGCTCTTCCCTGGGTTGGTATGTTCTGCACTGAGGATACAGCTTACAGGGTTGCAAAAGACTGCAAACCACAGACCTAAATATCCTTTTCTAGTTCGTATTCAGTTACCTGTGAAGTTTTGTGCTTTCAGATGCAAATCATAGAGCTTATGAATATAGCGAATATACATCTCTTCCTTGTTCAGCTCAGTCTTGTAAAAATTCTGAAATAAAATAGAATTTTGTAATAAAATGTAGTAGTTAATAAATTTAAAATGGTTACAAATAAAAGACTTCAAGCATAATACTCTAGAAATAGACACATAGATTTGATTTCTGAACATATAACTGCTATTTGTTGTTATATGAATAAAATGTGGACTGCAATTTTATAATTCTTAGTTCAAAACATTCATTATGTATTTACAAGCCCTAAAGCAAAGTATGAAAAAGTTACTAGGAGAGAAGTACAACCCTATAGCACCATTCACAAGTACTGCCACATTCACAATGGACATGCAGCTCAAGTCCTCCTGCTAGACATAGTCCGTGTTCAAGATAATCTGCTTTGTTTAATAAAAATTTATAGGCTAGAAGAGTCTCAGCACTGGTTCTCATTAGCAATTAACCATTTCTTTTCTATTATTTAAATCACTATTTTGAACACTAAGCAATTTTTCTCCTAATGTACAGTATTCTTATTCTATACCACTGTTTCCTAAATTGAGTTATTATCAAGGAAAAAGGTGGGAGGAACACTATGAGAATATAAAAATAAAAACTTTATGGAGAAAATACTTTTTAAACTGATTTGAGAAAAATTAGCATTTGTTGTCTCTCTGTTGTGCAAGAGTATTACAAGTTTCTTTGAAAATTATTAGAATATGAAATCCACCTTAGCCCATGAGTCATTGAAAATCCCATTAAAAAAAGTAATATGGTATTTTTAAATATTTTCTTTTTGTACATTTCTTGGATGATTTGCTAATAATAGATTAAAAACTCCTTAGGGATGAAAATAATTCAGGTGCTTTACAGAATTCAGATCATTCCAGATATTTTGACAGCAAACCAGCTGCTTTATGGCTTCATAGTAAATACCACCTCTCTTCAGAGCACTATTTTCCTACTGAGGAAATCCTTTGTTCTCTTATGTATAACTGCTACTCAGAAGTGATACCAAATTGTTTCACTGACGTCAAAAATGCAGAATTACAAGTCAGCTTATTTTGGTTTTTTTTCTCTGGCTAAAAATACAGCTTTTCAAAAGATTTATCATGAAAATGGAAACTTTCCAAGGTTAACAGAAGTCAACAAATTTGTTAGTGGAAACTGGCCTAGAATCAAAATGCATCTTGTAAACAAAAATGACATCTTTTTCATACTATGGTTTAGCACTGTTCGTTTGTTGTAATGATGATAGTATGACAACAGGAGGTCTTGAGCAGCATTTCTGTCTCTTCCACTGGGGAGAGAAAAATCAGCCTGCAGTATTCACAAGATATCCCACATTATATGCTATAAGAACCAACTTGCATCAGTTATTGGGGAAGAAAAGAAACAAGAGAAATCATTTAAATTTTGTTGGGTTTGTGAGAGGAGGAAAGGTACGTGTGTTTCTATAAATTCAGAGACTAATTAAACTTGGAAAGTACTTTGGTGAAGTTTAGCCAGTAGGAAGAGACTTAAAACTGAAAAAAGCAGTTTTGGAGACCTCTCAGAACCCAGCTATGAAATACCAAGGAAGACTAATTCCCTCCTGTATCGATCTTAGCCTGGAAAAAACAATCAGTGATCCTAAATGTAGTAGTATTCTGTCAAATTCCACTCAAATTGCAACAAGAAGCAAAGTACGTCCTATTCAAATGCGTATCTGTATAGTAGAAAATGTACAGTAGAAAATGCTCAACTGAAATCAAAAAGGGAAAGAAAAAATATTATACAAACCAAAAGGCTAACAGTGCAGCCAATCTTTTTGCCATCCACTTCTCCCATTTTCATGCAGTCCCTAAAGCAGAAAGTAATGAAAGTCAAAAGAAATACTCATTAGCCTCTTACAGTGAAGCACACCTCAGAAAATAGACATATTTGTCTTGGCAAGCTGACTGAAATTATGGCATTTAGGTGAACAGCTGACCCAAGTGGCTACAGGGTTTCATGCTTGCTTTTGTAGTACATTGAATACCACAGTTGTAAAGAAAGTCAATGTTTTCTTTCTGGCTCTGTCATTACTGTGTGAAGTGTTTTTATCAAACAGGGAAAAATAGCCAGTATAAGCATGCTGAAATAAAAGAATAACAGGCAGACATCACCACATAGTCATGAAAAGAAATTTAACATAACTTTAAAACATTCTTGCATACATGAGCTAAACAATTGCCCCAAATACTCTCGTAACTAACAGCACACCACTGTTTTGAAAGAAAGGGAGTCCTAGAAGTTGTAATTCAACCAATCCCTGAAGAGAAATAGCAGTGCCATGCTTCTGGAAATTAAGAATTCAGTCTCTTTGTTGATGAAATAGCTTTCCTTTCAAACTAGCAGTGATGATAGCAAGTGAAGTACTAGGCCTTACCATGTGTCCCTATGGAATCAGGGAGAAAACCTTACACTTAAGCTCTAGAAAGTGCTCCAGTTGGTAGCAATAAAGAGGACTAAGCTGAAATCTGAAGCCTCTACACAGGCTCACAAGTGACTGGGAAAATTGCTTTTAGTCTTGCACTCCTGAAAGAGAGTACAATGTCTCTCATTCCTCTCTCCTTTGATCACATGGTACAGTCAGATGCGAGGTGTTCACCCAGAGATCATGTCTTTGTATACATACTTACTGTGGCAGCTGACACTACAACTAAGCATGATTGACATAGTGATAAGCATTTTGCATATTGTGTAAAACAACTGTCAGGTGATTAGTACTGAGCTCTGTGTCTTCAGACAGACTTGAGTCACCAACCTACTGCCTAAAGTTACTACATTCCCTGACACGAAATTCAAGCACACCACTGGGTTTTTTACACTGTGGGGAGACTACTTGGTTGTTTTCATCCCGTCAGTTGCATTTTCCTGTTGACTAAGCAGCTGCTGTCAGAGATCCTGAGCACTTACAGCTGCTGTATCCATGTGTAGTCATCGCTCGAGCAAGACAACTGTATTTGTTTTCTAATATTTCAAAGATGACAACCCTGCCTCTAAATTGTGATGATCACTCACCTGTAGTCCAGGAGCCTCTCCATGAGGCGAGTCACAGTGGCAATTAATGAAACACCACTTTCCCTCCATGTTTCCCGCTCAATTTTCTTCAGCAGACTGGAAAAAAAGCAGCCAGAAAAATTTCACTGTTTATTTTTAACTGTTACTATGACAACCTCTCTGCTTTTACCACTACCTTGATACCTTAGCAACATCTTTGATAGTTAGATTTTCTTTTACAAACACCCTCCCAAGAAGCACAATTTGCAAACAATGTCTTACCTAGGATAAGGACCAAAAAGTGGAATTCTAGTCCAGGAAGCATTGACAAAACAAACGATTTTTACATTAGCTGCATCAGGTTAAAATATAGCAAATACCTAATTTTCAGAATATATTAATATCCCAAAGACTTGACACAACTGTTCCATAAAATTTATATATTCAATTCATGTTGATATGTCAGAAAATGTAGAATTTAAAGGTGTTACTAGAAAAGAATATTCATCAGCTCAGTATACCTTCTCAAATTTTTAACAGATTTTTCCTTTTCTGCTCTCTTCTCTACTATTTCAGTATGCACGAAATTTAAGAATAGGGGAGGGATTTTAACAAGACGCTTCCCCCTCTTCACTTAATATTTCTTTCTGAGAATATACTATCATGAACATGTACAATTCCATTAGCTTAAAAGTGTCATAAGTTCTTTTATTAAGAACTGTTGTGCTAAGTTCTTACACCAATGTAAATGCAGATTACACACTGAAGTGGAAAGATTTCAAAATGGAAATGTAAGTGGAGCTGTCAGTAAAATTATACTTAACATAATTTTCTTTATTATTATTCTTAAATATAATTCTGCTATAGGCCTCTGTTTTTCACTGCTTAAGTTCATCAAATATTTATCATATAGGCATGAACTGCCCACATTTTCACTATATGAATGAGCAAGGAAATATTTAGCTCCAGAGCCATGTTACTCTTATGCTTTGGTGCAGGAGCTCAGGTGGATGACACATCCATGGAAACATTTCAGCAGCCTCCCTGAAAATGCACTCAGTTATAGTTTATTTAGAAGCCTCTAAAAATTCCCACATCCATACACTTAGAGTTTTCAGGGAGTTGTTAATAGCGTCTCTGAACCTTCTGTCTCCAGTGGGCAAGCTGTCAGCCCCACTGACCTTCATCTACCCTGAGCATGCTCAGTCCCTGAAAACTCCTACATCCAAATTTCAAACATATACCAGTGCTCAGGAACTCCTACATGCCAACTGCACTAACTGTGCTCTCCAGCTCTGCTCCTTACAGGCTCAGGCATGTCACAGATGCAATTCTCCAAGCAAATCTGACCTAAATGAAGCTGTGCTCTGCTGGAACTGAGAAGGAAATGCTCATGTTCATCCTGCACCTTATACGGATCTTAAACTCACATCTTCTCTTAAGGAGGCAATCAGATGTCTTTCCCTCACAATCAGAGGCTGGCTATCTGTCATTGCTAGCAGGCAGATGACAAGGCCATTCTTAACCAGAAAATGCTGAAGCACTAAGCAGGCACTTCTGTTTTCTACACAGAATACCTTAATTCACTTTTGAACCCTTCATGTTCCTTCTAATAGAAGTTCTTGTGTCTAATAAGAAAAAGGAGTAGAGCCTGTCACATTATTAAACCTTGATTACTGCAGGGATTTTTCCTTTCTACTTTGTTTTAACTCTGTGTTAAAAAGGAACATTTAAACATAGATTCAAGAAAATAATTACCTATGGTTCCTCTAGAAAAACAATAGAAGTATGACTTCTCTTTCAAAACAGATGGCTCTTATCTGCATTTGACTTGTGCATTTTCTTTAAAATTGCATTGGCATGTTCATTATAAACACAGAATTTCTAATAATGAGTTGAGTAGATACATTCAAAGTACTTATTCAAACTGACATCTATGTAGTTGGTTGAAAAAATTTAAGACTTGTCTTCTGATGCATGCCTCCCCTCCCCCCCTTCCCCCCTGCCAATGCACAGTACAAACACTCAGAATGAAAAAAGCTACTCAAATATATTCTGGCTAAATCTCGGTAGAATTAAATCCCTGTTCTTACAGATCCCAAAGCATAGCCAAGATGCTTGGCTATCTTGTACAAAGCACTAAGGCGGTTAAACAACAAAGGGGAACAATAAAAATGTTGCTGTCTATCCATGCTACTATAGCATAACACCTGAGCTCACCTGAACAATTATGGTTTGCTTTGTTTGGTGGGGGGAAGGGGGTGTGTGTTTAATTATTTTTAATCTTGGGTACTCCAGAAGTAAGAGAACGGTGACTCAAAGGACCCAAAGGTCTCCAGGGACGAACAGCAGGCTTAGAACAATGTTCAGGCTAGCTTAGTCTTGTAGTAAATGGATTTTGTATGCCTAAACCACAGAGTTATTCAGACTTTTAGCTCACAGGCAGCTAATCTTAGAAGGTGCCTTAAAACACCTGGATACCTGTTTTGGAGTGCAAAGACCTCACTAAAGCCAGAGGTTCCCTGAACAAGTCGTAAAGGCTCTCAAAAGACTCACTCCAGACAGAGTGTAATGGACTGGGCAGCACTGAATTCAGTCATGCATTTGGAGAAGAAATTTAGATGACTGAAGACAGCAGAGAAAAGGTAGCAGTCATCACCTTTTATTTAACAGATTCGTGGCTGGAGAAATCACCCAGAAACTGGCAGAATGCAGTTATAAATGCCTGCTCACCTGAATGTCAGCTACAATCTCTTCAAAGAGAAGCCTCATTGCCAGGCCCCCAGCAGAACTCATTAGTCCAAGTTTTGGCCACCTACCTTCTAAATCTGAAAAGGACTGTCTTAGGCCAAACTGAAATACAGCTATAGAAGTAATAAACTGGCAGCACCCATCGGATTCAGAAGAGCTACTTGAGTATGTACTTGGCATCTGAGGATTTTATTTTAACCACCAACTATTTAATAAAGTAAAATCGTTCTTTTCCCTGTGCTAATTAACTCAGGAATTCAATTGCAGTATTACAGTGCAAATGTAGATCAGAACAGCTTTCATACCATAATTACAATGGATAGCAGTTGCAACATCTAGTTTCTAATGATAACAAAATGTTCACTACTTCATGCTTTGCTGCTCCTTTAAATGACATCAGGAGCTAATCAGTGAGTGGTCACATTCAAGTCCCTAGAAAGACATTGATTCAAAATAAACAGCAGCCACCTTTCCCCTACTTTCTCTGTCCTTTTATTTGATATAGATAATTCCATTGTAGGCAGTAAGTTCTAAGCACATAATATTTTAGCTATCTCCAGAGATGCTTATAATTTATCCTTGAAAATAGATGTTCAAAGGAAAGATGCAGTGATTGTCTCTGGGAAAAAAAAAGCAGTTAACATGGGAGTTAAGAGATTTAAATTCATTTTCCAATTCAGAAAAATAAACAGCACGACAAAACCTGAAAGTGTCACACCTGCTGGAGTTCCCAGGCTGTATTCAAAGCAAGTGTGTGCCTCCCCTTGGTTCCCAGTGATACCTATCAAAAGTAGCCACACCTAGTCTTCAGAAAGGTCAGGTAATATTGCAGCGTTTGCTTTCACTAAAGACTGAAAAACCACTGCTTGCTGCAAAACTGTATTACTGTTCCAGTTTTTGGGTACCTGCTGCATCACTGCCACTTCAGCCTAAACCAGTCTGCCTTCTTGCACTGTGCAAAGACACTCTAACATTGCTTAGTTTAACTTACCCATGGAGGAAATAAAGAAACCCCAAAATCTCAGGCTAACTGACCCTGTCTCTTGCAATGAACTCCCTAAACTGTCCATCTGATTTTCATCACTTATTTTAACATACCCTAGAACACTGTGTCATCCTCCATTTTAGATTAGTATCTTCTACAGGCTCTGCTCTTGAGAGGTGGTAATACATATAGTCAAATCAAAGTTAAAAAACTAATCATAAATACTACCTTTCTCATTAGCTGGGAGTGAACTTCAGCAGTTACTCTGAAATTTCCCAGAGTTTAGTTTTAACTTCTGTTATACCATGACAGAAACCAGAAGTTTACTGATGCTGTGAGACATTTTGCAATTTAAATTACCATGACTAGGTCTTCAGCATTTAGATTTATAAAAGGCTCTCAGCATTTTTCACTGTATCACATTTAACATTCCCCAGCTGAAATCTAATTCAAAACCATAAAAAATTAGGAACTGTATTTGATACCAATATGCTTTTCTTATAGAATTTTAAGCTATTTCAGTAATAGAAACACTGATGTATTTTGCATAGGCTTCATTTTGTAATTAGAGCTTTACCTTTAATGACTTAATTTTACAGTTAGAATACTGTATTACTAAAATATTGAAAACATCTTACCTTTTATTATCTTCACTCAGATTATGAAAACGTCATGAATAATTATAGGAAAGTTCTGCTTTAGCATACTGTACTGCTATTTGTTATTATTCATTCAATTCCATACTAGTCTTCCTAATCTCTCTACCCACTTTTGCTTCTAAAAATGAGAAATATTTAGGAACTCTCTTTTTTTTAACTCAGTACAATTACAGATTATTAAATATTTGCTATTCTCAGACACCAAGACCTGAATCTTGTTCTTTAACCAAAGATAAGAGAGCTCAAAATAATACTTAAAGAAGAAAGATTGATTAAGGAACCATATAAATAGGAAAAAAATCATGTATTTAGTAGATCTGAAGAAAACACAGCAGCCTTGAATCCTGAAGAGGAATAATACGTCTCCTACTAAAATAAACACATCAGAAATAAGTGAAATCTTTCACTTTGGTGGAATTGAGCTCTGAGGAATAACAGAAACAGAGTCCAGTTAGTTATTTTGTACCTGTACTCTGACAATCATGTATTTCAGTCAATGGAATAATTTATGTACAACTTTAAGGACTTCAGCATTATCATTAGCTTTTCCTATTAGATTTAAGTGATGTGTCATTTGTTAAAAAACACTTAAAGCTTAGACAGTAATTTATAAAAGAAAATTAAAAGAAATAACCTTATCAGAATAAACACATTTGTTTACATCAACCAAGAAATCAACAAGTGACATTACTTAGAGGAGTACAAGTTTGTAGCAATAAAAAAATCACTTATTAAATGCTTTTTGTTAAATTGTCATGCCTTGTTTTCAAAATATTCCATCTGAGCTCTACCTGCACCCTATGCAATTATGAAGCATTTCTTGCTTTTCTTATTTTAAAATTAGTAGGTAGAGAAAGAGAATGTTCTGTGATATAATAGATTTAGCCTCTCCCAATTATAGCTGTATGCAAGAAGTACTGCCAGACTTTACAGATGCTATACAACACCATGAAACATTTTATTCTTCAGATTTTAAGGAAACAAAAAAAGAAGAAAAAATGAGCATCACAACTGGTTTAAGCATTACTTCTGTACAATGACATTAGCATCTGATACAACCAACTGAACTCAAGGAATTATAAGATAAACATATTACTTACATACTGTTGAAGAGTTCTCGGTATGTTTCATCACCTTTACCTTCTGACATTAGGCTGTCCAGTTTGTCAATCAGCTTTGCTTCCACCTGCAACATATAAGTGTGGTGTACACAGCTTCTTTTTCTTTCAATGAGAATAGAGAAAACGAAGGGAAGATCTGGTTTTATGTAAGGGACTTTGCTAAATGCATATTTTAGAATTATTGGTCAATCCTGTGATAAGTCACTTCATCTCTTTGAAGCTGTTATAATTTCTGAGGTTTGTGGGGCTTTTTTTTTTTAGTGGGGTTTTTTCTTTTTTTTTTTTTTTTGAGGGAGGGAGCTAATTTAAATTGAGCAACGTGACTTTAAAACTACAGGCTGAGTAGCATTTGCTGCTGCTAAGGCAGCTATCTATTTATGGAGTCAGAGGAAAAGCACACAGCCCAAATAAATTGCCTGAATTCTCACTGCAAGGCTGTAAGCACAAGCTATTTTATTAGACCTAAGTAAAAATATAATCTTTTCCAACCTGCATTCCATTCTTTATAATTTAATATTCATAAATGTCTGCACTATTCAGAATACTTGGGAGCTCAGACTCTCCCAACCTTCTTACCTGCCAGTGTATTTCATTAGAAAGCAAATTAGTAAGCTGGACTTATACATTAGCTATCAAAGAAACTTGGTGGTTAAGAAAATCTGGTGGCTAATGATTCCTCCAATGCATGTTTTTAAGTGCATTGATTATAAAAAAATACAGAACTGATGCTACACTCTCTATTTATATTTCAAACCTCCTATTAACAATCACAAATCTAGGGGAGAAACCAAGCTGTTGTCATTATTTTATAATAGAATAAATCTATCACAATTTACGGTTAAAATCAAGCTGAAAAGACAGAACAGGACAAGTGGATTTTCTTCCTTCTCACTCGTTAGCATTTCTGTGGTAATTTTTAACAATAAGTTTATATATTGATAGTGAAAAGCTATCTACTTACATTGCATGCACTACTCTGTTGTTAATAGTTTGTTTTGTATTTTACATACAGCTCCCACCCTAAGAATTATGATTGCCTGGGAGTAATTAAAATACCTCTACTTTCCTTCATTTTGAAGCAGCAGGAAGCAGGGCACTGAGAATGGTTTGAGGCAGTCTGAAAGAACTGAGTGGGAGCTGAGGGAGCAGATGGCACTCTTGGTCATTCCTTCCTAGCCCATTAAGAAAATGTTTGAGCAACAAGAATACTTGGATCTTTCCTGAAGAACATCTGATCTTCTTCCATAGTAACCAATGGCAAAGCTGGCTGAATCCTATCTAACCAGCGGTCCGTAGCACTGTAAAGCAGAGGTGAAAAACCACCACAACCACCTTGTTGAAAACAGCTCAGGTTTTGTTTTTCACTTCAGCAGGCCATGGATTTTATCCCTCTTCTTACATAAATAACACGATAATATTAACTGGAGAATCTTACTAGCCCTACAAAGAGAAATAGGGAAAACCCTTGTAAAACCTCTACAACAGGCAGAGCAGTGGATATCTTCTCCACCTTGAACCACCAATGGAACTCAGGTCCAAGTCCACTAAGACTCTATGAAGTGCTTGATACTGAGTCCTGTTTTATACAGCTTCACACAAAGTACCTGTTTAAAGTTTCCACTTCGCCTTTGCTCCCAGTCCATCATGTCATGGAAAATAGGAATCATCACATTCCTCAGGTCTGGCTGAGGGATCAAGGTCACTTCCAGGAAAGGGCCGATCAATGCAGGAATAAAGTGAAGCTTGTGTTCCCCTAAAATGAAAGTGAACATAAACTTGAATGTGAATTGTGTGTCCTGTGAGTGAACAAGCAATCCAAATGCTATCTGAAAAATAAAGAAATAGCATTAAATGTCTATAGATTTTTTAAAATCACATGTCCATCACAGCATGGGCTATTTCTTAAGCCCAAAAAGTGAAAGCTATAGACAACAAAAGAATATAAGGTCAACATAATTTATCAGATTTTATTATACAACACGGTGTTCAGAAGTGACAGTGGATTAGCTGTATCCAAAGTTAATCCTCCAGCAAAAGAACAAAGACAAAGCACTCTCTCTGCATTTCATTTATATTTCATGGGAATAATTTGGTTTCTAAGCTCTATATCCTTGTGTTTACAAAATGGTTAACCGTCTGATACTCTGTGCTAATTAAAAAAAGGAAATTACTTTGACTTTTATCTATCTTTAGTTTTGCAGGTATAGAAATGGAAACGTTTCAATTGCAGGAAAACATAAATATGACATGAACATAATTATCAACAACTCCTCTAACACTGGGAAGTATATATAATAGGTGAAGAACTAATAATTGGGTTTCATTTTATGAGTTATTGATGATGTTTAATCACTTACCTAAATTCTGCCACATACTGAAGATTTCACATCCCATCGTTACCCGCATGTCACCATATCTGCAGTGTATTAAAAAATAAAGCAAGAAAGTGAAAGATGATTTAAGAAAATCAAGCTCATATGCCATTCTGTGACATTATTAAATGAAATGTCTCATTTGTAGTCCACAAAAAACAACTTTGGAAGTGCTGATTTCCCCAGGTTTTAGCTCTTTTGATTGCACCCAGCTAAAACGATTCCTAAACCCAGGTTTGTTTGAAATATTGTCAAAATGCTACAGATCAGTAACACAGCTGTGAAGCAAAACCTTTCTTTTTGCCATAAAATGCTCTAGCTCTCTCTCTGAGAACAAATTCTTTTGCTGTAGCTTAAAGAAATACAATTAATTCATACAGATAATAGTGCAGTGCATGACAGAAACACCTGAATGAGTTTGAGTTGATTTGTGCATTCACTGGCAATGAGTGGCTGTTTTGCTCCCAGTTTAGGCACTCATATGAAGGCTATTGGCTCTGAAGACCTGTACAAAGGGCCAGAACCAACTCTTGTGCTAGTCAGTGGGCACACTATTACATCTTTCTTTTGGTGGGTCCTTTCGCAACCTCCAGTGTCCTACATTTTGAGAAATTTTAAATCTGTTACAGTATTCTACAAGTTGATAGCAATACTTACTTTTCTAAAACTTTTTTCTTCTTGGAAGGTGTGAACATCTCCAGTTGCAGACATAATTGGTTTATAAAAATGACAGCAAGAAAAAAGTAGGAATCCCATATCTACAATAAGCATATGGCATGTGGTTATTTCATTTTCTCAATACAATTTATGACCACTCAAGATGCAAAATTCCAAATCACTGCCCTTGTTTCAGTCTCAACTAATAAATTACTCAAACTGCTTTTGACTAAATTCCTTTGACTCAAAATATAATTTTCACCAATCCCAAAATGTTCAGCAGAAACACGTCTATTTACATATCCTACATCTTGAAATGTAAAAGTTTCAAAGTTACAGATTGGGTTTTTTCAAACCTCCAAATCAAAAAGCCTTACTTTTGGAAACTTTCTTTTGGGTATATTTAAATAGAAAACTACAAAAGTTATGCCTTTAAGTCAAAAAAATTCTGACACCTCAAAGGCTATTACATAACAGGACTGACATTTTCTGTCCATCACACTTTACTGTTTGCAGCCTTCACTGGACAAAACCAAAGCCAGGTTTTGTTAAGATATTGCAAATATACAGATGTTTTTTGCTCATGCTTTATGAATTAATGCTGAATATTCTATTAGAAGACTTAGAGGTAAAATTAAAGCAAAATACTAATTATTATAACCCAATTATAGATACTCCATGACTAGAAGTGTAGAGGGAGCCCTATTCCAGATGCTGCAGTTCAGCAGGACAACAAAAACATTGCTAATCAAGTTTAAGGAACATAGAAGCCTCATCTACAGGCAATTATTTTATCAGTTTTAGCCTCTGAACTTATATAAATTCATAAGAATAGGCTTTCTCATGTTCATCTAGGTAGATAAATCTGCATTCCTGCCAATCTATCTAACAGGAGTCTGGATTTTCAGAGAAGCATCCACAATCCTGTTGGAAGTCAACAGAAGCTCATTGTCTTCTCTAGGAAGGAGGTTCTGCACTTTTCATGATGCAGCAGTTGGACTAACATCTCTTGGTTGAGCAGAATATTCATTCAGGTCTGTTTCCATGGAAATGTGTCTTTTCAGACACATTCCTAGATCTTCTCATCTGAATCCTAACAGCATAATCTGTAATTCACAGTTTATCATAAATGCAGTATCTCACTGTATGAGGTACTCACTAACATCTTTAACTGCATTCACCATGAAGTGCCATAATTTTCTAATTTTAATTATGCAGCATGTTATTTGGTCTGAAAGAAATCACAAAAATGTAAATCTGCATTTTATATGAATTTGCCTTGATTAAAAAAATTAAATACTTTTTCTTTCTGTAATAACTAAAAAATAACAGCTAAATAATTTCTTTAGTTTTTGTGATCCAAAAAATTGCTATGCAAAAAATCCTAAATGAGTAGTCTAACAAAGAGGCTCAAATAACAAAATGAAAAATAAGATGATATTAAAAAAAACTCACAGCACTCAATTTTAAGACAGTCCTGTATTTAAGAAAAAATGTCTCTGAGTGCTTGAAATTACTGATTCAGTATATATTCTAGCTATTTAGATGCTGGAGCAAAGTTTAGCAACCACCAAGCCACAGGATGACATAGCAGTTATTGCACTTATTGTTTACTCTACCTTGTAATCAAAGTTTTCATTTAAGAAGTTTTTACGAAGGGCATCGGAAAGGTACAAGACTGTAGTAATGATCACACTGGGGAGAAAAGAATGAAAAAGACAGGAGTTTTCATTAAGTGGAAATTCATATTTAATACTCAAAGCAGGACAATTTTCCAATGAAGAAACAGATACAGCACGTCTGGTGGCATTAAATGCTAAATTTTCAGTATATCATATAGATACCTGACTAACAGCACTGACTGACAGAAAACATGGCCATTGAGATAATAAGGTGTGCTGTGAGAATGTGCACTGAAAACAGACATTCTATACAGAAGAATATAATTGATCAAGACCAATAATTAACTTTGTCCTGAAAATAATTATGATATCAGATTTATTATATGTTGTCCTCATAGCATTAATGCACATAGTTGTACAATTTTTTTTTCAGCTTTCTTGGTACTAAAATATGTGCATGTAGATTATAAATATAAAATATCTGGTAAATAACAATATTCAACATTGACACTCCTATGGACTAAAAATCTTTTTAATGACAACAGATAAATGCAAAACTGCATGAGCTCTAAGGATCTGCTTCTAAAGATCTCTCTGCTGTATGTTGTAAATAGGCACACATTACCCTACATTTACACCTGCCTGAATTATAATAATCTATCTCAAATCAATATATATGAGCAAAATCCTTTCACAGTGGTTGTCACCAGAGGTCAATGACGGCTTTGTTTATTGTATCAACCAACTTTGACAATCTACAGAAGTAGAACGTGCTTCGAGATTATTTAAATACACCTAATTTCAGTGGTTCAACCCTTAAACTAACCTCCACAGCACTCTTGTCGTCCAACATATTTAGTCAAACTAAAAATCCATTATTTTTTAAAATAGTCAAAAGTCAATAGTCACAGAGAGATAAAAAGACAAATACAGAATGATCTTTTTGCTGTTATGTATTTTACAACAATCAACTGTTTAAAAATCTTCTGAGAAAAAGGTTATATCTACACATTTAATTTAGTTACCATCTGCCTATTATGAATACATTTAGTTCTTCTTTGAACATATTCTTGACCTGCATGCTGTTACAATGTTAAAATTTGTTTCCCTGTCTATATTTTGGACTTTTTTTTTTTACTATTTTTTGCAATGCATTCAAGACAAAAAAACTGTTAAGTATAATAATAGAAATATAAATATATTTCAAGGTTATCATATTTTTCATTTTTACAACACTGGAAAATTAAATGTTAGCCAACCCACCTAGCAGATAAACTATATTTTTCTTCTGGCACTTTTGACAATTTTCATGCCTATAAATAAAAAACGGCTATGTATAATTTAACATAGTAGTTCAAATGTTTGCTTCCACCCTTTTACTTTTAAAATTACTGTCCCTGCCAAACTTTACCTTCTTGTTTGATGTGCCTGAACACCTGTAACAGCCAATGCTGAGACTGTTTTTAGAACAGTGCTGAAGTCTCAAGTTTCATTTATTCCTGTTCCATTGCTCAAGTGTGATTTTCATACATAATATTTTCTCAAGGATTACAGTGTAAATGTTCTACCCAAGTAGTGTTCCATTCTTAGCACTCATCTGTAAGGTAACATCACTTTTTCACCAATGAAGAGTTACAGCCTGTGTACAGCACTCACAGTTGTAGCACAGAACACAAAGTGAAACATTAGTAAAATGCACTAGAAACAAAGTTAATAATTGAGGCATGGATAAGAACAGAGCCCCGTCATTCTTGTTGCTGTGGATAATTTAATTTCAAGTCCATATGCTTCACAAAATGGAACTAGTTTGTATATTTCAGGAAGATATTCTGATAGAAAAAGTCAGTTTATCAGAATTATTGCTATATAAAATTTCCACCTTAGTCCAAAATAATAAATCCCTGGAAAATTGTACTCAAGGGCAAATTCCACAAGCTGTGTAACCAAACTGCCAAGTTTACATTACATAGTTCTATTTATACCTGAGACAATTCCTTTCTTGCTACATTCCTTCCATGGCAGGTGAAAATGAAGAGAAAGATCTGCTTCAATTCTTATGAGGTGAATAAAGTAGACATCTTAAATGCAACTTTTGGAATATTTTTTAAAGAATTTTCCTGAGATAACAGAATAATTGCAATGCAACTATATCTTCCTATAGGCAACTTAGCTCAGGTTTCATTTATTTGGTAAGTCAAAAATATGATATGGATTAGTTGATAAAATGTGGGTCTCTAACATGAGAGGGTATGCTGTAGATAAAAAAACCTCAAAACACCAGATGCAACACACAAGGTTGAAGACATTGGTTTTGACCCACAATCTGTTTTTCTGAATCTACAACAATCTAAAATCAGGTAGAACAGAAAACAAGCTAAGGTTGAGGAAGCTCACATACAAAGAAAGCCAAACTGCACACAGCAGAGGCAGCAGCCAGAGGACAGCTGCCTGATTCAGTACAGTACTCACATTCCAAGTTGATTCCCAGCCAGCGATTTCCAAAGAACAAGAACAACATACATTTGAAATCCATCTGAGTATCAAACTATAAACTACTAAATTTGTGACAAGACTTGCTTTTCCTCCTCTTGCCACCTGTCACATGTTTGTTCAGAATGCCTGTTTTACAGGAGAAAACCCTCTGTTTATAGTTACTCAGTTATTCTGGACTCACACACAAGGATGCTAACCCAATGTCTGGTAAGGCCATTGTTGATGGGGTGGCTTTTCCATCAAATTTTCAGAGCAAACCTTTCTGCAATAAGCTCTTTGAAAAATCCAGAAGTTCAACAACCATTTACTGCCTGGACTATGCTCTGGCAACTTGGCTTTTGCCTGGGCAGCCAGTGGTAGAAAATGAAAGCTTTCCTTTTCCATGCTGATACAGGACAAAAGTGTAACATTAGCTTCTCATTCCATTCTTTGCTATTCCAGAGTGAAATAATCCCAAACACAGAGGTTTTCAAACAGAATTTTTTTTTCTTTTGTATTTAATAAAGAAATGAAATAAACCTTGAATCACATATATGTGTATGTATCTATTGTTATGTGTTTATGAGCTTATTTATACAAGCGTGCCTATGTATATACATGTTTTTTGTGAAGAACTAAATGCCAGGTTCAGTTGTTAGCAACATTGTGTATTACATAAAAGCAAAAATGTTGTTAGCAACACTATGTATTACATAAAAGCAAGAATTTTTGTTCATTGTAGGAGTCAGACTCCCACACCATGGGAGCTAACAGAATTCTTCAGAGCAGCCATAATGATGACACTAATGCTGATTTGATGTCTTCCTTTAGCGTGTATTCCATTTGAGTTACAATAATAACAACAATAATAATAATAATGTATTTCAGCCATTATTGAATTTGATAACCAAAAGGATTCTCTGCTTAAAGTCTTTATGCCTGTCAGAAGATACGTCTGAAATTTCAGTGTAAGCAATATATCATGTAAACTTTACAGATCAATTATTTTACTATAAATAATACTATTTGTACAGCTATTTTGTATGCTTACAATATTCAAATTGAGGATTGGATGACCTAGCATCTCTACTATTAAGCAAAATGATGAAAGGATATACAAAGTTAATTGCACAGAGATCTCGAAAATTAAAGCTTCTTGCATTCCAAGCATAGTGGAAAATTTGTTTATTGTTCAATAATATATAGGGCATAGTAAGTTATGAATATCAAAGATTTGCTCAGCAAGTAATTGAAACTCCTTTGCTCTCCATGTCCCTCTTCAACTGTTAATACCACAACATACCTGAAGTTCAGCTGAGTCTTTTAACTGCTGTCAAAGGATGCCAGTATTACACAAGCCATTCTTTTCCTAACCTTAAGGTAACAGAAGCCAGTGACCATTACACAGTGATTTCCAGCTGAGACTGTGAAGGTCTTCTCCAGACGCTTCACTTTTAGTCAGTCATATTTGCTACAAAATTTAGTATTTCTCTCTGGCGCTAGGCAACTGATTCAGACATCTTCCTCTATTATGTGGTGCTCCTTTGCTGTTACAAATAAAAGCTAGACACTACATAGTTGATGTAGAAAGTCTACTCCTAGAATTAAAGAAATTTAAATTATACTTTCCGTAGTATACATAAAGCCATACTTGTCACTCAGTAGTAACATCAATGTTAGAAGTATTAAATGTCTGTAAGTAATTATTTTGCTTCCCTGCATGCATGCTGATTAGCTCACAACAGGTATTACACGTTTATGACATCTTAAACAGAGTTATTTCTGTCTCACTGCTCAACTGTTAGAAACTAAGGATGATTTTGCATGTTCTCTTTCCGTTACAGAATACAATTTAAAAAAATCTATTTCTCTGCTTTAGTGCTAAGTTTGTCTTTTTAAATGTTCCTTTATTTCTCAAATGTTACAAGTCAAGTGGCAGTTTATAATGCTAGCCATTAATACTTTCACACGTTGGGCATCAGAACATTCAGAATTATAGATCATACACGTGTCATTATGAAACATCTTAGTTTCTGGACAGTTACAGATATGCCTTCTTGAGCTTATAGTATCTTTTGGTTTTGGTGTGTTATTTTAGTTTCCCAGATAGCATCCAAATATCAGATGCTACATAATTACTGAAAACACTGCAACTAAAAAGAAGAAGAAAAACAAAAACCTAGGAGCCAGAAGGTAGAGATATTTTTATATGTAAACATTGTATATTGTAAGAATTATGGTATTTTAAGACTTACAAATATTTCACGTAATTGTAGCTCTGCATATATAAGTGAGAGAAAAAAAGTAATTTCTCTCTCAGGAAAAGCTTATTACTTGATTATATCCTTGCTAAGACCTATTTCTTCCCTAGGCTCAGACAGGCTAAATCTCTCTGTATATACCAGACAGTTTGAAGTTTTATATCACTCTAGAAACAGGGAGAGAAAACCAGTGGTGCTGCTGATGTGACTGCAGCGACAAATGAAGGTCTCATGACACACACACTGCCCTCAGGTGAGCTACTGCCTCGCAAGTGAAAGGCCAGACAGGTGAGAAGGCGGCCATCAGATACAGGAAATACAGCACTTGGTTTATTCCTGGGAAGCAGAAGTTTGAAAAGACCCAGGCTGTTATTGGATCACTTAACTCTGCTCTTAAAAAGATGGGCTAGACCATCTAGCTTTTTCTTTCAGACATGAATAGAGCTGGGAGTTCAAGAAGTTTTGCCTTCTGTTCTAAAGAGTCTCAGATCTCTGGAAGTGCTCTGGCTGATGAAGTGAAGCTCAGGAAGAACAGTTCACTTCTCTCTGTGAGGCAGGCAGTGCCCTAATTTTGCATCCTGACTCCAGGCTCTTTTCTTTGCACTTAAAGATTTTGGGCTGGAACAATTCTGGCAAAGCTACTACCCTGTGCTTTGAACGCCTTGAGGAAGCTGAAGGAAGGCAGTCACTGCCATTGCAGTGAGGAACACGAGGTAAAGGAAGAAGCCCCCATTCAGAAACAGCTCTGGATAAACTAGTTCTCTGCAGCTGAGAACAGAAGCAGATTTTCCTTTCTGCTGCCTCAAAAAGGAACAGGATAGGAACATAGGAATAATGAGGCTTCAGCTTTCACCACACATTTAAGTACGCCTGGTCAACCCCCTGTTTCACAGCAAACTAGCACTTCCTCCACACGGGAATAAGTTCCTAGCCAAGAAATTATTGAAAGCTGAATTGGTAAAGATGTGCTTATAATCCCACTTTCTGGCAGAAGTGCTTATGCAATTGTGTGTTATCAGGATCAGTTAGCTGGTCTGATGAGCTCCTCATGGCCAATTCCCACTAGCAGTTATTGTCAGCTTCTGCCTATCTTTTCTGCCTGACAGAACTGGGCATAGACTCATCTCCTACATGGTCAGAAACAAAATTATATGCATTAATAAAGGGAGATGTGTGATAGTTACTAAAATACTGGTGAAGAAAAGTGCTCCTTTTGCAGAACTCGGTATCATCGGAACATCACCAGCGATGTAACATGTGCCAAGGTCATTCCTAAACCTTAGTTCTGTACATGTCAGATGTTGCAAAGCCATCTGCCAAGCCAGCTGTTACTGGAATATATAACAATTTCTTAGATTATTTATTTTGTCTAAAAGTTCCTACTTTTTTTCATCTTTTTTGTGTTTCACAATTTATTTCTTAAGCATGATTACCAGATGCAGGCTGGTATCAGTCATACTTTATTTAATATCATACACAGAAACAAAAGATCATATCCATTCTTTAATTAGTAATTTTTTCTTCTGGAATTCAAACCTGGTAAGACCAGCTGCACTGAGGTAATAAAAATTAACAAAAAATGTTAATTGTTTCAAGTCATGACAAAGTTGACTTGTACTCTTGTACATCCTCACACACACATAACAAATACAGATCATAAACACAAGTGTTGCTAAATTTAATTGTACCAATAATATTGCTACTAGTAGTATGTACAGCACGACAAATTTAAATTCTCCTTGAAGCCAGCAGGCACAATGCAGACTAAAACTGAATTTTAATCAGGCACCGCAATATGTATCATGTCCTACATTCTGGATTCCTAGGTCTGCCCAACACAATGCCCCTCCCTCTGCTGACATTGATGGTTGTATAACTGTGCTGACTGTTCAGCGGGTTTATCTGACCTACAGCTAAGCCTGCAAAAAGGACAGGTGGGGATAGAGGTGAAATGAAACTTAATGTATTGTTTCAGACTTGTTATAATTACTTCTTAGAAATGCTGGGAACCTGTTTCTTTAAAAATAAGGCCTGAGCAGAGAAGGAATGGCTGATGGGCAGGTTTCCTCTGAAAATCTCACCAAGCAGTGCTTAGAGTCTTATATGACTGTTGCCTGTGCTGTACCTGATTTCCTGATCTGTGATTTTTAATTTGTGATTTTTTTGACAAACACTAAATGAACAAACATGTAAAAGCATCATAAATGATATTACAGTTGATAATGTCTTCTTGAGAGCAAAGAGATCTTTATCACCACAGAATTTCAAGAAACAGATTTCAAAAGAAGTTCCTTAGAGACTTGTCATTTGTTACTTGGAAAACAAAGCTGTTGATGCTTTGCAGCTTTATTCTGTGAAAGTTTCCAGTTATATGTGCTTACTAAAATTCAGAACAGAAAGAGGTACAGATTATATTATAAATTTGTGGTATAAAAGAAGTCCAGAGATTTAAAATCTTAAATTAAAAAGAGAAAAACTGCAGCCAGCATTACAAAAGATACATTAAATTTTTATTACATACATCATATAACTTTATTTTTATCATGGTCTGTGCATACTACCCATATTTTTAATAACATTAAAAATGTCTTACTTGTTTGCAACCAAACGCATCACTGTCCAGTCTTTTGGAAACATCTCTGGTCGTATCAGTATCCGAAATACTGTGAAAATCTGCAGCAGGAAATCCTTTGGAAGGAAAAGAAGTAGTCAAATGTCTTTGCTGCTTTAAAAAGAGCAATGAGCTTTAAAAATAATTTAATCAGAGAGAAAAAAATCATTATAGAAATAGCAGAATTGCACTTATTTTCACCATAGATACACCTCTGAATGCCTTTTTTTATTACTCCCCAAGAATTTGCAAATAGTGATTTAATTCTTTCTTCTTAAAACGACGAAAATAATATAATGTGCTATTTGATTGACAGCAATGCATAAAAGAAATGTCAAAGATGTATTTGGTTTCCACCCATACACTTCCACAAATGCGATGTCGAGAACAATTTGCAAATCAAAAAAGCACTTTACAAACACCAGAGAGTTCAGAATATCTCCTTAATCATGCCAGGCTTTCATCACTTTTGAGATTTATTCTGAAAGTGGCAGAGAGAGTGTAAGGACAATTTTGTCACTGAGTTGACAGACCAGTGACTCCAATAGAGATGCCCAGGCCCCGTAACTGGTAGTGCAGCTGGCTGGCTGTGTGCAGGTCATTTAAGCATTCTGCCTCATTTGCTGGATCTAAAAAAACAGTCAACACCTGTGAGTTGCTTTGAATATAGAAAGCACTGCCTGAAAGCTTTTAGCATTATCATCTCCTATTTAACTCACTAGTATATAATGAAAATATTCCTCTCAGTACATGTTTATTTTCAGTTTTTCTTTTCACAAATAAAACTAACAACAAGAGATCATTCTGACTATGTATGGTACTGCCAGTATTCTTTTAGTATGAAAATTGAGCTTTTGACAACATGAAGAGCATGAGGCAAGTGATATAAACATATCCAACAGAATCAGTGCAGTACCTGACCTTGAAATGTTTGGTATTCATTCTGCCCACATCACTTGTAGAGAGTTACCCCGAAACACAGATGAGATAAGATACAAATAATTTTGAACACCAAAATATATTCTCAAGGGCATTTATCAAAGTGTAGATGACAGGCATTGCACAACAGATGTCTTTCATTAGAGAATCACTGTAAAGGGGGACGAATACAGGCACTGGGTAAGGCAGATGAGATCCCCGCACCCACCCACCAGAGAAGATTACATAAAAGAGACAACCTGTTTTCTGAGCAAGATGCCAAAAAATTATGTGTATTAAAGAGTATAAATGATACTCACTGTGGATAATGTACTGTTTGAAGGCGGGTGACCAGCTTTACAGATAAACAAGTACCTACCTCTACAAACAGCACATTTATTCTAGGTCATTTTTCTATAGCTTTGCACCTTGTACTTAAGTGCCTTTTTATTTTGCAGAAGTTACCTCCCTCCCTTGCAGTAATCCCAGAGCTCTGTGCCATAATCCCAACAATATGGCAATGCCTTGAATGTTGCTGCACGTCACCTCACAATAATGTCCCAGATTCTTCCACATTCTCTTTTTATCCTGTCTCTTGTCCAGACACAATACATGTTGCTGCCATTAGGGATCTAACCAGTGGACTGCTGAACTGAAGATGCCAAATGGCTGTTATTGGGAAACCATAAAACCAGGGAGTGGTCTGAAGATTTAAAATTCAAGAGCAATGTGAGGTATGAACTTAGGGCCTTTGAGATAGCCTGTTCAAAAGTCATTAAGAATTACAGTCAGAAAGGAAGATCTTATGTACTTCATTTCTTTGGGTAACTAGGCTAGAATCAGAATACATCTTTTATTCCAAGCAAACTTTAAAACAAAGCAAATGTAGACACTGGCATTAAATTCTGAATCATTAATATCAGGCTAATTATTTCTAATTTCCACCACAAAAATAGAAAATTGTGTCATCAATGTAGTGATATTAGATGCAAAACATAGATTTAGTAACAGATTTTAACATTTAAAAAACATTTTTGCCGGCAGTATAAGTGAACAACATTTGGTTGGTTGAGATAGAATTAATGTCTCATATGTCTTCTATCTAAAGAGATAAAAAGGAAGTAATTTTGTCCTTTTACATACTCTAAATATCATCTCTTAATATTCCTACCTAGTGTACATAAGGTCTAGTACTATCTGTAAGATAATACTAGATAGTACTATAAGGTTTAGTACTAATTCATGCCACATAAACAACTTCACACCCAAAGGATGGGATGTCATCCACAGGGACCTGGACAAGCTCAAGGAGTGGGCTGGTGGGAATGTCATGAGTTTTAACAGGACTAAGTGCAAGGTGCTGCAGCTGGGGGACAAACAGATCCAGAGCAGCCCTGCCAAGAAGGACTTGGGGTGCATGAGAGGCTGGACATGAGCAGGCAAAGTGACCTCCCAGCCCAGAAGGCCAATTGTATCCTCGGCTGCATCAAAAGCAGTGTGGCCAGCAGGTTAAGGGAGAGGGGATTCTTCTCCTTCTCCACTTTGGTGAGACCCCACCTGGAGTGCTGCATCCAGCACTGGGGCCCCATCGCAGGAAGGACAGGGACCTGCTGGAGTCCAAATGAGACTACCAAGATGGTTAGAGGAATGGTGGATCTTTCCTGTGAGGAAAGGCTGAAAGAATTGGGATTATTCTGCCTGGAAAAGAAGAAGCTGCAGGGTGACCTAATTGAAGCCTCTCCAGTATCTGAAGGGAGCCTGCAAGAAAAACAGGGAGAGACTATTTAAAGGGCATGTAGTGATAGGATAAGGAGGAATGGCTTCCAACTGAGGGTAGGTTTAGATTAGATACTAGAAAAAAAGTCTTTACTGTGAGGATAGTGAGGCACTGGGACAGATTATTCACAGAAGTTGCGGAAGATCCACCCCTGGAAGTGGTCAAGGCCTGTCCAGATGGAGCTCTGAGCAACGTGGTCTAGTGGAAGGTGTTCCTGCCTGATCTTTAGGCTTCCTTTCAACCCAAACCATTTTATGGTTCTTTGATTAAATAATATAATATCACAGTTTGGTTTTCCTCCAGCAGCAGTATTTGCTTAATGAAATTTTCAAACTGTGATTAAGTGAGAAGCACAGCATTCTAAGGGACTGAAGAGCATCTACTCATTTAACCAAAAACTGCTTTGGAATTTCTTTGCATGTTTATCAGTATGCATGTAAAATCCCTTGCAAAGCAGATCAGACTCTTCATTGGATATCCTGGGGTACACCTATATGGGTCAACAGTCCACTTTGAAGCTAATTGCATGATATTCCATTGCTTTGATTTACACTGCAGGGTTATCAGGCTACTTGGTATCAAGGTTTTGTAGAGCATCCAGAGTGCCAAATGCCAAAGCAAAAGAGGATGGTTTCACAGTGAGCTGTCACTTTCTGGCCAAGTCATCCATCCCCTGGCCAGTTCCCTTCCCAGATCTTCTTTGCTTCACTGCTTTCTTAATCTACATCAGAAGCCACCTAAATGACTGGCTTTAGAACTATCCCTCTGCCCCAGCACCCATCCTTTCAGGAGTCCCATATGTGAGTGGATGCCCCTGCACAGCAGGGGAAGGATGGTGAATAGAACAGAGCTTCTCCACCAGAGACACTCCCCATGCTTACACAGCTCACAGAGACTGTGTCCCAGGGGCCATGAGAGAACAGTGGAAAAAACTCTACTTGGCATTATGAGTTTGGCACCCACCTTACCCTGCTCAGCTCCTAGAGCTGGAAGAGAGGGATGACAGAACTACTTAGATTTACACCCATTCTTATGAAATATTATCTTTTCTTTCATCAAATGTCTATTCTGTCACATCATGTAGTGTACACTGCCAATGAATAAAAACTAGGCTTTCTGGTAGATGCTTACTTCCTTTGTCTTCTTTTAATCTATTAATTAAAAACCCCACACATGTTGATCAAAGCCACCTTGCTGTGGTCAAAGCTGCATTGTGCTAACATATACTGTTTTTTGCATTCACTTTCCCAATGATCTCCTCCTATTTATAACTTCCACTGTTACCTTTTGTCATAAATTATATTTGAGCTTTTTCACAGGAGCAAATATCCGCCTACAAGGGCGCCTCTGCTCTATAAATTACTGTAAAACGTATCTACTAGAAGTAGAAAGCATTTTGTGGTAGGCAAAAAGAGCATACCTTTAAAATAATATTGAAAGATAAAAGGAAGCATTTAAAATTACTATCTTGTTAAAGTCAGGGTTTCAAAAAGTGAGTGAAGTATAGTGCCTGGTTCTACCACTCAGCCATGAAACTCTTGTCAGTTCTTTTATACTTCATTTGCATGTTTTCAAATATAAAATGTTTTTCCTATCTTCTGCTTTGAGTGGAAAAAAACCTCTCTTAAAAAAACTGACAAAACAGTCACCATGTCAATTACTTTAGTTAAATATATTTACAAAATAGAGGGAATATTTCCATAAGCAACCACTTGTTTAAGGCATCACTCAGATGCATGTCATGGAAATGTGTGTACATGACATTCCTTCAAAGTCTCCATTTTGCTTTTCTTTGTTTAACAAGCCGGAAGCAGCCTTTAGTAAGTTTGGTATAGACTGTTAAACAAAACTGCAAAACCCTCTTTCCTTTCTTGCAAGTACTTTTATGAATGAATTCTTGTTTGGAGAAGTCATTTGTTAGGGGTATTTTTATTAACTGTATCACAAATGCTGTGCAAACATACATTTATGCAAGTAGTGACATAGTCACCTTGAGAATCAGTCTGGAAGAAAGACAAAATGTCATGTGATATCAGTGCCTAATCATTTAGTATAGATGATTAATTTTAACCAGAGGTAGCTAAAGCAAAAAAACCAGAGCACAAAGCAATTCAAACGCCTAGGTTGCACTCAGATAAATCCCTTGTAAACCTCCTGTCAGATCTGTAACTCATAATGTGGCTTCCCAACTCACTCATAATGTGGAAGACCCAACTCACTTTGATACCACTGACTAGGGACAAAATGAGGAGTCCGAAATACAGCAAGTTGATGGTAGTTACCACTGAAGTTTAAGTCCCAACTAGCCACTAGATTAACTAAAGCTACTACTTCAGCTTCTAAAGCATCTCAGGGGAAAAAAAAGTCTTATCACTGACATATACACCTTTTGAATTTTCACTTATCCATACTGATATCATTTCCTAAGATACCTTAAAGCAAAGAAAATTCCACACTTAGCAATCAAAGCAGAAAAGTAAAAAGGGAAGTAACAAGATGGTTTAGATAGCCTAGTCATACACAATCACCTCATGATTAACAGCAGTGTTGGTCTCACACACCAGCTCTCATCTTTCCCTCTTGCTCTCAGTGATATTTGATATTTCCAAGTGGGGGGAAAAAACAATATATTATTTAAGATTCAGAAGAGAAGGGATGTTGCATTAATGATGAATCACTGGTTGAGCTGATGCCGATTCGATGAGATGTGAATGGAAATAACAAACTCTGGACTTGAGTTCTGAAGACCTCTGTTGTGAAAGCTGATGGCACTAGCTACAGCTGCTTTCCATATGTCTCTGCATAATAGTAGGGTATGTGCGTGGGGGGAATCTAAATGTGCCAAATCAAACACCATTCAAGCATTAATTCCAGAGATTTTTCATATTCTAGAAGGAAGAAAAGTCTGAATAAACTCAACATTGTATTTCACAGATATATCAAACAGAAATAAAGCCAGAAACCTCTAAGAATGCATCCTCAGAACTCACACAAAAGGTAAAATATTTCCACTAAAAATGCCTAGGTTCCACAATATTTACTAAAAACTGCCTAAGGATAGCAACTATGCTAAGTGAAAACTGATGCTGTATTGCTTATATAAAAATCGTTCACTCTATACAACTCCCAGGTAGTGCTCTTGATTCATGATAACTTCTTAGCAGTATTTTCTGTATGTCAAGCTCTATATGACCACCTCATTCAAAGAAAAGGCACTCACAAATGGTATACTGTCTTCAGCACTAAGCAGCCCTCAGGAATTTAAATAAATCTGAAATTGCACCATGACTAGGGTGCAATTACACCATGATAGGGTGCAATTTCTCAGGGCAGTACTTCAGTTTATCAAATGGTAATTAAGGAGTAACACCTAAAATATATTATCACATTAGAATACAATTACTGGCTGAACAATGTGCATAAATGATTACTCAAGTTTTTTTGTGTGGATCAAATTTGGTACTATATAACTTTCCTGCATGCAGCAGAGGGGAAATATTAGTGTTTACATTTATGCAGGAAATCTTAACTTCAAAAAATGTTTTTCATCCTGCCCCTCCTCCAAAAGGGAATTAAAAATGATGTTATCTCCACAAACCCAGTAACTCAATTAATGAAACTGGTAGAAGCTGGTTTAGAAGATGCTTGCAGCTACTCTTTTCTATGATCAAAATGAGCAGACAGACATTGTAAGGCTGACACATCCTCCTGCCAATGGACGTGCTGCACAGCTAAGAAAAATGAAGCGTTAGTTGATTATGCATTTCTCAAGCTGCATGTTTGCTATTGCCATACATAATTCAATGAATGAAAAAAATAAGCAAGTATAATAAGCGAAACATAAAATTCTCCAATTGCCTGACAGTAAGAATCAAACAAGAACAGGGTAACCTTAGACTGACACCATCTTTAAAAGAGGTTTGGAGGCTAAGTTCATGGATTTAAAGCAATTATATCATATTCTCTCTGCTGTCATTCTAGAAGCAGTAACAACCTTGCCCCACCGTAAGAGTGGAGCCGAGTTCCCAAGAAAAGCTGTGCAATAGTTAGCTAATCTGTAAAACACATTGCATTTAAATACTGAAGTGATTCATCAAAGCACAGGGATACCTCAAAGGGTGATAAATCAAAAAGAGAAATAAAAAGGTCTAAACAAGTGGAAACACAATTCTGTTACTCACCCTCAGATCTTCCTTTGTATTGAAGCTATCAAGCAGCTGCTGATAATGCCTATCTGTCATTTGTCGCAAGAGTGACAATAAACAGGAGACAAATTCCCCCTGTTCAGATAAGACAAGAGGAGAAATATTATAATGTTTTCTGCACTTGAGCTTAGACTGTTATATTATAAGCACTTCAACATAATTAACAAATGCAAGGGAAATTAATCTACAATTAGGCTTCAACTCCGTATTTTGTGAAAGTACATTGATTGCACTTCCTTCCCATTTAAGGAAATATTTTTACCCTAAATGGAGTTTACTTGCTTAGAAAAATCTATTTTAAATAGTTCCAGCAGGGCTATACCAGTAAAATTTTAATTTGTGATTTGTTTCCCTTGTATCTGATTTTAAATAGATTACTTACATTTCTAAAATTACAACCTCTTTAGTCAGCTCAGTTTTGAAACAAATATAAACAAACATATTTTGCAACAATTCTGGGAAGAATGCTGTTGTTTTCCTTTAGGGAAGAAATGAATGGAGTTAGTTGGGAATTTTTCAAAACATTCTGTCATCTCAAAAAACCAAGATTTGTCATGAAGAGAACTCATTTGTAGGACTGAACAAACTTTGAAAATGTTTTGATAAGAAATTTCTTCGGGCTTGCTGAAGAATTTCTCACTGAAAGAGCAGAGAACTGCACTGGGTACCTCCAGTGAGCAGTCAAACAACCAAGGTATTATAGGAAGGAACAGGTTCTCCCATTCACCCTTTCCTATCTGCTTATTCACATTTGGACTGGGAAGAAACATTGAAAGGTATCAGTCAGTTCTGACTGCAGTATGGATGAGGACAGGAAAGAGTCAAAGGTCTGGTTTGTATCCCAATGCTTAGAAAGAACAATTCTGAAATCTTACAAGCTTGCTAAAAAATGGAAAACACATTTCTGGCCTGTACCAGGAAGGGAGAATGAGACTGGGAGAATAGACAGGTGATAACAGTACTTTAAAATGGTGTCTTTCATTAGTTCATCAAGTAAAATTTTGGGAAGATTTCCCTCCATCTTTCATTAAAAACAGAAAAATAAGATTAAAAAGAAGTATGTTTTCACAGGAACGGGTGTTCTGGATTTTACATTGGAAGGCCTAATTAATTTCTGATTATACCTTGATACACTTTATCATGTGTGAGGTGATGGCTTTCACTGGCAACACGGTGATAAAATAAGATTCTACACTGAAGTAATTATTCTAAATTTTTTACTTCCCCTTGTTTTACAGTGAACATGGCGTTCACAGAACCATAGAATCACAATCTCAAAACAATATCCTAAGGCTATAAAATCTCTTCATATTCATACTCGGGGCATAAACATCAAGATTACAGCTGCTTGAAAATACCTGTATACCCTATTGCTTGCTTGAGTGACAAAATTCCTTTCCTGTGTAGGTATTTTAAACAGTCCTTTTTAGCCACCTTTCTTCTATGTTCCCACATTTGTTTCAACTTATATAGTAGTATATTAAAAACCACAACCTATTATTGAGAGCTGTACTGTTACAGTTGACAGACAGATTAGTGTTATAAAAGTATCAACTTCAGCTAATTGTTAACTGACTTCTAAATTTGAGCTTTAATTTGAATGTAGGTAGCTATACAGGCTGTTTTTTAAAATAGCAATGCATATTCAGCTTCATTTGTTGAACTCAACAAAAAAATGTATGTTGTAGGACTTCTGCCAATGTTGGCCACAGATTAACTTTCAAATCATGCACAAAAGCAAATTCCACACACATAAAAACCTTAATTAAAAACATTTAGGGTCCAATTCCAATGTCAAAAGCCAAGCCAAGCAGTATACTAAAATCACTCAGGTAGATTCCTTAAGTAATTTTTTGTGTCTTATTTATGGAGCACAATTATTAAAAACCATGAAGCTTTCAATTAAATTGCAGTTCATTTAGGTTCTGAGGAACTGAACTTTCAAGATCTGAAATCAATTAAAGTTCAGTTTAAGTGGACCGCTTTCTGTCAACTGTTTATATGCAAATGCTTTTTTTTTCTTAAGGAAGTCCAAAGGTCTAATTCACTGACAAATCAAAGCAGAAATTTCACTTCCACCGTTGCATTAAATTCCACATTTGTCAATGCAACATCTGTAACACTGACACCCTGAAGCCATGTCTTCTGGCTCAGCTTAAAGCACCACACCCAGGTGTGGTTACCATCAAACAAGACTGCTCACTGAAAATTAAATAGTATCCAGGTATCAAAGCTGCATGAAAGAAATGGTGGAGTCGCAGCAGCACAAACCCCAGTGCTGCCTGATTTGATGTTGTTTCTTTGTGAAGAAAAAGTGACACGTGGGCCTAGGAGATCACACTCCTAGGAGATGGGTTTAGGATTACTTCCACAAGGAAGACTATGTCTCATTCAAAACTATGACAGAATTTTATCAAGTGTGCTCCCACGGTACATCTCACAAAGAATTTTTATGACACATGCAGTTTGAAATAATGGTAACACACTGGAACAGACTCTACTGCTGCACTCACACTGAGTACTTTATCATACGTGCTCTACAAATAGTTCCAAGAATCTGGCTCCATGTGCTGCCAGAAGCCCATACTGCATGATAGTTCTACATAAATGTATATAATTGCCTTATGCTGTGCTGTGAGTCACTTCCACATTAAGTATTCTTTGGGAGCCTGCAGTGACAATAACATGGCTGTTCTGATGCATAAAAGAAAATTTTGCAACTTGAAAGCACTTTCAGAGTCTAATTTCTTGATGGCGCAAAAGAATTAGGCTGTCATGGTGTTTAATGAAAACCTAATCTGCAAGCAAGGGGATATCTCATAAGAAACCAGTAAGATCAGAGCTTTGCAACACCAACAGTCTATCACTACCACCTTTTCTTCAGCTTAGATTTTCTTCTGATGGCCTGATCTGCCACACAGTATATGTTTGTAATTTTGTAATTTAAAGAAAAAACCCCCCAAGCTCTTAGATGTATATTGCTGTTGAATCACAGCAATTAAAGCGTGATGTTATCATATTACAGAGCTTGGTCAACTCCATAATGTACTCCATAAACAGTTAGCTTTCTGTGGGTCTAAAGTAAAAATGAAAACAAGCAAAAAAACCCAGACAACACATTTTTTCCACGGCTATGAAATGCTTTTGAAATGTTTGATCTCAGAGGAAATTCTGTCTGAAAAGCAACCATCTATTCATTAACACAAACTGTTACAGTGTAAATACTGAGCAATTAATAAATGTATAATGATGGCAAATCACTCAGCATATTATGTTTTCTGCACAAAATTCTAACCCCTCACATCTTTTTGGGGTCACATCCCTGGCTGTATTAGAAAAAATATGCCCTTGAAAAGCAAAGTGAAAACCTTGCTGCAAACAAAGCAAAATAACACTTCATTCTATGTGATCAGTGCTCATCACAGACTTTTCAGTAAATGCCTGTATTTCAACCTTCTAATTTCCATGAGTTGCTACAGCAGGTTCACCAAAACATCATTTGCTAATCTTCTAAATCTATCCTGTATGCTCAGCTTCATGTGACAAAAACAAAGCTCAAATGCTCAGCCCAGAGAACAACAAAATACCCCTCAAGTAATAAATTTAGATCAGAACAAGTTATCACAGATTTTGCAGGCATCTTTAGAGTTGTTCCATCATGAAAAAATGTATGCATTTTAGGAACTGTTATTGATTGATATTCTTTTATTTTCAGGAATTCCAACTTAAGGAGAGTTTCAGAAAGCTATTCCATTGCAAACAAAAGGAATATACTGAAACCATTACTAACCTGGAAGTCTCAAAAGAAATGTTATCTTTTAGCCTTGTTTTTTAGCTTTGTTTTGTGTTTTTAGTCACAATCTATAAATAAACTTGATGAAAAAAAATTACTATTTCCACTAAAAATGAGTAGAATGCAGGAAAGGTTTTCATTGTCCTCCTCAATCTCTCTTTTATACACAAATTCTAAAGCTGTGAATTACAATATAAAGACAATATATTCACAGATCTAGTAGCCCAAGCAGTGACAACTGTGAGCCCTTTCATTGCAAGAAACTTACAGTCACATCCTGAAACTGGAGGCGCATAGCAGAGCCTGATGGCTGTGGTCGGCTGGTGATCTCTAGTATGGTCCTTAATAGAATATCTAGCAGACTGTTTACAATCACATCAATTTCTTCCAGGACTGATTTTTCCTTAAATAATAAATAAAACATTTAAGATTTTAAAATAGAAATGACCACAAGCATAATTCTTTTGATGTAGTTTTAGAAGCAAATTAGCAAATGTAACATTACAAATGCTACATTCAAGAAACAAGGACTATTCTCTAATTCAGATACTGTTTAATTCTATTCATTTTTTCCTAACAGTTTTCCATTAATTACATCACAGAGGACAATTACAGGGATGACTTTGAATATGTAAGTGTTCATTAAATTAGCATAGCTCTATTTAGAAGAAAGCAGAAAATAATGCACAAAAACTTTTCGGGCATGATTTTTGTAGGTAACACTCACATCCTCTGGGGAAATTGCCAAGAAAGGCTTAAAATCCAAAAAGCAGAATCCCGTTTTTACACTTTGAAACTATCACCAGAAATAAGCAGATGGTGCTCAACCTTCAGGACCTGCTACATCACTAAGGACCAGCTACGTTGCTTCCCAGCAGCTGAGTAGCACAAACAGATTAGTCAGTTCTGTGCAACTGCAACTACTTGTACACAACATCAATACAAAGGAATCAAAGTGTTCACCGCCTAAACAGACCATGAATACCTCAGTTACCAGCATGAAAACACTTGATAAACGCAAGCTGTAGTTACTTCTCCTTTCTAATTCACATGCAAATATGTTTTCCCTGCTTCAAGACATTTTAAGTCTCCACCGCAGCAGAAACCACTATCTTAATCTGAGCAATTTTTTCCATTGTTTAACATGACAGTTCTTCACAGAAAGAAACATTTCATAATCAAACACACACAATCAAGCTAAAACTCCACTGACAAACAAATAGATCAATGTTGCTGACATTGAGGTGTAGGAGTGATTTGGGTTTTTTCTTTTGTTTTAATTTTGCTTCCTAGACACCCTAGGATTTGTACCAAAATTCAACATTCTTTTTTGGACTTCGGTTGAACCTAGTGTCAGGCCATGCTCTCTGTCACTTCATCTTGCATCAAAGAACTAACTGTTTACTTGGCAACTTATGAAAACAGACAGCACACAGTATATTTAGGAATGGCATCGACCATGAGGACCCTTCTCTTTACTACTATAAACTGCTCTTAGAATGAGCAACAGCCCTAACTTTCAAAGCTGCCTTACTGCAAATTCACTTGTTCCCTCAATCTCTAAATTACCTTGATTATAAAGGAAGGACTAAAATTCTGTACCAAAGAACATGTCAAAGTCACCAAGTTGTTAATAGTCTCAATTACTCAAAGAATACTAAAAATTGTAGCTGCATATCTTGAACATTTGGGAGAGTTTTATGCAGATATCCACTTGTAATTGTGTACATCTCTGGCTTAGTGACTCCAAATGGAAGATCTCCTGAAATTCAGACTAGATACGCAAGTCCTTCTCCCAGTTCAAAACCACAGCTCTGCTTTAGTATCTATCACTTTATCTCGTCCAGGAGCAGCTGGAATACATATGTTGTTACAGTGCCAAAGGTGCAAACCACATCCATATCAAATCACTGATAGAGCAATTTTAATTGCTGAAAGTGGTATGAAATGAAGAAGCACATAACTGGTCCTCACTAATGCATTACAAGGTAATGTAAGCTGGCCTTGACACGCATATATTGCACTGACTACAGGCAATGTTTGGTTTTAACTGTCTTATATCCTGCTGTCTGTCAGAATCTACCATCACCTTCCCATTTGTAATACATCTGTCTAAGCAACCTCTCATATGCACTTTCCACACATAAATTCACACACATCAGAAATTGGCCACAAAGTTTATCAGCTAACAACCAAGTGCAATCCTCATATCAATCTCTTTACCTATATCACCCCTGTATCCCCTAAGAACATTCAGCCCACAGTAGATAATGCCCCTATAAGAAAGTAGACATTTCTTTGTCACTCAAGAAGTATAAAAGCTTGTCAGAACACTGTATGATACAACTAAAATACTCATGCATGGAAAAAAAAGGGTCATGTAAAAATCAAAATGGCATGTTTATGCAGATTCATTACACAGAGAACTCTAAAATGCTCTTGGGCAAGGTCCAGTTTGTGTTATCAAATGTCACAGAGCCACATAAAGAAGTTCAAGTGGATGTGACATGGTGTTTACTCACTGAGCTGTTCTTCTTGATGAGGCAAAATATGTTGCTAAGGATACGGGCACACATTATAAGGTCCTTCTGCTCTTGTAAATGCATGTGGAGATGATGCAAAACTACTGGAAGAAGAATACATCGAGAATCTGGAAAAAATGAAAAATTTCATGAATATTTTACTATTTCTGATAAGCAGAAGCTTTTGCTTGCCTTAACCACCATTTTTGATAAGCAGAAGCTTTTACTTCATAATCACAAGCAAATATTTGAAGAGTAAACAATATGCTGAAAGTCACTATGCTGATTCACGGATGGAAAAAAACGCCACTGTGTGGAATACACTACATATTAAAGAAATTGAAAGTATTTATTGAACTGTCATCCAAAACAAATAAAAACAAGTAGAACAGTAATACTTGTATTCAAAACAATCAGAAATTATGCTCTAGTGTTCCTGCCATGTGACAGGATCCATTTATATGCCAAGGTTACGACAGACTTCATCTGGAACCTATGTTATTCTACAAAGGAATTCTGCTCCACAGATTTCTTTCAGATTTTCAGATTTCTTTCAGAATTTTCACTTTTCCAGATTCCTCACTCCTACTGAGTATGAGCAACTTAGACTATTGATTTCTACATAAAATAATTTGCCTTTTCACTATTTTGTTTCCTCAACAAGCTCTTTAGTGGTATTTTTAGTCCAGAATTTGCTGAAAATTATGCAAGAACATCATTAGTATGTTACTTATTTCTGCTTCTTTTTATTACAATGAAAGACAATATTAAATGGGAAGAATCCTAATACACTTGTGATAACACTTGTGTAAACACCTATTCACAACTTGATAAATGGGAAGTATATTACCTATTTTCATTTTATTGATGTTTTAAAATCTTTTCCATAATTAAGAAATTATATTCTCATAGAAATGTACTTGAATAATTTCCTCTATTAAAATTTTAATGATTATAAGCTATATTATAGAAATATATTAATCTTCTCACTTCCTCAGTTCATTAATGCAATTATATGCCAACAATTGATTTCTCTAGCTGGAAAATTACTCTCAAATAATTTTGCAAACCAGATATTGTTTGTGGATTACACTTTCTATAAACACTTTTTCGCCCCCGTCAATTATTTCCTCTATTTTGTCCATAAGAGAGAAGAAGATATATTTAGTCAGAGATTTTATTTGTTTAACATTTCTTTCACTCACTGAAACACAGCACTAATCTTGTTATGCTTTACTATTCCTTTGTTTTCATTGTCTAGTCATCTTTATAACAAAAGGCAAATCATATGGACAAGCCAATTTGTACACACTATTTAAGTATATTCTTATTTTTGAAATAAAAGCTTGCCTGCTCTTTTTAAATAGGCATTTCCTGCTTATTATTTATTCAGGTGTACCCCTGTATCTTCCTACTAAGGAAAATAATAAACAAAGACTGTACAGCAGTAGGCAAATGACCATCAATCAATCGAAAACCAGTGGTACAGAAACTCCACACTGGGAAATAAACAGCCTCTCTCCAGTGACTGCTTATTTCTGCAAGTGCCTCAGCAGGTTTTCATCAGGACTGGCCTGTGAGTTCCTATCTGCCTGCAGCATCACAAATGGGGGGAAGTTTCTCAATGAAACAATGGCAGCATCTTCTTTTTCTCTACCTCAGAACCAGAAGCTTAACCAAGTGTTATCTCAGGTATTCTGAGATGTGTGAACAGTTGCCACTGACCCATCCACTGCAAGATTACTGAGGTCAAAAGGGAAACAGGCAGGGAAATGGCCAATATACAGACCTGTGTTTAGAAAAGTGCTACCTTTTGATCCCCACTGCTAAATCTGCTTATTGATTCATTTTCATTCCGGCTGGATGAAAAAGCAGAGCTAATGTATCCAACTGAAGCAATAAAGCAGGACTTTTCTATTTGTATAAAAAAGACTTAGCCCCTAGATTACAGGGGATGGATGCTTTACCCAGCTTTATCCTAGGCCTTATATGTATTAAATTCTTGACTGTCTGGCAATCCATCATCAAGAGACAAGATGAAGGGTTCACTGTGTAAAGCAGCCTGTGAGTCTGTGGTTGGGGCACTTTCCGGGCAAGCAGGAGATAGAAAGTTCAATCCAAACACTACTCAACTCCACAACCATCACAGAGCAGTAATAGTAGCTCTTTCACACATTTTGTGTATTAGCATCCTTGTTTGGGCCACAGGTCCTCTCTTGCAGCTACAACTCAAAGCCTCCAGTCCAGAAGATGAGAAGAAACCAGGAGCAGCCCTGTGCCAAGGTATGCCTTCTTAGTTAACTTTAGACAGATTCCTGATGAGCCCACACAGCATTTGGCACACAACGTAAGGTGCCATCTACTCTGTGCACTGCTTACATGTAAGTGCAGCATCATGAATTCCATTTTGAAGACCAAAAACCTACATGTAGCAACGCTTGACTTGTAAATAGCCAGCTGTTAACACATGACATGGCCTGAGGCATCTCAGGCAAAACTGAGCATCCTCATTCAACTGTTTCAAGTATCCCATTTCTGCAAAAGCTTCATAAAATGATCAGAAACTCTGTTTTACCAGTCCAAATGGACTAGCAAAAAGCATCTTAGAATGATTTGCAACTGTACATGGGAAGCAACAATGCCAGCTATTGAATCAACCACCACATATAACACAGCTTTAGATATATTCCTTATAAGCCCAGAATCTAAATACCCGTTATCTTGATGTGTTTAGGTGGAGAGATGTAGTGGTATTACAGAAGAGGACAGCTGGCTCATTCACCTCTGATGCAAACCAAGGACTAGGTGAGAAAGTCTGGAGAATATTTGTCTCAGGTTACTCTTTTTCTTACTAATTGTCAGCTGCAATGTCAGCCACTAGATATAGAAAGATTAATGAGCGCAAGGAATGGTGTAATAATCAGAACTCTGAGCCATCAGTCACTGTCCCAATTTTTCTTCTATGCAGGAAGTCAAATTAGCTGACTGTTTAAAATGCTAATATTTGCCCTTTACAAATATTACACAGAAAGACAAAAGAAAAATCATGACACAGAGCTTTTCAAGTATGTGCTTGGCATAATTAGAAAGAAGGCAATCTTAGACTCTGGGCAATTCTTGTGACTTTCCTATGCAACATTAACATTTAATACACAGCACATCTTTCCTCCTTGATTTCCATACAGTGGTAAAGCATCTGCAGAGACATACTTTCTTTAGTCTAGTATATTTTAAAGATTACTTTCAGAAAGATGATATTCATTTCAATTACTGTATTTGAACAGATGGTCAAAGCTTCAGCCGTCTTGGGAAAATTGAACCTTTTAAACAAATAAACAGCATTCTCCTTGAACAGTAAGAAACAAGGAAGTTGCTCTTGGCTTTGGTAGTTTTATTTGACCTATTTAACTTATGCCCCCCCGTTTGGATGAAATACTGAACTTAAGGATGGCAGGAGAAGAAAGTGCTTAAGCCAAAAAAGCAGCCATCACTGCAATTCCAAAACCAAACATATATGCATGGTCTCTGGCTGCATGGACATGCCACTGTTCTCAGAATCCAACTCAAAACTTATAGAAAGGAATTGTTTTCAGTTGAGAGAAAAAAATTGCCTGTAGGGCAGAAGGAAAACACAGGCATGGCTCAGAAAGTCCTGTGACCTAAAAATAAGCCAATGATCAAAAGCATAATTTGCACAGACTGGATTTTTGCATGCAATATGCATTTGTCTATACATCCACAGGTGTGTATAGAAGCACATACACACAATGTCAAAGAATAGTATATTGCTGTGGAAGGCAAATTAAGTAATAATAATCAATCTGAAAAAGATCATGGAGTTCTTGAAAACAGTACCCTGTATCATGCAAACCCTTTATGTTCTGAAAATATTTACTCTTTGTTCAAACCTGTGTTAATATGCAAAATTTAACGTATTATAAGTAAACTGAATTCAGGATTTGTACCAACACTTTCAATTATGATAGGCTTTTTGCATTTTTATTGCAATCAATTAGCTTGCAGAGTTATCTTACAAGTCTCATTAATGAGAAGATTTGAGTCTTTCGGAAAACAGTGGGATAAGAGGGAAATCATAATACCTAGCTTCTAGAATTAAGCCGCCTTATCAGTTAAGGGTATCATTTCCTGAACTTGCTCATTACTTTTTTCATTCCCATAGGAAGTCTGACATGTAAAACATATTTTACACAGGACAGTTCAAAGATAATTATTCTTACTGATTGTGTCAGGTATTTGTCTCTGAATGACTACTGAAACATACAGTTTCCTAAATGGACATTCTCCTGATGTGTTTCTCTGTTATTGGCCCGAACTCTTCCCAGCAAAACAGATTTAACTCTTCCTCAAAGGAAGCTGTATTAATATTTAACGCAAAAAAGAAAGCAAACAAGCACGCTAGACTACTGATGTATGGGAAATAACAAAGTTAGACATTTTTCTGGTTACAGGCATATGTATATCATCAGTTTGGACATTTTACAAGTACCAAGAGGGATGAGTCCAAAGACCAAAATACCCAGGAGGCTGGAAGAAAGGCAAGAGGAAAAAAAATACTGATGAACTTTATTGGCGAGAAAATTGTCATCTGTTTCTTTTTAGACAGCCAGTGAAGTAAATGTGCAACAAAGATGCAGAGGTAAATATAGAAAAACAAAAGTAAAGTAAGACCTTAATACCCACTAACTTCTCACAGGAGTTAGACGTAACTGCTATTGACACATTTCAACAAACCTGTAGCTGTTACTTTTAGGATGAGCTGAAGTTTAAAACTGTTGAAATAAAAATAGGTTCAAAGAAAACTACGCAAAAACCAAACTATAGCAGATCCATTTCAAACATCTTATCTATACACCAGTAAATACAATATATGACTTGCATTCTCTAGAGAGGCAGGCAGAGATCAGACGCAACAAATAGATCTGAAATTATACCGAACATCTGTGCATGGCTACCTTAAATCAATCCCTGCAGGCCTGTTGTTTCTGTTTTCAACAGATTCAAATATATCTTTGAATTTTAGTGAAAGAGTAGGTTTAGTGTCAGCTGATTTCTGCAGCTGTGGGAGCTAATGTATTAGCTGTTCAGGCCCTTACAGCACAAAATGTGTAAAACTCCCATGTTAAACTACTCTCACTTGTTTTGAAGTTAGCTCCAGATAATAGAAAACGCTATCTAAGTAGCCTCCTCACTGTCAGATGTTTGAACAGTTATTTCCTGTGTTCCTTTTACTTTCAGTGTTTTAGCTAGCACTGTGGTTTGCAGCATTCATTATCTTCCTCTGGGAGACAGAAATCAATTCTTTTCACAGCAGCAAGCCTCAACTTCCCATTAAGATGTACAGTTTACTCTACACATTAACATAATATAGTACAGCATTTATTTTTACCAAAGAGGATTTTAATAGGACTTCCTTCTAGGTATGGACTGAGGGAAAGTCTACTTATATTTTTGTATTTTAACAAGATGAAACATTGATGGCAAAGAGACAAGATGCTGATCTTCAACTCAATGATCACCAAAATTATACTGTGCAAGTGTTTGTCTGAGCTTCCTATCATGGACATTAGGAGCTTATATTAGTGCCTGATGTTTTTCACACCTGTTTTCCCCATGGTCTAAGAAATTTGTATTTTATATGTGTGCAACCTGCACTCCTTGTCAACTTTAACGTTTCATTGCTTTTAAAGCCAAACCAACTTCTTAATAACGAAAATGGATTTCAATAAAAGACTGATTTTTTTACAAAAGAAAGCAAACATAAAAAAAGTTGTCATTCAATTGAAAGTAGATTTACAGTTCCAAGAAAATCCCCAAGAATCCCTTACATGGCATTAAGTAACTCTAATTAGGTTCACATATTTGGATAGCCTGGTTAGGCTGAGATAATGGGAGCAAAATGGCAATGATGCCACCTGGTCCCTGAGTAGACTGGAAAACTAAAAACATAAGTGAGAGCATCCTTAATATTGCTCAATGAATACATCATCATCTAGCCAGAGTCTGACCAACTGGCTGTAGGGAGAGCTAAGTGATCCTCCTGGAAGGGACACTGGGGGGGCTCCCAAGGGAAAGGGTAAGCTGTTTTCACAGCCAGAATGAAGCCAGTCAGCCAGGATGCAGTACTTCTCGCCCATTTCTTTCAGCTCCTGTTTTTAAAGTGGAATCACTGAAAGCTTTTTAAAAAAATATACTTAAAAGAACTCTTCATTCTTTTTGTAGTATCCCAAAGTACTTATCCTGGTGGTTTTTGCAGAGCTTTTATCATTGCAATGTGTTTACCTTGAATGCCTTAGATGCTAAAAGTTACTGTTCCTACTAAACTCCATCAGCCAATACCCAAGTAACTCTCTGGGCTGTTGGTGAGTAAATAAGGACTTATTAGAATTCTTTAAATATCTTTCTTCTATTTTAATTATTTTATTTCAAAATTATTTCATCTCAATTTTAATATTTTGTTACTTTTCTAAGTTTCACTTAGACTAGAAACCAAGAGTGCTGGGCTCACAACCATTCAGCAGTTTTTTCTTCTGCACAGCAAATAACTATGCTGTTATGTACTTTATACACCAGGCATCACTCACATTTGCATAGCATTTTTATGCTACATTAAGAAATAGAGGATCCAAAGTGCTGAACTAGCAAGAGTAACACAAACGAGTTAACGGATAAGTGAAAGCCTGTTTGCTGAACTGCCCCCAAAGAAGAAGAAAAAAGGAGAAAAATAATTATAGCAAAGTTTTTTCATTGTAATAACTTTAAAAAGTATAAGGCAAATTTCCTTAACCAACATATTGCCAGTCAATCAAAGAAAAAGTCTATATTTTTAAGGGTCTTTGCCTCTGAAAAATAAACCACTAAATTAAAAATACTGTATTCTTGTAAATTAGCAGCTTATACAAAGCAGAATTGTTCCTTGGGAACACTATTCCCTTCAGCCTCTGCTGGTCCATGTACAAAGCACACAGTTTGATCTCTTTATCTGCAGGCAGCCCAGACTAACCTCACCTGGGTTAGTGTACAGGTGACTCTCTACAGTTTTCCCAATACTCTGCAGTTTAACAGCTTGGAGGGACTCATCCCCATGCATGACTGTTGGCAAGCTGCCCAAAGCATCGTGAACCAAATTTGCCACTTCTCTCACATCAAAGAGCTTCAAAAGTTCCGAGTACACCGATGGGAATGAGCTGAGAAACACAGCCTGGAGGAACAGGGCAAAAATGGACAGTCAGAACCGTTTTGACATTTATAGAATTTAAATAGCTATAGAAATTCAAGTAACCCCAGAGAAATGCCTGGTTTCAAGGGTAGATAGTAGCTTTGAAATGGTCTTATTTTCAGAATGAATAGCCTCACATAATCATTAACAGACTTACACTTGTGATTATTTCCTTTAAGTAATAGCTAATGATTGTTAATTTCTCCCAGGACAAAGTGAAAGTTCAACTCAGAACAAAAATATTTATTTTTTAAATACACTTACGTCTCTGCAAGAGAAAATTTTTAAAAGGATGGCAGAATCTAGCTGATATGATACAAAAAATATTTCTGTGGCTTTGTTATCATTTGTTTTGTTTTAAGGTAAGTAATGTAGCAGCCCCTATACTCCCGTTTCTCAAATACTGAACATTTTTATTTTGGAGTGAGGCAGCACTGGAAGTTTTGATTCCCTTCAACAATCTTTAAAATGGGTTAGAAAATCATTGATTAATATGGAAACAAAATAGTATTAAAGTAAGGAGAACAATGCCAGGGAAAAGAAGCTAAAACTGACATACCCTTCTTCTTCTGTAAATCCTGCTGATTGTGAAAAGCTACTTACACACTCACATGGGTGGCAGAACAGGTAAACGTGAGTTAAAACCACTGAAAAACAATTCTAAATGTGGTCGTTTGTATCATTTAGTTGTCTTCTGACTCCAGCTGCTTACACGATGTAAGATGGAAGAACTACCTCTCTACTTTTCTCTCTGATTTCCCATTTTCTTGGCAGAACAGTTTTCTACAGTGATTTAGAAAACAGTGATTCTTAACAGGACCTTAACCACCTCTGGATACAGAAACATGGCAAGAGGATGGTGTATTTATGAGCACTTAATGTAGAGAGCTGTCTCCTGTGTGTTTTTGCCTCTACATTCTAGCACTATCTCATTTTTAGCCTCGAATGAAATAAAGTTATCATCTGAGTATTAAACCATATGGTTCATCAATACTTAAAAATTTTCTGTAAAGCATGAAAAATCTGATAGTAGTCTTTTGTATGGCTCAAATTCTTCAGTGTCAGTGTGGTTAAACTAGGCAGTAAAAAGCCCAAAACAGAGAAATTGCTTTATTTGTATCCATCAATATAATTATTATAATTCAAAATAAAAAAATCAGCTTTCGGATTATCTATTCCAAACATATTTAGAAGGTGCTGGTATGAAAATTTAACACTGTAGGATGAAAAGTACCACTGTGCTCTAGCAAAAATACATTTTCTTTCTGAGCAGGCATACATTTTTCATGCTGGATGTGGAAAATTCCAACAAGCAAGAAAACTTACTTGTAGCTGGGATAAAGCACTAGTTCCTTTGCTCTCTTGAGAAAGGAAGAAGCGTACTGACATTAGGAGCTCTTGAATACAGCAGCGAAATTCCTCCTCATTTTGTCCACCAGTAGCAATAGAGAATAATCTTCGAGATTGAACTATGTACTTAAAGATATATTCCTGCGCCTATAAATGCCAAAAAGCAAAGATAATTCACAAAAATGAACACGCTCATCTCCAAACAGAAAACATCCAATGATTATATCATTCAAATAAAGAAAAAGGTCTGAAACAGCACCCCCTTAGTTAATTTTGGTAAATCTTTCTATTGAAACATTAGCAACATTTTAATAAAAAAACAAAACAAAACAAACAAGTAAAACCTCAACATCACTCTCTCCTCCCCACCCTCAAAAACACCCCTTAAATTAAGTTGCAAAACTGTTGGAATGCAAATTCAAAATACTGCCCTGTCTTACTAGCAAGATACCAAAGTCCACAGCAGCACAGATACAGAAGGGTACCACACTGATAGTTATTTCCAAATTGTAACACCTGTCCTAAATGGGATTACTGAGTTGCATAACTCAGCCTGATGGCACGTTGTGCTCTTCTGGTGGTACAAACCAGGGCAACAAGAACAACCACAACCACCATAATCAGTAGAATTCCCTGGTGTCAGGACTGAACAATCAGGTGAGCATGCATGTCTGCTATTTAGATTCATGTAATGGACGTTAATATCACCTGTATCATCTCTATTTGATTCCTTTGCCTCATTCAGTAAGGGACATAGAGCTCCAGATCCTAATGGTAGTGAGCCTCAATGGTCAACTTACTGGCAGAAGAGAATAATGAATAAAATGACTGCACTGAAAGTCTACACCTCCCTAGAATTAGAACTACTGTTCCGTCATTTATATATACTCTGCTTCATTTTTCAAGTTAAACCTGTGGGTACTGTATGAATAGATCGTTCAAATATATAGTTGTCTTCAGTAGTTTTTATTACCTTTAGTACTTCCTGTATGTGATCATGAAGCTCCACCTCAGTGACTCGATCAATATGCCACTTCAGTACTTTTATGAGATCTCTATAATAGCACATCAGAAAGTATTACAACACAAAAGTGGAAGAGGGGTTAACTTTGCACATAAAATGCAAACCAATAGCTGTCATATGAGAAACACTGGCAAAATCAAAAATATATGAATAGATTTCACAGATCATGACAGAGTCAATATTACACTGATGAATGGCCAATCATACCACCATTAAATATGCAGTAGAATTATTTTTAACAGGGATACACCATTTCCTTAACCTAATGATTGATTATCTTAGTTTAGTAATAACTGTCAGTATTAAATTAGATAGAAAAAGTACAGACTTCACCTGTATGCAAGTGCTCCTGCAAAATGACTTTCAATGTAAGTGTCCATTACTGGCCTAAAGTGGTGAAACTTGCTGTCCTGCAGCAAATTTATTATATGAACCTAAATGTGAGAGAAGAAAAATACTCAACACTTGTTTTGTTGTTTAATTGGTTTTTAGCTAGTGTGAAGCATCATCACAAAATCAAACTTACCAAGCAATCAAATACTTTTGATCCATATTTTTGAGAATTTTCATCTAAAATCCCAAATAAAGTGTCTAGTGTATCTTGAAGAAACTGACGTGAGAGAATAAGAGACAATGTTATTAAAAAGATATTTCTATATATGGAAATACATTATTTCCCTCATATTATCTAAAAGAATAAAAAGGTATATACCTTCACTATTTCTGAGCCATCAATTTCTTTTAATTTTGAGAGGCAACCTGCAATTTTGTCTGGGTGGGTTCTCCACTTCAGAAGGTCAAGCATATCTCCTGCAGAAACAAAATGCAAGATTAAAGTTGGAAGCAAAGCAGTATTTCAGATTTTAAATTTTACTATTACAGTCCACTCAGCAAAATTCAGCATCATTAAAACAAAAGAAAACACCTCCAGATTTGCCATATAATGATCTTCCCAACAACACATTTTCATTCCATTCTGTAATTGCTCCACCAATACAAACATCAGAAGAACATGGTGCTGGGTCACTAAAATCAGTTTCCTGTGGCAACTCTATCATGCAATCTTGTTCAGATACTATCCTAAATAAAGCAATTATTTTGTCCTCTCTCATTTGCCTCATTTGCCCATTGAAGGATGCCTTTCAGAGATACTTCAGAGTTACTCTCTGAAAGCTTGAAACAATCTCCTGATTACTAGTTTGAATATATTTGAAAACTCTTATTCCTATATCTTTTTAGAGAACAAACACGATGCCTCTAAGATCCTACTTTATTACCAAGAAAAACAATCTCTTCTGGCAAATGAACTGTTCTGAGCTAAAAGATACCTGAGTGTGTCCAAACTTCCTCTAGTTTTAATTCCCTGTCCTTCAGCTTTCTTAACCAAAATGATAACTACATTACAGAGAAGATTACATCATTTTCTACATCATTAGCAAGCTCCTATGTCTGCTGTAAACACCTGACATCCAGGTTCTAGAATTTGAGGGTCTTTTAGATAGACATATTTATGTCACCAAAATGATGCTTCTCCTATTTAATACTATTCAGCTCCCTGGCTATAGTAGAATCCCCAGGAGCCTCCATTAGTGTGTCCTGCCTTTTCTAGCATTAGATTCAATCTAATTTCTATTCTTTCTTTTTAATTTTTAAAACCAAAGTTAGAATGCTTTGTGTATCATATTTTGATTTTTCCCTCTCAACTGACAAGACCTTTCAACAACATATTATCAGAAAGTTTTCTCAGATTTTAGTGGTTACTCTCATCTCCACACCCTTCCAGTCATTTACAACAGAGATAAATCCCAGAGATTTCTTCAGATCTAGTAGTATTTTCCATCTGCTCGGGAAGTAAATTCTTTCCACTATAGTGCAACCTTCCACTTCCGTTTTAACTTTTATTTGCCTGTTTGAAAATTCTTATTTCTAACCTGTATGTTTTCCCATGTGGTGTATTATTGAACTGCTGCATTTCCTCTTGATAATAAAAAAAAATTTGAAAATAAAGATTAAGAAGTTTATTCTGGCATGATTTGTCTTTGATAAACTCATTTTATAGCACATCTGAATTAATTATATGTTGATTTTTCATCCATGGTTTCTTGTAAATACTTGCAGAAAATTCATCATGGAGGGATTGCCCAGTTAACATATCTGCCCTTCCACCTGTCTTAAATGTAAGTTCTACATTTAATAGTCTTTGGACATATGTTACTGCTTCACAGATGTACTAAATAACCCACCTTGCTATAAGATTGAGAATTTCTTGTTCCATACCATTCAATATCTTAAAATAATTTTGCAAACTTGGCTTGATTTTTCAGCAGTTTTTCCTTGGTGAACTCAGACACATCTGCAGTGCTCCTTTCAAGTTGTATTCAGTAGAAGCTACAATATTTTTGACTGTTGAATTAAGTAAATCCCAAAACCCTTTTATATTCAAGCTTACTACTGCCACACTTCACTGACCATCTTCTCAGAAATTCTCAGTGCCTAGTGGTTTGGAGCAGAAAATCTTAAACACCATCCAACTTTTCCATCAGTTTAAGCTGAACTACAGTCCAGCTGATCACTGCCCAGCATTGTGTTAGGAGCCAGTGCTTCTGAAGTGTCCTCAGTACTTATTAAACTAGGAAGTTAACAGTAAGTTTTCCTCTTGGTTCAGCCATCTTTTCAGCTGCTTTCTACCACAGACTATTTTCACACTCAAGTAATATTTGAACAACACCCATCTTTGTGTCATCTCTTCCCCGGTTTGTTCCAGGGAAGTTCCTCTATCCCACAAAAAATGAAGTAATAATTTTTACTTTTTTAACAATAAATAAATCTCCACCTATATTCAAACATAAGAACATGGTACTGGGTCACTAAAACCAGTCTCCTGTGGAAACTCTATCATGCAATCTTGTTCAGATACTATCTTAAAGAAAGCAATTATTTTGCCCTCTCTCATCCCATTGAAGGATGCCTTTACCACAGGTGAAATTTACCATAGGTGTTAATGGCAAACAACCAACATAAGATTCCACAAATATTTTGCTGTCTTGTTCTTGATGGACACAAATTGTATTGATGAATTTATGTGTTACATTTTTGTTTTGCTTCAAGGTGTGCTGGCATGGAAAAAAGAGATCCTTGAGTTGCACTGAGTGACAAAGAGACCCACCCAAGCATCAGAAACACATCCCAAAGATCAAGGACAAATGATTGGTCTTACTATTCTTTCTGTCAGGAATTTTTAAGAAATAAGATTTACAAATCCAGTGAACTACACTTGTCTTTTGGGTAATTAAATGTACTTCTACAGTTTAAGCCTCAGCTCAAGCTGACAAGTAGCGAGAGTAGCTGAAGCTGTCAGTTCAGAGCAGGGGAAACACTTCTTTACAGGTTTGCTGAAGGAACTTGGCAGAAAATAGTTGACACTCAATATTAGGGATTTGTTGGGGGATTTAAAAAGAAAAAGAAAGCAAATGTAAGACACTCACTTCAAAGGACTTATTTCAAGGGAAGTGCTAAGGAGGAAAGACATTCTACGATAACATTAGCGAATAGCCCAAGCATAAATGACATGAATAGAAAATCTGACACGGAAATCACAAGGGGAACAGATAGCAGTGTGTCATATAGTAAGAGACATGAGATTATAAAGTTGTCCCCAGAAATAGGCCCACTAAAAAATTACAGTTTTGGAAAAGGGAAAAAGTCACTGATGATTAATTTTGCTGAAGAATAAAAATATTTCCAATGCGTTATCTTCAAAATAATCAAGGCCTATATATTTAAAATAGACTACACCTGACCTATTATTCCTACCAAATAAAACCCATCCTTTCTCAAAGTATGTAATTTAAATCCAAAGAGCTAGGTTTAACAGAAGGTTTAGAGCCATGTGTTTAAGGAAGTGATTTGGGATGATTTTCCATCTCTCTCATATAAGTCTGAGACATGAGAAATTGGCTTGTTGTGACACTACTACACTTCAGGAGGAAAAGACTGAACTCCAGAACTGGCAGTCAGTATGTCTCTTCTAACAGGCTGCTTCTCTGGTCACCAACACTTCCTCCAAACTGGGGTTACTCACAAAGCTGTCCAGTGCTACTTTGTTTTATTGATTCACTGGTTTGTTTGTTTTTATTTTTTTAATGCAGCTACAAGGATTACACCTCTGCCATGCTCTATGGCTCATCGCTCGGCTGCTGAACAGCTGCTGACCAGGGATGCACCAATCAGTGCTGAGAAACAAATGGATGCCAAGAGCTAAAATATTCTGACTTACTGGAAGAGTCCTGACTCTTGCAGCCAGAGATCCCTCCTATATGTCAAAAACTGACTCTGTTTTGAAAACTACTCAGTAGAAAAGTACAGTGCTCTCTCTCGCTCTTTTGGGGTTTTATAGAGCAATGAAAAATAACTACCCATCTAAGAATATAATAGATAAAAGCTAGGATACTTTTTGCTAATATCAACTGATTAACTATCCAGGATCAAAAGGAAAAGTGAAAGAAAAACTAACTAGTAGAAAGATTAGATAAGGACATGCTCTTAGCCATGATGAACGCACAGACTCCCCTGGTTAGAAGGTCTCTAAAAATTGTTTGGAAATAATCCTAATAACCCCTTCAAAGTACCCAGGATAAGGAAGTTATGGATCCCAGCAACTAGGAGTCAGCCTCCGTCCCCCAGACCCCATAATTTTAATATGAATGAGAGCTGATGGCATGTGGGAACAATCAATGAGAGAATGACAGCTGAATAAAGTTTCCCAGCAAGCGAGTAAAGCTGCAGCTGCATTCAGTCACACCCTTTACAAGTCTGGGTTTGGGGTCCTCCTCCACCCCATAGCCAGACAACAGAATAATTTTCAATTCATTTTCAGACTGGACATTGTTGTTTGTAAACAACAGATGAATCTCTGAGACATTCCAAAAAATCTCCAAACTTAAAAACAAATTAAAAAATAACCAGCAATTTTCAAAAATACCAATACAAATATTTACTAAAAAATTAAATACACAGATCTTTTTAATCCTGTATTTTTTAATAAATAAGCTACATTCTCTCAGGGATAACTGAAGTAATGCTCACATGACCAAATATCCACATGCTTTGCTCTATGTCCATTTTCTGAGCATGCAATAGATTTTGGCAAATTTTTGTTTAAAAGAATTGGGATTTGGAAACTCACCAAGATGAACTTCCCAAAGAAGATCCTTGGAGAAAATATGAGCCTGTCTATTGAAAATATTTCCACCCTCTGAAGTACTGCTGAAATAATTGTTAACTCTTTCAGAGCTGAAAAGGGGATCAATAATATTCAGATATTCTACACCCTCTTACTTAGAATATGGTTAAAAAAAAAAAAAGGAGGAAATTTTATGCTCTGTGTCACACATCTATTTACATTAAGTACAAAATAACTCCTGTACTGTAAACAAAAATTAATATTAGTATCCCAGACAATAGGGCAACTATTTATCAGTGAGACACTTAAGTTCCAGGCAGCACTTTTATGCATGTGTAAGTACCAGTAGAGTCATGGAGTCATGTAATTTCCTAAATCAAGGCCTTTAACTGAAGCAAATTTAGCCTCCAATTCCCTATTAGCTACCTTTGGGTAAATCTTTCATTGGGTAACTTTCATTACAATGGTAATTGCTATGACAGTACAAAATGGGTGTGCACAAGGAAAGATGCCACTTACTGTTTGCACACAGTTCTATTTTGCACACTCGCTATTAAAGGGTGAAAATTAAAGCATTATTTCAATTTAAAAAGCTGCTCTAGTTTTTGTTAAACATCTATAATCAATTTGTAAGCAGTTAGCAATTTTATCATCATACACAGAAGATGGGTAAAGTCACAGATATTCACACACAAGAGAGATCAAAGTAATAATATAAAATTGTGATTCTATCAAAGAATGGTCAGAAACATATTACCAAGCAAATACACAATATTTAGAAATTCTTAGAAAACTGTTCCACAGTTTTTTGTTTTAGTTACAGGTAGTTCAGTTATGGGAGGTAAATAAAAGCCTCAAGAATTTTATACGCAACACTGGTTAAGAACTTTACACAGAGCACTGGTAGAGAATGTAAACACATGTATTTAAATCTGCTGCTCCTTATAGCCAGTGCATAAAACTGTTTTAAGTAGTAGGAAATGTGTGTATGTTTGAAGAGAAATAAAAAAGCAATATATGCCTAATTAGAAAGAAACTGCTACAGCCTAAAGCTGACAATAAGCATTTCATAAAAACTCTACAACAAACAGATCAAGAGGTTTTATAAAGCAGCTGGGTTTTGATAGTTGATTCCAGAAGTGCTGCATTTGATTCCAACATCATGGTCATCTAAAAAGCATTCTTGAACTACTTAAAAACAATGGTTTAATCCTGATGCATTTGTTTCCATCTGGATATAAAAAAAAATATGAAGAAAACCAGTTCATAAAATTGATAGAAACATTAGCTATTTTTGAGTACATCCATGCTTGCTTGGCATGGAAAAGACTAGCTATCACACTCATTTCAACTCATCATGTTTTAAACAATTAACAGATCCTACCATTTTGTGTGAGTTTAGTGGAGCAGAGAAAGGATGTAATCCAGAAGGATTCTTTAGTGGTTTTTACAGCTTGGCTGTTGCTTCCTAGGGATAATCCCTTTGAAAACGGGAGTTTGAGGTAGCGACCAGAATCCTGAAGGTTTGCATTTTCTTCACACTGTGAAAACAAACCAGTTAAAATAACTGTAAAATAACAATTGACCAAATCTATAAATTATATGAATCATTGTTTCTCTGTCAGAAACTGAAGAATTTCCACTATGCCTGCTGCAACTTTGGTTTTAGGACACAGCATCATATATTGACATTGAAATCTAACAAATTTGCACAGGTTACATTAAATTAATAGCTTCAAATTTTCATGTTGAAATCTGAACTTTATCTGGGAGCATATAAAATCCTCGGAAGAAAGTGACAACTCTTCTATGTGGAAAGAATTCCACCAAGTTAAAGTAACTTACCTTTGTGAAATTCATTATAACACAATGTGATGTAATAGTAAGACTTAGGAAAACCAGTGCACTGAAATACATACCTAGATTCAACTGCAGTTTATATCAGGAAGGTGACTATTAAACAATCAGAAATGGATATTTTAATGACAACAAGATTATCACTCATTTGATAATCAATACAGACTTTCTCAACTTAATGTCTCTGGGCATTTAAAGTGTGTTCCAGAGGAACCATTACAGCTAATGACTGCTAATTCAAATTACCTTGTGTACAATTAGTTCATGGGTGCCATCTGGCAGAGTCCTCCCATTTTCCTGCATCAGGGGCACGAAAGAAAAGCCAAACAACTTCTTCTCACCCTTTTCTTTTGCTGAAATGCATATATAAATAGCAGCACTTAAAGATAATAGTATACATTTTAAAGAAAATAAACATATGTAATGCAACATAAGAAACTATACTGGAGCTGCAGCTAGATAGATGAGGATTATCTTGAATTGCTGTTCCAATTTGCATGCTGTCTCCTGTAATGTTCTTTTTTATCTCACTTTAAATCAGAAAGGGAGTATTCTGAAATAATTTAATATATATTAACAACAGGTATTGTAAGCCACCAAATATGCAATCTTAGCAACTTTTAAAATTTTATCCTCCTCTGTGAAACCTCTCATACCTTGGAATACAGAATGTGGAACCAGTCAGTAATTTTTACCTCAAAATCATCTCTAAAATTTTTCACAATGTTTTAAAAATTTTAGAATTTTGTAAGTAAAAAAAGTATTACAGAGAAAGTTCATGCCAGCTGTTTTTTTCAAAGTGTTATGAAAAACTTGTGTGCTGACTACAGTTGTAACAGAAAGGAGGAGCAGAAGTCATGAGCCCCACTTACTGGAACAGTGCCGGAATTCACAGCGGATGTGAGCTCCTCTGAACTTATCCACAGGAATAGGAAGTTTCAGCAGCTCAGCCCATCTGGGACCGTTGTTATGATAAAGCACGAAAGAATGGTACTCGCTAGCTGGTGGCTCTCCAGAGCCAAATGAGATAAAATCCTAATGCAGAAAAAATATGATCAAGGGTAGATTAGTTCACTTGTAAAATGTCATCAAGGACTGTTCTTTCAAGGAAGATTATTTAATGTTTACATTCATATTATAAATAAAAAATGTGGTACAATGTTAAGTATCTCATAACCCTCAAAAACAGTAGCAATTATTTTAAATACTTGCAATTAGAAAATTAGAAATGGCAAGAATCATTCACATAATTTAGAATTGAAGTGTTTAACAGGGTGTACTGGTTGAAAAAGAAGGCTTAAACAACACACCTGTTTGGGATTCCCATGACACAACACCGTCTAATGTTATGCCCCAGAAACAACAAACAACTGAGAACAGAACAGCCCAGGCTCAAGATCTTCAGTGATCTGAAATAGGCCTGCAACCCTGGCCCTATCAGTGATATGTCCCAGCATTAGAAAATAAATGTGATTCTGTGATCAGGGAGAAGCAAAATGTTGACTGCCTTTACAACACCCATGAGGGACTCTCCACAGTAAGGTAGACAAACGGATTTGTCTAAGTCCTGACTCAGGGGATATCTATTAATTCTCTGTGGGAAAGGTAAGGTGTAGCTTCTGCAATTGTAATTCAATATATTTTTGTGTTGAATATATACACACACACTTATGTGTATATATTAAAATGTATCTATATTGCATGCCATGGATCTAGATGCACAATTTTTCAGATACACAAACATGCAATTTGAACCAGGCTATTTGTGTAGCCTTTCTTCATCGTGTTACCCCACAGCCCATGAAACCATGCAGAACATACGAAAGTACTACTTTAAAATTAAATCAAAACAAAACAAAAACCATATAAAAATATGTGAGGAAAAATTTGAACATGAACAGAAATCTTTTTGGTACAGAAAAATTTTGAGGAACAGTCGTCTATTAATAATTAAAATTTAAATCACTGCCTGTTTGTAAGCCGTCACCAGCAGCACACAATAAAATTTGAAGATGAGAAGGAACACTATTTTATTCTTTTTACTGGTACATGGTGGTGATTTTTGCAGTGAGGATCCCTGATTTATTAAAATCAGACACAGAATTCAAAATTATCGACACAAGTTGTTCTTTGTAACACAGAAAATTGCACATTTCTAAGAACAAGTCTTAGGAAATACAAAATTCTCCCAAACTTGATCTTGCTTAAACATTTTCCAGCATCTTAATGGAATCATTAGTTATTTGGTTGGCAATTTTACATGTTTATCCCAATCACGTAATTCATCACAGAAACAAAAAAAATGTATAAAAAGGTTTTATATAGACATTTTATAAAGGTTTTAAGAAAGATGGAAACACTTTGAATATCTAAAGACAGCAAAAGATAAACACGTCCTTTCCAAAGCACTTTTGTACTCTTCAATCAATGACGCAAAAGAAGACTTACATATGAAAAAGTGGATAAAAATTAACTACAGCAAGGAAAAACATAAAACAAAGATACCTTTAAAATTTGACCACTGCTGTCCACCACATGCATTGTCACTTCCACATTTCTGGCCACACTTTTCCCTCCTTTCTCAAATTCTCCTCTTTCTACAGTGATATATAAATCATTCCTCATTTCACCTTTCAAAAAAACAAACAAAACAATGTGTCTAAAAGTCAGTCCATCTTGTTTACTTTTGCTTTTAATACTTAAGTAGATTTTCATTTTATCTTACAAAGTATAGTGTCACACCCACAATTTATCGCTATTTTTGGATTTTAAACAATAATTGTTTTCATAAACCAAGAAAACCATAAAATCTTCATCTCTCTCAAAACCCAAAGATTATCTGCCATACTAAACCAATTCTAGGGTCTTTTACTCATCTGTTAGATCTGTTTGGTCTTTACATTGGCCCCTCTAGCTATGCTGAAGCTAGTGTCTAGCTCCACCTCATTTAATTCTTCTTCTAATCTAAGGCAATATTAATGTACTTTCTTTCACCTGTAATCATTACCGTTCTCTGTTTATCTGGTAACAACTTTTCTACTTCATCTCAACAGGAAGTGTATTATTTTGCAAAAGGAAAAATCAAGAGTTGATGTTCTTTCCATTAGAAGGGCAGTCTTCCCAGACTGTAAGTGTTCAAATTTGTAATCTAAAATATCTCAATGTACTTTACACTAATAGGGTGTTCAAAAGCTTATGAGAAAAAAGTTGGCTTAGTTAGCTTATTTTTCACTCATTGTAAAGACATCTGAGAAATCAGACTCTTCATCAGGACATTCAAACCACAAATCCAATACAGACACTACCAAAGTACCACACGGTATGTACAAGTATTACTGGCATATTTAAATTGAAATTCCTTACACGTTCATACAGTACCACACTAAGTAGTCTGTCAGAACATAAACAGTTCGTATGGACAAGATCAATGGTAATTTTATTTTAGTTTCAGTTGACACAAACCACAAAGTTTGATGAAAAGAGGAAAGAGTGGTTCAGCGGGGATAGGACAGAAGGAAAAGCAGTACTGGTGGTGACTGAAGTGCCATAATAGGGAAGCCCCTGTTCTGTTTGAAGATGCTGAATCTATTTCTAAAGAGTGAAAACTAATCTAGCTCTTGACAAACATCATCAGAACTACTCTGGAGCAATTTGACTTCCCCCTGTGAAAGGCAGAACAATGAAGGATGAACAGCATCCTAATTAGGAGTATTTTCTAAAATTCTTATTTCTGGACATTGCTGAAACAGAAACTGAGAATGCGTGTTTTCACCTAGACAAATGCAAGTTTAGGGAAAAGGGAATATCATATTTTAATAAGGCAGATTTTCACTCAGCACTGCTGAAACAAAATGTTTAGTATATAAATAAAATAGCTTAGTATATTTATAGATGTGCCACCTAGAAGGCAACCATGGGATGTGTACCTGTATTGTGGGTAAAATTCATTATAATATATGTAACATAAATAATTAATGCATCTTCAATTTCTTAGTTCATTTTAATTTGCAAGAGAAATTTGACTCACTTGGACTTTCCAGTATACTCACATTTCACATTCCTTGCATTTTACTGCATGCAACTCTGCAGTGATTTTTAAGTAACAGAAACAATGATCTTGCTATAGTCATCTAATATTTTTATAATATTATTACACCACTGGATGCAAAATAATTAAATTATTCCTCCAAAGCACAATCTAAATGATAAAAAAAGTAGAAGAAGAAACTGCCATATCATGAATCCCTCAAGATCCATGCCCACAAACAAGGGGGGATACCTGCTATTGTATTACCTTATTATCAGTTACCTGCTGAAACAATCATGGGCAGAGGCTAGAATACAGCTAGGCAGAATCAACAGAACAAACAGCAGATGGTATTCACTTAAGAATGTATGAAGTCAAGGATGAAAGAGCTGAATTACTAGTGTGTGCAACCACCAGATCAGTCTCTGGTTCCCTGTGAGAAACAGGTTTAAAATAAGCAAAAGGTGATGGTTATTCAGGTGATGGACAGCAAGACTTGCAAGAAAAAAAGCCAAACAGAAAAGCAATCTCAAAACAAAACCCAAACACAAACCCAAATCTTTCCAAAGGATATTATGAATGTAAGTAATGTATAAGGATGAAAGGAAAGGATGGAGAAACTGTGGAAAAAAGATCAGCTACCGGATATGAAACAAGCAATCATAAGGACTCAGGAAATCCCTTGAGTTGAAAATAGCTGGAGGCTGGGAAAGCAGCAGGGAGTAATTACCATACATGCATATATGCATACTCAGCTTTTCCTTTTCCTTAGGTTCTCCTTACAACACTCAGCTGGACCTTTGATCTGAATCTGTAAAGCTGCTCTTATTGTTTATTCAAGTAACAATTAAAAATTCAAAAACTCATTAAGAGTACCGTTAAAACGACAAGATTATGATTATTTCTACACTGCAGTATTATTTAATTATAAAAATTTTGTGAATTTGTGAATTTTGTAAATGGTTACCAAAGAGCTTGCAGCATGTTGAGTCCTTGCGTAGCACATCCATATAACTAGGCTTGGTTCTACTTAGTGCTGCCTGTTGGTCCCTTTCAAGTATTTTACGTTAAGAAAAAATGACAACACACAGCATTCAGCAAAAGAAGCTTTGTTATTTAGCTGATTTGAGCAAACAACTTGTAGGTGCAGCAATATCTCTTTAAAAATTAACTTGAATCCTACATGCATTTGTGCTACATTTTTTTCATTTATCAGCACAGATTTATTTCAATATTCCACAGGATCTTCACAGAAACATAACCATAACCGAATAAGCATTTCCATCACAAATTTAATGACTTATCCCAGGTGTAACTCAGTGAAAACTGTAAGTTTTACTCTTTAAATAAACTGTATGGGATTTAAATGCAAATGAAAGTCACAGTGGAATGGGAAGTGTTCAAGACCAAATTGGAAGTGGCTTTAAGCAACTAGATCTGATGAAAGACATTCCTTCCCATGTGGGTAGACAGAGATAATAATCTTTAAACATCCCTTCCAACTCACACCAGCCTATAATTCTATGCAAAAAAATAGGAGAGCATCTTTACAAGAAGTAACTGGGGTTCCACAGAAGTGAAGAAGACTTTTAAAAATTGTGTTTCAACACATTTTAAGTTTTTTTAAAAAAATCCAAACCTGTTGTGTTTCACCTTTTTAATTGCCAGAAGAAATCAAATCACAGTGAAAAAAGATAGAGGTGTAGGATGTACTTTCTCAAATATTGACCTGCTGTTGTCCTAACAGAGACTTGGCAGAGTATGTGATCAGTGTCATGAAACAGCAGTTCAGGTGAGACTTGCCCTGATCTCTCTCCATTCAGAAAGCTCTGCTCTGTTTTCAATGTCTTGAAGAAACTCAAGACACGTTGGTCACATTATTGAAAGAAAATGCTGGGTAAGAAACATATATCAAATAGTGAACTACACATGTTTAAAATCATTAAACATGTTCTGTGAAGCTAAACCACCTGGGTCTCCTTAGAAGTCAAAGATACTTCTAAACATGTAGGTTATGAGCTGAGTCAACAGCAGCTGGAGAAAAGCAAATTAAAGACGCGCCCTGTGTTGCATTTCTCTGTTATCTGAATGATTTCACTGCTTTAAAAAATGTTTATCTTGGTAAAGCTACTTTCTAGACACTATTTCAAGAAAAAAATGAGGTTAACATATTATAACCAGCATAGGTAAGACAGAGGATTGTTGTACATTGGATGGGAGATGGTAAACAACAAAGAAGAAATAAAAAATTTGGTGTTTACCCCTATGAGACTGAGAAGTAATAAGCTCTTTCTTGGAAATAACAGAACTCTGGGGATCAAAGCGTGTATCCAGGGAAGCTGTTTGTTCTTCTGACAATCATGCAATGTGTTGAAAAAGGGTATGTTCTGTCTTAATTACAGAAGTGACCCAATAACCCAATGCTTTGGGACTACTTAATCAGCACCCTATGATTTCATCTAATCAGCTAATCAAAAGTAGGCTGACGAATTCCTACAAGAGCTAAATCAAAATGTGTACAGCACAGCATTGGCAGTACCTGCCTCTTCATACAGTCCTGCCAATACATTGCAGCTTTGACTTGGCAAAAATATCTTGAAAGCACTTTCTATGGGCTAGGAGAAGAAAAACTCCAAACCCTTCTTGCCCCAGCTGTAGGTGCTAACCAGGGACATTACAGCTCAAGAATTCTGACCTGTGAAGAAGCAAAAGCTCCATGACTTCAATCCAGCTAGCAATGAAGTGCACAAGGGCGGAATGGAATGGGGGACAGTGACCTGATCAGTATCCATTACATGCAAAGGTCTAATATTAGGAACAGGAGGAAAGACCAATTAAAGCCAAAAACAACCACAAGAAGACTGCTGGAGGACACAGTTAAGGGGGGTCAGCCTTCCTCAACATGCCAACTATAAACTACAAATATTAAATAAGCAGTAAAGAGAAAAGAGCCAGGCATAACTTCCAGGCTAGAGAAGACAATGTGTGTTCAGGGGTCCTATAATGTCCACTGCACAGTTTCACAATGGAATGGATCTGAAGGCTCCCTTTCCTTCACAGGTTGGAGGCTCCATCTTCACTGTCAAGGACCTGTGTACAAGCACTGGTCTCCTGCCGCTCCCAAGTTGGACCTACATGTAAGTGGGGCTTAACTGCTTCCACTGAACCTCAGGTGACAGGTAATCACTAGTAAGGAGACAGATCACTACAAGTGTCAAGAGAATATTTGTATGAATGTATCATTTGTACTGTTATTTTTATAGAAACATTTGCACCTAACCTGAGCATCAAAGCAATGATCTTTCATCACAAAATTGTTTTTAAACTTACACTGACAAAGCTGTGAGTTGCAACTGCAACACATATATTATAACAAGACTTTTCTCATATTTCAAACATATTTAGAACTGCAGAATCTCTTGTAGCACATTAATATGAAACAAGATTTTCAAGCAGAAGATAGCTGTCAAAGATCAAAGGTAGCATCTTTGTTAGAAACAAGTTTAGTTTGCCAGTTATCCTCAAAAAGCTTTCTAGTGAAACAAATTTCAATTTTATTATTTAGTAGCGTAATGAAACACAGCATGACTGTATTTGAACAAGCATCTTGGATAGTTACTGCTGTCCTCACAACAACCACTAATTTAAAAATAAGTACACAGAACTCACTAGGAGCTTTCGTTTGGAACTGTTTTTTTGAACGTTTAGCTCAGAATTGCAGGTCCTTTAGAACCATGAATTGCAAAAGACCAAAAAACATAATTTAGTTTAGAGGAAGTTCCTGTTCATTTACATCTCTGCAAAATACCAGCTAATGAGATGTTTTATACTCTAAACATAACTTGAACAGCTTTAAAAGTATCTCAGCTGTAGGGACGGAAAATCTCTGGATGTGGCACAGACAAAATGGTATTAACCCAGAATGTGAATCTTGTGGATAAAAAACATTTTAGAGAAAAGATCCCTAGAATACTTTGTAGAATGGGAAAAGAGCTGTGTAGCAACTGCCAGTGGGAGGACCTTAAAAAAAAAAAAAAAAAAAAGCAGAAGGTGATTTTAACTTGCGGAGAGGGCTAAGGAACCTTAGTACAGCTTTCCTCCTACCCTTCAAGTCAATCCATGCTATGCCTTTTAGCACCCAAGATGTTCTATGACATCCATGCTAATACATGTGTTTGGAGTTGGGTCTGGGGAGAAGAGACTCCTGGACTACTACAGCAATACCCAGCTCTGGCTAATCCCTTTCTGGCAGTTGAACTTTGATGATTTCATAGTCCAACTTCCATGCAATGAGCTGGGACATCTTCAGCTAGAGCAGGTTGCTCAGAGCCCTGTCCAATCTGTCCTTAAATTTTGCCAGGGATGAGATATCTACTGTCCGGGCAACCTGTGCTGGTGTTTCTAATCTTTTTTTTAAAAATTAGTGCAATATTTCATTTTTGGTACTCCACATGACTGCCATGACTTCTCAAATATCATGAAAAATGGCTTGGCAAATACATCATCCAGGTCTCTCAGGAGCCTGGCAGATCACATAGACTTAAGTATGTTCAGATTCCTCAGGTGGTTACTGTTTTCCTACAGTGGGAGGAATTTTGCTCCCTTAAGTCCCTACCTTAAGGTCCGCTGATTTGAGAGGCTGGGACGAGAGACTCACAGTGAAGACTGAGGCAAATAGATTGTTGAATACCTCAGCCTTTTCTTCTCATCTGTTGAGACCAGTTTACCAGTCATATTCAACATGAGGAGAATTTTTTTCTTTTTTCCTTTTTTCTTTTCCTTTCTTTTCCTTTCTTTTGTTTTCTGCCTGAAATACCTACAGAAGTTATTATTTTTCTTTGCATTCCCTTGCCAATTTCAGCTGCAACTTAGCCTTGGCCTTCCTGACCCCATCACTACAAAACTGGGCAACATCCCAATACTCTTCCCAGGATACCTGTTCTTACTTTCGCTGCTTCTGCATTTCCCAGTTGTCCTTTGGTTTGACCAGCAACTTTCTGGTTGAGTAACTTCACTGAACTATTCTGTTCTCTTGCCTTCCCTTCTTGATTTCTTACACATTCAATTTAAAAACAAAAATTAATTAAAAAAATTCAAGTTAAGCAATCTAGGATCATTTGTGAAAATTGTAATACAGAAGGATGTTATCTGAGAGAAGGGCATTCTTAAGGACAGCAGCTCAGGAAGACACACAGGCATTTCACAAAGAATTTCATCACTGTAGGAAATGAAATCTGATTACTGAAACAATTTCCTTTTTGTTTTGCATTCCAGAAGATACTGGAAGACTGACTGGCTGCGTATCAGGGAATATACTCAGAACTTTTAAAAAAGGGGGTAAATCTCATTGATATGCTTGAAGTTGCCAGTGAACGTGCTTGACTTTCAAAGACTGACAACCAGTCAGCTGTCTGTTCAGTGATTTTTCCCCACAGAGCATACCTTCACTTCTCCATTATTGAGGAAAAGAACAACCAAGCAAATTTTGCACACATTCACAATATTTATGAGTAATATACACACGACTCAGGAATGAGAAAATGTTTTACTTAGTGCTTAAATATATACATGCAAAGAAAAACCCTGAGACTGGGACCTTCTGGGTGATACTTGAAAAAAAATTATTTGGGGCAGGTTGTGTGTCTGTATTTATATTACAGGTGATGGGCAGAAAAATTTAAGGCAATTTCTGCTATTTATATACTGGCAGCTAGTTTACGTGTTATGACCAGTATTCTTGTTTATATACGGGAAACATTAAAACAACTCTGCATATGTTAGGATTTTGAGAGCATTGGTCACTTTGGTAACACTACTGCCTTTTTACTATTGGATTGAGTAGACTTAGGCATTTAAATCAGAGATGAATAAACTGATTTTTTTAGTACTTTCTTCAGTTGCTTTACTTTCATTTTTTAATAAAACATTATCTGCATTTTCAGCTTTACTGCAGAAATGTTCAAAGAGCCCTAAGATACACTCACCAGAAAACATCTGATTAAGCAAACAAAATGCCCTTTACAAGGAATTCTCAAACTGAAATACTTCCAGATTTCAAATGGATTGTACATCTACCACGTATACCCAATTCTTCTGAGACTTTTTTTTCCTCTTCCTTTTAACAATGAGATGTAAAACAAGTTGTTTTGAACAAGTGAGGAATAAAAGAGTTGCAAACTTTTTTAACAGAAAACTTCGACCTGTTGACTTTGTCTAGTTTCAAAATAAAGAAAATATTTCCAACAGAATTTTGAAAGACTGTTTATTTTTACAGAGCTAAAGCATTCACTTGTTATTTTGCTAGTGTACCTTACTTGGTTTATCAAAGAAAAACTTCCAAGCCATAACTATCCTTGTATGCACTTCCCATGCATCACTGCTACTTATTCTATACTCAGTAGAAAGCCAGATTATTCTTCAAATACTATCAACTGCAGAAGACCCTTTTCCCCATTCTTCACATCCAGATATTTTAAATCAAGGGAAGTCCAGTTAAATTCTGGTTTGTCCTCCCTTTCCATACTTTTCTTCTATTTTTTCCTTCAGTTTCTAATGAACAATGAAAACAGAGGAGATGGAAAGAAGGAAAACAATTCACAGTTCCTTGCCTTATGTGTCTAACCAAATACATTGTATCTTTCTTTTCTCCAGTGACTTGTAGAAATGTTAATTCCTTCAAAACACAGGATTAAAGTTTTAAAAAAGTATTAAAATAGGATTTGAAAAGCAGATGATATTGCCCCTAGAGTACTACGGTTTTCTGAAAGGTCAAAATGCAGTGTGTGTCTTTACTCCACCATATTGCTTAAACATATTTGTGTAACTAATATATCCAGTGGTAGAAGTTAAATTTAAACTGTTTGTACTTCATATAGTATAAAGAAGTTTGGAAAAATTCACTCCACTGCTCAAGGGAGAAAAATGTTCAAGACTGTCAGACATAGATTTCTCCTAGAAACAACAGCTCTTTACTAACTCCAAGCTCACTGGCAGATACAGACACTTAACGTGATGAAGACAACATATTCCATAGCTTTCTTTACATTTTTGCTCTCCAGCATGTTTTTCTATGATTTGAAAGAATGAATGCCTCTAGTCAAAAATCACATAATTGAAAATGAATGTTATCACAAAGACAGGATTTTGTGAGACCATTTGTATAAAAAGACAAAGATTCTAATTTTAGTTTTATTTTAAAATGCTTCTGAAAATAGTAAGAAAGGTTGGTGAGTGTGTACCTGCACATGGAAAGACCTTTCAATAATCCAGATGAAGGCATGATTAGTATATTCAGTAGCTTTCAAGGACAGGATCTGATGAGACTTAACTAGACAGCAAAAGAACATCTAATGAAGTTAAAACGCAACAAATATAAAGCAATGCAGATGTGATGGCAAAAAAAAATTCAGTTACTTTTCCTAAATTACACATATGAAAGCTTAATGTAGGAAACTTAAAAGAACAGCAATATCCTGGGCACCTCATTATATCTGCCAAATGAGCAGAAACTGTAAAAAAGAAAAAGACAATGTTGAGAAACAAAATGCAACTGTTAATCTTGGACAAGTAAGTTTGAAAGAATGAAGATTCCACTACAGAAATTAATAGTGCAGCTTCATATAGAGTCTTTAGCAATACTATTTGTCAAAATTTATCACAGAATTAGAAAAGGACCAAAAAATTCCAGGTTAAGTATTACAAGCCAAGACTTCTCCAGTCATGACTGACTAGCTCAGCTCTAGATATCAGTACAGATACTGCACTAAGCTTATGTACAAGGTAAACAGTGGTCAATGTAGAATAGTTGTAGTGATGCACCAATTCTTTAACCTCTTCTAATGCCTAAAAGTTTAATAATTTGGATGGACAGGAAGAAATACTAATTCTTATCCTTAAAGCATGTGGTGATCATATAGCAGCAGTAGTAATGGCACCAATTCAGATCATAAACTGAAAAAAGGATGGCTATAGCTAACTGATCTCCACCTGTGGAAGTCTTTTAAGATGCCAGTCAACAGGCCAAGTGTTTACACACTAATGTGTATTTTATGGACATTTGCATTTTGAGCTGCTGTCCTTTATAAGACACAGAGCCTTTCAAAATCAAATCCACAAGTGTTTTAAGTAGGAATGATCTTGTCCTATTACTATAAACAAAGCCACATAGAGGAAGTTTGTAGGTAAAATTCCAGGAAGTAAGGCTTGGACCTCACTGAATTGCTTAGTGAAAAAAGTATTCTACAGGAAGACAATGGGATTACTTTATGTGCAAATGTCTCACACTGAATGGATCTTGTCTTTGAATGTACCAAGTAGTTCAGACAACTACTACCAGTAAACTACCAGTAATAGACTTAGCACTGTTAAGAACAGTAGAGCTTAAACGACGTAAAGCAGATGCAGTTCTGATATGGAATGCACAACAAAGGAACCTACGCTTCCCATCCAGAAGTTCAGTCTGTTTACAACTAGGAGGCAGAATGGGCATCTAGTGAAGCCAGTTAAGTCCTCATTTAGACAAACAGCTGTGCTAGGGTTTATTCCAATTCTAAAATCTCCAGGCAACACGCGCTAGTGATCAGGCTTATTCACAGAATTAGATATCTTCCACAATGGGGCCAAAGTACATGTACATGCACGTGTGTTATAACACATGAGCATGAGCAGCACTGAAGGCATGCACTGATACAGGTGCTCTAAGTCAAACTGGAAAGAGATTCTATAATACTGAACTAAATAAGATAGCAAAAAAGCTAGTAAAAGTATGCACAGAAAAAGAAAACAGGCTTTCTCATTTCATTACCTATTATGTATGTAAATTTAACTTAGAATGTTCCTCAAAAGTATACTACATTTGTAAGTATCAAATGCTTAATTTTCTGTACTAAGTAATGATGTGGTTGTCAGAAAATGGTGAGCACAGAAACTCAGTGTGCAAGTAGATGTCCTTCAATGTTGTACAAAGCTTTCTGAGAATATTGGCTGTATATCAGCAGACAACCACACTAGAATGCTGGAATGGAATTTACCAGTGCTTGCACCAAGTCTGCCCTGAAATCCTGGTCAAACCTAGAAAATGCATATTGATTATATTCACAAGTTGACACTTTCACTGCCTGTCCTTCTTTTGTTGTCTGGAATAAAGTGAGGCACCTATTTCACACACTTTTTGAATCGTAGCCATCTACTTTTTTCCAGCCATCTACTTCATTTCCTAAAACACATGGAGTTCTTCATTAAGAAATTCCAAGGGTTCTGGAAAGTGTATTGTGTGGCTTCAGCCTGTCAAGCTGCAGTGACACAAAAAGCATTACTCTGTAAAAACATGGATTATTATTGTCAGTTCTGGTTTGGCACGTATGCTGATCCCAGTTACTTTTCACACCAAAACCTCCACAGAGAAAAGGATTGATATGATAAAAAAAGAAGGTCAGAGAGAGTCTAAATACACCAGAATAGGAGAGAGACTTAAAATATGGCATTTATAAGAGAGATACTGCAGTTTAGTATGAAGTATTTCTTATTGAATAATTCAAGAGAGTCTTATTCACAACACTAACCTAAGTGCTAATTAGCCACAGCAACACCTTTTCAACAAAAATATAAAGAAAGATCTAATTAATGGCCATTTCTAGTGGCAAAATATGAAGTTTTCTAATTTATCTGTAAAAAAAACAGTAGAAGAGAAACAAAATTAAAGGCGAGCTTTAAAATAAAGCAGCATTTCAAAGGCTAGGTTGCTGAGGGCATTTCAGGGCCTAGGGCATACTGCTCTGGTTAGCCCTTGAAACTCATCACTGCAAGACTGAGATGATTATTTCTCTTTGGAGAAATCCCTTCTATGCCAGTAAACACAGAAGTTGTACATTATTTAAACTGCATGCATACAATTGGACTGATAAAGCAGTATACCAGAACCCTTATATTCTTTTTTTGACTAAAACAGTGACAAAATGAACCTGCATAATTCTTTGAAACTGAGTCAAGAAACTCCTCCAGCAGCTGATTACACTGTACTCTGCTATAATACGTTTTTTGGAGTTTAGTACATCACATTATTTTTCGACTGGAAAATGAGGGGATAAGAGATCTATTTGTAGAACTTAGCAAATTTGATAACAGAGAGCAGCAGGTCACTAAATCACAGATAGCTGCAGAAATTATTCCTAATGGAAGTTACAATGTGCTCAGTAAAACTGCTTCCACTATTATCTGCCGTATTATCCACAACACCCATTTGATTCAAATTTCAAATACAACAGTAAGACAACAAGTAAAGCCTAGCTAATAAGCCATAAAATTTCAACTGAACTGCTTCCATTAGGCACATATATATATATAAACTAACTTCAAATTAAATGGCACCTGACTTATGCATTTTATTACTCTAAATACTGCAGTCACAGCCGCAGAGTATTTTCATTGTAATGCTGAAACTGTTTTATTAAGTTGAGTTATGCACATGTTGTAAGTGACCAGTAGTGCTGATCAAGGACACAGAAGGACAGATGTTTAATTGGCAGTAAGCACACAAGAGTGAATTCTCAGTTGTCAAGTTTTAGGCAGAAATTCAAGAGAAATACGTGCCCACAGCTAAAGCTGAGCCTTCATTACTGAGTTTCAAATGCCTATTTAAGATCTCCTCTATTAGTGAAGTATGAAAGTTTATTTATTCTTGCCTCAGAACCTTAGATTACTTCTGATTTAGGTCCACAGAAATGCAAAGACAGATCTTTATATGAAGAAGATAGACTCTATTAAAAATCTGAAAGTCATGAGGATGATTTACATTTGAGAAAGTCAAGACTGTATGCGTGGACTCAGCTGAAACTGAGATGTGAGCTCCTCCCTGCAACATTTCTCAGCAACAACATAACACCATAATCATGCCAAGCTGATCTGCTTGAAAGTATGCTTTTCCTTTAAAGAGACATCTGCTTCCTAACTTCCAGCAACCCATTGAACTTTTTAAAAATTTCATTTCAGGGAGGAAGCTATAAATTGTTCCATGATCTTTCTCCTATATTTGCTTCTTCACAGTCATACTTACGCAATCTTTCCCCCTTCCTTAGCATTGGTTTAAGTATTTGCATATTTTGTCATATAATATAAGCAAAATGAAGTCTTTACATCTATATTATCATCCATTTCCAGTTATTTCCAGTATTGGAGATAAAAAACCTCGTGAAAGCAGAAGCTGTACAGTACCAGTGAAATTCTGTGAGTTTTTTTTTAGAAAGTTACCAGCTCCTATGAACAAAATGTTCTGCTGGTTATCTTTTTCCATGCATACAGCCCAGCAGTCTTGCATTCAGTCATCTTCACTTCTGTAAAGTGAGGTTCCATCTCTCAAAAAAGGCTGCTATAGACATATGCCCTTTTGACACTGGCATAGCAACTATACAATATAATGTAATGGGGCCACTGGGACACAGTTTTCTTCTATCTTCATGAAAAAATGCTAACATAAAAGTCTCAGGAACTGTTTAAGAAGTTTCAGAATACAGTATTTATTTGAACACTGGGTGAAAGTCAAGTAAATTCTCATAAGGTCTTCCTTTTACTGCTTATTGAGACATTTTTCTCTTTAACTTACCAGGCATTATAATATTGGAAAAACCTAGTTTCCTTGTTATGGACACTCCATGGGTAAATCTGGATGTATATTCCCTCCTAATTTGTTCTATGTCTCCATGAAGCAACTGAAGAGAAACTGCCAGACCTGAAAAGGAAGAGAAAAACAATGAAAAACAAGACATTCAAACATATTAGTGTTATCAGTACTTCTCTAAGAATTTTATATATTTGCAGGTATATATATATTCTTGAGAACAGAAAATTCAGAGGAAGTTCAGTAATAAAAGGACAACCCTCTTCAAATTTTAACTGTATTTGCAAAGGGTAGCAACATCCAAAAATCAATAAAGACTTGAAAACAACTACCCACGAGAAAGCATTAGCTATTTATTACTGATGTGCAATTGAACAACAATGACATGTAGGAAAATTATCTCAGTAAGGACTGACTAATATTTTAACCTAAAAGAGAACTAAGAAGAGGTCAATCTGGAGATATTTCAATCAGCAGTATTTGCTACCATTTCAATTTTTCACTTCCTTCAACACAATCCTGCCTTCGTTAACGTGCAAGGAAAGGTGCACATACAATGGTCCCAAGCTATAGGTGAAACACAGACAACTCATCAAAGGGTATCACCTAACCTGATACAAAGCTATATAATTTATTCATCCAAAACCTGAAGAAAAAAATTCTAGTAAACTAATATAGCATAATCAATACTCTTGGGAACAGTACAATCTTTTTTCAACATTCATCAGATTTAATCAATCATACTCTTTCTTATGTTTGCTAGAAGACATGCAAAACACAAGGGTGGCCGTATAATAAATTTCCAATTTTTATTCTTCTAGAAGGAATAGAGGTGTAGAGGAAGCATCACTTCTTCTACTACATCTGCAGTATACAAATAAATTGCAAAGAGCATTCTTCATTACAGTTGAGATGAACAAAAGCAACAGGCATGCCTTTCAGGTATTTCAAGTATAATCACTGAAGCAAGTGTCAGAATGATACCACTTGTAAAGATTAATTTTGCCTGACGTTCAGCATTACTACAGCACATCACGTGTCAATGTACAGATCAAGGAAAAGATAGAAGCAAACTCTTTGTAAACACTCAACAACTAGAGATAAACAGACAACTCAGAAGAAGAGTCATAACAAACTTGAGATTAAGCTTAAGCAAATAACATGTACAACACAGACTGAACAACAAGGTCATCAGTCTTTTCAGCTTTGAAGAAATTTTCCCTACAACCATGTTACTGTTTAACTGAATAAATATACTTGAAGTCTGGCGGTTCCTAAAATCAGGGCTTAAATATCTGTACTATGTACTGCCAGTCCAGGCTCCTGCAGATCAGACGTCTAATTACCATGACAACTTCTATATTTTTCTTCTTGCCTACACTCACGTTTTCTTATTTTGACAACTCCAGAGAATGTGATACTCTGAACAAACTTTCCTTCTCATGAAAAACAGATCGCCTACACATCTCCAACTGGGTACATAAACAAATCTTACAAGGAAAGCATTGAGTGAAGTCTATTCTATCTTAAGGACTATGCCATGGACATTAATTAATTTTGTAGAGGAATCTGTTCTATGGTTATACAGTGAACAACCTTTAGGAAGTAGTGATAGTTATTATTGGGGTAGGTAAGAAACACACTGTGGCTAGCTGGTGGTACAGAAGCTTGGTAGAAAGTCATACAGGCAAAATTCAGGCTCTGTTAGAGCAGGTGAAAGGTTTTTCATTGCTTCCTGGGAAGAGCTAGGCTGGGTATAGCGCCCTTATAAATATGGATATTTAGCCCACCCCCAATCTTACTGCTTTCATATTTTAAGAATTTGTTATACATACACATGTATAATCATGCCCTCATATGGCCCTATTGCCTGGGAAACCTAAAAAACCCATTTGCTATTGGTTCCAGATCACATCAACCACAACAGCATTAATCAGATATTTTACACTGCCTGGTGTAGAGTAAAGCTATTGTGTTTTCTAAACAAAGGTTGAAGACCCCAAATCCAATTTACTTTCAGGACAAATTTCACAGATTTCCTTGAAGAATTTCATTTAACTCTAAAATCAGATGTCAGAAAAAGCTCATCACTGGCTAAACAGTTTTAACTCGAGAAAAATAAACTATCTGTCAAGGATTTGAAGTACTTGTTTATGCAAGGCAAGAAAGATACAAAGCTCTGCATTTCACGGCATTCATTCTTAGAACATGAAGAGTCATCTTTATACATCAAAAAGCATCAAGAAATCTCTCAGTGAACACACTTGAAATACAGGTCAGTCATTTACCTATAGTTTAAATACACCTTTGGAATATAAATGGCATGCACTCCCCAGCTTTTCAGAAAAATGAAGAACACTGAATTACAGATAGCAAAGTTACTTTAGAAGTTACTTTATGGTGTAAAGAAGCCAGTAAATAGGAAAGAGTGGAAGTCAACGAGAATGGAAACAAAGCAGGGATGCATAGGGAAGGAAATCTGAAGGACCTCCAAAAATCAAGTCTTCAAGTTAACAGTTTTGCCACTGAAGATCCAGTTGCCAAACAAAAGGGAGTTGACAAGAAGGGAAGTAGAACTGATAAATTGAGTAAAAATGCTAAGGTTTGGAGCACAGGGACTTTACATAACCAGTGAAAAGAACACAATTCCCAGGTAAGCAATCAGATTGCTCTGTCAAAACTCCACTAATTTTGCAAGCACCCAGGCTACCCTTCACTAAGGACCTAAAATCCTAAGAGGCGTATTTGTTACTGAGGTGTGATACCCACGTCACAGAAGAGTTTGCCTGAATCCCCAGTGATTTGTTACATTCAGGATGTTGAGATGGGCAAAAGGAACATACTGTATATGAAAGGGTTCTCCCTAGTACTGGTTTGATTGTGCTCTCAAGATCACACTATTTGGTGACCAATAATTGGCCACTGGTGAGCTGTTCACAGGTGTGGGGCCTCTATTATCATCCTGTGCCAATACTTTCAAGGTGTCAGTTCTGGTCACATGTCTTTACACTTCTGTGTTCCATTTTAGTCTAGGATTATAGATACTTAACTCTATACTGAGTAACTACATGTCATAGCTATTTGTTAAATACAAAGCATATATACCAAGGTAGGTTACACCACACAACTGCACAAAACTAATAATAAGACAGATAAAATTTATTATTTTGTCATTAGATATATCCTTGTACAAGTCAGAACAAATCTCCAGGCAGGGTAAGACAAGACCAGCCAGCCAAAGCCAGATAGGTACTGAGGACCTTGTTGTCAGCTAAACACAAAGCCTGTGGCAAGTTGCAAGCCACAGCAATCCCATATTCATGACTTTATAAAAATGCAATACACTTGCAATACACCCATCATGACTGAGGAATCATGCAAATGTAATAAAAATCATGGGAAGAGGAACTTAAAAGGATGGAATAATTCACCTTTTACAAGGGCCTACAGTTTGTATGCTTATTATAAATTGAGTTACTGGAATATCAATAAGCATTAACTAACGTAATTTAAAACATACTGACACATCACATTCAGATTTTCAGAAAGGTGCAGATTCAGCTGAAGGGGGACTCCCCCAGGCATATTTCAAAACAAAGTAGACTGAAAAGGAACTCATAAGTTGAAACACATCACCCTTAGACTAAAAAACAGAGATGTAGACCAAATATTAGGAAGAAATCCCATATGGTGAGTCAATGAAAAAAGATGCCTAGAGAAATTGTGGATGTCCCATTCCTGGAAGTGTTCTAGGCCAGGTTAAACTGGGCTCTGGACAACCTGATCTAGTGGGTTGCATCTCTGCCAACAGCAGGGGGACTGCACACAGCAAAATTACTTGCTTTAGAAAAAAAAAAAATAGAGCATTTTGTGATGCGAGAGCTGTTCACAGACAAAGCAAAATAGAGACCTGCAACATGCCACCATACACTGCATCTGACTGTGGTTGATAAGACCCCTGCACCATCTATGACACCAGGGAGCCATCAAAAACTTCATAACTATACATTTTCCATTTCTAGAGCTTTAGGAGCTAATACATAACAATGAAAATGATTATCCAGTCTCTGAAGGACTGGCACATTTTCTTTAATAAGGTACATAGTCTAGCTTTGTCCCCTCAGAAAAAACTTCAATCACTTCCCCAGTGGTAATTGAAACCTCTTGTGTTAGCTGTTATTCATTATTTACCCCAGTTTTGAAACCACTACTACAGTACTCTGTAAGGAACTGCAAATAGATATGCTTTTATTTCTTTTGCAAGCACATGAAATTTCTTACTATTAATTTGTACTAAATTTCAGCGCAAGAAAGATTATTTTTATCATTCAGATGAAAGAGGATGCAGAAAATTGACAAGCTGCTGAATAGGCATGCCAGATTTTTGTTAGATTTGTCATTTTACCTTTGAACTGCTTTTGTATTGCATTATTGATTTCTGCTCTTAGTTATGACAAAAGACATCTGTTCATTATGCTTATAGACCCTTTGCATTCAAGCTTCTGGGGGGAGGGGAAAGAATTTACGTTCAGCTTCTATCTACTGCAGCAGAGAATCCTAGATCATATTAAGAAGAAAATGCCTAGCAGCTGCTCAGGAAACTGATAGAAGAAAATAAAACAAATCTCAGAGAAAATGTTATTCAGCACTGTTTGTACTTTAAGAAAGGCAATAAAATAAGGCATCTGTCCAAATAAAGCTGCCTAAAGGTGTCAAAAGCATTCTGAGGGCTTACAGGTGTTCCCATTTCCAGTAGTGTTTTAAGTGCAAAGGTAAAAAGGTAAAGGTAAAACCAGCAGATTTGCACAATGCCATTAGCAAACAAACTATTTATTGATTTAAAGCGATCTGGGGCAAACAGTTTTATAAATCTTGGCCACAGAAAACTCTATGAAGAAAATCCCATAAATTACAGTCTGGGAATAGAGAGATAAAAAAAAAGTAGAGGTAGATTCAGTCCTTGGTGGCCTTTCTGAAGACTTCATTCTGATTAATTTGAAATAGCAAAGGAAACACCGAACTCCTCTTTTCCTCAGCTTTAAATTCTGGGGTTTATCTCAGTAAAAAAAGAATGCACGAATGCCATTGCAACATTTTGACAGCTTTCTTGGAGCTCTTGCACCCAAGACTTTTGCCAGAAATGCCCTCAAAGTGTACAAAGTAGGGATGTTTTTCTTCTTCAAATGGAACAGAAACACTTAAATGCAAATGACATTTAACTGTCACAGGAAAACTGCTTGGAATTTCTTCACATGGTAGAACCTCAAGTATTTCTTGCCAGACTCAACACAGGATGAAGGATAAAGGACCAAACGGCTGAATTACCATTATAAGCATCTAGTCTAACTATCATATAAAGACAATAAAGATTTCAGAAATAATGCCTCCAGTTGTTGCCTTAGCAAGCCCACTGCTGCCCTTTTCTATACAGGGCACATTAGCACCCATTTTCACTCTGCAATGTTATATTGCAAAGGTGAGCCATCTTGCACAAAAGTTTTTTAAATTACATTTTTACAAAATGCATGCTTAGCTAGAATATTATGGAGTGCGCAAAATACACAATTCTGCAATTGTAAGTGGCTTATTTTGTTTCCAGTGCAAATAACAGACAAAAGGTTCCAAGGAAACACTTGTTATTTTCTCCTTCATGAAGTGTAGCTCTTCATGAAAACAGAATTTTATTAGAAATTTAGTCATTTGCATTCCAATTATGTGTCTTATTTCAAAGGAAACAAAAGTTTAATAGGTACCTGAACAAAATGTTAAAAATTAAATCCCCACCAACACAAGAACTGAGGTAACAATTGTATAGAACATGTAAATACATTCTTTGAAGAAGCTAAAAGCATGCATATTGCTCTATAATTCATTCTTTGAAATAGTGTTAAGACTTTTTACTCTTTTAGCAGATAAAATGAAGGAAGTCAGCACTATCCAACAAGTTGAACAATTTTTTGGAAAAGGCTTATAAAAACATAACGCAACTCCAAGATAGAAATATGAAGCAGCTATTGATATTATGTAGCCTTAGCTAGGAATTTCTGGATTTAAATTGAGTGTCTCTTGAATCATGTACAGCAATAGCGTGTCCAACAGGACCAGGGCAGTGATTCTTCCCTTGCCGTCAGCATTGGTGAGGCCACGCCTCAAATCCCATGTTCAGTTTTGGACTCTTCACTACAGGAAGAAAATTGAGGTGCTGGAGCATGTCCAGAGGAGGGCAACAGAGTTGGTAAATTTTTATGAGAGGCAGCTGAGGGAGCTGGGGTTGTTTAACCTGGAGAAAAGGAAACTGAGGGGAGGCCTTATCACTCTCTGCAACTACCAGAAAGGAGGGTGACAAGGAGGTAGGGGTCCATCTCTACTGTCAAGTTACAAGCAATAAGAGAAAACTGCTTCAAGTTGTACCAGGGGAGGCTTAGATTGGATATTCGGAAAAAATTCTTCATGGAAAGGGTTGACAAGCATTGGAAAAGGCTGCCCATAGAAGTCCTTAAGTCACTATCCCTGGAGATTTTAGAAGACCCACTTGGCAGCACTGGGTTAATGGTTGGACTCCATGATCTTACAGGTCTTTCCCAACCTAAACGATTCCATGATTATATAATTGCAGTACTTGCTTGAACAACAAATCACAGTTTCTACTGAATGTAAGATCTCCCTGACGGCATCATAATGGCACATTTTCTACTCCTCTCTAAACACAAATCTTTTAGCAACACTGAAGAGAACAACATGAATTTAACTCTATTACACCCTTATCTCTTCAGGGCCAAATGATCTTGGAACAACACTTTATGTGCAAAATCCTTTATATGTGTAATCTTTTAGCTTTAGCATTTTTTGCGAACAAAAAAGAATGCCTGAATTTGTTGCATACTTAGTGAAGCACATAAAAGCAGTATTCTTATTTTAAATGTATTTCAAACAGCAGCCTTCAGTGACAACTAATTCTTAAACACATCAAATTGGAATACACATAATCTCCTTGTCACAAAACAAAGATTAAAAATGACAGACTTATAACTTGTTCTAGAATTAGAGTAGCTAAGCAAATGCACTTGCTGTTTAAATGTTAGTGATGTGAAGGTAAAAAACACATTTCAAAGCAATGCTGACACCTCAGAACCTTGTTGATAAAATACAAACATCAGAAAACTTTTCTGTGATTAATTATATGCTCAGGAGTTACCTAAAAGTTATGTACTTTATTCTGTTTTACCTTCTCTGGCAAGTTCATGTTGCTGCTCCTGCTATCATTCCTACTCATTGTTTCCCAGTCACTGCTCCAGTCAATTCTCCACTGTAAGCATATGCTTTCTTTCTGGCCAAAACTCACAGCTGTTTCTAGCAAGGAATCCACATTTAGCTTCCCATCTGACATTTCTTGTGCTGATTCACAGGAAAAAGCTCTCCTTGTAACAACTTTGAGTGTGGTAACACTGTGAACTGCTGGGGTAATGTCATGCAAGCATAGTCCCATTACTTCTGGTATCTAGAAAATACTTCAAGTTACCACAGCTCTATTCCTAGAAATATTGTAAACTTATGCTGAGCTACCAATTCCCTGCTGCATTTGATCTCTTGTAGCATTTTATTTTACCAGTGTGAAAAAATGATGCTCCTTGATCAAGGGACTTCTGCAGTTTCTCCGCTGCAAGGTAAATAATGACTCTAACAGGCTTCCTGCTCCAAATCAAGGAATTTGCGAGCCAAAGCTTACTTTTCGTGAACTAGGACATCAGACAAAGTATACGTTTCCTTAAATTTCTCAGTGTTTGACAGTAACCATGGAGAAACGATATCAGCAGAGTACCATGGGGCTGCTGAGTGCAGGCAAATAGGCATGAGAAGACTCCAAAGCACATATCACTGTTTCTAACCAACTGTCTCCATTGCCACACCTGTCTCAAAACTTGCATCCTGTCAGATGAGTTCATGCACTGAGCTGGTCTACCTCATGTCTTTTATGACCACTGAGCAAGATTGAGACTTAATGGCAACTGACAGGTATACTGTAGGAAAAAAGTCCCACATATAAGGTAAAAACAGTTTCCTAAACCAAAGGATATTCTATGAAACTTACTTTAGATTGATTGAATTAAAATTAAAATTATTTGCCTCAGAATGAGCAGCCTCAATGAACTTCAAAAAAGTTAGATCTCACTTTGAGGTTGGTTCCTCTTTCTGCTGGTGTTGGACCACGTAACTTCCTGAGGACCCTTCCAGCCTAACTTACTGTGTGATCTGATGAATAACTTTCCTCCTTAAGATGACAGACTGTCTTTCCTCATGATGGTATTGTTAGCAAACTTCTGTCAACACATGGGCTTCAAGTTCTCTGTGCTTCAATCAGGGCGTTCAAGTTTCAAGCACACATGTCAATTTAAGTTAATGTATATTAACCATGTTTCCAGGGGGCTGCAAAGTGATTTTGCCATTGCTACCACAGAATACCCCACACTGCATTCAGTAAAAATGCAGTTAGGTTGCATCACTCTTGTCTAGTTCATCAGAACATTCCAAGAAAATGACACGGAGAAAGACTTTCCCCCTACATTAGTTATTTTCATGGACTCCACACAAGAGTTCAAAGCTACAAAGCAGTTAGATGCATTTGTAATTTCTTACATCAGTAATTTAATCTCTATGGGACATGAAAGGATTTTTACTTCCTTTGCTGTTGCAACTGAAAAGCACATGTATCCTTTTCTCAGCTCCTGAGAATTACTGCATCAGACACATGCAACTTTTCAAGACTTGTTATAAGGAAATCCTAATCGGCATTTACAGAAAAGCTTACACTTGAGACTATTAGGAGCCTAAAGGAAAAAGCAGAGCAAAATAGAATATCTTGCATCCCCTTAAAAGTAAGTTATTCAGTCTTTCATTTCATAGGAATGCAAAGAAAAAGAAATTTGTAGCACATTTCATCGATATTTAAATATAATTTTCGTCAGGTAACTCATTGGGGAGAATATTCATATATACCATGAGATCCAGGCTTAAATCTCTCCTCTGTAGGATTTGGTAAGAGGACATGAATACAGATCACACTTAAGAAAATTATACACTACTCAGAAGGGTTCAGAGCCACTTCCACTTTCCCCATGGTATCTTGAATATTTTCAGATCATATACAAAGTTGAACAGTTGCTGCAGGGAAGTTGGAGAAGCCAAGCAATTAGCATGCTCATCTGGGACATGCAAGACTGACTGAAAATCCTTCTCCAAATCAGATCTCTGGTTCTACAGATACAAAAATAGAAATGTGCTATTTTCCCCATAAAATTGATGTAATTAAGTGTGATGTCTATGCAGGAATATTAGTTTTTCCACTGCTTTTTGCATTTTAAAATTTAGCAACTAGCTTCTAATTCTAAGAAAAAATATTAAACAAAAAATAGATTTTACAGCCAGCTCTGCTCCAGCTATTACTGAAACTGGTTTGTGTAATAATGACATTCCACCAATACCATAAACTCAATGTAAGAAATAACAATGCAACTAAAAGCAGCAAAGGTTGTACAATTTGGCCTTTGCAATAATGGTTTGATCTCCTACACCAGGCAGCCAGGTGTTTTCCAGTAATGTGATACCTCACACCAGCTGCAAAGACCAGTGGTGAATGGGAATTGCATCCAATACCTGTTACTCCACTCTGTTAGATTGGAAATTCATACAAAAAATACATTCCAGTTCCCACTTCAGAAAAGGATGCTAAATTATCCATGAGAGTGTGTCCTTCCTTCCATTCCTGCATCACTCAGAAGAGGAAAGGAGATGAATATCTGTCCCCTGCTCCTTTTTTGGGCTTTATAAACAAGTGACAGTCATTTGCCTTTATTTGATTCTTTTTAGACACAAGCTGAGAAGAAGATGCAAGAGGATTCTGTACTTAAGAACTGTCAAGAGTTGAAGCAGAAAAAGTAGGTTTTTTGTGTTAGGAGGTTGAGTGGCAATCAGAAATGCTACAGTCTGTCACTATGCACTTTACATGCAAGACACTCAAAGTACATTTTGAGTTCCTTTTTAGATTGCCCCAAAAACTGGAAGATTTTTTTTTTCCTGAAGAATTTTATGAACTATCTGACAAACTATTTTAGCAGGCGGACACAACAATTTGTGGAAACTAAAGACTGTGTAAAATCTCCTGACTTGAAAGAAACTGTACAGGAATATGAAGAGGGAACAAGCTTAGAGAACAGACAATAGAGTGAAGCATTTTTGCTGCTGTTTTTACCACGCTTCTTTTCTAAGTCTTTTATAAATATTCAAGGTGATTTGAAAAGGGCAAGTGTGATATAAACCAAAAAAATCAAGTTTTCCTACATCTGGCTCATGCCTACAACAGTTCCTAAGGGAGAGAAAAGACCTCTCTCTCCTGTAATGCAAGGTGTTATTCTTTTTTGACAACAACAAGGTGGCAACCAAAGCTAATGAGGCTTCAGAACCAGCCACTCAACACTATCACAGAAAAAGACAGCAAATGAAAAATAAAAGTAGTGTAACAACAATATTTTCCATGAGGTGTCAGCAGAAGTATCTGAACATATTGCTAACACCCTGCAAGTGCTTTTTCAGGCTGCTAAGGAGCCACAGGAGAATGAATTTCATGTGTGTGATATAAATAACCTTCCATAGTTTATCTTTCAGTTGCTCAGTATTAGAAGAGGCATTACTGCTCACTTCCTCTTTCTCTCTCCAACCTTCACATCCACCACTGGAATTCTGTGCTGTTCTTTCTTCTTTACCTCCCTTACCCTGACAATCCTTTTCAAAACCTAACTAATCTTCTACTTGCTACCTTTAGATTCCAGCCCCCTGCAACTTGTAAAAAATTCATGTGCCACATCTTTCATGTTGAATATTCACATAATTAAGAGTACTCAAATTTATCCAAAATCTCCTAAGAACTGCACATTTAACTTTGAACTCCTATTTCATGAGAGAAAAATAGGATTAGAGATGTGTTACAGAGTAAGCACATATTGCATGAACACTCAGAATGACCAAGAATAAGTTTTTTCTTGATGAATATTATAACATATTTAAGAACCCAAACAGTAAATGTACTCAGTAATGTACACTTCTAATACACATGATTCATATATTTATTGTCCAGTAAGACACATGATATCCTAAACCTTAAATATATGTATCTATGTGGCTAGATTCTATACAAGAAAATAATAGAATTAGAAATTGTTAAATATATAACTTCAATCTTGAAAAATAATGAGATTTATGTGCTTCTTGGTTATTCACTAAAGATTGTTAAACATATATTTTCAAGACAAACATTATGCATGAAATCAAGTTAAAGAAGCCTGCAATGTACAAACGTAGAAATATACAAATATAGTTAGTTAAAGAAGCATGAAGTCTGCTACATGAAAGGCATTACAAATACAATATACTGAAACCTTGACAATGAGATTTTTCTATAGTCCTATTTTAACTAATTGACATTTCACAGGGAAAACCAACTTTTGAATACAGGGGCAACAGACTCATAAGCCTCCATTTCAGGTTTCATTTCAAGTTTGACCTTGCCTTTGAATGACAGTTCAGAAAAAGTTAGCAAGTTGATATTAAAAAAAGAAAACAAAAAATGCAAATTCAGCATCTCCCATGAGTCAAACCACCATCTCATAATAACAAAGGTCAGTTGTGTGCCATTCCTTAAGTCTCACACACAAATTAACTTCAGACAGTTCCAGTAACATACAGCTGACTGTGGAGGACTATTGCTAAGTTCTTAAATTGCATCTTGCTCAGCTGCAATGCAAAGCTACCAGTAGGAATGCAGATTGTACATTCATTTTTTTCTGATGTGTAATATATTATTATTCTGTTTTTGGCCATGAGGGGGTGAGGTCTGAAGCTGTGTGGGCGTGTCCAGGTTGCTATTCTATACCAGCTACATCATCCATGGTGTGGAAGTAAGGAACTCCGGCTTCCAGGAAGGAGCGGTTTGGCTTCAGGTCAAGAGAGAACCAAAGGGAGGGGAAACTCATTCACCATTGCTGACTGTTGCCCAGGGCCCTCGGTGAGCATTTGCACATGAATCACCCTCTTTTCTACACTTTTGTTAGCAATATTGCTGCTGTTTCTTTTTCTTATCTCATTGCTCTTTTCAGTAAATTGCTTTTATGTCACCTCGGGATCTCTGCCTTTCACATATCCCACCAGAGGGGACAGGAGAGTGGCTCATGTTCTTTTCAGTGTGAATACTAAAACAGGGAATACCATTCTTAAAACACAACAGTAATGCCAATGGCTGTAATGACAATTTTATATTCCTGATGAAAACGTGAAGCAGAAATGTCAAGCAATATGGATCAATAACTAGATCAGCTCCAGAACTGAACAGAACTCCAGCAAACTGTAGGTCCTCAGCATAGAATAAAAGTTTATATTACACAGCTCCTTGAAGAAAATTTAGTGACTTTTTATTTTTAAAGGTGCACATAAACAGCAGTATTGTACATTTTCATCTGAATATTTTTCTCTATGTGCAAAAATGTTTCTTCCATAGATGTCAGTCTTTCTAAAATAGAGCTACTTCATTTGCAAACCTAAGAATGCAAACAGAAAGGTGGCAAATTACTCACCTGCATTGGAGCCTGTCAAGTTGTAACGTGCATTCAGCTTTTTAATGATATTTTCATGGATCTGATACCAGTCACTTTCTGTATTGCACCTAGAAAAATTATAACTTTCTTAATTCTGAAATGGGAACACAAATTTATCAGACCAACTTCACAACATATCCCTATATAAATCCTCTTTAGCTCATGAAACAAATAACACAATAGGAGCTAACAAATCCCCATTAAACTGCCTGTCTCAATGGAAAGCATGCCCTTACCGTTTGAGAAGGGCACCATGAAATACCTGCTTTGTGTGGCAAAGGATAGGAGAAAGATAGGAACAATTACGCTGAGGAACTCAGCCACAACCAAGTTCATTTTTATATAGATCTATCCTTCAGGGCTAACTCACACAGAAATCTATCTTGTGACACTCCAAAGAAGATACAGGACTCATAGCTGGTCTTAGTAAAGAGAAAAAAATCTGTCCTTACACTTCAAAGTTACTTTAAAAGGTTGTTATCTTCAGGAGGCAGTCAATGAAAGAGGAAATTACATTTCAGTACACATTTAGAAAATAGCTGGTTTTCCATAAGGAAAACCTGACTGTGTTCTAATGATGACTTTTCAAAGTTCAGACTTGAGTTAGCCTTGGCATTAAATCTAATTTCTAGTGATAATTCTTCTTTCATTGTTTTTGCTATTTTAAAACAAACAGGCAAATTTTTTTTAAAACCCAAAATATAATAGGTAGACAAACCTAACAATTTGTTTACTAAGGGTGAACATTTATCTGACCTTAATGTTCGGGGAGAGTAAATAAGAGCCAGCCCACCTGTCTACTGTTACACTAAGCTGTTTTTCTGCAGCACTGATTCCAGCAGGTCTATTTCACCACAGATTGAGATAGAGGAAAGACATCCATGCCTTCAAGATTTGAGTGCTACCCCTGGGAGGGGTAGAACTTTCTCATAAACATGACAATATGTGTCCCAGATATATGTAGTTAGATTAGACCATTTAACAAAATAGTACTTACCATAATGTCCAAGATCTGGAGGAAATTACATGCATTCAGTTGCTACTAGAAAATTGAACTTTATTCCAATTGCTGTCAGCCAAAATCCACTATTTAATCAAGCATTCATTCTTAAATCTACTTTAGATTTTTCATTCTCCAGCACTAACTGCCTTTTATGTATTTGTTATTCCCATTATATAGTTATTTCATTTCACAAAAAGATAGTCTGCTTTTTTTGCTGTAGTTACAAAGTACTTCCACTAGATGCCTAGGCAGCACAAGGCACTTAAATATTTAAGTCCTAAAAGCACTTTATGTTGCCATTATAAGAGAGCTCCAGAAAAACGTGAAAAATGCCAAAACATACACAAATACCTAAAAGGATGTAGCCTTTATCTTTAATATTATCCCACTTTATAAACACAACTGGTAGAAATAGCCAAAATTTCCACACATTGATAAAAAATAAGCAAAAAACCCAATTACTGTGCATTTTTGGAACAGAAAGGAGTTAGAGATATTTACTCACATTGCACTTAACACTACTGATTGTAATGCAAAATGACTCTAAGATACTTTCAAAAATTAAGAAAAAAGCTTTTCTTACATGTAGACTTTTAAGACGAGGTCATCCTTTGAATCCCCTGCCAGCAAATCTGCAATACTGAGTACTGCACAGCCAAAGGGCCGTCTATATTGTACATTGCAGGCATTTTTCTTTTCTCCAGCTCCCATTCGTCCTGCCAAACAAAACACATATTTGATGCCTAATCCACGAAACTGTGTCTTTCCAAACCACAGAAGGGAGGTAGCAAGCAATCCAGCTCAGACAATGCCAAGTATATTCTCATGGGGAACCTGGTCCATCTTTATACTACATTCAGATAACAAATGGTACAGCAAGTCCACTAAGTATGTGGTGATCTTGAAAGGTCTCAGACTAGAGGTTCTGCTCGTCCTCTCATGACTCCCACCACTTTGTAATACCCAGTCATAGAAACCTCATGACACTATCAAATTTAATTTAGAGTTCAGATATGACAGATTGTTCAACATTCACTGTCTGGTAAGAATTATTTTACTGTGGCTGTTGCTACTGATCATTTATGTGAGAGGTGGTGTAATTGTGCCATTACAGTTTAGTAACCAAATGCTGTTTTCTTACAGGCAACTGGAAAGCAAGGGAGTAACTGACCAGTTGCAGAAAAATAGAGATGAAACGTGGGGAGAAAAGATGACAAAGGGCAGAACAATTTATGGTAAGGAAAGAAAGAAGACAGTCAAGGGAAAGAGATTTGAAACAAAATATTTTTTCTAGCCTTTCCTATTTGATTTAAATAAAATTTATCAATCTTCTCGCTGTGCTCCTGGCATTTGAAAATGCCCTCCTTCTAGCCATTTTATTCAACTGTGCACGAGCAGTTATGTATCTTTCCCACCAAGTCTTAATTTCTGACAAAGAAAACCTATGGCTGCAGTTGCTGCAGGGCAATGTCTCCTTCAAATATCCCTATGCATCACAGCAGCTTGAAGAGTAATTGTTCATTTTCACACCAGAAAGCAGATAAATGCTATTTTAACGTTTTAATATTTCAGTGGTTCATGTATAAACTTGGCTGTGAATATATTTGAAAATTATACAACTGGAAAAATCCTACTCTTTAATATCCTTTAAAAAATTTATTCTTCTAACTGTACCTTACATCAGAATTTACCATATCTTTTCTAAAACCTTGCCAATAAAAACAAAACACTGTATTTTAATGAAATATCAAATCAGCATAAAAATGCAAGAAAAAATATTTCTCAAAGCTGTAAAATAAAGTTTACTTTTTAACAAGTTGTTTCTGAACTCAGCACAAGTTACAGTAACTGTACCTTCAAACTAAAATGTCTTTCAAAAATAGGAAGGAAAGTTATATTTAGCACTGCATTGATGCAAATAGAGGTAATTCACAAAGAAAACAATATATCTAAGAGGTCAGAAGCAGACCCAAAGATTATTGTTTCACATCAGCACAGCCCAGAGGACTTCTTAAAATAAGTACCTAACACAAAAGTACACCTTTCTTCTCCTCTTTTTTTTTCTAGAGGACTTGATATCTGCCTATAGCATCAAAGATTAAATTTTTTATGAAATATTGTCCATTTTTTTCACCTCTCCCCATTTTTTAAGGAGTCAGGGAGAAGACAAAATTCATCTGAACAATTTCAGATATACATCAGATATTATATAGAGATTACATACAGATTAGGTACACTAAATGTCGAGACAAGCTTTTCTATGCTCAAAAAATGCTTGAAATAACACTTAGATCAAGAACGGACTCCCCAATGACAACCCTATCACCTTAAAACAGCTCATCTTTGACACTTTCATTTTGTTTTGTGATAGTAACAGTAAAGTATGCTGCATCTAAACTCAGTGGCATACTTGATAAATAACATAAAACAATGCTGAGAAATCCAAAGCAATTTTTCCAACAAACAACGGGCATTTTCTTTTCCAAGAGTTTATTAAAAGATCTAGCTACTGAAACAAATCCAAAAGCTAGCCCAAAGCAGTTTTCTTTCATTTACTGTCATATGTCTAACAAATATAAGACAATACCTACCTATTCGGATAATGTGCACAGTGATATAGATGTCCTTCCTGAGTTCACTGCTACCCAAATCCTGCACAAGATCAGAACCTCATTATTTATGACTCCTGATTAAAAAGTGACATTTAAAGAGACCTGTACACATTGCTATGACTGCCAGTGGAAGTGATAAATGAACAGTGAGTTCATTTATACAGCATTAACAAATCCCTTCAACACTTTAAACTGGCAGTCATGCACTCAAAATGAGCATCCTAAAATACCCTGGTTAGAATTTGCTGTATTGTAGCAAAATCAATGGGAGGGCACAAAAGCCTTGCTGTGTGCCTTGAACAGCAGTGATGTATTTGTGCAATTCCAAATATTCTGCGCAAACAATCGTTTGGGTGTAAAAAGCGCAAGGAGGAAACACAACTGGTCCTTGTTGCAGAGAGAATGACTGGTACATATGCCTACATGGAAGTTCAGTGAGTGTCCACATACTGCCATAAAACATTTAAACTGGGGGCTCACCCATACTCTTCAGCCCTTCAAACCAGCCTTTTGAGTTGGCGTTCGCAGCAATGTACAGGCTTAGGGAGCAGCTCCGAGTTACCAACAGAATAACAATTTAACCCAACTTCTATTCTCAATATCCAGCACAAAAACAAAAACAAAAAAACAAAACAAAAAAACAAAAAAAAAACCAAAACAAACAAAACAAACAAACAAACAAAAAAAACCAAACAAAAAAAACCAAACAAAAAACAACAACAAAAAAAAAAAAAAGACTGAGACTAGGAAGAACTCACCACAAAGAGAGAACAGTGTCTTTCAGGCTTTTCTGGACATTTTGGCAAACCATTTCTATTCAGTCTTAAAAAAAATCTTTCACTGTAAGAAAACAAATATGACAGATATGTTGAACAACACAAGATCAAAATGAGATCTGCTTTTGCTGTAATTTTCAGATGCAACCTTCCTCAAGATAAAAATGAATGAAATAATTTCTTTCTGAAGTCTCGGATGTATCAATGAAAAAAAAAAGGCAGACACTAGTGGAAGGTGGTGATTAACCTAATCACCTAAGAAAATTACTAAAAGCTCAATACAAAATAGAAGACTGATTGTCATTTGGAAGAATGATATTGTACATTCTAGTACACAGAGAAACACAAGCAATAAAATCTATTTATCGTAGAACTAAAATTAGATGAGTAGTAACTTGGTATTGATTCTTGCTAAACAAATGTCAATATTGCCATGTTTGTATTCTACCAATATTCTTTTTCAGATATAGAATGATGATCATAGCAGACATTTTTATTACATAACTCCATTAAAATCTCTCATTACAGTACACTGATTTTAGCAGTTTTGTAAGAGTCTTGAAAGTTCCAGCAGGGCAGGTTTCATTTTCGTAATGCTGTTTTGTAATCTACTGTGGGGTGTTAAATGCTGCAGCTGATACAAGTATTAACACTGCTAGTGGGGAGATGCAGAGAATTCTTGTTTCCAAATAGAAAAGAGCACAAGACCCCACTGGAAGAGAATTTACTTTTTGAAATATTTCCATTAGACAGTAGGATTTATGGATAAACTCTAAGCAAACCTGGCAACTCACGAATGGCCATACTATGAAAAACATAATCTTCCATGCTTTGGATAATTTTCTCTACAACACAGCCACATAAGAAATGTAACAGTCATATTTCTGTAATGAGAGATGTGGAAGATGGGAAAGGCAAGTAAGTGTTATACACATTTTCCTTCGCCCTCTCACCCCCAGCTCCAGCCGGCCAGACACATGAGCATGGATGTCCTGTAATGCTCAAATCAGAACTGAACTTTCCTAAGTACAACCAGTTTTTTTTTTCTCAGCTGTATCCACATCTTCTGCTTATTCCCAAGCTAAACATGGTTTACCACTGCCCTGTATCAAGCATAGCTTTTCAAAATGCAGCTGGAAAATCACTAGGAATATGTTGGAGAAAATCCATCTCAATAGAGACTAATTAAATCTTTATTGCACCAGCATTTGCCTTGTAGAAAAACTGCATTGATCACTCCCAAAATCAGTCATTCACATTGAAAGGGACCTCAAAGGGCCTCTACATCCACACTCCTGCTCAAAGTGGGGTCAGCTGTAAGGTCAGATTAGCTTGCTCAGAGCTTCAGCCAGTCAGGTCATGAAAACCTTCAGCTATGGAAATGACAAAGGCTCTCTGAAAAACCCATTCCAGTGTCTGACTGTCCTCAACTTTTCCTTTACATTCAGATGCACATTCTCTTGTTTCAGCCTGTATCCCTTGTGTCTCACAGTCTCACCATGCACCACTGATATTGATCTTCTTGTAGGTAAAAAGGGACAAACTTTTTACTGGAGACTGTTGCCATAGGACAAGGGACAATGATTATAAACTAAGAGGGTTGATTCAGACTAGAAATAAGAAAGAATTTTTTTATAATGGCAGTGGTAAAACACTGGAACAGGTTTTCCAGTGAGGTAATAGATGCCCCACCATGGAAATACTCAGTCAGGTTGGACAGGGCTCTGACCAGCAAGACTCCAAGACTCTATGATCTTGGAGGACTTTTCCAGCCTTAATGATTCTGTGATGATGTCTCAGCTCATTGCAGAGGGGATGAACTAGATGACCTTTAAAGGTCCCTTCTGACCCAAAACATTCTACGCACCTGTGATTATTCTGTGATTTAGCTTCCCGCAAAACTGCTTCTTCTCCAGTCTGAACAAGCCCCACTGCCTCAACCTGACCTCCCAGTGCAGGAGCTTCTGTCCACAAACAACGTGAGGCCTTCTGCTGAACTCACCTCAGCTCACTGGTCTTGTACTGAAGGACCCAAAACTGGCACGGTCTGACCAATGCTGAGCAGGGAATGATCCCTTCCCATAAGCAACTGGCTATGTTCTTGTACAACCCACGATGCTGTAACACTCAAGACCACATTTCTTAAGAGATATTTCTGGAGAATGCTTTATGTTTTCAAGTGCCAGCTATCCAGGCTGAACCAGTATATATTTAAGACTTTCTTACTGTGATTCTTTGAAAACTTTTGTGAAATCTTCAGCTGTACCGTTTTTTTATCAGACACCACAAAAGGCAGAACTTAAGAAACAGTAGAGTGAAGCTCAGACATCAAAGCACGTGCAAATGTTATTTCCTCAGCAAAATGCTATTTTTCTCATTTACCTTTTATGATACAGCAAACTTCTGCACCTTAGGTCTCCATGAAAACATTAAAATTGAGTTTTAAAGACTGTTTATGTAAGCGTATTTTTACAGAGAAACAAGTTGGTATTTTGCTGTTGATTTACAACTGGTTTCAAAATAACCATGACCTTTCATTAAAAATTTAGCTAATTTGCAATACTGGAAAATACAGTAAAAAAAACAGTGCAGTGCTTTGTTTATAGGTCTCACACAAAGTCACTGTACATTGAACAGGAATTATTAATTATATTGCCAAAGTAGCTAAAGTTTTAGAGCCCCATTATGTGCGGCACCATACCAAACTGCATAGAAACGAAAATGTCTCTGCTCCAGCAGTAACAGAGCTTCTGTGCACTTGGTACATGTCAATAAAAATACCACCAGTAAAGGCAATTCTGAACTTCACCGCTTGATCTTCAGCCTGTATAACAATTTGAAAGCAATGCATATATACATACATATATGTCACATTTCACTATGTTTTTATCTTTAAAACAAATGCTAGATATGTAGGTCCAAAGAAAAATACCATTCATAAGCTATCTTCATAGTTTACCTGTTAACTGGGAAATATATTTAATTGGGAGTATATTCTGCATTTAATTTAGTTTACATTCCACACAAACAAAGGCCCGTCTTTTGAAAGCTTCCTATTCACTATCCACTACAATATGAAATTTTCAAGGTCTGCTTATACTCACAGATCATGAGATTATGATTCACAACACAACTAAAAGCCAAAGACTTTTGTGATGCCACAAAGAAATATACTGATTGCAACAGATACATAATGGTTATGCAGATCTATTTTCCTCATTTGCATTTGAAATTTTGTTTCACTGAAGCAGAGGACCCAATGGCAATGAAAAAAGCAAACCAAACTCAACAAATAATAATAAAAAAAACCTTAATCCTTGCTCAGTGCTTTATGATACCTTTTTTCACTAGAAACATATGACAGTACCAGTTACAACTCAGATTAAAATGGTTATCTTTGAACATTTCCAGGGAGCAAATGCAAGCAGTTAGACTTGTAAGATTACAAGACAGAAATGGCAATGTTATATCTACACACAAAGACCATGGGCATTAACATACCATTTCAAAGGATTTCTACAGATACAAACAGGTTGGAAAAAGTGCTAAGGAAAGTAAACAGCCTTCATAAAACAAAATAAAGACAGACTTCCCAAGATCTTAAAGCTTGGCTTCAAACGGCAGTAAAAATCTCAGAGGGTTAAATCTAGAGCTAGTACCTTACTGTGCAGCAGTTTTTTCAGCAGTCAGCTACATATATAGATATGTACATAGATACAGCAAATACACACAGCAGTACCCCAAAACAGAAATACCTCTTCTTTGTATTAAGATGATTTGATTTTAGTTTAAACTACAATGAATTTTTTATAACCCAATCTTGCCACTTAAAAATGTTGTACACATTTAAACTCAGCTGTCTTCCCACTGAAAATAAGCAAATAAGCAATGCTGGAGAGATTAATTTAAGAAGGTCAACAAGGGATTTTTGTGCTGCAACTTCTCATGTATTAGCAGAGTAACAATGTGTTCCAAATCTGCAGGCTTAACAGATGCATTTTAAAGAAACACAGCTGAAAACTGTTCTATTTTCATATGTGACCCCTATTTCCTTAGTATTAGCAGAAAAATATTACCAGTCACATGGTACGAAGTCTAGACAGATTGCTTGCTCCATGATTTACAAACACACTATCAAAAAAAATCCAGCCAGATTTATACCACATGGCATATTCCTGTGGCAAAACTGTGACATCAAATTGTCATAGTTCTCAGTGAAGTTCCACTTTTAGACATCTTTATAAATACTCTCTACTTGAAAATAGTTACAGTGATTTCCAAAATTAACAATAAGGGGCAATAAGAGAATTCTGCCACGTAATTCAGCACCTCAAGTTTATTACATTCCAGAACACTGTTAGTGGATGCTCAGTAGGAACTTGAAGCTGAATTGACTTCATTTACAACTAAAGGTTCACTGGCTTTGTAAAACCCAGATCAGACGCAAAATGTTACCCTCATACTTAGTGGTGAAATACACAGGAATGTTGTACAACATATCACAAGTTACTGAAAGATCATAAAGCTTTAAAGTATATCCTTAATCAGAGAATAACTGAATAATAAATGTGCCAAGATAACTTAGCAGTACCAGCTGATCCCACAGTAAGTCAGCCCCTGTATTTCATCTGTTATGTACTTAAAAAAAAAATTCCCATATTTCTAACCATAAAATAAAAGGCAGTAAGCAAAGGGGGACAGAAAAGGAAGAATGAGTACTAAAAATGAGATGTCAGCCAATTACAGACAAAGATCAAAGCAAAAATACTAACAAAAACAAATACAACAATCCTATGACGGCACATCGAAGTTTATCTTTCTGTCTTCTTGCCATGCTGACAACATGAGGGAAGAAGGAAAAAAGTGAAGAATGTTCATAGATTTATGCAGTGGAGCCCAATTTCCCTTGGCTAGCTGTACAGTTAACAAAGAAAAGAGAAAGCAGAAAAGGAGATTGGAGGAAAAGCAAAACAGAATTGTATAGCTAAATCAAGCTCCTGCTCTCATCCTCTTTTACCTCTTTATTAACTGAAGACATCCTTGAGAAATGAGGTTTTATTACAGTTTTTATGAACATAACCTACATTATTTTAGATATTTGCACCTGTATTTTAACTGAAAGATGGTATCACACATCTCTTAAAAGAGCTAGAAAGCAGTAACTTTTAAACTATTTTCCATGACATAGCAGGAGCCAGAGGAACATGACAGTTTAAAAACAGAATATTGTTTTTAGGAATCTATCGGCAGGTACTTGTAACTGAAGAAAAAACATATACAAAAAGCTGGAGCCTCCAGTGATCTTAGTCTGCCATCATGGATAACAATTTTGCATCACAGCATTACCAGTACACAGACCTACAGATCCTTTAAGCTGAATTACATTCTTGATTATTATCCTAGTCACTGACTGAGTTAACAGCATGGATACATGCAGATTTGCAGTATCTTACCCCAAAGATGGAAATTAAATCTGAAGAGAGCAGGAGGAATTGGTAAAGTGAAGGGAAACAAAAGCATTTAAGAAAATTTCCCTTCCTCCAACACCCTCTGTCTTCCTATGCATTCACCACCATTTGGAGGTTCACAAGCAACAAGTCTGTATTTTGTGTCAATCCTAACAAGCCTTTTGCAGGTAGCCAGTGTGACTGCATCATGTTCTTCGTCAGATGATCTGTAAACCAACTACATATATATAATATATATATATATATATATATATATATATGTACATACACATACATATATACACGTACACACCCTACCGGTGTTCAATATATGTCATGGTTACCTAAATCTGGCGCATCCATGTTGTGGCTGGTCCACATACTCCTATTCCAACACTGAATTTATTTCTGAATGTAGCTAATTGTTTAAGCTTCACCAGCTACATGACAGATCACCTCTTCCAGTGTTTCCATCATCACATTTAAAAACAGTTATTTCTTCTGTCAGTTTTCAATTTTACAACAGAATCAGTAAGAAAACTATTTGTTAACACATATGAGCAATGTAATTGGTACCAAAGATTCCTCTTGCTTGAGCTGATTTGTCTACTTTAAAAATGTGTCTAACTACAAAAGCTCAGATCAAAGACCTATATAAGCTAGCATCCTTAGCCTAACAACAGCAAGGAGAAGATATTTGAGAAAGAATCTTTAAACAGTGGATAAGAAGGTAGATTTGTTTCACAGAATGTGGCTCTTCCTGAGGGGAATTGAGCTATATCATGAAATACAACTAATTTCTAACATACCCTCACCCCTGGGAGGGCTTATGAAAGACATTATTAAAATCAGGCTCTGTCTATCCAGAAAACACAAAACCAAACCTTCTCATTAACATTTGCTTGCTACACTAAACTTGTGGCTTTTTTTTTTTTTTTAGGAACTCATTCCTACTATATCTATTTATTAATTCACAAATGCAATTTTCTGTAAACTCACATGCAGCAGCTCCCATACACAGGCTGAATAGGATAGTCTAGACTATCAGACCAAAGCAAACACACTTGCTGAAACATCAGCTTCTCAAAAAATACTTGTACTAGCCTGAAGGAAAATGTTAATTCTCTTGCAATTCAAGAATGGCCAGTACTTAAAGAGCAATTTATCAAAACCGTCTCATTAATGATGACAAATTACACAGCACTGCAAAAAGGCAGATAAAATGAATGACTTGTAAAAGTGCTGTGGTTTAACCCCAGTTCGTAGCTCAGTCACCAGCTCACTCCCCCACATTGGGGTAGTGGAGAGAACTGGAAGGGCAGAAGTCAGAAAACTTGTGGGTAAACGTAAAGGCAGATTAACACATAAACCAGAAGCCACACACACAAGCAAAGCACGGAATTCATTCACCACTTTCCATGGGCAGGCCAGTGTCCAGCCATTCCCAGAAATACCAGGCTTCATGACAGGTGAGTAAGGAAGACAAATGCCATTACTCCGCCCCCTTTTCTTCTTTTCTTCCCCCAGTTTTACATGCTGAACGTGATGTCTTATGGTGCAGGATATCCCTGTGTTGGGGTCAGTTAAGGTCACCTGTCCCGGTTGTGTCCCCTTCCAACTCCTTGTGCACCCCCAGCCTCATCACTGGCAGGGTGGAGTGAGAAGCAGAAAAGGACTTAACCCTGTAACTCATTTTAGAGTGTGTACCTCTTTAAATTGCCTTAAACCAAGATACCCAGCAATGAAGGTTAATCTTAATCTTCCCACAGAAACTACCACAAAGCCAAAACCTTTGTTGATGAATATGTAAAACTGAGCTACCAATAGAATTAGTCAATTGTGAGGAAGAAATAAAATATATATTTGCTACTGATATGGTGGAAATAGATGATCTTTTTGGTACCTGTCCTGGGTTAGTCAGGAGGGGTCAAAATCTAGGAAGTGATCTGTGCTGCAGGAAGTGATACAACTTCCTTCCTGAGAGAGAGAGCCAATAACCAGGTAGTTTTAAGGATTGATATGTAGGTAAACCAATTAAAAAGTTGATCCGCCTTCGAGGAAAAATCATATATAAGCTGAAAACCTCTGAGCCTCTTCCTCTTTTGGCCTGCTGCTGTGTTGAGAGGAGCGTCTCCTGCTTCTCTCCCCAGTAAGGCCCTGCCTCCTTCCAAAGGAGGGAGGGTGGGGTGAAGGGAGGTTTAGGGCGGCCCTGCAGCTGCAGCTGGGCATGGGGGAGGAGCTGGCCAGAGTTTTCAGGAGATACAGTTCAGCCGACATGGCAGCTACACGAGACAGGGCCAGGCCCCTGCTCTGGGCCAGGCAAGGACCAGGCCAGACTCCATCCAGCTCGGGCCAGGCCCTGCCCTGTCACCCCGGGCCCAGATGGCCCCAGCAGGCCGAGCCAGCTCCGCAGAGCCAGGCACAGAGACTCTGAGAGCTTCTGCCATCCAGCTGGGACCTGTTCAAACAGCCCGGCAGAGAGCACGCGATCATCACACTGCCGGAGAGAGAGAGAGAGAGATTACCTTTATCCATGCCTGGAGTAAACCTACAGACACCCATCCTTCCTCGCAGAGAGAGGAACGAGTGAGGACATCTACAGAAATGCAGCACAGAGACTTTACAGTCAGTGACAAAAGCAGAACCGATGCCTGGAGGGAGGAGCATGAGAAGTGCTTCGAGAGTGAAGCTGAAAATTCTTTTGGAGAACCATGGTTGGGGACTGAGCTAATAAATTCCCTGTAATATATGAAGAAATAGTCCAAAAGGGGAATGTGAGGTTCTAATTGCAGCCAGTGAACTGAAATGCCTGGGTAAAGACAAGTAAGTGTTGAAAAAGTGCAGCCTAATGAGAAACTTGAACCAAGAGAGAGGAGAGGCTGTGACCCAGAGCCCTGGTCCTGGGGGGAATGCCAGAGAACTTGGCATTCCAAGTGTTGTCAGGAGAAGCTGCGTTGCTGAGCACAGAAGAAGGGATTTTCTTTGTTGCTGCAATTGAAGTGTGCATCCTTAAAACAGGTTCCCTGTGGACTGTTCATAAGCCACCATGGTGGCTGTGGGAAGGCTGCTGGTGTGGGAGGGATCCACCATTAAGCAGATCTTTCTTCCAGGCGGTGGCTGGTGGTGAGGTTGAAGACCCATAAAAAACTGTATTTTTCTTATAGAGAATCCATGGTATAAACAAAAGAGACTTCTCTCCCTAAATGAACTGAAACGAGAGCTATTTCTGAAGTGGTAAACTGACTGGAGGTCGAAGTGTTGTCTTTTGTATGTTGTCAGGGAGAAAGAAATGGAGAGGTGGGGGAAGGAGGGGTGGTCTGAGGAGTTTGTTCTGGTTCTTCTTGTTTTTTTCTTTGTCTTAGGTATATTAATAAATTTCTTTATACTTTATAAAGTTTGAGTCTGCTTTGCCTACTCCTAATCCTCATCTCACAGCAAACAGGTAAATTTTGGTAAGTGTTCTGGCATTTGGCCAGAAACTTGAATAGGCAAACTGAAAAGCACTACAGTACCCTTCCAACCAAATCCATTCCATGACTGTACAGTATCTGAAAACTAAAAAAAAAATTAAAATATTAATAATATTTTATATAAAAGGTATAAAGGAAAAATGGAACAGACTAATAGAAATATTTGTAAGATACCAACCCACTGATTTTGAAATTTCTTGTTGGTCCTGGTATGTTCCTGTGAAGAGCTACTAAATCCAAAACAGATTTCAGGTCAAAACCTGAAATCAGACTTAGGGAAAGAATAGAAGAGACAAGTAAGCTTGAATACCCATGGGATACCTAAGAGGCCCAAGTTCCTGTGTTTGATTATGCAATGTTGAGTACTTTATGGGTCAGTATAACAGCTAAAGTGAGTAACTGTTTTGCTATGTAAAACAACAAATGACAATGTACTAAACAGGGCACACCGGCTGACTGGGCCAGTGCTTCAGTGTTCTCGCCACTGGAGGAACTCCACAGCAGGCAGTTCAGGACAGTATTCTCAAGCAAAAAAGCAGAATTCAACTGAGGCACATCCTTCACTTTTCCAGTCTGACTGGGACTGAGAAGCAATCTTTTCGTTAATGTCCACTGACAATTCCCACTGCAAAATAGCTCCACATCTAGGATCCAAGTAGAAAGACTTTTACCACTTCCCTACTCCTCCCAAGAAAAGGCTAACAGCCACTATATGACCTGACTATGTTACTACATGTAGGAATTTTTCAGTTCACAATGAGTAACTGGAAAAAATTAATGCACATTTTCTGAGGGGAAGCTTTTGAAGTTTCTGGAACTTCAGGCTTCTCTTTTAAGGTGCTTTTTTAAGCCAAATTACAGCTGCACTAATACATTCTTGTCCAAAAGAATGGGCAATTTATATCTTAGAGCTAGTAATGAAATAATTAAGGCTGTTTATATATTGTGTGTATATATACATGTATCAACATATAGGATGACATAATTAAAAAATAATAGCTACCACATTCAGAAATGTACATACCAAGTTAGCCATCTAAAGAGGTATTTTTATTCAAAATGCATAAAAGATTGGTGCAAGTGTAGTGGCTGCTCTCTTGTCAAAGTGACCTTTATGTTTTGTTTGAGGTGTTTTAACCTTCCTGCTAAAATTAGGACTAACTCTTGAATAAGCAGAAGTTAATAAAACTAGGGTGGCTTTGTTTTATTTTGCTTCTAAGGACTAGCAAACCAGAGCAGTAAGTGAGTAAACTAGAACGAAGGACTCCTTTAAGAGTCTGCTAGCTAGAAAAAAAACATCTCCTGCTTCTGTGAGACATATTTATAGATATACATATATGCATTGATTTAGTGTAATTTGCTGTAGTGCAGTTTTAATACCGTGCAAGATTAGATATTTTTGTGAACATGGCAAAGGAAATTGAAAACAACACAACTACCCTAAGGTGTGACTCACTGAAAGTGCAATCATGCTTTTGTGGAAATACTGTAACAGAAAAGTAGCCCTGAGCTAATTCATTGCTTCTGGCTCCCATGGGTTGTTCCCCTTTACCAAAAATGCTGCTAGCTCTTTAAGCTTAAATCTCTGCCCGGCTTAGCAGGCCCATTTGCATGGAAAAAGTCAGGATCCAAGAGTACCTCAGGACAAAAAGCATCAATGGATAATGTGGAGGTATCTGAGGAATCATTTTCAAGGAACAGTATTAACAAAGTGAAGGTTAAACACACTAAAATAGTATTTTAAGGAGAAAAGGTAGAGTAGCCTATCACCTAATGATAGATTAAAAATTATAAGGAGCACCTGGATTGTGTTCCTAATATAAATAATTCACATGGCTGAAAAAGTACAACAAAGTCCAGTCCGAAACTATGTCTCTAGTCATTGTTCACACCTCCCAGAAATTCTGTGCTACTGGTACCAGGTCATTATGTCTGAGGCAGTTAAAAACACATCCTTAACTCAAAAATATCACATACACTTTTTTTTCCCCTAGAATGATATCAATTCTCATAATGTTAGAAACAAACCCCTGTCTTTATGCAGGGTTATTTATTAATACAGCTTCTGAATTTCCATGACATTCAGAGACGTAAGATTTAAATATCAAACAATCAGATACAGAAAAAGAAACCATATGCAGAAACAGAAAATCTTAATATCAACTAATGTGCATTCATGTATGCTCATATATAAAAATTATTTTTCCCTCTCTCTCCAGATTTTGTACTTGACATACATTGCACCATCTAAAATTATTTCCAAATCTGGATTTCAAGCTTCCTCACAATAATCTTCCAAACCTAATTTGTTCTCATCTCCAATGTCAGAAAAAAATACAGAAACAAGAGTCTGAAAAGAAGATGGAAAGTAATAATAGACTCACACATTGTAGATCCGGGCATCCTGGTGGACACCATGTCAAACATGAACCAGAAATTTGCCCTTGCAGTACAGGAGGTCAATGATATTGTGGTGCATTGGACAAAATACTGCCAGCAGGATGAGGGAAGTGATCCTTTTCTTCTCTGCTCAGCACTGGTTAGACCACACCTGGACATGATCAAGGGACTGGATAGAATGCTGTGACAGCTGGGACTGTTCGGCTTGGAGAATGTATCTGAAGAGAGGGTGCAAAGAGGACAGCCAAGCAATTTTCAGTGGTTCCCAGTGAGGCAATGGACATAAACTGAAGCATAGGAAGCTCCTGCTAAGCATCAGGGCACAAATTCTTTACTGATGGATGGTGTCTGAGCACTGGCACAGGTTGCCCAGGGAGGCTGTGAAATCTCCATCTCTGGAGATATTTAAGAGCCATCTGGACATGATCCTGGGAAACCAGCTCTAGAGTGGTTAGATCAGATGACTTCTGGACTTTCAGCCTCGGTCATTCCATGATTTTATGATTATGTGTAAGTATCACATACAGGCAAGCCCAGATAGACAGCCAGGTCATTTGGGTCTTTATGGAAACATGGTTTTTTACAGTCTTTTCCATCTTCCACCTCTGAAAGTTAGTAACTACCATGATGCAACATTCTTCCCCTTGTCTACTTGCCCAGAAGTTTCAAGTGACTATAATTAATGAACATACAACAACATATGACACATTTTTTGTGAGCCAGAGGGTCAAGGTTTTTTAACTGTACCTTTCTATCAACTTCTGTAGCCTTGCACTGAGTACACACTCTACAGCTTCACCAATATATAATAATTGTGGTCTAGTGTTCAACATGACTTAGAAGCAACAAAGAACTTGTGAGTCTCCTGCATTTACAGTGCTGATGTCTGGAGTACTGATCCTAAGAAAACTAGATACTGAAAGTCAAGTGTAACCCACTTTTGTGCTTAAAATAATATTGAATCTTTGAGCACCTGTACAAGAGAAACCATAGGGATATATTTGAAGAAAAACATTTTGGGTCGTCAGTAGTGAGCCTTCAGGGTAGAGAAAATGTATTATTAGCTTGGTTCAAGAGGTATCCAAGCCCTTCCTTGCTGTTGTTAACAGTACTAGTCAGTTCAGTAAACTTTAGTTAGTGATGACTAAAAGTCAGGTTCTTTCAGATGAGCAGTTCTGAGGTTTGAAGATGCTGATGGAGGTTGCAAAATATGTCTTTAAACATTCTCTTACTGTACCAAAATCCTTTAAAGAATATTGTAGAATAAAGGGGAAAAACTGACAGTATGTTTTTTCAAAAAATCAAAAATTAGAACACCAAGTAGTGAGTATTTTGACTCATTAAATGTGGATTTCAGCTTCTAGCAAGTGATTTCACTGAATTTAATGAATAATAAAACTGAAATAAGAAAGGGATAAAAAGATTGATGATGTGGATGTCACTAAAAGGTGACGTTGAGAGTACAACAAAGGAAGGGTAATCTTATCCTTTGGTATAGTCTGGAGTTTACACAATCATTAAGGATATAATCAAAAGCTCACAAAAAATGCCATTTGCTTTCATTGGCCTTGGATAAACAGCCTATTCTCTTTGTGCTGTTTAAGAATCTCTTCTCTTTTGAGGGCAGTATGATAGTTACAAACAAGGTTGTTCAAGGTGATAGAAGAAGGAGGATTAGCATGCCAACTTATCGCTGCTCCTCACACAGATGGGGCCAGAGGCATCAATCATTTCTGATAAGCTCATATCATATTGACACAGACACAATGTGTACATCAATGAATGAAAAATCTTAACACGCTCCATCCTACTGAAGTGCTGCCTTGAAGTTTTCCCATTATTAGTACTGCTACTTGGAAAAAAGAAAATGGTTTAGAAAAGACAATGCTACATAAGAACTATGGGTCATATTACAGATTTAAGAATTTCTGGCGTAAGACAGAGGCACAAACTCTACAGAAAGGTAAAGGTCACCAAAGCAAATGGGACTGAACAGGAGATGATGCAGCAATCTTATTCATACTCATCAATGCCAAGAACAGGGGCCACAGTCTTAATCAAACAAATGTAGGCATCAGCCTTAACACCTTCCATTCCCTTTTTCATCGTACAGTATCCAGTGTTACTAGTGTTTTCAAAATTCTCTTAAAAAAACCCAGGCAGATGGTAATGTGCTACATATATTAATACAGTCTTATGGCATCTACACTGGAAAGGCAAGAATTTCAGAGGACATGGGGATAATTTGATTTTTTTGAACACAGTCATCTGGTTAACATTTTCTTTGGACTTTCTGGCTTTGTTTTTTTTTTTTATAGCAGCATTATATTCTTACAGACACAATTAAAGTTAACAGCCTAAGTGAAAAATGCACATTGTCTAGAAAACAGCTACACTCTTACTTTGCCCCTTGCCACTTGTTAAACTGATTCTATTAAAAGCTAGTAGATCTTTCCAGGATCTGATAAAAAAAAAAATCAATATATTTTTGATTAAATGATTGGTGTTCTTAGAGCTCCAGTGTAAATGGGCCTCCTGGCTAGACTAAGGTCATCGCTGCTGCAAAAATATGCTGCATTGGGTAGCTGATATTAGTACATGTGAACAGAAAGCACGGATTGTCATCAGATGTCCTTTATTTCCTTAATATCCATCTTACATACACTATTTTATGATCTACATGATCAAGTTAAATTGAATTATGTGCTTTTGAAGAAATTGCCAGAGCATCTCCACATTTTGATTCACAAGCCAGAGCAGTCTGGCTGTGAATCCAAACTAGAACATATGCTGCTGCTGCCACTCAGTCCACACAACCACAGATTTAATCCACGGTAAAATCCTTAAAACATTTACACATGTTAACATTAGGTCTAGTATGAACTGCTGCTCTGCAAATCCACTCCTACTGGCTGGCACTACTTGCATAAGTAGACAGCAGTCTTAGACTTTCAAACTGTTGATTTGCTTACAACAAAATTAGATTATATAAAAACAGATCTTCAAGACTCTATACGAAATTGGTAAGTCCTTCTGATTTTGCTTTTCTCAAACATTTGTGCAACATGCCAGATTCTAGAACAGATTTTATAAAAGCATTTCTTTAACAACACGAAGTACCGTCTGGACTCTTAACAGATCCAGAGAGAGAATATGTTTGAGCTCATATATTTTAGGAACAACTCTAAGCAGCCAGTAAAAGCTTAGCAGTGGCCAGAAAAATAGGACTGAACTAAAAGACAGACAAATCTCAAGAGATGTGACCACGGATCTCTTTTATTTTCGAGCTACAGTAACAGCTGTCTACTACTGCATATGCTAAAATGCTTCCTTTAGGATTCTACACCAGTGAAATTAGTTCTAAAATTTCAGTGTCATCATGATAGGTTTTTGCTTTCTTAAAGAACCAGAAATACCCAAGGAATACACAAACTGGGCATGTGACCTTAGCTGAAATAAAAAAGGAAGAGAAATAAAAGGTTAGAAGACATAACAGTGCATTAACCAAAGAATTTTACTGGGACAAGCCATATGGCTATACCATGTTAAAGCAGTGCCATTCACAACTTGCTCTACCCCAGTCAGGGGTTATTACTGTTCTAGGAAAGGAAACTGCAAAGCAGCAGGAAGGGGAGAAAAATGGAACATGGTACACAAACACACCAGGGAAAACTCTAGGAAGCATCAGGGGCTGACTTCAGCTGTTTATTGTTAATTTAAGCGATAGCAGAAATTATTCCTAGCAGCTAGTTTAGCCAGAAAATATGGATCTATACATATGCATACATATCAAGAGAAATTAGCATGCACCAATTAAGTACAAAATGAATGACTTGCAACTGTAGTCTTAATAAGCAGAAGCATATCACTCAGATTTAACTATTTGATTTACATACTGTCAGTTTTCTTGCTTCCATAGAAGAAGAACTTCATGTTCAAAAAAAACCTTTTAGAGCGTGAAGACACATTAGACAATCATTTAAATATGGAAATAGTCTGCAAAATAATATTTATTATTATTTTTTATCAACAACAATAATAGTCATACATAAACCTGTATTTTATTATTACCCCTAACTTAATACAACAAAACTGCCATTATTGTGGATGCCAACATATTTAGAAACAGTTATTTTTAATATCAATTTTCAGAAAGAAAAAAAATGTCTGGAGAAAAGTACAATCCCATACTTTCCTAAACAAATGGAAAGTGATCCCAAAAGAGTATTTACCTCTAGCTTAGTAAAGTTGATAGAAAATCACTCTTATTGCCCGAAGTGGGTGCTGATTTCACTAAGTTAGGTGTAACAGCCCCTACCAAACCAGAGAAATCTTTAGCTAGAAAGTCTGAAAATAAAAAAACCTCAAAGCATCACTGATATTTTCTGTCACTATCTGAAACCAGATTTCTGCTCTGGGAAAGTCACTATTACATTTCAAAATCAGTTTTTCACATACCACGAAAAAACTATTATCTAATTCTTTAGTACATGTTGGAAAAATTACAAGCATTTACACATGCTGTCAGGATGAAAAATTATTAAATTGAAAATAATCTAGCTATAAATATACCTAATTTTTATTTTATTCATAGAATCATAGAATGGTTTAATTTGCAACACACCTTAAAGATCATCTAATGATAATCTATTCAAAACACTAAAGGAATGCTTTAAAGGAACACATTATCAAGACCAGAATAACTGTTAAATTATTTTATGGCTTTAATTTCTATCTCTTTACTTATTTTAAAAGGTGCTATCCCAAAAATGCATTGCTAGGTTCCACAATGAGAGCACCAATGTCTATGTTAAATTAGGAGAATATTCCTTAAACATATGCATTGCCTACCACAACAGATCTGTTCTATACTAGAAAAAAATCAACACGTAGTGAAAAACAGTAAATTTGTACTTCTATATATTTATTTTTGATCTGAATACCCTAAACCCTTTGCAAACATTTAAGAGCAAATTCAGAGTGTTTTTCCCTACAGATTCCACTCTTAAGGGCTGATGTCAAAAACTCAGATAACTAATATTGAGAATTTATATCCTTTATGATTTCAGTATCAGCTTTTTCTGAACTTGAAGCCTCAAACTTTACTGACATCTAAAGCAGTGAAACAGAAAACATAAAAGAAATAGGATAGATTCAGATCAAAATTACTTCAGGGTACATTGAGCAGCTCTCTAATCAATACTATCTATGGATCCTAAGGAGCTATCCAAAATGCTCTAAAAAAGATGCAGACATTTAATGAGCTGAATTGCTTTCTAGGTCTTGCTGACTATAACTAATAACAAGAGCCTAGAGATGCAATTCACACAAAGATCTTAAGTTTAGATGTCTTTGGATCTGGATTCCAATCCTAAAGTCCATTGATTCATCATGAAACCTGAAATCAGACAAAAAGAAAAGCATTGGCCTATGTCTTAATCTTGGCATCTTACTCGTGTCTGCAGAAAGATACATCCATCTACACAGATTCCAGAGATGATGATGTGTCCACTCCTCCCCTGCCATCCACCTAAAGACATACTCGTACTTTTGGTACTTTGATTTGAAGAAACACATTTTAAGTCATGTATATTCATATACTTCTATGTTCACCTGTGCTAGTAACAAGTTTCATCTATTCTTTTCATTATATTTTTCTACTGGACCACAAAACAACGACTTAGGAAACCAATGGACAAATGTTACACAACGAGGTTGTGACAGATCCTAAGGTGTTGCCACACACAGCTTTGGACTTGTACTTTGGCTAGAAACGAGCAGAAGAGTCTGCATATCCAAACTCCCCAACTGCACTGCTGCCCATAGGCTTTGCCATCATTGCAGGTGTGAACTGCAGGGGATGGGGAGCACAGACACTGTCATACCTCATCATTCTGAGGAAGGTTGTCCATTTCAAGCATGCATCAGCAAGGGCCTGAAGAGCTCTGAAATATCCCACCCATTTGTACTGAACAACAGTTATAAATTGTACCATAGTGTTGTGCACCATGACCAAACAGCTTTGGTTTAACTCTGTGATAAATTGGTTAAGTCGCTTCTACGTCTAGTCCAGACAGACCATATTAATATCCATCCTGGACACCTCTGCATTCCAGACTTCATTCTGTGATACAGACATACCTTGCATTTAATTTGCTCTTGTGAAAGCTCTCTTAGGTTTAGCTTTTCCAATATGTTAAGAAGTTTCTGTTTGTTTCTTGGGAGAGTTTTTTTGTTGTGTTGCGGGGGATTTTTTTTTACAAGATGATATGCTTGTTTGATTTGCAGATGGTGCAAACTACCTTCCCAAAGCTTATCCTGCCATTCCCTCCATGCCCTAGAAGGCAGTTTGGATTTGTAACAACACATTTCTTCAAGGTTTGCCAGTAATGAGATGAGGAAGTTCACAGCAGCTGAAAACAGACACTGGAGTCAGGAATCAATAACTAAAGGTCAGATCACAGCAAGCACATGAGAAACAGCTCTAGAATTTGTGCTTTCATGTAACATGAAATCCAATCCATTTGCTTTCACACCACCACCACCGCCTTAACCTTGTTTCCAGCAAGCCATATCACTCCAAATTGTTTTCTGTCAAAGTCTGCAGCTCTCTCGTCAATCTATCACCTGCTGTGGCATTCATTGGAGTGAACACAAACAACGTGTCCTGATGCACATTTAATTCTCAGAAACGACAGGAAACTGTATTTTGGTGACTACAGTCTGAAGTGCAGGCCAGAACGAAATGGCAGTATTTAACAGCTAACACTGTGACACTAGCTGCATATATATGGTCTCACTAACAGCAAAAATTAATGTACTCAGTATACCCTTCCTACAAAGCACTAGTTACTGAAAAGCACAGACATAATTTTGTCCACACAGTTCCCCAGATTCCTATTGCCATATTTAAGATAACCACTGTGGAAAGGACACAAGCTGGAGAAGTTAATGGAAAACTGTCTCCTGTGGGAGGGACCCCAGGCTGGAGCAGAGGAAGAGCGTGAGGAGTCCTCCCCTGGAGGAAGAGGGAGTGGCAGAGACAATGTGTGATCAAATGACCACAGTCCACATTTCCAGTCCCCTGCACTGGTAGGATGGATGAAGGAGAGAAAATCAGGAATTAAGTTGAGCACAGGAAGAAGGGAGAGGTGAGGAGGAAGATGTTTTAGGTTTTTCTCATTATCCTACTCTGATATGATTGGTAATAAATGTCAAGTCTATTTTATCTGGGACAGTAATTGGTGAGTAATCTCTCCCTGTCCTTATCTTGACCCATGAGCCTTTTGTTCTATTTTCTGTCCCCTGGCCAGCTGCAGAGGGGAGTGACAGGGTGACTGGCTGGCTGGAGGCCAGGGTCAACCCACCACACCCATCACCACTGCAGAGCCATTTAATGGTTCAGACTTCCTGGCACATTCCTCAGCCGGAACTCACTGGGCTCCTGCACTAGCTGTACTCTCCTCCTGTGCTCGTATTTATTAAATGCATAGAGGTTTCACTACTGATCACTCCCATGTTTACTCTCTCAGCCAAAATTCTGAAAATAGAAATAGGTACTGAAGATTTTAAAAATCAAAGGTTATCAGGTCTCACAGAATTTAAATTCTAGGACAGATTCATTTTGACAGTTTCACTGAAGAAGCAGCACCTTCTCAAAGAAGGCTCCTTTTACAAAAAACATGCTTAATTCACTAAGGGCAGCCCTCTAGTCCCATGTACCAAAGAGAATTCAACTAATAAATATTACAAAGAAAGAAAAAGTTCAGGGTCTTGAATGTGCACTGATTAGGAGAGATGAAAATGGAGATAACTGAAAAATGACCATTCTATATGCATACACATAAATACATTCCTATACAAAAAAACAACTGGAAGGTGAAATAAGTAAACAAGATAGAGATGTACACATTTTCTAAATCTTAAATGACACTACAAACCATTAGATGTAACTGAATTTCAGAAGGAAGCAAAAGATTCTCATGAAACAAAAATACCTTCCCCTTGTTTCTAAATGTGGAATTTGTTACTTGGATCAAAACATACAGTATTTATTGTAAAACTTATGCAAAATCAGTATTTAAATAGAAATCATATGGTACCTGATAGGTCGATTTTCTTTACTATCAAAGAGTGAAAAGATTACTTCCAGTTCCTCTCCCAGATTGGAGCACATTAAACTCTTCATCTGAACAAAAAGATGGTGGCTGCTGGCTGGTACTGGTGTGTCTTTTTTTCGATGACGATGTTCCATCTAAAAATACCACAAAAACAGCCACCAGTTTGAGTCAATTACAAAATTCTCAAAACAAAAAGAAGTAAAATATGCAATGCAGAACTATTTTCTTAATCCAAATTAATGTCTTTTTAAATTTAATATTAACTTGTATTTTTTCTTTTTTTTCTCTTACACCTGAGAAAATACAGGAAATTTACTTTCGCAGCATTACACTGCATCATTGTTATCTCTAGGAGAAAAACAGTAATCTCTAGAAGTTTATCTTTTACTCTGAAAGAGTGAAGCCACTTTAAAGCTTTGTGCTATAGCAACATTGTACTTCTTAGCTGGTTTAAACAGTTAATCATCTGATATTCCAGTATTCAAACACATAAAAAAATGCTTTTGCAGAACACTAAATACCAGTATTTTAAAATGTGAAAAAGCAATCATACCCACATTTTATGATCTCTGGCAAACTGCTTTATAGAAGCTAATAAATTGTCTTGATTTGACTTCACAGTTTATACCTACTATAATTTAGGTCACCCATTAAGGACAATATTAAGTTGTACTATCTCTCGATGTACAATTTGTACATTGTAACAAAAATAATTTTAAACAGCAATCTTTCTAAGCAGCATAGCCTTCACAATGAGGTTATATTTTTTCGCCCTTTTTATTTTTGGAAGTACACTCCATGAGTTCCATAACTAGTTTCCTGGGTTATTTTTCCTCTGTATGTTTCTTCTTATCATTATTAGTTCCTCACTGTATTTCACCCAGCGCTTCAATAAGATTCCATAATATTACATAAGACTTTGAAATTACTCAAAGGTACACTGATTCTAGCACGGAGAATTTACTATTATTTACTAGACTTGACATTAGAAGTCAACAAGTAAAAGACAAGTTAAAAATTATTAAAAATAGATATAATTATTAAAATCATTTCAGATGCACAAAAAATGTAGCAATTATGTTTTTGGGGGGGTTGTATTTAAATAGAAAAGTGATCATAAATAAAATTCAGTTTAAATACAAGCTTAGTCTTAAGCACATAAGGCTCAGAACTATGTATCTGTAACAGCTGCAGTACTTGGCCAGTCTTCTTAGACCCCACTGGAGATTTAATCAGAATAAGAAATATCAGTGCTGGTTTTAGTAAATCTAGATGGGCTTTTACACCCAATAAAAGGAAAGCTTTCTTATGCAATTTAACTGCTGTTTACATTAATAGATTAGAAAGCACCAAGAGCTCAGTATGATTAATTGTGACGAAATTATACCATGAGAATATTATTTTATTTCCACAAAGCTTATTAAGACAGGCTCATGAGCCAGGTAAAGGTCTATTGATAAAGAACCTCATAAGCTTTTATTGATGATTAAATTCATATTAACAGTCACAATTTTATCGGTATATCAGACACCAAAACTTTTAACATTTAAGCTAAGCATGTGTGCACACAGATTTGAATTCAAATCAAAGCACCTCATTCAGATGTAGAGATGATATAGCTGTTCAAAAAAATTTCTTTCCTTATAGAAAAACTCATTACATTATGAAATACCAATTTATTGGATCAAAAAGGGTACTTTTGGTTAAATAGAAAAGAGTGGTCTTCAAACTATCAGTATGTAATTTGATAGCAGAAGTACCAAATATTACATTCACATACCAGCCTGTAGAGCTCTGTAATGCTGATCTCTTCAGGATCCACCATAGCATATTCTTTCCTTGGAACTAAGTCAAGTCCCAGTTGTCTGTATGAGAAATGGAATAACAGTAAGTAGTCTCTACTTTCAAAAGAAACAAATTAACTCTGCACGTGTTTGTTGTTTATTCCAATAAACAATGCACGTGTTAATTGTTACTTTACAATAAGTTGACTTTGGTTTTGTTTTAATATATTTTGGCTGCATCCATCATTCACATTTGACTCACACCCTTTCTCCACTTTGCAACATTATAACAGAATGTTTGTCCACAATTTTAAAATTTGTTTCACACTGTGGACAATGTGCAATGGACACTGTCCTTTGAATGGACACTGTCAATTTGAGTAACAACCATAGAAAGGAAGATAAAAAGAAAATCCATCAAATGCCAAAATATCAGTTTATTTTCAGTTTGGACTAGATGGTATCAAAGATGCTTGACTGCATCCCCTGAACAAATAAGGAAATGAGCTTGAATCAACAGGAATTCAATTTATTTCCAGCACAGCAGCAAGCAATAATGTAAAAGAACACATAAGAACACAAAGGCAGTCATGCTGAATTCAGGAAAATTCAAAAGATTAGAAAGTTTTTCAAAAATATGTTTTAAAAAGGAGGAACTGACCATGTCAAAAACTTCACAATTAATTCCTGTCAGTTACCACAAAATTCTAAGCAGACAGGTAATCATACACATTTAGTCAGAACCCTTTCACCTTTCATAAAAGGTATTTATGCTTTCAGATAGCTGTAGAAATGCTGGAAATTCAGTTAATTCTACTACTGAATATTGCTTCCTTTAGTTAGCATTTAACTGTATAAATACCTGCTAAAGAAGTGACTTTGGAAACAGTACCTATATGCCAGAGGGTGTTCTAACTATTTTCTTGCTTAAAAAGAAGGAAGATAAATACAATTTGTGTTAGTTCATTTCAGTTATTCAGATAAAAGAAAGATGCAGAGCACAGTAGCTGGATGTATGTTAGAGATGCCCAAGCAGGAACTAAATTGTGTGACTAAGTTAAAAAAGAAGCAAGGTCAACCAGCAGTTTCAGTTAGAACACAAAGCTATGGTAAATGTGTCACCCAGGCATCATGTGTATTAGAAGATGTAAAATGCTGCCTCAGATATTCCAACGCAAATCTCTTATAGACAGTACTACTGCTATGTGAATTACACTGAAATAAAAAAGCAGAATAAAACAATAAGCCATTTTTCACTGTTAAAACACAGTGGACATAAAAACAGTGAAGGAGAAAGTCCATTAAAAAGTAAGGTAACACTTGTTAGGAATTTGTTCTTTATTTCAGCATTCTACAGTCAGCCTAAAGCACTGGCTTTACAATTGTATTACATTTGATTTGTTTCTATCACTCACTCGTTGCCCCAGTCCAGACGAGCAGTGATGTGCCGCTTGACATCCTTCATCCGGTCATGGGTGAGGTGCCCAACCAGGACCTGCCTTCGCAGGTCTAGGATTTCATTCATTATGTGCCACAGCCGGTGGAAGAGATCCCCTTCATTCCTCTGTCAGATAAAAATATAATTGCCTCTACACCACCTGTATAAGCTGATAATGCTATAAATACGTGCATGATGAGGAAATTAGGAAAACCCCTTTTGCCCCTTACTAAATCTTTTATCCCCCATTGCACATTGACCATTTTACCTGCATGTGAGTGTGTGTGTTAAAATAATTCCAGACCTTGCCACAGACCCTGTCTCTGCACCACACCCATTCCAATAATCCAGTCCCACTCCTTATGTCTCTCTCACATCAACCTAGTCTAACGTACATGATAGGTATGGCAAAAATTCAACAAAAAATGTTCACGTGTTTCATGACACAGCATTGTTTTACTACAAGGGCATATTAATTCTGTGCTGCTGTCTCATTCAAATTGAATATATCATCTGTATTTTAAGACTATTTGAACCCATACAAACAAGGGGTAGAAAAAGCAATAGCTATGAGTATTCAAACTCTGAACTACAGTGTTAATTTCTTTTAACTTTCCCTTGCATTGATATAACTCCACTCACTACCACCTAATCATAAATAAATAGTATCACGTAGACAGAATCTTGTCCAGACAGTTCCTCTTTATCTAACTGTGAAGTAGGAGAAATTATGTGAATATGACTGCTTTGAAACCACATCCTCCTACTCTACCAGCTAAGGGCATAACAATTTCCCATAAAAGAACTTCTATTCTGGAAGAATCTATTAACTCTTCCTTCACTAATTCTAAGTAGTTTTATATCGTTTTCTTGAGAACTTTTAGCTTGAGAAAATTACTGCAACCTTCATATAAGCAATTCATCACACCATGTTGAAAAAAAACTCCTATTCAGATTTGTTCTGTTAATATTTGCCAAAATCACTAAGTCCATTTCCCTTTTCCTTCTTCCTATGAATAAAAGGCATAAAAATAAAGTTCAGCTACTTCTGTTGCATAAGTTAAACCTAAAATTCATTTAGAAATACCATTATTCTCTATCAACAGCTTTTATGTTCCAAGCACTCTGAAAAATTGCAATTTGATAAATCTGCTCTCTTTAGTTCACATTCATTCACTTCATGAGCTCACTAAAATGTGCATTAATTTATTGTTTGTCTTGGCTTTCTGTTTGGAAAGGAAGAAAACCAGGGTAATTTTGAACATGCAATAACAACAGCAGTGAAGAAAAATGTTACCAAAAAGAGAAACAACTGCTATAACGACAAGAGGGAAATATGAACATTATAAGTAAAAGAAAACCACGGAAGAAAAGTTCACAGAAAGAGCCCTTGAATTAGAAACAAGAGGCAAAAAGGACTTTGTAGGAATGTTACAGAAAACTATACTGACAGTATGGTTTCACAATTTTTCATCAGACATACATAAGTACATAGACCTTTCATTTCTGCACTTAAGAAACCAAATGGAATAAACAGGAATTTAGGTGCATCTTTGGTCCTGGTATCTGATAAGATATACTGAAGTATATTAGTGATGTGAATAAAAGAGACATATCAATGTTTAATAACACTATGAAGCTCAAAATAAATTTTCAAGGTATTAGTAAAACAAGTAAAAAGCAAACTGAATGGTTGGGGTTTTTTCGGAACTATATACCTCAACTAAACCAGAGCATCTAAGCAACAGTGCACCTTTTGAGATGACATTAAATCAAAGCAATATTATTCAGGGTACTTGCCACATAGAGTTGTTTCCACATTGTTCCCCAGTCTCTTAGAGTTGATGTCATTTCTGTAATAACAGAATCTTCTGTTGGAATAACCATTTCAAATTGTCTGTAACATGCAGAAGAACACATGATATTGCACAAGCATTACTAATCCCATTGCAGTTACTAATATGTAGACTTCCTACTGCCAACAGTGATGTCTGTCAACCTACATGAGCACTCTTTCAGACCATGACACTTTTTATTTGTGTATTTATTTAATCCCCATGGAAAAACTTTGAGTGAAAATAGTTTAATCCCCATGCAACATCTTGGCCCCAGAGAAGTCAAGGTGAGTTTTTTGACTATGAGATAAGCATATCAAAAACTACTTTCACAGCAGAATAAATTCCATAGTTTCCAAAGGGATCTTGACACTTCCCGCTTTTCATGCCTGGATTGTTTTTTTCAAGATATCTTGTCTCTCTTACTAAATTAACATAACAATGTGACAGCTCTTGGCCATGATGGGCAGCAGGGAACATGATATGAATGGGAAACATAAACTAACAAAGGAAATAGACGCAGCAAAGATTGAACTTTATGCAAGTACTGTCATGGTGTCCACTAACAAAAATTATTCTGCCTTTAAACTTTATTTTATTGTAATGGTTTACAATTTTGTTTCACTGAACCTCCAGTTTTAGCTACAACTTTAAAAGGAGAAAAGGATCCTAGGGCATGACAAACCACATGTGGCTGTAACTTCATAGCGGACAACAGGGAGTTTAACAGTAACATGGGGACATTTTCACCTGTGGGAATGAAACTTGTTTTAATAATATTGCAGTCTTCATCATTATTTCTGCCCATCATGAATAATGGATCTTCAACACAATCATTCATGCTCCCAAAACAAAGGTCACTTAATGTTCAGGCATTCATCTACTATGAGAAACGTCCTTACCTAAACAGTTTTCAGACTGCTTTGTATCAGTTCTCTACTAATAAATTCAAATAAAGGATACAATATGAACAATTACAAATTAAGTAAAACTGTGAAAAAAACTGTTGAGCCAAGATCACTGACAATTTTTTAAGTTTTAAATTTTTAAAAGTGATACCATCAAGGTAAGTTTTACATCTTAAAAAAAAAAAAATCAGTGTTGTTTTAGTCAGACAGCTTGAATTCCAATACGAAATTTTAAAAATAATTTTAACCAATGACTCTGGTTTTTATCAACTCTTCTAAAAATGAAAAGAGTCAGTTGTTGTCAAAAATAAATATTGGCTCTCCATCATGTGAAGAAAAGAAGTAAAGGAAAAAGTTTCTCTATTCATTTACAGATTTAGTAAAATCTTTTGCCATTAAACTGGTACTTTTTTTTACCCTTTTTTATAAAATGGCAACTGTCTACCATGGTAGAGCTGCTGCCCTCAAAGAAAACAACAAATATTAAACAGCAGGTTAAAAGACAGCTTATGCACAGAATAATTTCTTCAAATTAGACAAGGTAATTTTCAAGCCAAACTTAACATAATTGTTTTCTCTTTTCTTTAGACAATACAGAATAATACTCCCAATTGTATTCAGTGTCTTTTCTGGATACAACATTCCAATTTTATGACCATGCAGGAGCATCAGATTAGCTAAAGACAATCATTTCAAGTCCTCTGGCAGTAAGCTGAATCATAACATAACTAAATTATTTACTTTATAAGCAAAAGATCTTTGGTACAAGTAACTGATCATGTTTAAATATTTGAAATCAGAACATTTCACACATACCCTTTGTTCTTAACACATGCATTCTTCAAGTGAATGTAGTTAGATGGAAATATGCCCTGAAAAATAAGAAAGTTTAGGCAAAAAAAGTCCCCTTACATGTATTTGGCATATCATTTAGTATCATTCAATATACAAATGCATGCTGAATTTAAAGTCCTCCAAATAATTAACAGAAAACACACACAAGGAAAGAATGCAATAAATACTCAGTATAGCTCTAACAGAAACTAAAATGCCATATTCAGTAGAGTTTAAATCCTTCAGCACTTCAGGAAATTAGATGATAAACACATGTAGAACATGCAGAAGACTTTGAGAGCTCCCTTATGGTAGATGGCTTTATTCATTATTTCCACCTTGATGAGAAATAGACCAGCTGTGGGGGGATAATGTTTTATCAACCACATCTTAAAAATAAGGATTTTCAGACACGGATTTTTAAAATTGAGCATAATAAATGAAGTTAACAATATCCAATGAGAATAAAGTCAAGTTAATAAAGAACGTCAAAATAAAGTTTAATTTGGTGACTCCTCTGCCTGCAGTGCACAGGAAAGTTGTGGTAGATGCCTATGAAAGAACCTGTGTCTGCCAGGACTGATCCTTTTCTAGTTGTTGAAGGGCTCTCCACCATCTCTTGAACATTGCTGCAAGAGTCCTGTCGCTCTTACAGCACACTAACCTTCACAAATCAGAATGAGCAAAATTAAGCAAGTCAGCTCCAAGCCTCTGGCTGGGAAGATAACACACTACAGCTCATGTGGTGAGAGAAAATACATATATGGTCTCTGCATAATAAGCACAGCTGCGTACAGCTTTCCTTTGTGATGATGGTGTCCCGTTTTCTTTTAACACAGCCATTAGACCTTCGACAAAACCAAATCTACTCTGTAGAGGCAGCAGCTGCCCTTTTAAATGCTCCCACTCCTCTGTAATGCAAAGTAGTTCAGGAGAGCATCTCCCAAGGACAGGAGGACACAGCCTTGCAGGTGTAACAATGTCAGGGAATAGGATGGCTGCATATGCACCCTTCCTGCAGACCAGCTGCCACAGATAACTTCTCTGAGTGTCAAAGCTGGCAGAATAACTAGGGAAGAATCTTGACAGAGCAATACCAATAGCAAGAAGAGTTATAAGGTGCTCTTCTGATTTTACTTTTGGAGGGACTTCCTTCAAAAATCCAGTTCAGAAAACTGTTTGCATTCACACTAGGAAAACAGAGAATATATATCTCATCTCTTCACACATCAAGTCATGTTTAGAAAAGCTATTCATAACTTCCATCACACATTTGACAGACCACAAAGCAAGACTGACAGCAAGCATGTGGTGAGAATTGCAACAAAAGACACAGAAGATGCAATAACAAACCACAACTGCTCATGTCTTATAAATCAAACTGTAATATACATCAATGAGGTCAAAGTAGTAAACATCAAATTAGACTCTGTGGCTAAATTTATTGTTCGCATCGACCTTCCATATAAAGAAAGGAAATTTATGTGATTAGAGACCAAAGGCCTTGGCACAAAAGGCCATTGCCTTGATATGAGCCCCGAGAAACTTTTGAAATTAATGTGTATGTGCCTTTTTTTGCAGCTGAAGAATCTTGGAAATGAAAACAGAAAAAGAAGAGCAAAGCTTACAATGGAGGTTAAAGGATCAACAGATAATTTAAGATCTTTCTTTCCCATGAAAAACAAAATCTGTACAATCCCAGAGGCAAGACAACAGGAGAGGTTAAGAAAATAGAAAGACAAATAAGACAAGTAAACATATAACACAAACAGACAGTGAAACATAAATTTCAGTAACTTTTCATGTCTGAATACAAAAGAAATAAATCAGTCAAGTCTGGTTTAGAATACTATGCTACTTTGGAAATCAAAGACTACACATCAGAGAAAACCAAAATGAACCATATATTTTACATGGCAACACATCTTTTATTCAACTGATACTCTGCATGTGGCTCCTATAAACTAGCTGTCTCCACTGGCTGCTCTAAATTAAGTAATAGCATCAAGAAAAACAGGCACAGTTTAACCAACTTTTCCAACAGTGTTTACAATTTGTATTCTCAGTAGTCTTTTCCCTTCAACTCAGCTTCCTCTGAGTGGAAAATATAAAGTTCAGAAATGAAAGAAAATTCACCACAGCCCTGGATTTGTAAAGTGTATTATCCTAATACATAGAAGCATTTCAGAAGGGTAATCCATGTCCAAATCTAATTAAAGGAGTATCAATAATATACTTAACACTAAGCACTAGTTTACTTTTAAGAGTAAATATCATATTCTTACAAGCAGACTATTAACTTTTAAAAAGCAAATATATATTTTTGCCCAAAAATGCAAAACTTCAATTGACCTTTACCTTAACATTGGGGTTTTTTAATGCAAATCCTCTGTACCATCCTGTGAAGAAAGCACATTTTGCTTTTTAAAGTGTGCAAATCATTTACATACGTAAAACACATTTCATCATTCCCTTTTGGACAGATATGACAATTCCATATCATTTAAGAGATTTTCCATACAGTGAAAGGTATTTCGTTTAAACCAGTTCATATTTGGATGACTTCATTCACACAATTTCAGGAATTACTCTTTAACTCTGTAATGTTTCTAACAATGCAACCTAGGTAAATGCTGCATTGGACACCACACCAGTCAAAATGGAAATAGTTTCTTACTAACTCAAATCACTTACAAGGCATTTCTGGACTTCAGGTTCCACATCTATCAACCACAATACTTTACAAAATTCACAATATACCTGATTCAAGAGAATAGATCCTGTGCCTTCTGAAAGAACCTTTCTTACAAGGTTAGCCATATATAATCCTGAAATTCTATTTAAAAAAAAAAACCCATATGATCCCAAATGATAAAAAAATTATTAAAAATTATAAAAAAATCAATGTGTTGATTTTTATGTGTTAAGGAGGCAAATCATGAAAAAAACACAACTTTATTTCTCTGCCGCAGACATCTAGCAGCAGACATCTGCTAAAATTATATTTGCATTCTCTAATGCAAAATAGAGGTAGAAGAGAATGCTTACACTGCTTTAAAATTTAAAATTGTGACTTTGAATTAATTTGAAAATGTCCTGGTGGCATCCAGGTTTCCCTCAGAAATACCAACAAAGGAGAAGAACTGTGAGAGATTTCCTTTCTGTTATAACTCTTACCCTCTGTAAATGTTTATTAAATGGAGAGATTAAATAAAAAATGATGCACTGCAAATTAATTATTATAGAAATTAGAGCTCACTGGAACTGTGGGGAAAAAAAAAAAAAAGAGGCCAGAATGTGTGATATTATTGACTTCAAAAATGTGCTACTTTAAGAAAATTAATGAATATTAATGAGGTTCAAACCATCAATACACAAAATTTAATTATCACTGGAATCACCTGTGAACTCACCATCGCATTTCTCTAATATTTGAACGGTGTCTCCAATCTCCAGTGATAGGCCATGTGGGACTGCCCCTCGAAAACCAGCAATTACTGAAAAATATAATACACATCATTTATTCACAACATTAAAACATATATTACTATTCTTATTGCCAACAAAATAGTGTATCACCAGGAGAAGATACATGTTAGAACAAACAGGCTTACTCAAATTTAATAAGCTGTGAAAAGAGTCAAAGGAAAGAATCATTAAGTCATTCTTATGCGCAGAAAATTTAAAACACAGGACTCAGTAAAAAACCTGAACACAGCCCTACTATACATAAATGGGAAGCTTGTACTGGAGAACACTATTAGCTAAATCATAGGAACCCCGAAGGACAGAAAGTATTTTATTCCAAATGCTTTCACTAACACGCATCAGACCCCAGAAATTTGCAAGCTGAAAGTGCCAATATGTGCCAATATTTTTGTTGCCATCCATACCACTCACAGGCCATGAAAAGAAAACCTTATTTCACATCTGCTTAATGGATGCTATAGACCCAGCACTCCATATAATCCCAAATGTGAGGAAATGGTTAGGGCATGGAGACCACTAAAGCATGTTGTTCACTCCAATACATCAAGTGCACACTCAGCTTCCCCTGCAGCTTCACCAAAGCCATTGAAGGAAGGTCATGAGCTCAGGCCGGGACAAGAGCTACAGAAATGGAGCTGGAGATAAACCATGCTTCAGAAAGAAATCATCCACCAGAGAAGTGATGTTCCCAAATACTTACAATGGCCAAATAATAAGTCTTACATTGTCAATTCTAAAACAATAGACAGCCATTTTTTCACTCAGAATCAAAACAGAACACCCAAAAGCCACTCAAAGAGCTCACTCCTACAAATGGTAAAAATCCATTAATATGCCAGATAGCAATTCAGCTATTCAATCCTGTTCTTACTGTACTTGAAATGCTGAAATTAAATATTGCATAATTCAGACCATGAGACCAAGCAACAATACTTTTGATTCTCTGTATTGTAATCTTCTTTCAGAGCTTAATCTTGAACTGGAAGAGGAAAACAGCCTATCCACCATGGCATGATGCACACAAAACAACCTTGTAGCCCAACAGGAGTCTTACTGCTGTCACATATCTACCCATCCAGACAGGAAACCTCAAATTTCAGAGGAAAGAAAGAAACCCCACTAACTGAGAGGCATGACAAGAAAACTTCACATGTAAAAGCCAAAAGGATATGCACATATGCAAGGACATACATCCACTCTTGCCTGCTGTTGCAGGTCTACCCTGCCACAAGCAGACACTGCACTCAAACACAACATAACCTGTCATCCACCATCTGTGCTTGCCACACTGTTCACCAAAGGCAGCAGGAGAGATTAGCTGTCAGCAACCACAGAAACTGAAAATTCATTTGTGAATCTTTGGAAGAAAGCTCCAGATTTTAAGAGCAAACCAACACGATATGGTTTATGCAATGGGATGGCATGTTTAAAAATGCACAAAAAGTACATTTTTGCCAAATCCTTCTTCAGAACTGAAAGACTTCAAAACTCATTGTATTCACTCATCACTTCAATCACTTCAATAAGAATCATCACTGTGCTTAACCCATAGTTAATCCTTAATCCACACTTAACCCACCCTTTGAAAAAATCCTGTGAGATTATATCCCTGGACTGTCCTTAAAAGTGTGATACAACCTAAGACCAGTATTTATAGTATTGAACCTCCTCAAGAACGTGTATTGAAATATCTCTATTCATCTTGGTGCTACTCTGACTCTTCAAGTTTTTTACACCAAACTGAATACTGAGAGATATGCAGCATGAAATACAAACCTACTTTGGTCCCACACCATGATCAAGTACACCATTAGTAAAGAAGCTTAGTAGCAAGACAACATTAGTACAGTGAGAAAGCTTGTCTAAGATTTGGAAAAAACCAAGAAATTTTCAATTAATTCATTTACAAAGATCTGAAAATTAAAACAGTTTATTAACTATAAAGAAATGAAAATAAAAAGCAAACTCCCTGAATATCAACGCAATGTACATCTAAATTCCACTGTGGCACTGGAATGACAGGAGTCACTCTGGTCACCTCTCTAGTTTGAAAGAAGCAAAATTTAAATATGAAGCCTGTCAAAATAACATGTACAGCAACCGAAATAAAATTAAGACATTAACTAAAGATGTATGCAAAACAAAACCAAACCCTTGTCTGTTATTACAGTTGTGAGATGTCTTATTTTTAAACTCCATGCAATAAAAAAATTGACAGTAAGTTTCTCCTTAAGAGCCAATATATCCTAACACATTGTTATGATTTGACTTTGCTGTGACATTCAGTTTTCATGACTTAGTTACTAGAGTTGTTGAAGATCTCTCTTCTTTTTTTTTTTTTTTTTTTTTTTAAATAAGTTGAAAAAAACCTTTCAGGACAAAAGGAGACTGAAATCTGACACAGTGTAGAAAATAGCTAGAAATCATTTTAGAGCATGTATAGAAGAATAAAATCGTACCTTGAAATATCTTCTAGAGAGATGGCCTTCAGAGCATCAGAAAAAGAAAGAAACGAGGGCATCATCTGTACCTATAAGCACATTCACCTGATACACCTCAAAAACTCTGCCTGGATTCTTGTGGAGGCCTTGCCTTACTCTTGTGGAGTAAGGTCAGGCTCAAAATACACAGCCTGTGGTGTTTAGCAGTGTCAATCGAAGTAAAATAAAGAGCATTGCACAGAGCAGCAGAGGATTTAATTAAAAGCACAGGAACCCACAGATAAACTTACCTCACAAATGTTTACTCAACTAACTTTGTAATAATCAAGTCATGCTAAAGAATTGGGACTGAGACAGAACGTGGCCTTCGTAACAACTGTTATAACAACTTGTAAAAAAAGATGAGGGTCGAAGTACTCAACAACATTTTTGCCTCAGTCTTCAATGGCAACCATTCTTCCCACACTTCTAGAGTGGATGGACAGCAGGATAGGGACTGGGGGAGCAAAGTCCTTCACTGTAAATATCAGATTCATGACCACCTGAGAAATCTGAGGGTACATAGGGATCTGATGAAATACATCACAGATTCCTGAGGGAATTGGCTGATGCAGTAATAGACTATTCACAACAGCATGTAGCAATAGGACAAGGGGGAATGACTTCAAACTGAAGGAGGGTGGGTTTAGTTTATATAATAGAAAAAAATTCTTTACGGTGAAGGTGGTGAGGCACTGGAACAAGTTGCCCAGAGAATCTGTGGATGTGGATTCCTGTGAACACTTAAGGTTTTGGATGGAGCTCTGAGCAACTTGGTCTAGTGAAAGTGTCCCTGACCACAGCAGAGAGGTTGAAACAAGATGATTTTAAGGTCCCTTCCAACCCTTCCATGATTCTGTGGATTGTATAGAACTCTATTGAATCTATAGATTAATCTATTTTGTTATTCATGTCTTTTTAGTTTATTGGTTTATCTACATAAGTAGACTACAGGGAGGATAAAAATTAAGGCATTGAAGAAGGCAGCTGCTGTTCCACCAGAGAAGATCCCAGGGTTCAGTGGTTCAGCTAGGACACAGGATTCTTAAGCAAGTTGTAATATAAATTTCATGTATTAAATGTCTCACCCTTTTCTCAAATGACCATGTTGTTCTGCAAAAGCAGATGCTCCTTAATTCTTTCTTCTAGTAGTAGCAAGTATATAATTAATCACTCTGCAGTGACCATGGTTCATGGTGTTCTCAGCCTAACTTAATAGCAGTATATATTTATCATAGTCAAAGAAGTGGACTTTTTTTATATTCAGCATTCACTGACCCATATGCATCATATATGTACCATTTTAATTTTTCTAACAACAAGAGCTGCTGTGACTATCATTTTCTCTCTCTTCCATTGCAATTGTATACCAGAGACCTTGAAAAGGAAGGTGGACAGGAGAAGAAAAACCTACTCTGAATACAGATAATTTACCAATACCTGCAGTCTTTGCAGATGGACTGTCACATGCATGTCCCCAGAAAGCTTTGTACCAAAACCACATCTAGATATATTTTTTGTCACTGTAGTAGCTGAAGGTCATATAAATGTCCTTTTCAACCACAGGAATAGTGATTGATGCCCTCTTCAATCACCTCTCGGCCACAGAAGAAATACGGAACTCCACAATAAAAGTTTGTAGCAGGATATATCCTCAGAAATATTTTAGAAACTGAGCTCAAATACTGCAGCCAGCTGGCTTTATTAAATATTTTCTGGCTGCCAAAGGGTGCTCAGAGAACAAGAAAGCAAGACAACAACACAGGATACAAAATCCTAATCTATAGAGAAGGTGAAATCATATGGTGAGAACTACAGTGACATGCAATATTAAAGCAACTTCAGTTTTGCTTTGTTTTTAAGTTCAGCTTCTCAAAACAAAATTCTTCTTTGTGCTCTCATTCAAAATATCTGGTTGGATGCTCTCACTGTTGGACAGTTTTACATGTGAAAGTGCCTCGTGTGTGAAAAGATCCGTCCAAGCCCAAGGTCTTAATTAAAGCCTAAACTAATTAGGAGGGTTTTGGTGCAGCTTCTGGTCATCTAGAGTGCTGATGGCATTGTTGTTCTAAAAACTAAAAAGATCTTTTTCTCCTTGCAACTAGTGTATACACGCCTTACATTCAAATTAGCATTATGAAGAGCGTCCAGAGCAAGCAGGTTTCATAGCAGGCTTGACTTTTGGTTTACAAGATGAAAACACCTCCCTACAAAGCATGTGACATGACATGGTGCTCAAGATGCCCTCAAGTTAGAATTAAGGTCAACACCACAAAAGGAGACGCACATTACATTCAGTTATGGGTTGTGTGGCAGAACATACACCCCCATATATAATGGGATGAAAATAAGTCATATCTACTCAATGTTCACAAATGAGCACTTGTATGACAAAAGCATACTTGGGTTTCACATAATAAAAAGCAGCCCTCCAACTGAAGAGAGAAGAGCGGGGAAAGGTGTGAGGTAGAAGAACATAAATTACCTTAATAATTAATTATTGTTTAGCCATATTCTGCATGCAAAATGTTTGAGTAAAAAAACAGACTCTAGCCCAATGCCCTAAGTCATGATGCCCCAATTAAGGAAGGTGGCACGTAAAGCACACAGAAATGTGGTAAGTACACACTGGATGATCAGATCTGAAGGGTGGGAACACTGTGTCAGAGGGACTGGCTTTGACAGGGAACAAGATGCTCTGATAGAAAAGGAATTGATTAACTGGCAACAGGGGTGGTTGGCCCACTTCAAAGTTTTGCTTGGGGTTATATTCTTAAAATTTTTATGCCTGAAATAACAGGAGATCTGCATATAAGAACTAATGAGGCAGACACTGTTGTTCTTTTCCTCCTAACAGATGGCCAGAAGCTATTATTGATTGCAGATATTATCTGCTATAATTGAAATCAGGTCCTCTTGGTAGCAAAAGCACTTTTTAAAATTTTTATTCCGGACTTAAAAGTGTCATTCTTTCAAGAGATTGAGACTTTCAGAAACAACTATTTCAAGGGGTTATGCTTCTACTGAATAGTTGAAAAAAAATTTCAAAAAGCTGTAACAAGCGAAATCGAGATTTTTCTAACATTATGAAATTATTATATTGGTTGAAACAGCCATTAATATTGTATTTTGACTTGATGGAAAACCGAACTTGCTTTTATGCAGGTTTTTTGTTGACGAATAATTACATGCATATATTAACTTTGAGGAAGGCTCTGATTCAGTGGTCTTTTTGCAGAAATATAAAAACTATCCTTTGATATGGCCTTATGCATAGTAAATACAAGAGACATCTGGCACTGTGAGCAGCTGCAGAAAGTGCAACATCATCTTCACGACAGCCATTATTAAAAAAAAATAAAAATCTGCCAACAATTCTCACAAGCATGCTGTTTGCAAGTTCATGTCTGAAGCTACTGACCACTGGCAAGCAATGCAAGCATCCAGTGGTACCACTCTCAGCATTTTGTGGCACAGGGATCTCCTGAACCAGACATGGTATTTCTGTGTTTAATAACCATGGATGCATTTTTCTTCTATGAGTTTTCATAACTAGGATTTATATGCATCATAATATCAGCATCCACAAACTCACAGTAAGCTTTCCAGTTTAAGTATGCTCATGCAAGAAAAAAGCCTTCCTTTCATTTCACAGTGCAATTTCATATCCCCATGTTCTAGTGGGAAAGTCTGAATAAGAAACCTCTTGTCACCCTCTCTGCTGTACTTTTTCCAGGACAAAGCCTTTTCTCCTGAAAAGAAGCAGGAGAGTTTTTAGGTGTCTAACTAGGCAGGAGTACTAGCAGCAGAAACACATGGAGGCATCCAGCTTTGCTAATGCAAAATGGCAAAAGCTTACTGTAAAAGGCCATCACGTGCATTGAGCTTTGCCTACATATGAATTGATCTGGATGGAGTGGAATGATAGCACAGCTCCATGCTCGTGCTTCTGATCCACGAGTTAATTCGTGCATCTGTTCATAATGCATTGTGCTGCCTACAGACTCCCCAGGAGGCTTGCTGCAAACCAGCAACAAGCTAATGAAGACAGCAACAGAAAAGAGAGAGGGAGTGGGGTGGGGAATCGATTTAATCTCCTTTCAATAAACACAATATATACAAATGTAACTTTCAATAACAGAAGTGATCCTTAAATCTCTTGCAGATTACCGAGGATAAACACTTTCAAATTTGTATTGAAATAAAAGAATGTGAGTTCTCTTGCCTGTGTGTGTACACCACAATTAAAAAGATCAAATGCATAGTTCAGATAATGACAGCTCAGTGTGGCTTTTGAGTATCTCAAGTGCTGCTCACATGCAGCAGTCAGTTTTCTTAAGAGATGAGAGCTTGCATGGAATTTTCCTAACAAGAACATTTATTGAATAGCTATTCATGAAAATACGCCAAGGCACATCAAAAACCATCAGAAAACTTTGCATCAATGTCTAAGCATTGAAAATACTGTATAAAGTAGAATAGATATAGAAATCGAGTCTTCAGTTGCCTGTAAAACAAAAATCTGGAATTCCTACTGCTAACAGCACTGACTACCTGTACAGATAAGGCAAATGCCAAGTCTGAAATACACAAAGAACATGGAGCTGCAGCAGATCGTATTCCCTCCAGTGCCTGGCTCAACATTTGAATTCAGCAAGGTAATCACTTTCAAATCCCCGATTACAATGCTGCCAAAAACCATAGGACAATTCTAACACAGATAATCAGTTTAGTGTGAATGTCTGAATGCTTGTCAAGCTCTCTTCATCCTGCGTCTCAGCTACAGGCAGGCATGTTATAATCTCTTTGATGACAGCTTGATCGGTTCTCCCAGTATCTGCAAACGTTTTTATTAACTCTTTGCTTTGGGTACTTTAGGTATTAAGACTACCTATTAAAATAGAGCACTAAAAGTAACAAGCGATGATGGTACCTATTTGCTGTTGAGAATGGTTGCCCATCTAGAACACCAAAACTGGAATATTTCAGCACATACCACCAATATTCTTGTTCTTTCAGGTATGAGATTTCATTAATTGTTTTTTTTTTCTTCTATAAGATACCTAGTTAAGCCCCTTATATTTCTTGAAATCCTACTTGATGTCTTTTTATGTCTACATCTCGTCTCTGCCAAGAGCAATTTCTTTATATACATTAGTTCTGGAACAAGAAATTTAGAAGTAAACAGAAAATAAAACAAAAACATCTTTACAAGTCCAGAAACTCTAACACAACTTAAGAGTTTATGAATAAATGACACAGCTCTTCCCATGAATTTTCTCAGGTACATCCTCTACAGAGAAGGAATGTCAATGTAAAACCCACCAGAGGCATCATGGAAGAAGGCAAGGTGGGTGCCTTGTACGAACAGGTGTAGATTTCATGCATTCAATCAAATTATGACAAAGGAACTAGTCTGCAGCCGGTTGGTCTCACTTTAATTCTTTACTGTAGATCTAGAGGTGCAGGATCAATGCATTAAGTCTGCCATGTTAAACAGGAAGGATGGATTAAGAGTGAATTTTCTTTTATTACTTGGAAACAGCAACAACTTAGAAATCCAGCTAGTAGAAATGAATAAGTGAAAAAAGTAGGTTATGCTCAGACAACATTATCTATAAGAACAAGCTCTTTTAGTTAAAAATAACTATGGCTTTTATTAAGACTAAGTATTTCCAAAGTTCTAATAATTTTTAAACTTACCTAAGGAGTTGCCTTTACATTTAATAGCATGATCAAGGAAAAGAGCTACGACTATTTACTTGGAAAAGTATTTATGCTTCATTCATAGCCTCTGGGGAAAGAAAGTTTCCGAGTAAAATCAAATATATCAGCAAGGGGTTTTCTAACTTCCTCTAAGTGTCAGGTGTGATAAAGAAGGGAGGATGAGAGGACATAGCCACAAGTTGTATCAGGGGAGGTTCAGGTTAGAGTTCAAGAGGAAGGAATTTCTTCACGGAAAGGGTTGTTAAACGTTGGAAAAGACTGCTCAGGGAGGTGGTGGAGTCACCATCCCTAGAGGTATTCAAGAGATGACTGGACATGGTACTTAGTGCTCTGATCTAGTTGACAGGGGGGTCACTGATCAAAGGTTGGACTCGATAATCTTAGAGGTCTTTTCCAGCCTAAATGATTCTGTGATTCTGTGATGTATCCACAGCACAAGTGCATCATCTGAGGTCTACCAGTGTCAACAAAGCTGCAAGTGACAGATCTCACAGCAATGCTACAGTGCATTTTGTACTTCGTTAAAGCTCACTAAAACCTCCAAAAACTTGGGACACAAAGTTCTACATTCAAATACGGATCTGTGGTGTAATTTCCTATCTGCCAGAGGGTTTGCTGGCTACATATCCCTACAAAGCTGGCAGAAACTGAAGCAGAAAATTAAAAGCCTCACATGACTATAAACACAGGAGTTATCTTCCAGAAAACAGTTAAATTTTTCCAGAATAATAGGATAACAATTATTCCAAAGAAGGCCTTGAATACAAGGGTATGTGCTTACCACTGAATGCTGAATAATAATGTCAGAACAGTGGGTACCGTCCAAAGTCTAACAACCACACATTTCTCCATTCTCCCCTTTCCTCCCCAAAAGCATTATAACACAACATGCTTCTCTGAACTTGGGGGACATAATTTCAAAGCCCTGAACAAATCTGAAGCAGCACCATGCAAACTCAAACTCAGAAGAGCTGTAGTCCTATAGACTGCAAAAAAAGAAACAACCACTGTGCAAACTGCAAGAATTGTTCTTCATCAACTACGAGAGGCACTCAGTGGAAATACGGCTAGACAACAGTGCAGTAGCTCAAAAACTCCATGTGCTTGATATCAAAGACCTTGGTAAATGAGACTGGCTTCCCCTTAATATTGCACTGTTGGCACTCATTCAAGTAATAAATAGCATTCAAGAAAAGCAGAACACTAATTTTTGTCACTAATACAAGAGACAGGACACTCTTCTTCCACAACAAAGTCAGGTCTGTCAAGTGACAACACAGATGAAGCACTTTCCATGTATTGTACACTGTCTTGTATTTCCTTTGGAAGAGCAGGGTTTAATTCTGTATGTAACCTGTCACCAGTGGAAGACAAAACAGCAACAACCCCAAAAAAACAAAAAACAAAAACACCACACTAGAAAACTCAAACACACACACACACACACACACACATGCAAAACATAACAGAAAATCAACACATCCTACAATTTTCAATGCCATTGCTTTTCAGCTTGTCTGGTATTGTATTTCAGATGAGTTTTTGTCTCCTGCTAAGCTGCATTTCTGTGATATTCAACCATATCATTATAAATGTATTTTAAGTACTTTCTTTTTACAGATAAGACTTCTATTTAACTTTAGCCTTCATGCAATGTTCTCGATAGCATTTTATAACTAACTAAATTATTCTGCTTTTGCAAAATTTCTGCATTAATTAAATATCATTTTTTGCTGCACTTCAAAAATTATTGCAATTTAGTATTTTTCAGAAATTAAACAAAAGCTTTATCAAGTATGCAATAAGCAAAGTGTGTAATTTAGCTAACACGAAAAATAAACTGTAATTGTGAGCTTCTGTAGCCTGTCCCACAGAGCAGCCAAATCTCTGTAGGCAAAAATATCAGAAAATCACATTAAAGAAAGGACAATTTGGCAAGGTGTGGAATTAAGTGCAACTAAGGAAGACTATTACAAATCACTTACAAGTACCCTGGCACATGTTTTTTTATCTTAAATGAGGCAGAACTTTCTTGATCTAGTGTAATTGAGAGGCATTTCAAATACACTGGAACACAGCTATCAGGACTAGTAAAGCAAAACTACTTCCTCCTGTGAAAATCTTCAGAGACAGCTGAATGAAAGTTTAAACATCCCACTCTGCCTTTAAGCTGGTTTATTAGGTTTAATGGTTGGAAATAACCACTGCACTTTTCAGCCTGATTTCAATAGTTGAGCCAGCAGAATTTAGTATATTTAGCCCTGCAGGGTTTCATCACTAATCCATAATCTCTGTAAAGTTAAAACTTCAGGGATATTTAAAAGAAATTTTACAATTATTTTAAAACGTGTGACCAAATAGAAATGTAACAAGTACATACTCTTTTTTTTCCCTACTCAAAGCTTCGAACAAAAGCCCTACAGAACTGTCTGGATGTATAATTTAAACAGTGTTTTTGTGGCACAGTGCACTTTCAAAATTCCAAGCATCAGGTCTTCTTGAAAAGTCAGAACCTTCACTTTCTGCTCATGCTCACTTAAGAACAGAGCCTGTTACTCCAAAATTAAGGGTGAAGAGAGTTTAGGTTCAATTTGCAACTGTTAATGAAAGCACAAAAGAACATGAGAAAAATGTATCTGAAAAGTATATGCAACCAATTAAGGTAATGAAGATTGCTGACAAGGGAGTGATTCTGTTTGATGTGATGGGGGGAGTATATGAGCAAACAGTCCTCTTTAAAGGTTTACATTACGGTTCACTGATGCATCTGAACTTTTATTCTTTTATTTGTAAGAGTATTTCAAGACACAAGAAAGTTCTTTTGGTTTTTAACACCTTGGAAGAATCACTAAAAATAACTGCCATTGTAACAGTTCTATCCTGTCTCCAGATTAGGCACAAGAGCCTAGGAATATATTCAGATACGACAGGTGCAGAAAAACATGAAAAACAATTATGTCGTTCTAAGAAATCAGTACTATGAGACACACTGTCATCTGGACAATAAAATACATCCTAAGTGAAACTAATCAGTTTTGACAAGCAACTGGGCACTGCCAGGCAAACCAGACACAAGGACTTCTTGTCTTTCAGTATTAAGGCATTTTTTAACCCTCTTCCAGTTGAAAGAACACACAGGACTCTTTCCTGAAACTTAAAAACAAGAACTCTCTTTTGTACCTAAGAAAAACTGGCAGAGACAGGTAAAAAGACTTTCGTGTCAAACCAGTGTCTGTCAGCAGGTTAGGAACAATGCTGAAATAAGCTAACACAAATTAAGGAGATTTGCAATCTATCCGTTTGGCCACTGTCCATGCCATTAAGCCACATGCCACGTGCTTGTTTTGCACTGAATCAAGCTACAAAACACAAAGTTAAAGGAAAAGACACTGCCAAACTTCACTTGAATGTGGCATGGACAAGGCAGGGAATGAAGGGAAATGAAAGTCAAGGCAAGACCTTCAGTGAAGAAGGGCAGAGATTCCCTCCTAGGAGGGACCATTCCCAGGGAGGGACAGAAAACACTGCAACTCAAGGGTGCTTGGCCACAGTGCCACAGAGAGCCATCACATCACACACAGCTGATAGAATTCATACACTCATTTAAAATAATTCATTTTCTTTAATACTGTGAGGTTTTTTTCTTACAATTAACAGCCTCCAAATAGAATAACATAGACCTTATGAGATTTAACCAGGAGCTAAATTAAAGAAAGGACAAAACTGTATTTTTCTCCCATGCTTGAAAAGACCTTCTGAAACAAGAATACAGAACTCATACAGACATAGTCTTGATTCAGCTTGATAGTTTTACAGTTTCTGTACTCCACTAAGCAGTTTCTGATCTCAACTTCAGCTTCAGTAGCAAAACAGAGGTGTTGAACATTAGTAAATTAGACAAACAGTATACGGCAAGGTTGTTTTTAAAATGAGTGAAACAAGCCCTTAGGACTGATAAGATGAACATTATGTGACATGTCTACTACAAAGAGATTTCTTTTTATAGAAAAGAGTTTCAAAGACATTGAAAAAAAAAAAAGTTTCTGAGAGGGAAACCAAATGGTGAAACTTAAGATGGCTAAGCACAAACATATTTTAAAACAGTAACTTCATAGCTGATTTTAGAACAATTGTATGATTTAACATTTCTGCATTATTCTCTTCCCCTCTCTCAAAAAATCTTTTGCCCAAGAACTCTGAATTTAAGTAGTCAAGATATAAATATATATATAGTTAAATATATATGGACTTGTACATCTAAATGTGCACAAGTCCATGGGACCCAAGGACACTCTTCTATGGGTCCTAATGTTTAAGGCCCATTCCAACCTTAATCATCCTGTGAGTCTATGAAGTACTGAATCCCTGGAGCATCATACAAGAACAAACTCCATTTTGGATTTGATTCAGCAGCTGGTTTTGATCCACATCATAATTTCACTCACTAATTAAAACAATTACAGGTGTGTAAATAATCAACAACACACCTAGCTTGTAATGGACTTATTTTTCCTAACAGCAAATTGAAGGGACCAAATCAAAGAAAAATGCCATTTTTCCTTGCAGAAAGAAAGTAGGAGCAAAAAGAGTAGGAACGTATTTGCAGCACAATACACAGTTAAACTTGAGGAGGAAGAGGAAAGTAAGAGGCATATCAAGGCTTGCAACTTGCTTTTAACTTCCGTAAGCAATTTCAACTCCCTTATTGAAAATATGCTATTTATTAACTCTAAAATTACCATCCAAATTAAAAGGAATCCCTTTTCCACTTCACTAGGATTGCTTGAAAGGTCAGCCAACAATCACTGCTGGGCTCGGACAGAAATTCATTATTTCCAGCCAGCAGTAATGTTAATGGCTATGATAATTATAGTCATTGGTGGTTTGGTTACTTGTTGTGCCAGAAAGAGATACCATTATGTGACCAACATAATCCTACCTAATCCTTGAAGGCTTGCACATAAACCACAGAGGTGTCACAGAAAGCAAATTATATATGAGCAAAATCAGTGAAGTGTTATGAATTTTCATACTTGTTTACTAAAATGCATGGAAATTAGATGATTTAACGCTTTGTCTCCAAAAAGGATGGGAGATGTCAAGTGAGCCAAAACAGAAAATTCTTGCTCAAGTACATCTTGTACAATTTGCAGCCTTTGCATTTCAGCTCATTTAGACATGAGAAGACACAGTATGCGTTTTATTTGGAAATACTCCTACCAATGCTTCACCTTTTCTGAAAGTTTATTTTCATCTTAGCTCTAGCGTTTCTATTTTACTGTTTCTATTTCTTACCTTCCGTTTGTCAATTTAAGGACTGAAAAAACCACCAACACTGGCACACAGAGTGATCAAGTAGTGATGGACAAATTAGAATTAAATTAAATTGAAGAGATCTTTAATTTGTGCCTTTGTAAAAGTAGCACAGTAGTATGCAGGACACAGAAAGGACCTTACCTTAAGTGTGAAGATTGGTTGCCATTACAAATACTGAAGTGATCAATGGAATTATTGTAATGTAGAGCAAGTACATGCCAAAGAGTAAAATACTATCTTAATCATTCAGCCTTACAGCTTGTCTTGCCCAGGTCAGTTTTTGAACGTACTCCATCAGAACTAGGGATTTACATTAAATATTCAGGGCTGACCTGGTTTCATCAAAGTTAGCCCTATTTAAAACTTGCCTGGCTAGGACTAGGAAGTGGAATTAGGTGAGAGAACAAGGGTGTTCTGAGTTTTCTGGTTTGGGGTAGATTTTCTCCTTCAGTAATTCTTAAAATATATTCAATTTTTCCCAAAATTGTTGAAAAAGAAAAGGTCCTTGGTTTTAGCAACACAAAAGCTAGCCTAAAGTACAGCAGAGCAAAAACTGGAACAGTTCAGATAGACATATTTTATCTTATTCCTCATGAATTTAGGATAGTAGTAAATGAGAAAAAAGCTCTCCAGTTTTGTCTCCTCACTTATTAAAACACTGTTTTCCATCTTTGGAAGCATATATTCTGCAATTTAACACTTCATACTTAATTCCTTTTTTTTTTTTTTTTTTTTTTTTAACTATAGAATTACTAATGAAAAGGAACCAATAATTTATGCTTTTCAAAACTATGAATTTTTCATTAACTACGAGACAGGACCCATGTAGAATCACATATTCTGATTCCTACTGAAATAGATTGAAATAGCAGCTCTAGTGGCAAAATAGTCACTATTAGAATCACAGAATCACTTAGGTTGAAAGTGATTAAGATCAAGTCCAACCATAAAATATACTTCAATGTATCCATATTTACTATACTAAACCCATTTCTCAGCAGACTAATTAACTCCTGACTACTTATCACACAAAGGTATCTAATCTTAATTTTATTATCAAGAAAGTTCTTTCAATGCCACTTTGGTGTCTCTGCAAGACGCACACTCTGCTATACAGCCACAAATATCGAAACGCCAGAGTGGCTATGGTCCATGTTTGTGGGTTTTACTCTTCTTGTATTTCCAGAATAACTGAGATGACAAAAATAAAAACAACTACCAGACTCTGACATAGCTGTGGTGACAAAACAGATATTCTGGCAATGACCTACAACATTTTGACACAAGACAAATGTTTCCAGTTGAGTTTGCCCTGGGATTCTTAACACAAGGCTGACACTGGGAGGGTGGTACAAAACCCACAGCTGCTACATTTTTTCTGTTATAGGTTAGAAACTTAAAACCATGAAAACAAGCCAGTATTCTCTCACATAATAAACATTTAAAAAGAAATAATAAAAAAACCATCCACAAACAACAAACAAACAAGAAACCAAGAATCGAAAAAATCAAGGAAAATCAAAATAAAATCAAGGGAAAGGAATCAAGGAGCTCATAAAAGGCTTGTGTTGAGAAACTGTATCTTATTCCCAGTAAAACAAAAAGTGGTAACATAAACACAAGTGCTGAAACTACTGTATCCTGCAACAGAGAATTCACTGAAATTCTTAATCTCATCATAAGACTCTAAAGTAGGTCACAGTAAGCTTAAAAATTGTCAGAAAGCGAAGAATAAGAGGTAATAGTATGCAAATCACCTTTGCAAAGTTGATACTTCTTCCCCCTCCCCCCTTGATTTTGACAAAGCCTCAAATACAAAAGGATCCATTGTCTCTGCAAACAGAAAAATATTTATGAATATACCATTAAAATATGTACTAATGACAAATCATGTGCTTTTAGACCATGTCTAATTGATCTAGAATTCCTACAGTAATTACTTTTTCTTAATTACTGATTTACATCTGGTCAGTGTTATCTTAAATGTTGTGATTAGAAGGTATTAAAAAGACCAACCACATGACATAGAAATCCTAGTTCAAAATATACACATAATTGAAAAACCTTTTTTATCCTCATAAAATTATACTCTCACAACTCAGGAGAATTTAATCTTACTTTTGCGCAGAAGTATGTTAGAACAGACTTCAATTAAATTATGTTCTTGTGAAAAGTAAAGAGGAAAATAACAGTTATTTCTTTTTGAGCAACAATTTTAAGTAAACATTGTGCAACTAAACTTATCTTAATGTTCAGCACATCTGAAAATTATGTTTTTTGGTAAAACAAAGAAAAAATTACCCAAGAATGAAAAATGTCTGCAAAGTGTCTGGCTTCATTACATCACAAACTGTAATCATGATTTTCAGTACTTAATATGCTTAACACTTAGTAAGTTAAATAATTGATACTTGTCTCCTCCCTATAGCCAACAAGTTAACTTGGACTAAATTTAGGATATCAGAAGCTCAAAACAGTTTTGTTTGGTCCAAGGAAGGGTCAATGCTTGAGAACAAACATCTCCACTATAAGTAAAATTCTTATAGGCAGTTTCAAAATCACATTCTTAAATCTGAAAGACATATTCTGATAGATAACTAGTTGCTAGATATTTTGTTTCCAGCTCAAAGTTTCAGATTTTACCCTGTATTGTACTTGTGATATATTTAGTTAAAAGCAAAATGTTACTGCATCAACTCTGCATTCAACACAGCAGATCAATCTTATTTTAGATTGTTATACCCAAGAAATAATCTGCCTCCTGCCAAACAGTGCTTTTTCTTTATTTTATTTCTTTACACCCTGTTTTAAAAACAACATTTTCAGACTTCTGTACTTTACACTTGCAGGATTTTCACAGAAAAAGGACAAAACATAAGTGGTTATAGTAGGGAAAATTATGCTGGATACAATACAGTGACCAGGTAAAACCATGTGTGTTAAAATTTGAGTTTTGTTCTATATATTTTAAGAGCCCCAGTACCATACTCACACTTCTTGTCAATATACAGTCATGTTTTCAAATGTCTACTTTGTTATCAAGGTAATTGTATGTAAGGAAATCTTTCAAACCCAAATTTTACGTAAGGTGCCAAAAAAGAACTTCCTAAAACCATTAAATGAGATTTTAAATATTAAGTAAATCAACTGCCACAGTTTAGAGTATCTGTCTGTCCGTGCCCAGGTTATATCACAAGTACTTTCTCTATTGCTAAGAGGTTGGTGACGTGTCTGCAAACTGACCTTTGGGTGGGCAATGGGAACCAAGAATCATTAAACTTCAATGACTTCTGTGAAAACCAGACTATGTCTGTTGTAAAGGAAAAATCTCCAAGACAGAGTAAATTTTGTAAATTATTAATGCAAATTCTTCTAAATCTCATTCTCAGGTGAGCCGAGGTGAAGAGATTTGGAAGAATCCACAAAGGGAAGAGGAAGAATTGAGGAATCTGAAGAAGTTGCAGAAAGGTTCTGCAGGACAGAGAATGATGGATGCTTACAGGAATGAGGTTTTCAAACACTCCAACATAGACAAAAGAAAGCAAGCACCAGAGAAGTTGGAAAACTGAGGCAGGGAGAAAATGTTAAAATACTTCACCTGTGAGAAATTGAGCCATTATATTATGTGAGAAATCTTTTAGGAAAATACACATTCCTAAATATTTTTAGTACACTTTAAATAGAACATTTGCCTAGAGAGGCAACTGTGAACATTCAGTGCAAACAGAATGGTCAGAACAGCATCTTTTCAGGTAGAATTCTTCTGAGAATGCAAGTGGTCCATCAAATCAGAGATGGCTCCAGGACTTGCTGTCATGAAAGAGCAGAATACACATTACCCACACTAGGCAAGTGCAACTGAAATGCTGGATTAATCTACCACAACCTCAGAAACTCTAAGGTTGTCATTCTGAAGTGACACCCAATAATGTTAACACAAGCCTAGCAGCTCTCACATAGTTAGATTTTGATATTTATCCAGACAGAAGGTTACCTGCTGCCATAAAGAAAACTGCAAAGGACCTTAAATCTGAAAAGAAAGGAGAGGTGTTGAATTCACAGATGCTGAAATAATAGCATTTGGTTTTTGGCTTCTCAGACTTCTTACTCCAAAGGAAATCAGCTAGTGTTCATGTTGTTGGGGGAGTTTTGTGGGGGTATGGCTTTTGGTTTTTTTTATAACGTGGTCATTTATTCTCAAAGAATGGGAATAAGACCAGAAGAATCATTCCATGTAAGCCATCAAACAAGGAGCAGATTGTTATGATTTCTGGATTACACTGACCATTTCAAAAGTGAATGCCCCTTCTGACTAGCCACCAACATCCCTTCCTACTTCAAAACATTATTTATGTCTCCCATTTAGGCACAGGCCAAAAAAAATGTAATAGTCATTTAATATTTGACAGATTTCACTATGAAGAGACTTAATAGTGCATGAAAGTCTCAATGTTGTAATTTATTACAACAAAAGCACTGCAATAAACAAAAAATTGGTGATGAAGGGACACTACAAAAGTTTGCAACTCCTAATGGTGAATGAACTTGTTAGTTTAGAGTTGTACAAAGCTAAAATTTATTAGGAAGCAAGAAACTACCCTAAAGGATCTGTATTTACACAGATAGAAGAATTAAGAACATTAATTAACATCATGATGTGTCAGAGAAAGTAAAGCATCAAGATGTGAAGGGAAGAAAAAATATTTAAAAGGTAAGAAATTATGTTTCTAGAAGAAAACTAATTAGCAGCTAATTTGTCACATTGCAACTATCTACCATCCTGAGGGAGTTTCCGACAAGCTAGAAGGGGAAAATTAAAGAAATCCTCTGAAACAGATCTAGGGCAGTATTCTGGGTCAGTATGCCGGGAGAAGCAGCACTGCAGAGGGCTGAGCAGCACTGGCACTGCAGTCTCACAGCTGCCACTGCGTGTTGCTATGGGCACAAATCCCACTAAGGACTCATTCTCAAATCCCCAAAGACTCGTCTTCCCAACACGGCTGCAATAAAAGTGTTATTTTGGAGGAAAACTTAAGAGATACTGTAAAAATGTGAAGAAAAATGTAGCTGAGGTTCTCCTCTCCATGAGCAGGGAACTGCTTGCTAACTTCTGTGAATTACTGCTTTTTGAGCACATCCGAGACAACTGCCCAGAGGTGGGACAGTGCTTTACTCTGATTACTTGAGCCCACCGTGGATGAACCTCCTGCCCCCATCCTCAGCAGCTAGCAGGGCCCTTGGTCCTACTTTAACACAAGTGGTGGGACTTGAGGATCTCCTTTGAAAATCAGCAATTAAGAAAACAAGGCAAGTCAAGTATTTCAGAAAGACAGCCTAGGTAACTGTAATTTAACAGGCTGTTACACAGTTTTAGGATATAAGGAAGGAATAACAATAACAACAAAAAAAGAAAACAAAACAACAAAAACCAAACAAAAAATTCCCCAAACAACAACAAAAAAAACCACCCAAAAAACCCCCCACACAAAAAAAATCCCCACAAATCCCAGCAACCAACACAACCCCTCCCACAAGATTTGCATCAGTATCTCAGTCTCAAAGGATGACAACTCATTTCTTCAATTACCTCCCCCATACCCTTTTCTAAGCATGTGTTAAATAAGTTTGTCACATTACACTATATTTTAAACTCAAGATGACTGAACAAATTATGCTGCCATAAATATAACTGTCAAAGTCAGGCAATTCCAAACTGCTTTTTTATCCAGACTGAAAAAAATTGCAATTTATCCTGGAGATCAGACTAGACGTGTCTGAGTAAATGACAAGTATCTACATCTCAGAATAAACATTTCAGCAACATCTGAAGTTGCAATTAGAAAATAATTAACTACTTCATTTTAAAGGACTAAAGGACATCAACTAGTATCTACAGAGGTATTTATTATGCAACAAGCCTTCAAGTTAAGCCCAAAGAAACGGTTCTAACATCTAGAAGGTCTTAGTCAACAGCTCAATATGCATAGCACAGGAGTCCTGAGAGTTTTGGTTTTGTTTATAAAAATATATAAAACAGCTTAATTAAAATATGGTAAAGAGATTAATTATAAGACAGCCTTAAAAAATTCAGGAAGGGAAAGCAGGAATTTGAATCAAACTCAGCAGTAGCTGCTCATTAACTTAAGCTGAGCTCTAAGTGTTTGCTTATCCTAAAATTCAGTGTTTGATCAGCTAGTCAAAAACGTGAGTCTCAAAATTAATATTGTTTCATTCATCTGACAGACCTGCAAGAAAGCATCCTTGTTTAGTTACTATACCTGGAACAAACAAAAAGCATGGTCACACATCCACAGTCAAAGCAGCCTTTGTGAGATCCAAATAAAGCATTTAGTATCCTTTAATTAGTTTACCAGTATTTTTTTCTTGTAACTATTGCTTAGGTATACATGATGGTTTTGGCTGCAGTTTTCACCCAACTGTATTACTTTTGAACAAACATTCTGGGAGTTTGCCAAATAATTTAATGTAGGAGACAGAAACATGAGGATATTATAGGCAAAACAAGTTATTTTGCTTCCTAATTTCCAGCTGTGACATACTGTTAGCCTCTCAATTTAATATTGATACCATATCCAGGACCAATCTTCCAAGTCTGCAGACCCAAGTGAAATATGGAAAGTGAGCCTCCACACAAATATAGAGACGTTTGCAATATATTTGCTTATATTTTGTGCTGGTTTTGACCGGGACAAAGTTAATTTCCTTCATAGCAGCTCATATGGGGCTGTGTTTTAGATTAGTGCTGAAAACTGTGTGGATAACACAGGGATGCTTTAGCAATTGCTGAGCAGAGCTTACAAAGAACCAAGGCCTCCTCCCCCACCCCACCAGTGAGGAGGCTGGGAGTTCACAAGCACTTGGGAGGGGACACAGCTGGGGCACATTTGGCATTGCAGCCACTGGTGCTCACGTGTTGCAGAAGTAAAGCTCCTATAAAATGCAACTTTAAATAAGCCTCATTTTATTCTTCCTTGCTAAACTGACATAAGTATTCCTGGCGAGTTCCTTCTTAAATACCCTACATCCCCAGTAGTTACCAGTAAATGAGGCTGTAGCTATTGAGATAACAATTCATTTAATGCTTTCAGAACCAAAAGAATGGGGACTCCCTCACTTAATAACTACCTTATTCATGAAACACAGAGTTCCTCCACCGCTTAACAAAATACCAAGAAATCAAACATTAATATAAACATGAACTATTTCAATATATTAAGGATTTCAGGTCTTGAAGTCCTTCAGTTTCTCCAAGAAAATACAGAGATTTGAGGTCTGGCAAGAGAACACCATTAAGAGTCACTAAGAAGGATCATAATTGCATAAAATTCATCAACTATGATGTATTGTGTAAACCACACAAACCATTCCACATGCTGATCTTGACTATCACAAGATCTTCACAAACACATAGTACAAACACCTACTAAACACACCCACTGAACATACCGTCAGCAACAACAAAGAGATACAACTGAGACAGAAAGCAAGAGTTCAAAAAGTACAAGATCAGACTGTACAACTATTACAAGCAATTAACAAAGGAACAAAAGTAGACATTGCCTATTCAAAACCCAAAAGTACAAGGAAGTACAAAGGGACTTTCTTCACTTCTTAAAATTTATTAAAGGCTTCTGCAAAACAGCAATGAGAATAAGCATATTAGCTCAAACCTCAGAAATCACTGCATACACAACACAATCTGTTACAAAACACGAAATACAGAGCAGCAAATGTTTATCTGCAGCTTAAACATACAAGTATCGGCTTAGAACAAAATATTTCTTTTTTAAACAGCTTGACACCTCCTTTCTGATTTTAAGTATGTCTTATTTGATAAGGCAGGGTCGCATGCACGTTCTCCACTTACCACTCTGGCTCTCTGATGAAGACTTTTTTCTATTCTGGAGCTCAGTACTTTTTATCTCTTAAAAATATATGGTTACTCCAATTTCAGTAAGTTGTATATCCTCAGAAATATTTTTATCTGTATTAAATACTGTTACCCCAAAACCAAAGCCTAGAGCTCTCACTCACTTTCTGTAGGTCACATTTACCAAGCAATGCAAATTTATTCCTAGAAATAGCCTTTGCTCAGGATAAAAAGCTTGAAAGCAATTATTCTTTATGTTGACAGATTTGTAGGAAAGAAAAAAACAGAATAGAAAAAATTATATTCATTAAGAAGATTTATTCAAAATTTACTACACTATGAGAAAGATTGCAGGTTACTTACTAAATTTGCCTTTTACAAGACCAGTTACAACGAGTGTCAAAGAAGCATTATGGTTTTATATATAACGCAACCATTAAAGCATTCTTCACCTTAGTTTCCTTTTCTGGTAACTTTTGTCATCATCTTTACAAACTTTTAAAGAGTAATGCTTGTGGGAAATTCAAAGGTTAGGAATACATCACACCAGTGACACCAGGAGAGGCAGGAGACAGGAGGTTAAAATAGAAGGTAGAGAGGGGAAATGTTACAAGGGAGAATGGAGGTACAAAGTATGAGATAGATTCCTTCTCCTTTTGAAATCCTGGACTCTTTTTATCTGGCTTCTGAAAGGATATAAGGAAAACCTGTCACCATAAGACAGCCCAGCAGTGCAAGAGTTGCTCAGGAAGGTTGTGCAGCCTCCCAAACTATAAGTTTTCAAATCTACCAACTAGATAAAGCGCTGAGTAACCTGGCCTCATCTCACAACTGAAGTTGCTTCAAGCACAAACACGGACTAGAGATGTTCTTAGGCCTCTTCCACCCTGAATATGCTGTGATTTATTCTGAGTTCCCAAGCTGAGTTTGTGAATACAGTTCTAAATCATGCACGAAAAGGATAAAAAACCCCTGAAACAAAGAAGTAAGTAAATTCTGAAGAACCCTTTTACTATGATTACAGCCTTCCTGCCTGTTGTCATGTTCAGAAGCAACATTAAGGGTAATCTGCTTGATCTTCAAAGAAGGAAGGAAAAGCTATTATTCAGTATTCCCACAAAATCCTGTTTCCTTTAAAAGCTGTTATCGTACATTTTGTACCCAGTTCAGATGAGACTACAGTGAATATAACTTGCATTTAAACGAAGACAAACTTGTCTAGATAAAGCCTGAAGCCCTTCTGTTCTTCAGAGCAGAAATCTTTGCCTGAGCCCTTCTCTCAAAGAGGGAGAGGGGAATTTCTGATTAACCACTAGAATCAACAGCACTCCCACGCCTTACTCATGTACATCTACCTGAGTTGTAAACACTACTGTCAGTGACAGAAATGGTATCCAAAATGACAAAGATATAACAACAGTCTAACTACTGAAGGCTATCTAGGAAATCTCAAAGATCTATCCAAAGCACCACGCAACACCTTCCCCTCCATGAAAAATCAAAATATAAATGGTAGGAAGGTATTTTTTGGAGGAAAAGAGTTAAAGATAATGTACAAATTATTTGGATCTGCACTTTACTGCATATACTGCAACAAAATATAGACATACATTACACACCAAATTCAGAAGCTGCAAATAAAAATTATAATAACAAATGATGACAACTACATTTTTAGAAAGTATGGTACATCCTGAATTAGCACAAAACACGCATAAGCACAGTCTTATGGTGGAAAAAAGTAGTCCCTAAAAACCAGAGAGGTGGATAAAATCACTGCAGTATTAAAAGTAGAACATCGAATGATCAATTCCAGCAAGTAGAGCTAGAACCAGATATCTGGACTTTATATTTCAGTTTTGCACTGATAACCAAATAGACTCACCTTGCACCTCACTTTACTGTAGTTAAAAGTGCACTAAAATAAAAGCAATAAAAGGAGAGACTGCGTCAATTACATCAAGGGGAGAAAACGCGTTAAAAAAACACCTTTGACTCAAAAACCACCAACAGAACGAAGTATCAAATATATACAATGCCTGAAAAGCAAGAGGTCCTTTACTTTTGCACTTATAAGCGACATATATGTATCACTTTGGTGATGGGCTGAGTTTGGTAAACTGAGACAGTGAGATAACAAACTTATTCACTAGGAGACTGATGAAAAATAGGCCCATTAAGTAACATGTTTAATTCAAGTTTAGCTTCCTTTAAAACAAACAAACAAAAAAACCCCAAACATGAAAAACCACTCCAATCCCCAACAACCCCACCACCACCATCACAGAATCATCAAGTTTTGTTTGTCTGAAAACATACAAACAAAAATCAAGTATGTTAACAAGGTATTTTCCAAAAAGCTGGATATTGAGGAGCTGAAACTATTTGTATGCAAACTGTATAAAGAACTGTACATTTTAAATTCCTACAGTTCTACACAGAGTGGGCTGTTACACTGCCCAACAGTCAAGCTGGAGGGAAAAAAAAAAGAGCAAGTTCTACTTTCTCTTCTACCCAAATCACTCCTCAATGAAAAATTTACATTTTAAGTCTCTGTTTTAAGTAACAAGAAAGAAAAGCTATCTATTGGGTCACTAGTGAATAACTCTACCAATGAAAAAATTATATCTTGCAGTACACAACGATGTTTTATTCAGTCTAGTTTAGCACAGTCAATAGCACTTTCCAGGGATGATTGATTGCATATACCCCACTGGAAAAAGCTGTGCCATTTAATCCAAATACTGTGTATTTTATTTCTAGTCACCAGTGACAGGGAAAACTTTCATCAGTGAGTTTTGCTCTTTGTAATACCTTCCTGCTTTGCACTGCCAGCCATCTTCCACCAACCCTCACAATCCTTCACATGAAATTCCCTTGTCCCATTTTTTTCTCTCTCTCACTAAGTACATTGAAACAGGGCTGGTAAAAGCTGCTCAGCTCATGCAGCACTTTTCACTACAGCAGCTCTGTCCAATACTGATTCAATACAGATAATGCAAGGCAAGATTCTAGAGGCAATAATTTCAAGGGGATTAAGGAGTCTTGGAGAGACTGGTAACACCAGTTACAAGCAATTATGGGGAGAAAATGGGATGAAAAGCTGGAATAACAAATAGCTCAGGAGCCCCCAGCGACAAGACAAAAGTCAAACAAAAATGAATGATAAAATAAAATAGAGTTTACAAACTTTGTAATAAATCCTGAAAAGGCTCATGTGAACATAGCTCAGATAAATCCTACTCACACCCTCTCCACACTTTCAACTTGCAAGTTTTAATTATCTGTGCACCAAAACTTCTGTGGCTATGCTGGGTTTCACCAGACTGCTCTTCACCAGAAATCAAGGGCATCTGTGCAGCCACAGCTTCAGACCTGCAGCAGACTCTGCTTTCAACTCAGCTGACAGGGAAGGGGAACCTCAATTCTAACCTGCATTTTTATTGCTATAATGTCACTTCTTTCAACTGAACATTTACTACAGGCCTGCACACATCAGTGTGTTGTGAGCAGTAGTGTTTACATCGCTTGTGTGCTTGGTGGCACCTCCTAGGCAAATGGATTTCAGAGATGACTGCCACCACATAAACTCCATGCAGTATCTAGTGCTTTGCAGAACTGTAAAACAAACAGCCCAAATTGTCAGCTTGCCCAAAAAAGAACCCACGCCCTTGGGATCAAGGTGAGGCATAAGCAAAACAGACTTGTGCAATCCCTATCTCACTTTGAAACAAAAAATCTCATTTACTAAGCTTAACTTTCAGAACAAACCCACACAGTTTAAACAAGATAGGCAAACTACCTGGGAATATGCAAATTGATCCATTATGGAATTTGCATAAAATCTGAGGGAGAAAAGCTATGAAACATTTGGCACTTATACTTTAATCTTCATGCTCATTTCTCTGGCAGGCAGAGAAAAAGCCCTCTTCAAATCATCACAAAACTCAGCATTATTAATGGCTACCCACCTCAGAGACACTTCTGTGGAGAGGGTTTTCATAGCTAACATTAATATCTGTGCAGCAAATCATTTTTATTTCATTTTTCTAGTGTAGTAAGCCCCAATGTCCCAATTACAATTGCTTCACAGTATTGCAAGTCTAAAACTCCCAGACATTATCTCATAGAAAAAAAATAAAAAAGTAAAGACAAGAGAGTGTGGAGAGGAAAGAGATTACTTACTGCAGTTATATATTTCTGTGTGCTGTTACAGCACTTAGCTGAATGCAACCTGAATCTTCAGCTGCTAAAAGTCCCTAAGTAATGAAAGCACTTCTCTTCCTCTTGGTCCTGTCTGAACAAACACCACATGCAAAATACATTCCTAGTATTTATTTTTGGACTACTTAGTCTACCTGGCCCAAATGAAAAAGAAAAACCATATTTCCTTCTAACTGCACATCTTCACGTGGACACACTTGCTGGAAAAAGTTCTCCCTAGGAAGAAATAGAAAGTCTACTAAAAAAATTCCTGTCATGGTAAGTCAAAGAAAAATAAATCAGTGCTCCTCTGAACAGAAAGTGCCTTTCTATCCCCATGACATCAAAATCTTAGCAACACAGACTTCTTCAATGTTTAGGGGAGTGTATGGCACTAAGAAATTCTGTTTTCAGCCATTAAATATATGCAGATCAAGTAAGCTCTCTGTATTCCCAGGGAGCTTTCCCATGTCAGACATGCCTCCGATGAAGGCCTGTGTTACAGAGAGAGCAATTTAACTTGCTCTGTGCACAATGAAATAAAATCTTCAGTTATTTCAGTTACCAGAAAACAGAAATGGAATACACTTGCAAAATACTTAGGAAAACAAACAGATAAACTGGTCCAGTATTGCAAATAAATGCATTGATTAATAATATTTAAACATGGAATTCTGTAGTTCATGTTAAAAAATTAAGCATTCTATTGAAGGATCAGAAGATACAATTTTAAAACTGTGACCCATGCTGCTTAATACACTTCTAATTTTGAAAATAATGGAAAGCAAATAGGATTCTTTCAAGTAGACATTAAATTGTTTCCTGCAGTTCAAGAATGGCAATCAAAATGAGTATCGGAAATCCAGTATTGAAATGATTCAGCTACCACTTTATTTCTCAATATTAAACAAAACTTTGAGACCTCAGGTTCTTTTCAGACTTGATTGGGTCTTGGACACTGCACATACACTTGATTCTGTTTCATGTGAAGTTTCCCAGAGAAGAGGAGACAAACACAGTCAATAACTCAGTGTGAGAAATGATCTGCACGACTGAACCCTGTCCCACTTTCCAGCTGAAGTAGGTTAGCTCAGCTGTCAGCAAAACCATTGGGTCCTTTCAGGGAGACTGCCTGGCACACAAAATGCTCCTCACCTGTCTTCAGCACTTAAAAGCCAAGCCAGAATTCAGTAAGTTATAGAAATTACTTATATAAAAATAGTATTTTTAATACTATGACTTATATTGCTATAATTTTATGAGAATACTTGAAAAGCAGTTCAAAGCATCCTCCTAACCAAGAGTAGTATCATGTAATGCCAATGCAAAAGATCGAGTTGCACAAAATGTATTTATTTTTTCATAATTCATTTAAATGAACGTATTTTAGACACAAAAAGAAACTTTAAAACATGGAAATTTTTTTGTATTAGTAGAAAGCCTTTAATAGAGTAGAAAATTTTCAGCTCTTGGAATGCTGGTGACGTGTTTCCCTGCACCAGGTGCTGCCAACAGCATGCAGGTACAGCATTACCTGCAGGTCAGCATCAATGAACTGCCTTCCCTCAATCTTCAAATCTCACCATGATTTAAATACAATTTACAATTCTGCTCACAAGAAACCCAATCTGAACTAGTACCGATGCTTTTTAAACCAAACATTCTGCTGCCCTGAGCAACATACCATAGCCGACCCTCCTTTGAGCAGAGTGACTGGACAAGATGACCTGCAGGTGTCTTCCAGCCTTTGTTTTGCTATGATTCTGTGATCTTTGGAGAAAGCACAGCTACATATCAGAAAGCTGTACACATCTGTACAGATGGGCTCCTTTTACCAAATCATATACCCATGCAAAACCAAACAAAAACCAGATAAACATGAGTGACTTTGCTATGAGAGGAATGAACAACATACATAGATAGGAAATGGTAGGCAACAGTTTTATCTAATCATGGTACAATAGGAATCCAGGTCAAAGCTACAGCATTCCCAGCATGGTGTCTCCTAAGGATACCATTCTTTTGATCCAGTCAGAGCCCCAGCTAGGGAAAGATGATCTCTGTTGACATAAGGCCTATTAACCTTAAGTATTAACCACACTAGAATGCACAGTTATCAAAATTGGTTACAAAATTGGAACAAATCCAACTTTTAAGAAAGAATACTTTTAAGACAAACGGAACAGCTGCTTGGTCTCAGTTTCAGTTATCAGGAAAACTGCTTGACCAAATGAAGCATGTAATTAAGAAACTCACAGAATAAACACAAATTCAGCTACATTGCTAAAAAGGAAGCAAGATAGATCTGCAAGTTTTCTTCTTTTGTGCTGAGGAGGCTTGATATCTGAAACATAAGTTGAAAGGCTGCCACTACCAGCCACACTAATCAGTGCTCCTGGGTGTAGTGATGATACCAATAAACTTCATTCTCTCCTTTCCCTACACCTTTTGTACAGTTACACTTGGTCAGCAGTGCTCCATCTCTGCTAAATGTTTCAAAACCACAGGAAACAAAGTCAGAAATAGCAAGGGAATGTTCCTGTTCACTGGATGGGATATCATGGAGGTTTTTCCAAACACACTATACTTTAAGCATCCAACCAACCCATTGTTTTGAAAAGCTTTTCACAGAAAGCTGTTCTTTTCTCTCTTACCACATTAAGATAGAAAGGCAAAGGAGGACAAAAGCAAGTAGTCTGAATAAGTAACTAGAAGACAAGTGGGAGCTAAATTTTTTTAATCAAGCTAACATCAAAACCATTTGTTAAATGCATCTTATTACTGTAGTGTGATGCATTTTCAGTGTCTTATTAGCACCAGCTTCCACTGCTTAGTAATGAGTGATAATAATTCTTATTCAACTTAAGACATTAGATGCTCCTTATACAGGGGATGACATTTATTAGTTCCAGAATTCTTGAAGATCTTCCTAAGAGAAAAAAAGGCTGCTTGTATCACTTCAACCTCTAAATGATAAAAGAGCTGAATTTAAACCAGTAATGTTTGACAATCAGTAAATTCTGAGAACAAAGCATGCATGCTTTTAGACAGTTTTGAAGAATATTACCTTACTGAAAATGAGCATACTGTAAGACTTCTGTACTTCTGTTACATACACATTTGAAAAATATTAAAAGAGCATCAAGTCTCTTACAAACATTTCTAAAAATTTAAACATTAAATTTAAAATAAAACAGCAAAACATTTCAGTCACGGCCTATACCCTACATACTCCTTCTGCTTTCTCAAACTGGTACCCATTTGTGTTCTTTCAATGCTTAAGCCATTTGAAAAAAGAAAGACAAAATTAAAAAAAAACTATTGTGGCAGCACTAGTCAAAAGGATGTTGTGTTACTCTACCTCCCTTTATCAAAACTCCTGTTGACAGCTGAAGAGGGTAAGTTCAGATATAAAGATGCCAGAGATATTTTTCAACCCTTGAACTGTTACACCTTACTGCTGCTTCATACCAACAGGCAGCTGGCAGCCTGGGCTGCTCTCTCTGGCCAGCCAGGTACACTGGAGCTGCTCCCCTCACAGACAGGGTCATTATTACAGTAGCTTTCACAACAGCTCACCAAGACTTCGTGGAAGAAGCTCCCTGCTCCCTCCTAATGATGAACTCCTGCTCATCAGCTCTTCATCAGAAACCTCAGTAAATTTCTCTAACCACCTCTTCAAGAATGCAAAGAAAATATGGTATTTTAATACAATTTTAAAAAATTCTTATGCACAGCAGTTAGAAGACATGCTCAAAACTCCATTATATTAAATACCACATGTAACCTAGATGATGATATGCTTTAAAGTAATTTGAATTTTCAAATGCAAAACAATAGTTATCTTCTGACAGAAGGAGGAAGTGGACTTATCAGCTGCAACTCTTCTTAGTAGCAGTCATTGAATTTCATGCCTGATCTCAGACTGCATTTTTAGAGCTAAGTTTCCTTAAAAATAAAATCACAGAAAAAAAAAAGTTCTACAGGCCTGAAACTAAATTTGTAAACAGGCTGCTGAAACAACTAAGCTACAGCTCAATTAAATGGATTTTTCAGCTAACTTACTGATATTTGGCATTTTGAGTCATAGGAAGATAATCACATTTTTTCCATATAGGACATGGGAGGACCTGGTCACAAGCATTGGGCAGAGAAAATGTCACACTTAAAAAATAGCAAACAGCATCTAATTTTTGTAGATCATCAGGAATGATTTCATGGACCTCTGCATGAGACCTACAGGCATCCATAGCTTAAAAGAAAAATCAGAAAATCATAGAAAGGGCATTAAAAAATCTGCACATGTTTTGTAGTGCTACTCTCACATCCGTTTTTTTCCACATTAATCAACTGCTGTCCTTTTCAACAGAACACTAAGCTAGTTCAAATACCCCATTCACTAACTACTCAATAGAAATAACATACTCCATAGTTCACCACCATTGATCTGTTGTAGATTAAGTTAACAGTCATTATGCAATTAATGGAAAAACAGATATATTAACACTGGGATACACAACAATGATGGCTTCTGATTGGATCTTTGATATAATTCAACAGTTCTATAAATTAGAGTAGTTTGTTGTAGAACCAGTGTACCATCACTGGTCCTTAAGGCCAGTAGTGCAGTTTCATGAGAGATGCTTTACAAGCAGCTGAGGACTTTGTTTACATTAATAATTCATTTCTGTAGTAACAGAGTATATGATGCTTTCAATTAGCAACTAATGTTTAAAAACAAACAAACAAAAAACAACCCAAGCTTATCATTCTAAGAACTGAACCAAGTCCAGCAAGTTGTTTTTGTGTAATTCTGCTGAGTTCTCATTTTGATTTATTGCTTGTGTACGGAGATATGTAAAGTGGGGGACGCACTTCACATTTTTGATCAGTGTTAATGTCTCCCATGTGCTAGCAGTGAGAGTGGCTGCAGCAATTAAATGATTATGACAGCAGTAGCAGCTGGGGCCATGGCAGCAAGCTCCTTTCCTTGTTTTCCTCCTCTCCTTCCAGAAAGGAGACAGGTAAGAGGAGGGAAAAGCCCTTCATTCCCATTTCAAACAAGAGGCTTATGATCCTGTTCATAATGTTTTTACCCCCAGGAGCCCACAACAAGGACTGCTCCAGAACGTACTCTATAAAATGAAAAGCTCTAGTGGGAAGGCAAAGTAAGATACAATCTGCAGAGCCAGGGAGTAAATGAATGAAAAATAGAAAAGGTAGTGAATACATGCTGGAAAAATGAGGGCAGTGGAGTCAAAGAATTTTCAATGGATGTGAGGTTTTATTAAAGAAAAAGAAGCCCCAAGGGTAGCAAAAAGGGACACTGAATACTTCTGACAGCATCCACCAGTTTCTGAAAAACTGCAGATTTCCAAAGCACAATGACCACCCACAGGCCAGGTGGTCAATGCAAGCCTCCTTTACAAGTTTCCTCCCCCATCCATAGAAGTCTGGCTCAGTTGGCAAAAAACCCAGAAATTTGTAGTGTGTTGGAGTACCAAATATTAGGCAAATGCTAAAGTATCACTAAACTCTGTGAGAGAGGGCAGGCTCACTCAAGGAGGAGCTTGTGGACTGGACAGGACAAGGTCCCCACAGCACTTGACTGTGTAGCCTCAGGCATGAGCTGAGGTACTCCAGGGACAGAGCCTCCTCTCTTTTCCCACTATGACCAGAGTGGCTGGGGAGCTAAGGCATCCTGATCACCTCCTGCCTTTACCCCACAGCTCTGAGAACCTTTCAATCCATAATCCATCTTTAGCCTATATAAAATACTATTAAGTTTAATAACTCAAACATGAAATACCAACTTATTAAAAATACACACCTCAGGCAAAGAAAAAATGTAGATCAATTTATGGAAAGTAATCTAAAAATAGAAGATGAGAAGGCCATTGGAAAGTATGTCTGTTATGCTCAATTTCAATCAATGGATGATTTCCAGAAATTAAATTTATTATGCGTACCTAAACATTTCTTGAATGATTCCTACATTGCAGAGGTTGGTTCAGCTTCTTTAAAGCAATAAATTACTTCAGGTTTGTGGGGGTTTGTTGACCTTTTTTTTTTTTTTTTGAAGGTAGAGTTTTTTATTTGTTTATGGGGGTTTTGGTTAACTGTAGCCACAAAAGAGCATCCAGATTTTATGGCTGCTGTATGTTAGCAGAAGTGTATTCTAGCATTCAACAAAAGAATGTCTTCTACTATTAGCAGGAAGCATCCAGGACAAAGAAAGATGCCTATCCTCAAATCTGACTAAAAAGCCTGCAGAACTGCAAGAACTCAGCTGATTTCAGCTTAAGTAAAGTAAAATACTTGTCAAAATGATACACTGAGTGTATAACACAGTATCAGTTCTCTAAAACTAATCTTATGTCTGATCTCTATCTCAAGTGCTTAGTGTCCAAAAATTCAAAAAGTAATGGAAGTAATTTGCTTTCTTCAAGGATTTATGTGTTTCTCAGCCTGATGCTAAAGGAATCCCCTATCTACACTGGTATGCAAATCCACACTGACTGAAAAGCCTCATAAGGCTCAGGGCTCTTTACCCATATATGCATTATATTAAGGAATGTTGAGATTACTTTAATAATGCAGTAGGAAGGGCAGCAAGCACACCTTCTACATCACTTCCATTTTGGTTATGTTACAGGCTTTTTTTTTAAATATCTTGCAAAATATAGTAATTAGGTGATATTTATTGGTATTTTCCACGAGGAACTTGCAGGACTATACCAGCTTCTCTTTTCCCTTTTACAACACTGAGTGACGACTAAAAACATCAAGAAAATTTTGTTTCCAGATATTTAATTGCAAACAGAACAAGTGAAAGTCACACCCAGTATGAAAAAGCTTTTATAGACGTACACACACACAGAGCGTGGGATCAAAGTAGAAGTAAACACATTAATGCAGATGCAGCTTATGCACATTATTACAATATATTGAAATGTGTGTGTACCCAATCTCCAGGTGCTGAACTACCATCATTGGAATATTACTTCAGAAATCATTATTCCCTAAGGACTCCATTTAGAAGGTGAAATACATTTTGAGGGTTTTATTCTACACCTCTAGGCCTATGACCAATAAAAAGTGGCAAAGCAGTTCATGTTAATGGATTCTTAATTAGTCTGGGATGCACAAAAGAAATTTAACTTAAGAGCAACTTCTAATTCGAGAATATTAAACACCAGAGAGCTTCTCAAACACAGCAGCTGCAATGTGTGTTCCAGTGTCACAGAAAACATGAAAGCTAGAAATTGAAATCTCTAATTGTAGAATTGTCTTCTGCAGAAAAGAATACCTGGCTACACTGTCTTTGAGATCACTAAGGGAAGCGAAGTATTGGTTGGACACAGGGATCTGAGCTCATCAGTTTTGCTACACCCAGTCTGGGTCTAAGAGACAGAACCAAGCAACATCTCCTCTCCACAAACATGACAAGAGAGAACACAAGTCAGGACGATGAAAGCATTTCCTTGGTAAGCCTTACTGAGAGGAACTGGGAAAGACTGGGAAACATTGTGCTGCTCTAAGAGACAAGAAGACAGCACAGCAGTCATGTTACAGCTAATCTACTGTGCCTGCACAGCTCAGGGTTGCAGCTCCCTCTGCAACAGAGGAAAAAAAAACCAAAACAGACTAATGGTGAGCTTCAAATTAGACTGGCAACCTACAGGAGCAAAAAAGTTTCATATGAAAGCCTTTAAAGAAGTCAGGGGGTACTAGTTTAATTAAAAGTGGGGGTGAGTTTAAAGAGTAATTCAAGGAATGCAACAGAATTATTTATACTACTGTATTTTGCTTAGCAGGAAAAACCCTTTCCCCATACATTTCTCCCTGCATTTTTCTTCCTTTATATCAACACGCCAAAAATGAACATTTAGCATGTTGAATCAGTTAGAACAGTCTTTGAAGGAGTAGAAATTAATTTACAGGCAGATATAATTTAATCTTAACAATTCTGATGATGTTCCATCATGAATAAATTCAACACTCTTCCACAAGTTGTTTAAATTACACGTGTGCATGTTTGTGTTTACGGCAGCCAGATGAAAGTTATTATTCCCAGTTTCAAACAAAGTCTTTATCTGGCATTTAGAGATGTTCTCATAATCCCATAGATGTTTTTATAAAAACATAGATGTTTTTATAATCCCATCTAAACACAAGTTTACTTATCGCTGGCAATCAAGAAAACAAAACTTAAATGAGCCATTAGTTTGGTTGCTCATTGCACCCAATGAAGCCAACTTGAAGCTAGTCATCAACACAAGACCTCTAGAATAGCAATGCAGCCACTAGCAAGTTTAAAGCCAAGGTTCCACTTCTCAAGTCTAATTTTACCAAGTTTGTTTTGTACTAAAACTGGAAACATTTTATTCAGTTTATACATCTGGAAGCGTTACATCAAGCATTAATGGAATTCATAAGGGCAGGCTGTGCAGGGAGATGGAGAAGAAAAAATAAATTCTTCATACTTCATGAGAATTGAACTTGAAGGATTTCTGGAGGTTTAACAGGAAGGGACAAACAGGAAGATGAAAACAGTAAAAGCCAAGGGCAGAGCATAACTAACAGAGACTGGTAGGCATAAACAACTCAAAAATTTTTAAAAGTGCTTTGAATGAAATGTTATCACAAATGAAGGTTCTGATGTTACTTAACGAAAACTGATCATTTTTCCTCAGACTGATGTAACTGAAGTTCAAATTACTAGAGAGTAAACAATAGTCTAAATACTCATTAACAGGCTTTGAAGAGCTCAAGAGCTACAGAAAGCAACGTTGGAAACAGCGGATTCCAATTCTAAGGATAATTTCAAGCAAAGTTGTGGGCAGGTATTAAAAGCATCCTATTATAAACTTCAAAATGCTGCAATAAAAAATTAGTTATAATTCCTCTGCAATCTTTGTTTTATTAACTCAGAAACCTATCTTCTTCTGTTAGCTCAACATCCTATAAACAATAATGATTTAATGTCAAACAAGTTATATCAACATATGATATTTATTATATAAGTACTAGTCCCAGCAATGTCATTAAGCACCATTCACCTGACAATAGTATGTGACATCAAGACACTTACAGCAGCATTAACAGGTATCCCAATAATTCTCTTTCCAAAGAACTCTTGCATGAGTTCAGACTTGTAAAAGAGCCTTCAAGAGACAACTAAAAGCAGATTTGTCACATTTTAAACCATCCTTTCCAGATCTCAAAATAAGAGACTGAGATGGTGGCTCAAAAGTCTTCAGCACACAAAAACCATGACCAGAAAAAAAAAATTGCTTAATAGCAGTAGCTTTTGGAACTGTATTTATTTTAAATAATTATGTTAATGTTACTTAAGATCCTCCAGACTGAATTAAAGCAGTAAAGCTATTTAATAAAACACATACAATTTTAGGAAAGTGTAAGATATCAAATCAGATGTCTGTATTTCTTAACACTCATTATACAAGTCATCTAGACATGGATGCAAAATAGAACCAAACATTTCTTCCTTTTACTATCAATTTAACCTTGACCCTTTCAATTCAGTTTATGCAGTCAGCCTTGTTAGAACTTCTCATAGACTAAAAAAACTGAATGCACTATTAAAGAATTTGGATATTTTAATATCTAGTGGTTTTACTGAAATCTTTCAAACACTTCCAAGCTGAATCAAGTAAAAGTTCAGATATAAAGAAATGCCATAAAAAAAGAGATGAATGAAGCTTTAAGTTCCTATTTACCAAAGAAAACAGTAAAATAATTTACCATGAGTTTTCTGAACATGAAATGCATGCTAAGTACATCAGCTAATGCAGATAATGCAGTATGTCTTCCCAGAAATACAACAAATTGCTACATCCAGACTCCCAACTGCAACCAAGAGCTAATTCAGCAAGATGTTTATATCAGCAACATGTGAAAGATTGCAGACTTTAACTATTTGGTGTTTCTAGAGTTCCTTCTAGATGACATACACATTACTGTTTTGTTTTGCTTCTTATCCATCTTCACAGTAGTGAAGTTCACAGTAGGAACCACAGGCTGGAACAACAATTCAACAAGCAAATGAGATCCAGATGACTTTCTCAAAATGTCTCATAGTGGTTTATAATATGCCACAAGATTTGTTTTTATGTGCATCATCACACACAGAGATGCAGCTACAGTTGCGACCACAGAGAACAAGACCAATTCTTAAAAGAAGGAATATACTTTACATGGTATTTCACTATTCCTTTCCTCAAAATGCAAATAATAGCAATACAGTCACATATTTCACTGCTGAGACAGTAGCATAAGTGTAATCATAGAAAAGTTGGAATTATACCCAATATACTACATCAATTCTTCATTTCTAACAAAGAATTGATGATGGCAGAGGCTAGTCCTACAGCTCTCACATAACTGAGAAAGGGAAAACATGCAAATACGTATTGATGAGATTGCAATTTGTCTTAGAAGAAACCGAAAAGCCTGTTTACTTAGACCTGTATCTGAAAAACAGATAGCTGAAAAGATTATAATGGAAGAAGTGGCTTTAGAGAGGGTGACATCTCCCATGAAGCTTATTACATGTTTAAAAAGAAGATCTGTTAGTGTCAAAAGTGTACCTTCAAAATAAACAGAAGCAGCTGATAAACGGAAAAAGAGAAGGCCACGTCTAGTACAGCTCTATCATAAGGACTTCAATCCTTGCAAAGCCCTCTCTTACCAAAAAAGGCCTTTTGCAGGGAACATAAAATAGACCCAGACTAGAGGTTTCCATGTTATCTACCTACATTTCAAAGGCTGGAATTGCTGCTTTTCTCCCTCATTCACTTGCATTTGTGGTTTCTGTTCCATGTCAAAGGTTAGCAAAGCCCTTAAGAGTACCAGTACTATTTAAGTGTTGTGCCAAATCAAGTCTCTAAAAGCTGTAATTAAGGATGAAAGGTCAGGGGTACAACCCACACAACTTGCATAACTAACCATAAAAACCAGACATCCTTAGATGTTGGAATTTGACAAAATATGATTAACCCTGTAGGGAAGAAGAATTTGGTCTAAAATAAGAGTGCTTCCGATAGTCTACAAAATTAAATACTTTGTGAACCAAACAAAGAGTGGGGTGGGAAAGCACAGAGAGATGAGGCAAGAAGAAAGAAAACAGAAAAAGAAGAAAAGGCAGTGGATAATGAATTGCTGGAGTAGGTAGAAAATCCTGAAGAGAATTGCCTTACAATGGCAGCAATTGGGAAGCAGTGGGGATGAAAGAAAAGAGGTACAGCCAGTGACTATTTCTTACAGGTCTCCTCTTCATTTTGGTTGGGTTCTCTTGGTTTTTATTTTAAACACTAAGCATCAAAAGATGGTTTTTTTTTTTTTTTAATACCTGATTTAAACTTATTGCCACAGCTGGTTATTAGGACCACTATTTAATCATTGAGGTTTCAACACATGGAGAATGACAGGACACAAGCATTAATTAAGAGTTTTAATTTGTATTTTGCTCTTAATTTAGCACAGTAGAAGCTTCCTCTTTTAAATTCAAGTTCAAATTCCATGGACATAGTGGGAAGCTCTAACAGGCTCCTGTGGCAGAACAGCCATTTACAGAATTAAAAAAACTCAGTTCTAATTTTCTCAGATTTTAAGACAAGTGTGAACAATTCTTTTAAAGAGAAAACATCAGTAAGCAAGCCAGAAAATGTAAGGCCTACGTAATGTAGGATTCACCATGTAGAATTAAATAGCAAGATGAGACATTTATTATTTCAACGTTTTCTTTTTAAATTTTAGAGGAAAGCTGATAAAAGATCTAGAGAACATTTTCAAAGACACAGCTTTCAAGCATTCTAGTAAGTTTCCTTGTTACAAAGTAAGAATGGCAAGGGAGGCAGAGAGAAGAGTGATCACAGGCCTGGATTAACAGCTGTATCACTTCCAGTACCAGCATGGATCTGGAAAATTTACTACCCACTTTGACTATAAAGCTGAGCTAGTTTTATGCAGAACCAGCTCAGGCACATTAAGAACATAATCCTTGAACTGCAACTGCTGCGGTCTACAGGCTGCAGAATCCCTGAGTTCTCATGGTCTGCCCAGGCACAGCCAAGGCACGTGAGCTCCAAGGTACGCAAGTTTCAATACAGCTTTATTCACCAGGGCACCAGGACAGGTCCCTGCTGTCCCTGCACACTTGCTGCACCCATGCAGAACCTGAGCACTGCAACAACCCTTGTTTGATTTGAAAGTCATTTCAAGTCCTGCGTGGTTAATGGTGGTGAATAAATCCTGTTAGCCATGAGACAAATATCGAAGAGTCACTTAAGTGCTCCTAGCATTCCCTAGATTCTTACCTTCTTTGGGGTATACCTGTTTTACTCAGTCCAGTTAAAATAAACAGTTATAGAAACACCTTTTCAGTCTGGAAACTTCACTTAAGGGGGGACAATAGTATTTCAATGCAAGACTCAGGGTTAGCCTCCTGAAGGTGGCATCTTCCAGCTGAAGTTAATTAGCCCAAGACATTTCACTAGGTGTAATAATTACTGCCCTCAAGGTGTAATAATTACTGCTGTTCAGCAGCTTCCTTATTTCCATGGCCAAGGGCTACAACACACTACCTGCCTGAAACATGAAGTGAAGTGAAGGAAGAAGTTTTAAGAACAGACTTTAACATATTAGCAAATTGGGTTTGAGGTTTTTTTAATTGCTATTTACAATACACTCTCAATAACTTCTTCTGACACTGAGAAAATATGTGTCTTCATCACATGTCTGAGATTCATATTTGAAGTTTCAGCTAGAAAGAGAAAATTAATACGATTTGATTTTTCACATCTAATATATTAGAAAACTAAGAAAAGCTTTCCTTTTCAAGCTTTTCCTATCAGCTGTAGACATGAGCACATAAAGGAATCAGTGTCCAAAGGGCCTAGGCAGAATTAGGTTCCATATATACATATATATATATATATATATATATATATGTATATATATAAGCCACACTGTAACATCTGCTCCAGACTACACACCAGCAAAGAAGATAATTATGCAGGTAATGAGAAGTAATACATACACATTCAGGGAAATATTTCTCCAGTATCTTCTGCTCTTCCATTAAAACAGTCTACTTCAGAAACACACTGCCACGTAACAATAAAGCCACAAACTAAAGTATTCATTGTAATACAGTACTGTAAGCAGCTCAACAGCTAACCACACAGAATCAACAGTCTGGATTCCTGAAAGCACAAAAAGAATCAGCTTTAAGAAAATAAAAAGGTGGATTTTCCACAATAAGTTTCTGCTTCTTGCCTAACTCCAAATATTTATGTGAGGAACAATAAATAGTAATAACTTTTGAGATAGCTCCCAATGTAGACAGAGCACTCTAGCATATTTGAATTTAGCAGATCCACCAAGTCCTATATTAATATTTCAAAGAAGGGGAAGGGACGTCATGTACCTACATTGCTGGAAAGCTGATTCAGACTGAAATTTAAATAGTTGCAATTGCATAGTTTTTCTTTCAGGGCCTTGCATTTTAAAGTACCTATCACAAATTACATTTTACTCTAAAAAGAAAAAGAAAATCCTGGTTTTTTGCATGCTAGCTCAGTTTCAGCCTCAAATCAGAGAGAGCTTGCTAAAGAATTCAGCCACTGACTGCACACAATGAATCTGAGACACACAATTCCCCACCTGCATCCAGAAATCTACCTTAAAATGAAAAATTACTCCTTACAGTCCATCAAGTAAACTGGATTACACACTCATCATCTGTTGCGGTTTTGAGGTTTGGGAATCAAAATTAGGTATGAAGATTAATTTTGTAGTTTAGATTATTTGATTTTGTTGTGAGATAAGGGTTAATAGTAGGCAAAAGCAGGCTTATACTTTAAGGAATACAAAAAGGAACTTTATTAATGATTTAAAACAGGAATAATAATTAGGCATCAACACTAAACTTTTCAGAACACTCTTTTCCCCTCCCCACCTTTCTTATTTTCTTTCTTGTTGACCATACAAAAGGTAACACTTCAACTTATAGTTAATCTACCACCTCTGGAACTTCACAGTTTTCTTAATTTATGTAGAGAGAGAAGCTTTCTTTTGTTTTATCATGCTGACTCCCATAGGAAACACAGTTTCTATGGTTATTAGCTTTCTAGTAAGCGATTCTCTCTTTGAAGAGAGGTATTTGCTTTTCTAGACCCCTTCCCATTTCAGTAGCTTTCCCAGGGCCACACCAATGAACATATGATGGTCATTGAGGTGTTCTTTTGAGAGCAAATGTTTCTATTACAGTGACAACGACATCCCCTTACTTTATCATTAGTAACACAAGTCTTCTTCTACTGTTTTCCTGGGGCGAGGAAAGAAAAATCTTAATACACGAAAGTCTCAGTCTACTGCTTATAACTTAAAACATTATATTCCTGTTTTCTCACCTCTTTTAGACCATTATTCATATATTACAGAGTATATTACAGCTAACTTTATCAACATGTTTTTACAAAAGAACTTTCAGCAGTAAAGCACTCCTCATCTCTTCTTTGAAAAAAATAAGCTTAGTTATAGTTATTAACTTAAAGTCTCTATGTTGTACCTTTTGTAAGAGCCTTTATTTTTATGCTCTGTGTAAGAAGGAGAAATGAATGTTTTTTAAAGTCTTATTCTGATACTAGAAAGAAACAGTTAATTTGTCTTTCAGCTGAGTGTTGGTCACGTGGCTTTCGCCCGCGTGGTTTGAATGTTGTTAAGTCCGTGCCTGAACTGAAAGAAAAGAGTCCGTCCGTGCCAGCTCTCATCTAAGCTGGGTTTGAAATCGCAAGGGCCCGGCGGGACTGCGTTTCAGCCCCCTTCCGTGCCGAAGTGTGCGTGAGGGCCGCCCGGCAGAAGCTGTGCTCCAGCTGCGGCAGAGGCTTAATTCAAGTCCTTTCTCCCTCCCACGCAGAGCTGCAAGGAGTAAACGGAGCCGCACCTGAGCTGCGGGAGGGGCTCAGTCTGAGCTCCCTCTGTCTCTCTTCCGTGCTGAGTTTGCTGCGGGGCTAACTAGGCGGAGCGCTCCCAAGGCCCGACCCCAAACTTTCTTTCCTGTTGGGCCGTGCCACGGAGGGGGGGGTGGGGGGAAACCAGCCTGGCCCAGGCTAAGCAGACAGAGCTGGCGAAGTTCTTTAGCCAAGGACAGCAAGATGAAGCAGCTTAAGTTTTCTCTTTCTCTCTCTCCTCCCCTCCACACCAGGTGGGTTAGCAGCTCCCAGACCATGTGGTCTGGGAGAGACCTTACCCAGCTGGTGCGGAGGGGAGGAGAGCGGCGTCTTTCCTCTGCGAACTAGAAGCCTCAAAGAGGGTTTCTTCAGATGCTTTCCCAGTTTTATGAGGTTTTTTTTTTGGTAGGCGGAGTTTATGCTGGCTACTTCATTTCCGACTCCACCTCCTCTTTCTACACCAGGAATTTTAACAGCGATTACCCTACGACATCATCTTACACCAAAACTTCTGCTCAAGCCTGCTGGTGTTAATGGAAGCACATTACATTTGTCCTATACAGGCTGTTTCAAAAAAACCATTCTGTTTTTGATTAGCCACTTAGTATTACAGCATATATTTCAAGGTGTCTCACTCAGATATCATTTTAACTGCACACTTTGCATTCAACCAAGTTTCTAAATACACAAATGAAATCTACAAAAGCTCTTATCAGTCTCCAGGTTCCTACCATTAATAGCTGTGTGTTGACCAAACTGCTGAAAACTCCGCACATTTCTAGACTTAAACCTGACAGTCATTGGAGTCTCCCCTCCCCTGCCATGTGCTTGCTCTAAGCAAGCATGCTTTAACAATTTATAATTTCACTAATGAGACTGAACAAAAGCATGCATGCGAAGCATATACAGCTTTCCGTACAAGATTTCTACCCAATACAGGATATTCCAGTTCTACTTCCAAATATGACTAACACAAAAAGCATAAAATCTTGGCATTCATATCAAAATCTAGCATTTTCTTCATGTGACTTTGCAGAAGACACTCAGCAAAGCCACTGAAGCCCAAGCATTTGCTCACAAATGTGTTCTGTGTGGGCTGCACACAGGCCTTTTTCTACAGAAAATCTGACCCTGAATTAATGTCATTTCTGATCAGCAAGTGGCCAAATTTAATGGCTCTCTAGAGAGATTCCAAGGTCCAAATCCTGCTTTGGGTGAAGACAAGAATTTGGCATGTTTTTAAGTTGGTGACAAAGGGTGATGAATTCCACTCCTCTTGGTGTTTGAAGTCTTCTTTATGTTTCAGTAGGAAGAGACACACAGTTGCAGTCTGTTTGGGAAGGGCAGGGTTAAAAGTTTGGAGATGTTTGTATCCACATGAAACTGAGTATATGGTCATAAATATTTCACACTTCTTAAAAGCACGGTCTCTCTAAAATTATTATTTATTAAATCACATTAAACAAGTTTTTTCATAAAAATTGAAAAAGCTAGATGAGGAACACTAAGCACTCAGAGTTTTAAACCCATATATACATGCACTGACAGGTCCCATACCCAGATTTCACCATTCCTTAATCCAGAGCTGCCCCATCTGCCCAGCAAGGTGTCCTAAAAAAGCCCCAGCAGGGAATCTATAGGATTTGCCAAACAGTGGTTTAACATACCAAAGATAGCTGCTTATTTTGGGCTTTTTCCAAGTAATTTGACAGTAGCTTTTGAGACATCCAGCATGCCCAAGGGTGTCTGGGGTGAGGCACTGGCTGTTGGGCAGCCTCTGTGAGGAAAGGCTGGGCTGCACAGACATGGACAGCTCTAATACACCCGTGCAGGGTGCGGCCAAGCCCCTTGGGCTCAACAGAGGAAGGGGTGCCTCAGGGAAACACATCCAAGGAAGGGGGAAATGCCTGAGGGAGAGAGCAGAGGGGAACAACAGAGAACATAAGAAGCACCCCAGTAGTCAGTGAAGGAATGGGAGGAGGTGCTCCAGACACCAGAACAGATAGTGCCCTGCAGGCTCTGCAGAAGCCCATGGTGAGGCAGGCTGTACCTCTGCAGCCCATGGAGAATTCCCACACTGGAGCAGGCAGACATGTCCTGAACAAAGGTTCTACCTATGGAGAAACCACACATGAGAAGGCTGTGTGTAGTCTGGGGCAAGGATCCACACTGGAGCAGTTACTGAAGGACTGAATCCTGGGCGGAGGATTCACAACACAACAACGTGTTGAGGTTGTGAGCCGCTGCACTGAAGGCCCAAAGGCTCCGGAAGGTCCCAAAGCGGATGGGGGGCCCTGGTGGAGGGCTCCAGGGACCAGAGAACTCCCCCTGGGGATGGAGGAGACAGTGGTTTAGCCCAGGCTGTGGCGGTTATGCTTAAGTCTCTCCCATTGGCCGCCCAGTTTGTCAGTTACCCCTCCTGTTCTAGAAAGTTCATCTTCACTCGGTTTCTGATTTGTTGCTTCCCTCTAACTCCTCCCCCTCTCTCTCCCTATTGGACTGCTTGCCCTGGACCCTCCCTAACTCCGCCCCTGGACCCTCGTTTGATTGGTTACTATTTCCCCTTATAAGCTCATGTCAGGGGGTGCTCAGGGCTCTTGGTCTCTGGGCGCCCTCTGTGTCAGGCTCAATAACCCTACACAGAATACCCATCTCAAGAGTCCCTCTCATTTCTCCTTCAGTTGTCTGCTGTGCCCATCCCTGCTCTCAGCGCAACACCTGCTGAGCAAGCAGCCCCCTGGCAGGGTCATATTTGAACCCTCCAGAGAGTCCCACCTCTTAAAGGGTCAGGGGCACTCCGGATCGTGTCGGCCTGCGGTTGCCTGAATCTGGGTGGGCACCCAAGCGGCGGACCAATAACAATGGAGCAGAGGAGAAGTGGAAGGAGCTGCTATGGACTTATTTAGACCCTCAGTTAGCAACTGCTCTGCACTGCTTGGGTAGATACAGAAGTTGGGAATGAAGAAATGCAGTTGAGGCTGGGAAGAAAAGAGAGCTGAGTGGCAAGAGGTGGTTCAGCTTTTGCCTTTACTTCTCACTATCATACTCCATTTTCAATTAGCAATAAACTAGCTTTCTCCAAGTAAACCCTGTTTAGCCTGTAACAGTAATTCTGAAGTGATCTCTGTCTTTGTCCTTGCCCAAAAGCTTTTGCATCTTTTATTCCTCAGGGGCTGCTTGAGGGAAAGAGTAAGAGCAGCTGGGTGGGCATCCAGCACCCATACATGGACAACCTACCATCCCAATATATCATTAGTAGCAGTTTTCTTGAAATACTAATTCCTCTATATGACCTACCTGAACCAGTTTTTAGCTGCTTTCATCTGCTATATACCTAGAACAACTAAGCTTTTGTTAATACCTTCCTACTGCAGAAAACAACAATTCTGAATTGTAGTGGACATCTGACTTAAATAATGTGATAGAAAGCATTATTCAGGGTTACAGACTAAATTTTTACTTCACGTAAATGCCTCGAAGCACCCATCATTAAACTTCTTTATAGAATTTAATGTATGCCTAATATACTTGGAGAAGCTACTTACTTCAAATTATCTTTTCTTGAATTCTTTCTACATTATGGAAATTATGTTGAACAGTCAGTTTAGACAAGCTAGCCATGACTAAATATTCATTTAAATCCTTTTAGCTAAAACTGGTACAGAACTTTATCATAAGGAAAATCTTTTCTTACACACACACACCCAGTGTAGTTAGAGACTAATTTTTTCTCTGGAATTACCATTTTCAGTATCTCAGTAATCCTTTAGACCGAACAGTTTTTTGGCCTTTACCCTGCTGTAATCTGGTCAGCATCTTTCTCTGAGCATCCCTTGCAGACACACAAGACAATCACATTCCCAGAAAAAGGCAGAAGAGACAGAAAAATAGGGATTTTGGGTACAGGAGCATTCACACACACACATCAAGCAACAAAAAATACTTGTGCAGAAGACTGTTTCATTTAGAAAGGCAAACTGCAGAAGGCAGAAGAATACTACATAACGTGTAGAATTTGCAGAACTGTGTGGTTCAGTGTTTCCTATATTTATTAAATTTCTACTTTGAAGCCAAGCTTCCTTCCAATGCATTCCTAATACTTCATTCCTCAATCTAGCTGGACAGCAGGAAGAAGGTCTTTTCAAGCTTCAGTAAAAGAAATTTGTTTACAATTAATGCATTAAGAGGTATTTCATTCTTTCATAATGTTAATACAGTGACAGAAAATGGAGGAGGTGCTTTTGGATAGCCCTATATCATGTGTAACAGCACTTCGTTCACATTTACAACCAAGTAGCCATTTTCTACCAAAGGCTGCTTGAGTTTCCAAAACAACTATTTTAGGTTTAAAACAGCTTCCAGTGAGGATCAAAATCACTACTTACTGAAGAAATTGATTCAAAACAATAATATATTGAGGCAATTCCTTAATAACCTTACAGAAGTAGCTGGGCATTTATGACTGTTCCTCATGCACACACATACTCTCTCCCAAGCAGGCAAAGAAAGATCAGCATGAGGTCCTGCAATCTATTCCAAAGCACAATTCTAGAAACATTGGGAAAAACTGAAAAACAGTGAATTGCAATAAGCATGCATCATAGGAAGTGTTGTTTCACAGTTGGTCTTTTTGTTTGTTCCTCCTTTCCTACCAGAGCAGTTTCTGTTTAGGGTATCTTCCACTTGACACCTGACGTCATCAAATGTGCAGCAGTGTGGAACACATATCTTAATTTTCAAAGGAAGCTTTAAGCCAAGGAAAGTCTTTCTGGTATTTGTCAACCCTATAAAATCATCTTTTAATTTCTAGAGCATAACTGATAAGTTTGACATTTCTTCGTAAAAACAGTAGATGTTTCTCATACATTTTGTTCAGCACTAATATTTGCAAATAACTAAGAATTCCAGTAGTTTATGGGGCTTTTTCTTTCCAAAACCTTTATTCAATTGTCTTCCCACGTCAGATGAAGTATCCTTTCTTTGCATTTTTATTTAGCTTAAGTGTAGTAAGAAACACTTGACTTCAAGCCAGAGTTTTGTCTATATCTCATCAATTCTTTAAATCAATGTCTTTAATTCTTCTCAAGAGCAATTTTTATTAATATGAAATTTATCTCCAAGTCTTATGTCTCCAGTTAGCTATAGTAGAGATTTTAACTCAATTTGCATTTGTCAATAATTAGTGTGGCCTTTCCCCCATTTCTGAATAAGCAGAAACTGTTTGGTCAGAAAGGACTAAGTTCTGAAACACTTGAAATGGAGTTAGTACCCAAGGAGAAAAAAAACAAAACTCGGAGACTGAAACCAAGTATGTCAGGGACCACTCAACCAGATTTCTCAATTATGTCAACACTGCCCTTTGCACAATGTTTGGAGCTGCTTTGAACTGCACGCATTGTTGACTGCTCAGCAACCAGCACATCAACAAGGCCACTGACGCTCAAATACACAGCTCATCACCAACGTATCTCAGAAAATACAGAAAAATTTTGTTTACGAATGCGACTGGTAGATTCTAGACAGACAACAAAGAAAGTGCACAGGCATTCCATATTTTGAGCCTCACTAGCATTCATTCCGTGAACACTATTACTACTCTGGTAACAGTAACTCCATATTAAGTGAGAATATTAGCATTAAGTGGGACAGAAATGAGGTATCATAGGCATAATGAACTTGAATGATCTTGTTATTTCCTGTACTTCCATGTTAACTGCATGGAAGGAGTAAACAATAGCATTCTTCTGAGATTTCTTCAGACTGTAGCCACTGACTCAGCTGTGGACTGATTTAGTGCTTATCTACACACTCTTTACATCTTGCCTTGTTTCTTTTTCATATGCACAATTATTCTGAATTTGCATATTCATGGAAGCATTATTGTAAAAAGCAACCCTGGTAGTGGGAGAAGGAGTTCTGTCCCAACAGCTTCAGCTTTTTCAGATTTTAGAGCCTGTCTTCTGCAGGAAACAAAATGAAGGCAGTAATAAAATGTTTACAAAAAATACTTTTTTTCTACTTTCCCCCATTAAAAGTTTATTTTCCACAGCCCTTTCAAAGAAACAAAGGACTCCAGTGCATATGAACATGGTTACATGTTCCAAAAGGGATAGGTTACATTTACGAAGAACACAAGAGAAAAATGGTTTCTAAAAATACTTTGGTTTCAAATTGTGCCATGATGGAAAAAAAAAAGGAACCAACACTGTCAGTATCACTCCCTGTGAGGGAGTAGGAAGACGGAAGAAGTATTTCATAATCATTACAGAAGCTCACTACAGCTGGGGGTTGAGCTGCATCCCCAACTTCCCTGCTCTCCCATGGAACTACACTGAAATGACAGCCCTATAGCTGCATTCTCTACTGCATAAAATTCACATTTCGCTTGATTCCAAACTAGATTTCTGCAATATGACATCCCATATCATGACTACTGGACAAATAACTTACATTGCCTGGCAATCTCTCATACCACGATAGGTTTCTATTATGTCTACCTCTCTCCTGCTAGGGTGAGCTGAGCTGCTCAGCATTACCATTCAGCACAGGCCCAAGACACAGAACTTCTCACAGAACCTATTAACACACAGACTCTTATATAAACTGGGACAAGGAACACGACTGCTGCTCAGAGACTGTGAGTAACTGCTGTTTGCAAGATAGATTTGCAATTACTGTGTTGCTAAACCAAGTCCAAACAGCTGCTTCCAGGTCAGTTTTTCCATATAGTCACACAAGGCCAGCACCATCATGTAGGAAAGGTTCCAAGGGACTCATGGTCCCTCTGTGTCTCTCCATAGCTATGGCTGTGATTATCCAAGCCAGGCAGCCAACATGAACACAGACAACATGCAGTGGGCACTGCTGGGCCCCTGCCCCTGTTGTGCTGTGCTGTCTCAAGCTCTGCTGACTTCCAAGTAATGTAGCAGCTGCTGCACGCTACTTACAGACATGTTGCCATCTCAGAATACCTGTTTCCAGACAGTAATTTTGAAAAGCAAAATATTCTTCTTGACCCCAGACTTTGGTTTTGCAAAAATAAAACTACCTGATGACTGACTAGAAGCAATTTCTCCATGGTTTCCTGAAAGGAACTCCAGAGAGATGGTATTTTTGAAGTACTTCTTTATCTATTTTCTTGAGCATCTCTTTTGATTTTATTTCACACATGCAGCCAGCCAGAAAATAATTAAGGAGCTAAACTAAGGTATGCTGGGTATCTTCCTCTCTCTCTTCTCTAAACATTTTCTGAATAAGAAGTTAAACCCATTTTTTCACTGTTATGGACTGTCTTTTGGAAAGCATGTAGCTTGCTTTCATATATAAATTTCATTCTTGAATTTTTAACTCAATTTAAGATCTATAATCTCTCAGATACTGAGATTTTGAGACATGAGTGGGTCCAATCCATTATCAGGCAAAGATTACCCACATGATTAGCTTACAGTTTCTCAATACGCAGAAATGCATAGAAGTTCCTTTTCCTAATTATATCCATGCCTATTCTTGTGAACATAAGTAAGTTTTGTCCTGAATAGTGAATTTACACAAAAGCCAAAAGAAATCCCACACTTCGCTATCCACCAGTAAAACATTATTCCCCCTACCAGCCCCTCCTAAGCCACGTGTGGCAAAAAGTAACCACTGTCTACCACAAAGAAGTAACAGTAGAAAACTAGATCCTGTGAATTTGAGATACCTACCAAACATCCACTGAAACAGTGCCTTGAACTAGAGTGAGTCAGTGAGTAAGATCCATATATTCTAACACATTGGCAGGAAAGAGAAAGCCATTATCATAAAATAGTTTGTCTAGAGAACTGAAGTACCTGAAATAGCATAGTAAATAGCTGCTCCAGATGAACACACTAATTTGTTGCTCCAAATTCAACACTAGCCATTGCTTAGGACCAATCCCAGTGCCAGCTCTCCTAGCTGTGAGCAAACTCTCTGAAGAGGCAGAAAAAAGCTCAAGCTTCCATAAGTCTTCTACTGAAGTAAACTCGTGAAATAAGGAAAACAGTTATAAAGTCACAGCATGCTGCGATTTTTAGCTATGATTGATCATACCTTGAGGGCAGAAGGACAATTGCACACATGTAATTTAGTATCTAAATACAGGAAAGCTCATTCCTCTGTCCTGGAAAAACATCTTTATCTTGCCAGAGGGTGAGAAATAGTGGTAAAGTATCTAGAAGTAAGAGAATCCACCTACAGCAAGGTATTCCCTCTCATAACAGCAGCATGTTTTCTCAGTGAAATATGAAAAAAGCGGAAGAGGATATTTCCCTGGAGAAAACATCTCCTTGCAAAAGCTTTCTTACCAATAATCAAAAAGGGAAAATAATGTTCTCTGAGGGCTGACAATATAGAGACCCCAGCTTCTTAGTTTAGCCAAAGCAGATTTTAGAGTAGAGCAGTAGTAACGTATTCCAATGAAAGGATAGAGAAGAAGCTGTTCCCCTTGAAAAATTAAGTCCCTAAAGAGGCAACATGGTAGAGATATACAGTATAACGAAGAGCACAGAAGAAGTAGGTCAGGAACATCTATTCAACATTTCTCATTAAATTAGAAGTAGACAATGCAACTAAATTAAAACTGGTAACAGAAAAAAAATTTCTTTATATAGAAATACTTGTTTATACAATAATTACTCTGTCTAATTACAAGAAACAGAAGGCAAGTGCTTAGTAAAACTACCCCCAAAAAAATTGACATTTGCAAGGGTCCTCAACAGCGTAAGATGCAACACTTAAAATTAGAAGTATTTCGAAAGAACACAAACCCCCAGGCCCTGGGTGATAACCATTACCCTGTAATAAGTGAGGAGCCTTTCCCCCCTGGCAGGTTCTGTGTCTCCCAAGGAGCTCTCTTCACACCTCCCACTGAAACAGACCCTGGCTTCTTGGAAATTAATCACTCCTCCAATTAAAAATGCAGTTTTTTTATGCTAACAAGAACGTCTACATGATCCATCTGTAAGAAATAATTTTCTATTTTAAAATTTTCTTGTGTGCAAAAAAGAAAAAAGCTCATTTGTTTTTTAGTATGTCTGAAATAGAGGTAGTTTTGTTCCAGCCCAATTTTATTTACAGTCAATAATAGTATTATCAATGATAAAGAATTTTTTCATATACACATTTCACCTCAACTTTCCAATTTCCATTTCTTGTCAGCACCTAGGTAGAGAATTTTATTTTTTGTGGCAAATTACTCAATTTTTTTCTAATTATAGATTATTAAATTGGTGGTGGAGTGCTGGGGATCACAATAAAAAAAGTCACTGGCTATTTCATTTACCTTCATTTAATAAAAAGTAAGCATTGCCATACCTACGTATTTTCTTAATTTAACTTGCAATGTGGTTTCATTAATAGCCTTACAAACTTTCAGGGAGACTGAGAAACAGACTAAAGGTGACTGAACAAGTAAATCTCCTAAACTTTCAGCCTTATATTCTTGATGTTTAGGTCACAAATGGAAGCATTTAGTTTTCTGCATGCCAACATTTAGAAGTGAAGCAGTCTGTCTGTAAAATTCTGATGGATAAGTAGTTTCCTGAACTCCTATTACACCCTACTTGAACATTCCTGATTTTGATTAATTTAAAGCAAATTACTGCTATTCCAATAGCCAAATCTGTAGTCCAAGAACAGCATACAAAGGAGTTATGGAGAACAGTTCAAAGTGATCAGACACAACACTTTACTCACCTGCAGGAAAATAAGGGGAAGGGATTATTGCATATGGTCAGGTTGAGCTCCTTGTATCAAACAGAAAAACTGAACAGTTGAAAGATATTCAATTGAGCAGCTGAAATGTTAAAAGTAGAAATTACTTTGGGAGAGTTATGTGCTGAGATTGATTTACTATGCATTATACTAAGCTATCATTTTCATAAAACCAAGAATTTCATACGTCAAGTGACACAACTCAAACTGATCTGTGGCAAAATTTAAAATAACCCCCCAGCAAATGACTTCCTCAATACATTTTACCATACATTATATTGCAGTCCAGTCTGTATTAGCCACTGTTGTCACAGCTATCAGTTCCATCAGAATTCATAACATGAATTTTTCACTTCCTATATCCCAACACACCATGAATAACACTAGCTACCCATACCACAGATTTCATTCCTTAGATTTTTATTGCCAGGCTTGGTCTTTGTCATCTTTCAAACTATTTTTTTAATGTTTGTTTTTATACATCAAACACACCCAATAGTCAGGAGAAATAATGAATACTAGAAGAGCTGCATTCACAAACAGACACTCAAAAACTGTAGCGGAAGTAAAAAGAAAATTCTGCCCTTACTCAAAAGTTACATCCTCATGGACACCAACTCTGTAGCTTCTACAATATAAGTAGTAAAAATAGCCCGATAATTCCCAGGTCACCTAATGATTCAGAGAATTTGCCATCTTCAGAAGTGTCATTGAGAATCTCTCATTATTGCAGAATTCACAGTTTGAATTTGCTCAGTTTGCCATGGAGACTCTGCAACTGATAGAGAAGTAGGACAGTAAAGCATCTAAAACTTAATTTGAGAACCACTATTCTAGATGGCAACAACATTTAAATAATCTGTCTCAACTTACTGCTACTGTTTATAGCCTCCGGTGTTTGTTTTCTTTTCCTTGCGTGCAGAGTGTGTGAACACAAAAGCAAACCTACATTAAAGAACTTGCATGCCAAGTGATTGCTTAATCATGGATGCATAAGTATAATGGGAACAAAAGAGTGAAGTTTCACCCAGAACAGTCACACAAAAACAGCAATGGATAAGATCATGTGCTGTTCCCGAAGAGCCTTCATCTACAAAGTTACTTTTTTTAATTAAGCTTGGAAGCTTTTGAAAAAACACATCCTAGTTCACATACTTGTCATGAAATCACATATTTAAGTCACCTTTTAGTATTTTCTTCAATTCTGATATTGTCTTCCTTTGCATTATAACATGTCAAATGACTGAATGTTTTCTTCTGCTCTTACTCGATATCTTAGAAATTGCTCAGTGACAAAACCTGAAAATATCTTCCTCCCAAGAGGATCTTCCACAGCAATTCTTAAAATGAAAAACAACACAAGAAAAACCAAGGAATAACAATTCTTTCCATAGACATGCTCAACTCATTATCACCACTAGACATTTGATGTTACAAAGAGACCCATAGATCTTTAAGACCACACCATAAAACACACACACACACAACTACTACAGTTCAAAAGGAAGTCTTTATGTTCCACAGCAGTTCAGTATATGTTATAAACCCATGTAAATTTATCTAAATGCTAATTTCCACATTTGAAACTAAATCCTTCTTAGGAAGAAGACACTTCTTATTTTCAAAGGACAAAATGAAACCTAAATGGCTAGGTAAGGCACTGTTTAGCTGTATCAAAGTAGCACATAAAAACCTTTAAAGTACAGAGCACAGGAAAATAATGCAATGTACTTCTTTCTAAATTAATTAAAAATTTAGGCACAGAAGCCTTATTAGGAATTCAACTGATATCAATCTACTGACATCCTGACCTATTGAAATTCACCTGAAAAACTAAAATTCTGCTGAATATCATAAATTCATTGCAGATACAAGGAAATAGCCCCCAACACAGCTAAATAAGGGCAAACTTAATTGTGATATTTCCTGCACTATTCTTATCACTTGACAATTACTGCCATTTTTCTTTTCAGACAGGACTATGACAAGTATTCAAATTTAGTCAAAACCCTTGACTTTCTTTTCCAGACAGTATTATGAAATTATTCTAGAATTTCTTTGTTCAAAGAATAAATGCAGGCACAATAAAAATAGAATGGATACATCTGTTAAATGGTTTAAATATTATCACTTAAGTTACATAGTCTTTTAAAGAATCCATCATTCTGTCCTTTATCTCTTTTTCCTTTGCTACCAGAAGCAAGTATAGAGAGTGGAGATACACCTTTTAACAGTACATTTATAATTTTTACTTGCTGATTTATCAGACCTAGTGAAATTTTTAAACATTTAATAGCATATAATTCAATAAAAATGAAAGATTTATTCTTTTCTCCCTCCCTGCTTTCTTCTAGTACAGATATCTGATTTCATAGGCTACATAAAATGTTATTTGTTTTATAATGAATAAACATTCAGTCACTGTTCAGGACTTAGCTATCAACACCCAACTGGAATAGCTGTTTTGCCTTTGTGGAGCCAAGGAAAGAATTTCCCAGCCTTAGCCCACCATGTGAGGAGGTACAGATCTGCCACTCAGTCAAACCACAGACACTATTAGTTCAAATTCAGAGATGCATGTTCCCCTCAACCCTACTTCTTGTGGAGGACTCAGGAAAGACAAAAAAGCTATTGAGCAGTGAGAAAATGGTCTAATTCTTCCTCACATTTAAGGGTACACCACAGAAAAATGGAGGCTGGCAGGGAAGACTGACTAGGTCAGGCAGAATGTATTCAGCTAATAAATTGAAATGCCTTTTACCTGTGACGTAAGTGACTACATTAAGAATTCTCCCCACCACTCCATTCATCAAACATCGACCAAACAGCATCAAATAAGAAAGAAAATGCCCAGTTCTATGCAAAGAAGCATACATCAATGTCCACGCTCAATCCCTTTAAAAAACAAAAAGCCCTAGGGCCATAAATTTTTATCATACAAGGGTAAGTTTACCACAGGAGAAGCTCAAGTTAATGGAACTGTGCCTGTATCCAGCAGCCAAGCAGTTGACCTCAATTAACTCTGCTACTTCAAAATATGCCTTTAGAAAAAACAATTGCCATGTAAATACAATGGCTCCTTGCTATCCACATACAGCTGGGGTCTGTTCATGGCAATCACTTCAAAATAATAGACTCCCTGGGTAAACATTAATATGGTGTATTTTAGTGATCAAGTACTTTTGACAGAAGGGAACTCCTCCCTGTGAGTCAGGTTCCATGGCATCACAAATCTTCTCCTGTTGTTCTGACCAAAATAATTCACTTTCTTCTAAGCAAAAGTCAAATTAAAGCCTTGCACTGAAGTGACTAAGTACACTTAAAGTAGGACTAAATTACAAAGAACCACTCTTTTTTTCTCCCTCCATTTTGCCCAAGTATCCTATACTCTAAAATTAATAAAAAACAGAGAAAGCCCTAGATTTAGCAGTTTGTCTCCAAATAATTACAACTGATCTTGGGAATTCAACGTATTTTGTCAAATACATTTTTTTATTCGTTATTATGTTAACAAGCTGTCACATTTCATTTTTTTGGAGGAATGTTTTCAGATATTCCAAAAGCATAGATATGAGTACATACAGTTACACAAATTTAATACCAGGATAAATTTTTCTTACTACACATTGTAAAAAGGGAAGAGAAGAACACGACTAAAATGTACCAAACATTGTTTATTGTTTTGATTATTTAGCAAGCAGATACTTACGCACACAATTGTATTTCAAAACTCCATTCTAACCTATCATTTACACTTTATCTCAACCACAACATACAAAAACATAAAATTAGGAGTTTAATTTATTATTTTCCTCTGAACATCAATAGAAACAGATATTTTGAAGGAGAAAAAAAACATATACACTACATATCAATTAATTGTCTGAAGTAACTTCTAATATTTCACAGATGTAAGGATAGAATTTTTTCCCTAGCCTTACAAATGAGCATTCAAAGAGATGTAGTGACTTGCTGTATGGCATAAAACAAAACTGAGGAACAGACAGAAATAGAAAACAGTTTCCTTATTCTCAGCCCAGGCCGTGTACATTATAGCATAATTACTATGGCTAAAACTATACTGCAAGCAATTTGTGGCTGACAGCAGCCAGACAGTAATTAAAGGACATAAATGAACAATGCAAATCCCACTGTTGAAGTCCCTAAATTACCTTTTTTAATCCCTAAAGAAATTTATTTGGGTTTTGTCAAAATTGAAAAGGGCAACTAGAGGTTTTGTCTCCATTAAATACTGAAATAAGAAGCCTGTGAGAAAGACTTTAAGGTTTAAATATTAATCATAAATAATCTGATTCTATACTTGGTCTACAGTTATCAGGAGTCCCAAAGCAACTCTAAGAATCTCCCGCAAATCAATTCTGTATAAACATTTTGTTTGTAGAGGGGAAATACTTCATATCCCTGCAAAACCTGCACATTAAGCATTGTACACACACTTAGACACAGGCACACCAACCCCCACCATTCCTGGACCTTTGTTTCAGCGACAACTATGTTTGACAGGATCCTGCCCGAAGTCTTTTCCTCAGACCTGTCCTTTAGGAGCTTTGGGAATGGATATATAATGAAGTCATGCTCTTAGCCCACCACCCAGCACAGATGTGAGCACTCTGGAAAGAGCAAGCTGTCCAGGGCACTCCTGAAAGCCAACTGATGTCAGCTAAAGCAGCACTGAAGAAAGCAGCTGTCCCACTGCATCTTCTGCACCGTGACTGCTGGGCTGCACCATCTACTGAACACATTGTGCCAAAATTAAAAAGAGATACTTCCCCACTTCAACACGAGAGTAACCTTTAAATCACTTTATAAATATGAAAAACTTTTGGTCCCTTCTGCATCTGATGCTACAAAAGACTGTTTCTTTACTCAGTCTGCATTATTTGCTGTGTGTGCCAACAGATAAAAAGGCACTGACATTTGTCAGTGACTGAGGTAAAAATCTGGTCTTTATTTCCTTGTGTGCAATCAGGAACACCAGATATTCAGTGATGTAAGCATCACCTTCCACAGACACACTCAAAGCCTGGGAATGTGACAGTGTGGGGAGAGGTATCCCCAGCTGATAGCCCTGTGTGCCTGATGGCCACCTCTAAGGCCCAACATCAGACAAGCAGGACTTGAGGGAGGTTTCCTATCTCTGCTGTGGAAGATGTAGCCATGTGCCACAGACCATCAGCTACAGTTTCGCAAACTCCCCTGCAGTTGTAAAGGGCATTCATTTCCATGTGGTAACGCAAACATTCCAGATTACCTTATCTTTCAATCATGTTTGATATCCCTCAACTTATTTATAAATTCAGTAGCTCACTACTGTGGTAAAGAGAAGATACCTGACCTGACATACTTTAAACTAAAAGTACCTAGTTTACCAACTTCTCCTTAGTTTTACTCCTACAAATTGAGTTAAGAGACACACAAATACCCTCAAATAAAGCCCATAACATGAAATGATCCAAGAAAATTCAGTCAAAGCACTACTGAATAAAAATGTCAAAACTGACCTAAAAGACAGCAAAGGAGATTGTAAGAGACTTAATTGCGTCAAACACTCTCAAGAGCCACAGAAGAAACAGAAGGGCAATCTCACCTAGAAGGACTTTTTCTTGTCATTCTTTCTGTAACTTCAGAAAAAGCAGGTAGCCAGTCACCAGAGCAGAAACCCTTGTTCTATATGACAAGTACAACAGAAATGCAATGTAAAATATCATCGCACAAGCGCTCTCATTGTAAAGACTTACACAAAAAGTACTTAAGCAACAGGTTTAAGGTTACCTTCACACCGTATATTTACCATTACTTTTGCTGCAGTTAGATCAGTTCAAGTGTGTACATAAAACACATCCATTTCTGAAATCCTACAGCAGGAAGTTAGTTTCCATGGCAACACAGCAATTGTGGGATGCTTTGGGGGAAGGTTATTTGTTTTTAACAGATGGGAAAAAATATAATGCTGTTCTCAAGCTTAAGTTTTATTTCAGATTTGCTTATATTAAGCCTTAAGGCAGAAATCTGTGGTAGGATTTTCTATAATTTTATATTTCAATTGAACAGTGTAAGGCTTGTTAAAATCAGCTTAATCATATATGATGAGACTAAGGAGAAATAGCTACAGCAGATCACTCCTTAGGTACTTTTCATGCTTTTTTGAAAAAAATAATTTTAAATAGTTGAAGATGTTCCAAACCTTGAAATTTATCATTAAGGCATTCCACATTTAATAAAATATATTTATGTCTATTTAGCATAGCATTAGTCATGTATCTTACCTAGTAGAGTTAACAGCTTCAAGTGCAGAAGCCTAGGAAGAGATTTATTGTCTAAGTAGTAGAGATTATGAAACAAACCTAGTAAGAGGAACATTTCAAGAGTTACAAGTTAAACAAAGACAAGCATACAGGCACATACCTATACTGCTACAATCCAGTGACTGGCCAGGTAGTCAAGGGGAGAGCAATGTGTCTACCTGGACTTCAGCAAGGCCTTTGACACCATGCCTTGTAAGACCGTCCTGGAGAAGCTGATAAAGTGCAGTCAGGGTGAGCTAATAGCAAGGTGGATGGAAGCTGTCTGGATGGCCAGGCCCAGGGCTTGTGGTCAGAAAGTGGTGACCAGTGGCACAAAGGCTGGAGGCTGCAAACTAGTGGTGCACCCCAGGAGTCAACACTACACACAGCCCTGTTCAACACGGGCAGAGAGGACTCTCAGCGGGTTGGCTGACCACACAAAATTGGAGGGAGTGGCAGACACACAGAGGGTCTTGCTGTCATGTGGGGGGACCTCAACAGGCTGCAGAAATGTGCTGATGGGAACATCCTGAAACTAAATCATAGGAATTGCGAAGCCCTGTACCTGGGAAAGAACAAACCCAGGCACCAGTAAATGCAGGGAGTGGGGGCAACTATCTGGAAAGCAGCTTGGTGGAAAAGTATCTAGGAGTCTCAGTGGACACCAAGTTGAACCTGAGCCAGCAATGTGCCCTTGTGGGCACAATGGTACCCTGGGCTGCAAAGTGCTGCCAGCAAGAGTGGTGATGCTCCCCTATAGCTCGTTGGTTTTTCTGTCCAGCCTGGTGTTGCCACGACAGATTCCAGCTGGCTATATTTCCAGGAATGCCCCTGTCCCTAGGGCAGTCTGGCAGCGTCTCAGAGACACTTAGCCAGAGAAACTGCGGCCTGCGGTGTGGTGCAGGAATGGTCCAGTTTAGCTCTCAGCTGAAGAGAATAACGAGAGGGCCCTTAGAATGCCTTTAATTCTGAGTGGATTTATTGCAGAGTCTTCACACAGAGGAGAGGCAGGGTCCAAGGTCCAAGAGGCTGAGGGGCCCTCAGACAGGGCCTTAAGGGTTACCACGTATCACCAATCACCAGGGGGTTTGGGGGAGTATAGGGGAGGTTCAGGGTTACCTTGTCCTATGGGATGGGAAAGGAAAGGGGCCCAGGACATAACAGGGAATAGAACAAACGCTCTTGGGGGGAGGGAGGAGATGATGGACACTAGCAGTGGCTACTCTGGTTTGTCCTGGGTTAAAACATGGTCACTTCACCTTCCAGGGGTTTCCTATCTCCTTGAAACTTTCTCCACCAGTTATCTTTCTCCTTTTCTAAGTCTTCTCCCCCTGGGGTCTCTAAGGACACATCCACAGCAGCTACACTCCCCCTCTATTCATTTCAGACATGAAACAGATGGAACTGTACCCATTTCTGGGCTCCACAGGGAAACCGACATGAAGACATTGGAAAGCATCCAACAAAAGGTCACAAAGATGATGAAGGGACTGCAATGAAGAGTTGATGAAAACTTGCTCCAAAAATGCTGGTAAGCAAGGTGTAGTAACTGCATGTTTTAACAGCTTTGCATAATTACATGCTTGTCAATATTCATTGGGCATAAAACTTTATATGACATGTAGTAAAGGAAAGAGAAAGTCTGCTGAAGTCGAACCTACGCTGGCACTTCTTTGCAGAAAGTGGCAGGGGGAAAAAAATAAGACAATAAAAGCAGAATCAATGTCCTTGAGTTGGAAGGAACTTTAAAGATCATATCATTCCAACCCCAAGAGCATAGGCAGGGATGCCACCCACTAGACCAGGCTGCTCAAAGCCCCCTCCAACTGGCTCTTGAACATTTCCAGGGACAGGGAACCCACAACTTCCCTAGGCAACCTGTTCCAGTGCTTCACCACCCTCTGAGTAAAACTTTATTTTAAACATCTAATCTAAATCTCTCACCACTTTAAGCCGTTCCCCCTCACTCTCCCTCTTTTTTGTAAGCCCCTTTTAGGTAGTGGAAGGCTGCCCTAAAGTCACCTCAAAGCCTTGCCTACTCCAGGCTGAACAACCCTAACTCTCTCTGCCTGTCTTTGTAGGAGAGGGGCTCCAGCTTTCTAACCATATTCATGGCCCTCCTCTGGACCCACTCTGACAGGTCTGACTGGTGTTAAAGACCCCAGAGCTGGCTGCAGCATTTCAGGTGAGGTCTCAGAAGAGCAGAGAAGAGCATCTGAATCCCCTCCCGTGACCTGCAGCCAATGATGCTTTTGATGCAGCCCAGGATGCTTTTGATGCAGCCCAGGATGCATTTGGCCTTTGGGTTGTGAGTGCACACTGCTGACTCATCTCCAGATTTTCAGCCATGAGAATCCCAAGGGCTTCTCTGTTGGGCTGCCCTGAATGTCTTCTCTCAATCTGTACAAGTTAATACTTCTTCTTAAATGAGATCCTATGTATTTGCTGAGGTAAACAGATACTTTAAACATTTAAGTTCTACTATGATTCTGGAAAAAAAGAAAGCAAACATCACTTTGCTTCTAGAGTAGATCAAATTTTAAGACCACTTTCACACTTCATAAGAGTATTAGATTATTACATTGAGCACTGTCTACTGTAACAGAACAATTTTTCCCTGCAAAGAATTTGTAGAAGAGACTGGCATTTATTCCTCCATAAGATAAAGGCGCTCTCATAACTTACAGAAATATTGGCACAGATCAGTTAATCCAGACAGGAAAGATCTTTAATAAGGCTCATCTCTATCACAATTCCTCTTTCTAAAATACAAAGACCCTACTTCATTTTGTCAATCATTTGAATCATCATAGGCACAAACAAGTCCAGTACAAAAAAAAATGACTGTACTATATGTACATTGACACAGAAAGAAAAATTGACACAGTGGGGAAAAATTCACTACAACTGGTTTTGAAAACTATCACACATGCAGCAGTTTATTCTCTGTATGAAGAGAAATGGAGACACAGTTTAATGCTAAAAGCAGATCTCCAAGCTCTTCTTCCAGGAGTTTTAGAAGCAGTCATTAAAATTAACTGAGAAGCCTGAGTCTTTGTAGCTCTCAGTAATTATATCTTTTCACTAGCTTGCTTTTATGAGTTAAAGTGTTTTTTATTAACATTACATTCATTAACATTAAAAAAAAAAAATCTATTTAGGCAGGAAAGAAATTGTCCGCTAATTACCAGAGAAGCTGCCAATTAAATTATAACACTTCATCAAAATTACTTATTAAAATAATATGTCTACTTCAAGTTACACTAATAAATTTTTCCAAATATTCAGTTTTTACCATATATTTATATCTAAGAATTATTAAAAATAATCGACTGCTTATGAAAATAAAATTACTTGGGATTGCATCTATCATAAAAAGACAAATTCTTCCCTCTTTTTCTCTGGTTTAGGCCAGGTCAAACATCTTCACTAGTACTGCTTCAGGTTGATATTAAAGGACAATATTCGCTCCACTACATCCATGCCCCAATGTATTGAGGCTGGCTGAAAATTGTCACAGTTCTTTGTGTTATGTGAAGGATGGAAAGATGACCACTTCTCACAAGAGTGAGACAGCCCCTTGAAAATCTTTTTTTCCCTCATGTGCCAGACAGCCTTAAGGCTTGACCAAGGCACTAACCTACTAAACTCCCCCCAGCCCAGTACAGCAATCTTCCATCATTTACATTGCATGACACACAAAAAATTCAGCCCATACACTTGTATATTGTCTAGTCAAGTATGCAGTGAATGTTTATGTAGAATTAATTGTTTGGAGTTTATACAAGTGCTTTGATGACATATTCAAAGCATTCTCAAGTTTAAGTCTAGAGTTCTCACACCATTACTTGGGAGGTTTATATTTCTGATCTTATTCTCAGCAATTACCTGGTACAGCCTCAAGCCAGGTTATCCACTGCTGGACAGAGCTCAAGTAGCTCTCAAAGTACACTTTACAGCAATCCACTAATGTTTTGTGACTGCAGGCACAAGGAACTCTTGCTGAAGACAAGTGTGATCATTTTAAGGCACACAAATTGGGTGTGAATGGAGTGGAGACCTCAAGACCGCAATAAAGGCCATAATTTCTATCACAATAGAGTCTGAGGTCCTTGGGACTTAAGCATATTTCACGGTATCTTTTAAGCCACCACTGGTGATGTCCTCTTGGAACTCTAAAAACTATTACATGAAAATAATATGCTATACTTGACTTAATAATTTGAAGCTTTCCCCATTTCTGCATCGAAGGATATTGCAAATGTTTTCCTTAATACATGCAGGTATTTGGAAAAACTGTCTTTGCAGCTCCTTTCCACAACCTTCCAAGCTGGCATCAAGGAGTCCTGAGGGACAAGAGGTACATGTGTGTCTCAGCACCTGCCAGGCAATCAGAAACTTAAGAGAAGCAACAGGAGTCTGTCTCCATTAGACCTGGGCTCTTGTACATGCACCAGAGGGATGAGAGTATGTGGATGAAAAATAACCAAACAGGTTAGAACAAGGAGTCCTGGACAGACATCTGTCTGTTCTCACTTCCCCTCCTGAAGCTCCAGCCCGAGATGGTTCTGCTTTCGTAAATCCAACCTTTGACTTCCTCAAAACAATCTCCTTGTCTTTTTGTCACCAGCTCTCTCCACAGTGACCTGCTGCAAGGCATGCAAGAAGAGCTTGAAGAGGAGAGTTGGAAACAAGGCCATAAATTGGGGATTAACTGAGGAAGATGTTATCAAAGGGCTGAGCACACCTGCTTAGCTCAGGCTGCAAAAGGCAGTAGCAATCCAGGGCATCAGCGAAACACAACATGCCTGCACAGAGCACAAACCAGAGCATTCTCAGCCTGGCAGTGCCAGCTGCACATAATCTCATCCCCATTGTCCTCTACTTTATAATAGCCAGTGATGAGGTTTCTGATAAACCACAGACAACAGGTGACATTCTTAATTCAATTCTCTTCCCATGTCCATGGGCTTAAGCAGAATTATAAAACAGCCAAAGGCAGAAAGGTGCCCTATAGTCAGTCCTTCCTCACAGATCCTACTTCTGTTGCCCCCAAGTCTTCTCTCTCAAATACTTTCCCTGACAGTTTCAAGCTCCCATTCCTACATGTCTGCACTCTGGCTTCCTCCTACCAAACTCAGGGTTTTTCCACCATTTTTCCTCTTCTGTCTTTTGCTGCTTTGTGTCTCCAAACTAGGCGCAGAGTACAACAAAGTAATGGATGCAGCTAATACAGAAGTTTCAAGGGAGGTGAAGCACCTGAACTTCAACAGTGGTGGACTTCAAGGTCTCCTTTTATCTGCTATATCGCTTTCAGAAATAACTGTTTCATGTTAGAAATAACTGTAGAGTGTTGCTCAAAACCAACAGACCTTTTGTGCTCCTGCAACTACAGGGAAAAATCTCTAATTTTTAAGTCAAATGGGAGAACTAACAGGTTTTTCATAGAAACGCTTAAGGACACAGAATCTCAGTGCTATCTGAAACACGGGATAGTGTTGGCACCTTAAAAAAAAAAAAAAAACACAAGGGAAATAAGCAGTTATAAAAATATTTAAGGCAAACTATTACTCTTACAAAAGCAGGTGCTTCTGCCAGGGATATATACCTGATTGAGCCTGTACAGGAACTTTTCTAGGATTACTGTAACAAATCTAGAAATAAGTATTGCTGTCAAGAAAAAAAAACCTGTTCTTGCTGAAAATGCTAATCCCAATCCTGCATTACTGATACAATCAAAATCTTCATATCAAGCAGAAATATCATTAGGATACAAACACACTTTATACATACCTTAGGATAAGTGGGCATTTTTGAAAACATTCCAATTTTACCATGTCCATTTTTCATTACTGTCTGATTGCTCCCCTCCCAGCAGCTGACAAGCTTCTAGTCTGACTGATAGCAATGGGTTATGCTTTGTTTCCTTTTAGGAACTACAGATCTGTCTGTCACAAAGTCTGCCTTTGTTAACAAGGCCTTGCTAGGTCCACACTTTATAGAAGCTTAAATACTGACCCAAAATAAATGACCTGACAGCACCATTTCTTTTTTTTTTTTTTGCAATAAGTATTTCCAAACACATCAGCCCCTAATCCTCTCTGTGATGGGTCAACCATGGCTGGAGGCCAAGTGCCCATCCAAGCCACTCTACCATTCCCCTTCTCAGCTGGACAGTGCAGAGAAAATAGAACAAAAGGCCTGTAGGTCAGGATAAGGACAGGGAGAGATCACTCACCAAGTACCATCATGGGCAGAACAGATTCATTTAATTTGTATTTAAATTTAAATATTCATTTAAAAATTCATTTAATTTATTAACAATCAAATCAGAGTAGGATAATGAGAAAAAGAACTAAATCTTAAACACCTTCCGCCGTACTCTTCCCATCTTCCCAGGCTCAATTACACTCTCAATTTTCTCTGTCCATTCCCCCAGCAGCTTAGGAGGACTGGGAAAGCAGGCTGCAGTCAGCTCATCACACATTGTCTCTGCAGTTCCTTCCCCCTCAGTGGGAAGACCCTCACACACTTCTCCTGTTCCTGCATGGGGGTCCTTTCCACAGGAGACTGTCCTTCAAAAACTTCTCCAGAGGCTGCAACTCTTCACAAACTGCTCCAGTGTGGGTCCCTTCCATGGGGTGCAGTCCTTCAGGAACACACTGTTTCAGCATGGGTCCCCCATAGGGTCACAAGTCCTGCCAGCAAACCTGCTCCAGTACGGAGCTCCAGCTCCTCTCTCCACAAGGTCACAAGTCCTACCAGGAGCCTTGAGGAGCCATGCTCCCACATGGGCTTCCCACTGGGCCACAGCCACCTTTGGGCATCCCCCTGCTCTGGCATGGGGTCCTCCACAGGTGGATCACAGCCCCACCATGGACTTCCATGGGCTGCAGGGGGACAGCCTGACTCACCAGGGTCTGCATGGGGATCTCTGCTCTGGCACCTGGGGCAGCTCTCCTTCACTGACCCTGATGTCTGCTGAGCTCCTCTCATGTAATCTCTCTCGGCTCTCTGGCTGCAGCTGCTGTCAGGTAGCAACTTTTCCCCGTGATAAGTACACTATTATCCCAGCAGCACTACCACCATGGCTGGTGGGCTCAGCCTTGGCCAGCAGTGGGTCTGTCTTGGAGCCACCTGGCATTGGCTTTGCCAGACATGGGGGAGCTTCTGGCAGCACTTCAAGGATCCACCCAAGTACCGCTAGAAAAACCTGACCACGCAAACCCAATCCATCCTCCCTTAATAAAATGTTGGCCGTTCACACTGAAGACAACCTGTCACAGCAAAACTAACTCACTGATGATTTATTCATGGGGGACAACAGCTTGAGAACCAAAACCACTCTTTCTCCAGACTACACAAAAATTACCAGTAGCTCATGTATAGCACATTCACATCATAGCTAATGTGGCATAACAAAGTCAGCTGTCAGGATAAGTCAGAATAAGTCTTGGTCTCTTTTTCCAGTGGCACTGTCTGGAGAATACCAAAGAGAATATTGACCCTGTTTCTGCTTTCAATAACCTGACAAGGTAGGCATAAAAATGGTCAGATCTCAAATCCAACTGTTACTACACCTAATTGCTTTTGACATTGATAGCATCTCTTATCCAAATGCCTGACTGAAATGGTTAAAAGAAAATAAGACAAAACTGAAATTGCATCAGAGAATTTCCAGTTCTGTGCATTTATTTTGAGAAGTAAGGTGATAAATTTAGCCACAAAAACATGACTTGGCTTTATGTTGATCACCTACAATTACAAATTGAAAACAAAATGTTAGTTTTTTCTCATTAACTTTTTAAACTCTTTCTAGCAGATATATGTTGAAATCTATCCAGGCTAAGGCCCAAGTATGGTGAACACACAGCCAGTTAAAAAAGAATTAAATCTCTGGAGAACTTAGATGCTCTACCAACACTCTCTAAGATTTATCAAGAAAAGCTGTTATTATCTTAATCCAGATACTATTTCTTCAGACTTGCAGTGGCACGTTGCTAGCATATAGCAATCCACTACTTGTCTGTACACCATTGTGAACAGGAAAAATAATCTACATTTGACACAAAAAAAAAAAACCAAAACAAAAAACAACCAGCTGACAGCATGTGATTTGCACAAGACAATAATACCAAATGGTTCAAAGAGGTAATGTTTTCCTTAACCCATCTTTATAATAGACAGTGTTTTACCACTGGGGAAGTAAAAACTCTATAAACAGGACACAGAGAAATCTTCCCCTTATCAGATGACATTGTACCAGACATTTATCCCCACACTTAGCTCCAAATGCTGACAAGTAACTAAAGAAAATTGTTCCCATGTGTACTGCTTAATTGCACTGTCTTTCTAATACGTTGATAGCAGAATACTAGATACTAATTGATAAAAATTGAACTGGTTTGTGTTTTGTTGTAGGAGTCTTTTGTGAAGTTTTGGTTTGGATTTGCCTTTGGTTTGGGTTTTTGGTTTTTACAAAGTTTTATCACGTTGCTTTGTGGGCTTGTTCCATGGTAGATTCTTCTACAAAGAAGGGCAGGAAAGCAAAGAAACGAATCAACACTGTCTCTGAAGTTCATCTTTGGTACCCAAGAGATAAAAACCAAAAGAGAACATAAATATTTACTGTAGAAAGCTCAGGAGTGGGAACTCAATTATTCCACTTCTGTTGAATAAATTATCAAAACCAGTAAGCTGTGCTCAATGAACTCTTAATATTTCTCTTGAAGCCTCTACAGCATGACAGCTTGGAGGAAGTTGAGTTCCTTGACAACATTGACTCACCTTTGACAACACTGACTCACCTTTAACTGGAAGCCTCATGACAATCCTCTAGGATGTCAGAGGGACTACAATGGCAATCCAGCAAACTTCTGAACCTCACACCTACACAGAGCTCATGCAGGCCCCCCAACATCTCACAGTGGAGTCTGCACAACCACATCCTGATGCCAGATTCCCTGATCTTAACACATCAGATACCTTCTCAAATGGTAGAATATGTAGGCATTCAAACCCAGGCTCTGTGCCTCCCAGACCAAAGTTCTCACTTCAGCATTGCCAAGTAACTAATCTGTCTAACAAGTAATACTGCCAGATTACAAAAATCACACTCATGCAGACAATGCTGCAAGTATGTGCATAGCTGACTATATTTAGACCAGATTCACAGTCAGTGCTTGCTCAGTCCACTTTTTTGCTGGTGGTTTAGGCAGAAGAAAAAGATAGTCCAGGTACTCAAGCCACTTTTTGAAAAATGACATTTATTGTTGGTATTACAGAATGCAATGGAAACAAATACCAAAATAAAAGTGAGAGTTCTTCAAGCATTTGCACAGCTTCTGCAGTACCTTCCTGTTTCACCCTATCCACTCTACTACACCAAGCCTGCAGGAACATGAAATGCAGTCTTCAGATGCAACACAAAAAAAGCAGGATTCAACTTATTTTCCATGACTGATGCATTTTGTTAAGTGCAAGATAAAAAGAATCCATTGGTATTTATACTCAAACCAGAAGTCATTTATTGTTTTTCTAGTTTAAAATTTAGTTCACACAAATCACTGCATCATGGTTATATCTGTTTACAAAAATGGGACAAAAGCTTTAGAAACCAACAGCAGCATTTAACACAGTGAGAAGCCACAGAACAGCCACCCGTTTTTCCTTTAGTTCTCATCAACCAACCACAGACGTAACTCCTGAACTATCTCAGCTATGTCAGATGAAACAAGTACACAAGCTTTCAGTCAGCAGTGATAGCCTGCTTTTCAGTGTGCTGCTTTACAAGCCAGGCACTGAGCTCATGTGATTTGGACATAGTCAATGAGCAGATCAGTAGTAGATGTGGGAATGTAACTCATTACTGAAGACTCCCCATTCAGCACTCCAGTTACATTGGGATATTAGGCGATTTGTACCCAAAAGCATTTACCATTACGTCTCAAAGTCATATTTATCACCTGTGTTTCCTTTTTCTTCAGTTCTGCATATTGAAAAGATATGAACAAAGAATTCAAGCTGCATGTTTTGACAGCTGAAGGAATATCACCACACTCCAACAGCAGACCAGCACTACCTGGGTGTTTCCCACTGAGGATAACCACCAAGCTCATGCAGAGCAGAAAAGCTACAGATACACTGAGCAGAACTACATGGCTGCCAATGAGTCTTGCAATCCTAAGTGTAGGAGCATGGTTGGGGAAAGCAAGCGTGGAGGTGCAGAAGGCATCATCCTGTGTTCTTTCCCAACAAGCCCAATCTTGAACGGCTGATGAAAATTCAAATGACTACAAGAGCCACAAAGACACCCAAGTGGTCTCCAGTACAGACCTTACCCACACAATTTAATTTCTTTTTATGAAAGGCAACTATGAGATGCCAGAAAATGAACAAAATCCACATTTGCAAAGGGAATGGAAAAACAGAAGCAGGTGGTCAAGTAGCTAAGCTGGCAGAGCATTTGGATGGTAGCCGAATGGCCTGAATTCGGTCCTTAGTAAGGTCACCAATGTCTTCCACTACTCACACAGCTGCATTACTTGAAAACTTAAATCATGTTTGTGGTAAGAAAATGGAAAGCACTATTTAAAATAGTGGCCATATTTAAGATAACACATATTTATGATTTCAGACGTTAACTGTGTAAGAACAGTAATTTAAAATACACTGTAATTATTAATGTATAATGAAACTTTTTTTGTTTTCAATAAAAAGGCCACCAGGCAAATACTATATGCATTCATCACACTTCTGCTGCACAGCTCATGATGATACAGACTCAACTCCTATCACTCTGCCACAGCCCTTCATGATGATATTTTGAGCAGTACTGGTACACATGTACTCACACATGCTTGCCCTGTTGCCTAACTAAGACTGCTTGCCAGCAGACTGAAGGCTTGCTCTACACAGAAGCCCATTAAAATAAAAAATAAAATGAAATGAATGGAAAAAAAAAAAAAAAAAAGAGTCCTGCAGTCAACCTTAGTTTACTAAAAAAATAAATCACAGTCACTCATCACTACTTACACTTCTGAACAAATACATACTCTTCATTTTGCTTAACAAATAGTATTTTTTAGTACACAAGTTCTACTAGTCTGTATTTTACTGAGGTGAAGTGAGGTGACACACAATACAGGGAATGCTTGTGTACTGTACAGTAAACAAAGCATTTCTTTTAAAGCCAAGTGAACATGTCATTTAATCAAGATAACTTTTCAATGGTAAAACCATACTTACAAATGAATTAAAACTTGATTCCCAGCAGACACAGGACACTGTCAGAATCCACTACCCTGGTGAAAAAGCATGAATATCTTACAGATAAGATCAGCAGTGTCTAATTCTTTCAACATCTACCACTGTCTCTGTCATTTGTAGGTCATACAGTGACTGAATCCTCAAGTTGCAGCTGAATGCTGCCTATTCCTAGCAAATTCACTAGCACCTCAGTGGCTAGAGCACATAATACAGGAAATAGAATTACCCCATGAGCTCTGAATTCAATCACTTCTTTGGTCACAATTAAGTATTGAGCTAAAAGTTTCCAAGCAGCCTTCTGGAAGTGAGAAATGGTATATTTTCAGGAACAGCTCATTCAGATAGCAGTGAGCCCTGAGCCAGAGGACAAGGACTTTTGATTAGCCCAAAGCTCATTAGCGACATTCAAGAATCTCTCAGGGTCGTTATCTAGCAAACTAAAACCTGCATGACCTACAAACTAAGATAAATACAACCGATTACAGAAAGCTCAAATCTAAAACCTAAAACCACACATCTAATATGATTTCGTGAAAATTCAAGCTCAATCAAGCACTGAAAAATCTTAACATGGTCTTGTTTCTGAAGTGTACTTTACTAAGATCCAGTTAGCATAGAAGTAATCTTATGTATATGGTTTCCAAACCATAATCCCTGACAGCACATCATCCAGAAACACTTCCCAGAACACTGTCTTTATTCTGCAAGTTTTGCAGTAAACCTTAATTACAACTTCCCTACTGGAAAGGCAGGCAGCAGATCCCACAAAACAGGCCATCAGTGGAACATAAAAAAAGTTTCTTACAAAGTTTCCCACACTTTCTTATATTTCTCTGCCTTTCACTATAGTCATAATTCCTCCTCACTTCTCTGTGCCTGACTACCAGCTTTTTCCTCTTTAAGTTCATTAGTAAACCCTGATAAAACCACATGGCAGTTCTGACCTCTCTGTCCCTGCCTGTCATTTCACTTGCAGTCCATAATCCCTCATCCAGTCTCATCCCCATACCTTCAATTCTCTACTGGGGCTGCCAAGCCTAACTTTGTAGGCACATGCATCCAAGTCCCCCTGCATTTCCAGTTGATACTGCTACAATAACCTGCTTCCATATTTTCCAAAAAAGCCCCTCCAAAAAATACAAATAAAATACATCTCTAACATAAGTGTTTTCAAGTGACACACTTCATGAATAATAGCAATTCACCTTTGCAAGATTAACATGCAAAAGGTTTCTAGGTAAAAAACAGTTTGCAAGTAACCACAAAACAATTAGCATTAGGTCTTTGTCTACATCTTCACACAGCTGTGCAAGTAAATTTGTCATATTATGAGAAACTTAAGCTAATTTTGCCTGAAATGCACATTTTATAGAAAGTATAGAAAACATCTTATTTGGGAGAAGCACATGGGTAAATTAAGCAGGGGGAAGGGTAGAAGTTCTGCTTCTAAGTCATTATTGTAGGAGATGTTAGAAGAGCCAAGTGCCAGAAAAGCCTGCCAAGTGCTATTCACCCACTCACACACAAGTGCATAATGCTGCCTTGAAGAGAGTTTGACATGAGATTACAAAGCAAATTCTATGAAATTCTGCTCCATCTCAAAGCTTAGGGAATTTGAGGTATTTAAATCAGGTATGCTACGCTGTTTGTGTGCTGCAACATTTTACACTAGCAGCGTCAGTGTTTCAGTGCCGTATCTGCAGCCCCAGCATTCCTCTCACCTCCCCAGGGCCCCCACGACATACCACAGCCTGCAGGAATGCCTAACACATTCATTAAGTCAACATCCATACAGAACACAAATTTCTTTGTAGCTAGTACAAAATAGCTAATACTAGGAAAAAGTTGAAGTATTTTATGGCTGAACTACTCACTGATGAATTTCTGGAGCTAAAGTCCTCTAGAGAGGAAGAAAAATGACTGCATCATGGAATTACCCAGTATCCAACCTTTGTAACTAAAAAGAAGCAAAGCCAACTTTCCTATTAAACATAAAACTGAGGAGACCAAGTTACTCTTTTCAAAACCACTTTATTATTTTATCATGAAGTTGCCTTTGTATCTAACTTTCCATAAAGACATCACCCATCAAACACTTCCTTTTGCAAACTGACAGTGCAGATTTGTTTAATAAAAAAAAAGTAACATGAATACAGATGTAAAGGCTAAGGGTTATCTAAACTGTCTTTGAAAAAAGCAATAGGCATACTGATGCCTGATAACCACTTGCCCCTTAAATTTTAAAGGTACTTCAACAAATCAAGACTTCATGAGAAAAGTAAATCTTGACATTTTCAGACAAGTTACATATTTTAAGATCATGCTATAGAACTCTTTGTAAACAGAACCCAGGATATGAGCCAAACAATAATTATCAGACATATGATAGCTCCTTTTTTCACCTCCTCACCTCCCAGTTCATTGTGATAGGGCTGAACAGCAGGGACACACAAATTTAAAACCTTGTGAGACAACTGGTCAAAATCACACTTAGTAATTGAAGTATCACAAGCAAGGTGACTGACAATTTGAGGAAACTGAGAAAAAAAACATACACAGTTTATGTATCACATTCCAGTTCCTATTCTCATACATTTCTGTACATTAAACACACCCACTCCCAGAGGCTGTTTTAGATTCTAAAAATGCTTTGAACACAGTAAAAGTCAGCTCATAACTAGACTAATTTAGAAGGGGAGAAGACACCCAAGAAAATGCCTCCACTACAATATTACATATGTGATGCCCCAGCTTTACAGCTACCACACCAGAAAAGTTGTACAGATGCTGTTTCAGATTTAATAGACACAGAAGTCTGGTACCCTATAGATCATCGCCAAATCAAACAATTCCTCCTGTGCTAAAGGCTCTTGCTATGTATCCAAAACTTATTTTGGTACAAAGCAAACAATACATAATTAACCAAAGGGTATTTTCTCTAAGCTCAAGTCATAGTTTTCAGACCTAAAAAACTGACAGACAGAAGTGAGATAAATGAGCTCGGCAACAGGGGATAAGAGACAGAAGGGAACATGACTGTGGCAGTACAGAATGCCCAAGCACTCCACTGATGGTTTCCAGGACAGCTAACAGAGACACCCACAGCAAAGAAGAAATGGGACAAGACTAGCAGAGATAGCTGGAAGGAAAAACTGCCAGGCCTTTTCCTCAAATTTATTCCGAGATCTATGCTGACTGAAGAGGCAATGGCAATGCTTAAGAGCCATCATTTTGGAGAAGCAGCAGTTTTCATTATTCTGCAGATATTCAAGTTCTCATAACAACCACACTATTGTACATCATCATTATAAATTATTTCAACATAAAGTATTTATATCTATATTTGTATAATATAAAATATTTTATTGTGAAATTATATAGTATCAAATATATTTATTTCATCAGGTAGAACTGTTCATTTTTTCTTTCACATATTTTGATTTTGAAAGTACTTAATGTTTACCTGTTTAAGTTCAGAATGCAGCAGTAGGACAGAGACCTCTCATAACAGTGTTACAAGTAAGTATGACATCTGCGCTCATTTTATTTTACTGTGTTATTTACATCTCACAGGACTCCTGATGTACATTTACCAGTTATCACTTCTATCACTTTCTACCTTTTTCCGTAAGTTTTGCCCCATGGCATAACTTGACTAATTTTACATCCTCAAAATTGAAATTACACCTTTATCGAGTTTTTAGTTTCTGATCTTGTGACACTCAAACTATTTTAGCAGTTTGCTAAGGGTTCACAAAAATTTATCTCAACTTCATATCCAAAACATGTTCTGCTTGTTGCATAGATGACAAAGTTTGAGGTTGCAAAAACAGGTAATTGCTCACAAAGTAGGCCCCAGAAAGAGAAAGTAAGAAAGCACTTATTGTGCTTGGCCATAACTTAAAATGTGTAAAAGTTTATAACTTGCAGTAGGTTCTGTAAACAAAACACACACGAATCCTGACCAAACAACTGGGTAAGATGACACAATTTATCAGTTTGTTATTTGTTCCTGCCCTCTGAAAAGTGTCATGTATTCTTGATAGGCCAACTAAATTTCTCCTTAGGCTGTAGCTTTCTGTTACACCTCATCTGATGTGCCTGCAGGCACACACAGAGCACTGGGGTCCTACCATCTTCTGCACTCCCAGCTGCACCCACCCTCACTTCCCCCACACTGGCACACTTATTTTGGCAGACAATCCAAGCCCAGCTAGAGGTGCTGATGCAGTGTAAATACCTCCCTGCCAAAAAAGTGATTAGTTTTCAGCCAGATCAGCTCTCTCAATTGTTCATCACAGAAGCTGTTACAAAGGCATAGGGGTAGCACATGGCCAGAGCTGGGTGAGCCCCAGAGCTGGCCTGGCCATGGCCATGGCCATGCTGGTCCCCAGACAATCACATTCTTCTCAACAAAGTTTTCCCACACACGCATAGTCAGGACAATATGCTATTCTGAGTTTCCTGGGTTACTTTAACATTTGGTACTGGAGCTGTGCATATTCATATCCTACACAAAACCTGCTATTTGTAGTCTGCAGAGTGCTTTTAGGGTTTTCCATAAGGAATGTAAAAACATAAATGGTATTTTACAGAGTTCATTAACAAGACAAACTTATGATGGCTGTACAAACAATAACTCCACTTCTCAGACTAACCAAAAGATCATAATTTGCTGGTTTCAAAGTCCATTCAGTACTTATCAGCTAAATAGGCTTATTCTGGACCTTTGCCTCTCTGAAAGGGGGCACCTCCCCATCAGTCCAGTCCCCTTCTACTTGGTCACTATTTTGCTGGGAAACTCAAATCAAGGCAAAGCACACTGATAAAGACCACAGATCTCTATCAGCTGTACAACCACATTTGCATGTCAATTATGACGCTGTTAACTGGCTGCTCAAAAAGAGAGCTAGAGGCAATATTTATCAATATAAATCCAAACATATCTTTGTAAGAATCATGATGAAAACAAATGCAATTTCTCTAATTTTGCAGCTGCACTTTTCCTATTTACTAGGTTACATTTTTCAGATTAGATTGGGAAAACAGAGACCAACAATTTGTGCCAGCTTAATAGATACACTGTATCTCAGGAACCTTCAAAACTGGTGCTATTTAATATACCTATTAAATATACATTTTTAGAGGCACTGCTATTCAAGCCCAAGTCGATTTGGCAGAACCGATTCTTTGCAGAAGTGAAACAAAGAAATACTTTCCTTTGCATGCAAATACGTTAAAGCTCAACAATTTTCAGTCTTAAAGGCTTCCCCAGGAATTTTCTGAATGTAAACAAGCAGCAGTACACTTAAGCTTGAAGATAGAAAAGTAATGGATTCAGTCCAACACCGAACAACAGAGAGGTAGCAACAGCAAGACTGACACCACTCACCTTCATACTACCAGAAAGCCAAGGCTTTTCATCAGGAGAAGAAGTTTTATATATTACTACTTAAAGCACATTATAATTGCTCAGGAACAAGTTTTACATAATACTTCTTAAAGCACATTATAATTGCTCAGGAACAAGCTTTACATAATACTTCTTAAAGCACATCATAATTGCTCAGGTTGAGATAAAGCTACTATTCATATTTTTAAAAAAATAAACCAATAAAACAATAGTGTTTTCTAGAAGCATCCACTGACAGCAGCTTAAAAGAAAACACTGCAGGCAACCATGGAATAAGATTTCCATGTCACCATGTCTGAGGCTGGCGAGTCCATTACCTCAGATTCCTCTGAATACTGCTAACCATTTTACATTTCCAAACACTATCTCCAAAGAAGATTAAACTCTAAAACCAACAGCTGTCTCACATGCAAGAACACCACACATTTGCCTGGAAAAACACATAGTATTCTGATACTTTATCTATTTTCAGCACCTCTTACAATTTTTTTTAATTAATTGGTGGAAAGAAATTGTCTTTGGATAATTAAATCATTATGAAAAGCCTAACTTGTCTGCTGTCTTTTTCACATACAAGTCTTTGTTTTCCAATCAAATCTGGAAAAAAAAATTTAAGCAATTGAATTGAGCTTTCCAGTAATGGAAACAACCAGAGAATCCATAACTTGAAATGCTTACTATTATCACTGACCTATTTCACCACAACAAATAAAACGGCAAAATATGTGCAGGCAGATACATCCACCCTTACTGTACCGATTTTACCTGGCAAGCAATAGGAATAAGCCCATTTTTTCAACATGGCTGAGAACTCAGAACTACATCTGGCCCAATGAGAAAAAGCATCCAAGTCTTGTTTCTCCAAATGGAAAAGAGGATATAAATATCATTTTGGCTTGACTTATAATCAGCTTGTAAATTTTTTTCTTGATAGGGGTAGGTGGAAGAAGAGAGGTTATGAAGCCGGTAGAGAACTGACACGTGCTTCTTACACTGAAACAAGAGAACAGGAATCTTCTGTTTTCCACCTTAGGATTTCCCCTTTTTTTGTTCTAAGTTTTACAGACCAAAAAAAGGAAGGAAGCTGAGGGCAGGGGTCGAATGAAGAGGAATAGGGAAGAAACAGATAAGTAAAGAATGTTTAAGAAATTTCCACTATTAACCATGAATAACAGAGCAGCTCTGCCAATTGTTGTCCACAAAATTGTTTCAAAAATACATACTCATTTCTTCATTATCAGAGGAAGAGAGGAAACAATCTTAATACCAGAAGGAGCACTTCTAAATGCCATGCAAAGGCACAAACTGCATGTCAAGCTCTGTATTCTCTGTGTACTAACAGTTCTGTTACAGATGTGAAGAAAGGAAACACGCAGTCTAGGAAAAGAGGCATATTCCTTAAAGGTACAAAATATTATTCAACTTTATTTCTTATCAAAACCACCACTATCACTTACCAAAAAAGAAATAGCATTTACAACCTGTGGCCCATCTGTATCCTGCTTAGTTTCAAGCAGGGTACCTCACAGCTGCACCTAGAGTCTGAGAGTGTTCCTCATAGTTGTGCTTATGGATTCAGTGGTTCATGGTTCATGACATTTAAGTCACCCCATGCTATATTTTTCTCCAAAAGATAAGATAGCATGCTTAAACCCAATAGCCATCTTTGCACAGGCCTTTTCTCAGAAAAATATTAATAGTCTTTATTTTATGGGTAACATCACCTACAGAAGCATGAATGCTACCTCATCTACTAGTGTGGTTTTCTCCACACAAACTATCAAGAAAACAAAATTCTTTGTACTAGAGACCTGAGTAAACACACCTTACTCACTTTTAGTTGTAATAATGTCCATAGTTACTCTTAAAGGAGATAAAAAATTGCATGTGAACCTGAAAAACTAAGTTGACTTGGTTCCTTAACTGGAGAAAGATGAAAGGTACAATCAGTATCAGCAAGGGTTTTTTTCCTACAATAAGACTTTTGGTTTTTTAATACTGCAAAATTTTTATCCTACTTTCTTATTTAAAACAACAAAAAACCAGCAAGCACAATTCATAACAGTTTGCAAAATCCAAGCTTGCTTCTTTGTCCCTATAGCACAGATGACTTTCAGAGAAGCACTGTTTGCAACTCTCCTATTCAACCTTTGAGCATCTGGAAGTTAGATCAGCATTATTTTTAAACAAAACATTCCAGGTGCCCAAAAATGCAAAGTTGACAAGTTATCATATCATCTTTAAACTGTATAACAGGGAACATAAATTCTGAGTAACTAGAAAAATGCATTACGAAGAGAAACTGCAAGCAGCTATCATGTCTTGTCATTGTAAAGATCTGAAAAACACATTCCTTTAAACATACAAATGCAAACTAATCACAAATCACTGTGGCATCCAAGCATCTCTGGTTGCTTATCAAGCACTGCTTCTCTTTACAAAATCTTCTTCTGCCAAAAAGCACAGCTCCTAAATTGCATCTCTCAAACCTATCAAACAAGGTGCTTCCAACAGGCATATGAAAGAAAGGAAATCTGGGAGTCAGCATGGCTGACAAATGGAATAAATAGCATAGAAGAGAAGTGCCGTTCAGTAAAGACACATAAGCAGAAATCATCAGCTGACAAACACAGGATGGAAGAACGACTGTCTAGACACCCGTATTCCGGAAAAGGATCTGAAGGATTGATTAGCAGTTCCCGACTGAGCATGAGTCAGTGCAATGCTACTGCAAAAGGAACAAATGTCACACCAGGAACGACAAGCAAACAAGACACATCGCCTAAAGAACACACTAAGATTCTTCTGCTTTGCCTGATAAAGTTTTCCTGTCCAGTTTTGAACGTGGATCAATTGGTCAAAGATAAGAACATGTAATTTGCAAGGAAAGAATGAAATAACTGGAGCTATTTCATACAGGGAAAAGTCTTGGCAAGTCTTCATATAAACATAATGATACATTCAAGAGGAAAACTGGGCCAGTGCTAAACACTTACTAGTAGTGAGACTGCTGAGCACTGACTACAGAAGTTGTAGATGCTCTGCTATCAGCATTTTAAAAAACATGTTGGCAAATACCCCTCAGAAGTGGCAGCTAGAGTTTATCTGGCCTCAAGAAAGCAGATTAAATCTCTCAAAACTCTTCCTGAAAATTTTTCTATATTTCTACTGATCACCTTCAGGAAAAAAAAATTTTAAAAAATCAATCCTCTATATTACATAATACTAGAGACATTTAAGACAGATTAAATGCATGCAACAACTAAAAAGGGACATTTCCCTCCAGGTTGGTCACCTGGCTTCCAAATCACTGGAAGTGGACAATGGTCACCTCAAAGGCATTCTGCCCAGTTCCTCCCAAACAGATGGCAAGAAAATGAAAAAAAGCAAAACAAAAGGTTATTCAATGATGTACAGTTACATGCAAAAAAAAATCCCACAGCAACAAAAGAAATTCCAGACTGAAAATGAAGCAAAACCCTTCTGTGAAGAATCAGGCTTTGAGGGGTTACCAAGTTTGTTCCCCTGTACCTTCACAGAACCAACAAACCCAGTTAACAAAAAAAACCAACAAAAAAGCACAACACAAAGTCTCTCAAAACTAAAGAAAAATGAAGTAATACATCTCCCAGGGGTGCAAACTGTCTGCTCAAAGTGCCTTGTCTCAGTTGCTGAATACATTCAAGTGTCACAAATGATCCAATCAGTCAAATGCTCTCCTCAGGATTTTCCCTAATCCCAAGACTCAAATTACAGAGAACTTTATAGACCAAAACCTACACAGTGAATTACACTCAGAAATGAGCTGAGAACTATGGAACATCATAGAAAACATTGTACCAGGCTGCAAACATGAAACCCAGTTTTATTCTGAAGTTTCCTTTCTGGGGTGCAGGTTGGGGAAGCAAAGAGATGAGTCAATGGCAGACACTCTCGCAGCAGTGCAAAAAGCTGCTGAGATCTGCATGGTAGAAGTCCAGTAGCCAATTATAGCTTCCTTGACAGAGAAGTTAGTGACTCCATCACATGCTGCCTGAGCCTGCAGGAGCAATCACAGATTACATTAGATTATGTTAGATAACAAAAAAAAAAAAGAAAAAAATTGTTCTCCCTTTCCACAAGGAGAATACATTCTCACCGTCATGGCTTGTGTCATTTAATTCACCATTGTTCCATCACCTTTTGGATATATCCAGCCCAGCTAGTAGCCTCACAAGCCTGACACTGAGAATGGGGTAAAAAACCCTCAGTACCACGAAAGAGGAAGAAAAAGTGTTGTCAGTATACAGCTAAGCATAAAATAACCTCTGCCTTCAGAAATTTTCCCCATTACCTCCAGATATGTAGCAAATAGGAAAAAATGTGATCTCTGAAGGGCACTATGTAACATGTTAATGAGCCAGCCAGCTCTGAGCTGTCCTTAGGAGATACTGAAGACATTCAAAACATCACACATCCACATGGAAGACTACAGATTTTTGGAGGCAGCTGTTTAAAAACCATTTTTAAAACCTGATTTAGCCTTATTCCAAGAAAATTTCACCACTTTATTTGTTTAACTTAAGACTAGTCATATGATCAAAAATTACTTAAGAATCTCAGCCTTCATATTCTGCTCTCCAACAGAATATAGTCAGCTATATATTTTTGTCCAAAGGCTGCAAGTTGAGATAATTCCATTTTTAAAGACATTGAAAGTTACTGCTTATATAAAAGACTAGAAAAAAAATCACTTTTATTTGACTGACATACTAAAACAATATAAAAGCCTCCATGACAAATGTGTCATGTGTCAAAAATGTTCCTATAGAAAATGTGTGGGTCTTTGCTATCTCAGGTAGCTGGAACTCAGGGAGTATTTCATAAAGAGCTCCCACTGTCCCAGTGAGGCAAAGGGAGCACTGGTATCCTGTCAACCTCATTCTTGGAGCCCCATGGTACCTCACCTCCACTTGCTTGCAGGTGTCCGGCCCCACAAACAGTTACAAGCCATAACTAGAAAGCAAAAATCGCCCTTCAACTGCCCGTTAGTTAAATGAACCCACAAATACTTTATGTTTTGCTGTGCCTCAGCTCTAAATAGTTAATTAGACAGCTTGATAGAAGTTTTGGATATAGCTCATTATTAGTGACAATATTAAGACAAAAGACAAAGTGACTAAGACAAAAATACAAAGTGAATTCCACATAGAAATGTGAAGCACAATTAATGGAGAGGAATGCAGGAAATAAGGCTTGATTGAAGGCATTATTTGTAATGTTTGAAGAGGCACACAAGAAAGGCTAATGAAGTGTTTATGTTTAACAAAACACATTATAGCGTGTTATTGACAGATACTGTTGAGCTAAACAAACCAAGTTCATTTACAGTAAAGTTAGCTTGCATCAAAAAAGGGACTGCAGCATGGAGATAAGGATTACTTTGCTATCTTTCAACAGGACTGCTAGCAAGGCTAGTTTGGCTGCAGCTCACAACAGGACACAAGCCAATTGATTTGGCTTTTGTCTCTGTGCAAGTCAATACTGCCCCTGTGATCAACTAATACGCCCCTGTCTTTTTCCTCCTACAAACCTCAGCTTACAGAACAAAGTCATTTCAACCTTACACTTCTCCATCTATGAACAAGGATATGCCCAAACTTCATGCCCCCCTTCAGAAAGGCACATTTATGGCACACCCACACTAAAAATATCAATCACCATTTCAACTTGGCAGAGTTAAACTGGTGTATTTTGCTGTACAGAATGACTTCAGCATCTGGAATAACATTCTGCTTATAAATTAGATGATACATTTAGCAACTGTTTTTAATTCTTCTCCTTAATTAATCTTTCCACCCCAATCCAAAAATGCCTTCCAGAGAAATGCTGAGAAGCTTTGTGCTCAGAAAGAAAGGGTAAATCGCCTACTTTGCAGATAACATAACTGCACCCTTACAGACTCAGGTAAATCAAAGAAAACAGATGATATGGTAATATGCAGATCTGGTGAGACAAAAAGAAAACCAGATATTCTGAATATAGGGCATGAAACAGAACTTGTATCTTTACCCCAAACAGTAGCTACAAGGTAATTATGTAGTCCCATGATTTACTTATTATAGCTAAAAATTCCCAGTATGCACCAATCAGCAAGAGTCATTTTTGAAAGCTACACTTACTGGTTGGCTGCCTGCAGAGCATCCAAAGCTATGCAGTCTTAAATCACTCATTTAACAAAGGGTTTGATTATTGTTCTAAACAATATTGGTCATTGGTTGGACTCCATGATCTCTGAGGTCTTTTCCAACTTGGGTTCTGAATTCATGTAGATCAGCATACAGTATTTACTGTAAGTCAGCCTCATTTGACATCTACCAGATTTAAACACTACTATCAGCAAAAAATAATCTTACCTCCTTTCATCACCATACTTCATGCTAAATATTCCACATAACTGACCACAGGATCCTTTGTACAATGCCATTGCTGGTTTGACACCACAGCTGAAGGTGTGATTCAAAACATATGAAATTTCAAAGTGAAATATACAAGTTTAACCTCCTATTCTGAAAACACAGATATAAAAACCCAGACAAAGCAAGTTCTCAACACCAAAAATATTCCGGTGTTTATTTCACTTTTAGCATCCTGAGGGATAATACAACACAACTGACAAAATCTATAGCCTTGGAAATAAAAACACACAACTGTAGTACAGAAAGTGGCACATAAAAGTGTAGTAACCTTCTCCTTACAGCAGCATGAATGTCTACCATGAAATGAACTAGCAGTGTGACTGCCTACTAGTAAATGAACTCAGAGTTAAGCAACATGCTCAGTGAAAAAAAGCAACCAGATACTATCAATAGCTAGCAGGCAGAAGTTTAAAAAAATTATAGAAGAGAAGACTGTGCTCGTATTACCTACCCCTCAAAGTGGGATCAGTCAGGCTGTGCAAGTGAGCAACAGCCACCTGGTTACCAGCAACCCTTCAGTGCAACCAGGTGGCTGTTGTCTGGTTATTCATCCATTTTGGCATCACAGGAGAAATGTGCAGCACACAGCATGTGTTGCAAAATTCAGACTGAAAATGCAGATGAGGTCTGATGTTGATGCAAGTCCTGAGCTCTTTGTATAAAGGATACACATGCTTGATACAACTAATCCAGATTCTCAAAGGGGTTTCCTAACCTACCCATTTTATCAGAGCAGATAAACACACCAGTATTAAAATAGGTGTTTGGAAATTTAATGATCCCATCAGTAAAAAAGAAAGCACATAAGCTGGTCTGTGGTGCAAAATGCAAGTTTGATTTATGAGGTTCACTTTATATAAAGTTTAAATAATTACACAGAAGATAAAACCTTTTCTCCTGCCTCCCCTCCCACGGCTATATAGTACAATAGCTTACAGGGAAATCGGGTGTGAAGATTTTGCAGACAGCACTCATCATGCAGGTGAGTGAGCACACAGCATAAAAAGCAGTCCAAGAGAAAAATTAAATTACTTTAGGTTAGTATTTCAACATTTTGCAATAGTCATATTGAACTATAATATCACTCCCATCCTAGGGGTACAGAGAAACCAATTTGAACAGTGGTTTTTTGTTACTATCTTGAATAGCCTTTGGAAGCCAAATCACAGAAAACCAGGAAATGAATTTAAATAAGAATACGCATCGTTTTTCTGACTATATTATATTTACACAAATAAAGACAATCTTTGTACTGGACTACATTTTCTGGTTGATCCAAAGGAAGCTATCAAGAAATTGCAACTCTATCTCTTTAGCAGGAGTAAGCTTTCAGTGACACCAGCCCTGGTAAGCAAGGCAGAGCTGAATTGCAATGCACCTGCAAGGACCTGAAAAGGGTTACTAAACGTAGAAAAGCTTACTTAAGGGATATCTCTTAATTGTTTAGCAGCAATGGGATAGTTATTCAAACAGGGGAAACAGTGTTTATCTGCTTGTTTACAGTATAACAAAAATAGTGAATTTTAGCTCATATATCGGGGGAAAAAAACTTCAGTTGTAAAATAGCATTCTAGGATCAAAAATAAAAATAAACAGCAAATAGATGGAGAGAAGGGCTGCAGCTTGAAATACTTGACTGCTAATATCCAGCATGCCATTCCAGGGAGTCCCAGAGTGGTTTTTAAGCCTCTTGCCCATCCTCATAAAGAAAGGCGGGTGGCAGGACTAATCAATATCTTGCAACCCAGCTATGACCTGACAAATAAAGAAGTCAAGAAAAAAAAAAAAAATCCCATCAAGGATCTGTGTAATTTGGCATTCGGAAGACGGCAACATCTGGGCTCAACTCCAGATGGGACGGAGCGACCCCGCGCTCTCGGCTCGCCACAGCGCTGCTACACACATACACACTGATACACACAAAGGAGGGCTCCGCGCTCCTCCCGCTTTTCTCCGATATGAACAACCCCGCGTTGAAACGCGACGTAAACACACGAGGAGCTGCCTACTACGCCGGCCGGTCAGTACAACAGTTCAGCTACATCCGTGTCAGAGGGGGCTATTGTCCGGGACGAGCGGCCGGGGCTCACCGGGTGTTGGCGTAGGCGGTGCCAAAAAAACCAAAATCACTGCGAGTCTCTCCGATCATTCCGCAAGTCAAACCCGCGGGCTTCAGAGCCCTGCACCGGGCAGAGGGGAACAAACAGGCGAGGCAGCGCGGCTGCCACAAGCGACACTTTGTCTGGCTACCAGTGAAGCAGTGACAAAACCCCCGACGCGCGAACAATGCCCGCGGCCCCGTTGCCGCTCCTTGCCGGGCCGCCGCTGGACACCGTCTCCCACCGGGTCGTCGCTCCCAGAGATGTTTTTAGGCTGCTTTGTTCCCCGTGAAACGCCAGCCTTTTCACCCAGCGCCGGCGGGGAGAACCGAGCGCCCGCCTCGGAGACGGAGGACCGGCCCCTGCCCCATCCCCTGGCAGCGGCGGGAGACGCCGGAGACGCGGCTCGGGCATCGGCCGCCCTTTGTTGTGCCCCCGGGGAAGGGGCCGCTTCCCCGCGCCCTGACGGGACCTCGGCCCCCAGCGCAGCACTCACTCGCGCAGGGCGCTGCCTTCGCTCCCGCGGGAAACAGCAGCAGCGCCCCGCGGGGCGAGCCCGCTCTGCCCAGGATGCGCTCCCTGCCGGAGCGCCGCTCCTCGCCCCCACGCTGCCCCGCTCGCCTTCTCTTCCACTCACCCACGCCGTACTTCTCGTGCTCCGTGGGTATCCACATGCTCTCGGCGTGCGGGCGCCCGTTCCCCCGCCAGCCCCTTCACCGGGAGCGGCGGTGGCCGGCAAGCGCGTCCGCTGCCCGGGACTCCCGCCGCGCTCAGCCGCGGCTGCCCGGCCGTGGCAGCGAAGGCATTGTTCGGGCGGGCGGACTGACTGAGGCACGCTCACCGCCAGCCACTTATATTCCCCGTCCCGCTGCACGCCGGGGAACGTAGTGCCTCGATGCGGCCGCGCCCCTCCTCGCCCGCGGCCGCGGGAGAGACTACGAGCCCCGTCTGGCCCCGCGCTCCCCGCCGGGGCGGAGCGGAGCGGAGCGGGGCGGAGCGCAGCTCCCGGGGCCGCCCCGCGCCCGGGCGGGCGGAGCGGCGGCGGCGGCGGCGTTGCAATGGCCGCGTCCCGGGGGGCTGCGGGGCCGCCGGCGCGGGGAGGTGAGTGCGCGGCGGGAGGATGGAGGTCTCGCACTGCGCTCCCCCACTCCCCTCCGCTCCGCGATCCCGGCTCGGGCGGTGGGACGGGGCTGGCGCAGCCATCCCTGGGGTGGGGAGCGGCGGACACGTGTGGGACAGCCGGGAGCGCCGGGCCCGGCGCGGTGCGGCTCGCTGGTCGTCCGTAGGAGCGGGGTTCCCCGGCCAGCCCTGTACCCTCCTCGCACTGGTTATGGGGATGTGAGTCGTTCTGATGCCGGCCCTTCTACGTTTGGCACGCGGAGCTGTGGGGACAGGGAGAGTTTCCAGCAGCGAGTCGAGGTTGAGATGGAGTTGCTGTTGGCAGTGCGCTAGAGCGGTGGGACGTGGAGCTGATGGTCCGGGTGGGCATTTTGGCTGCTCACGTAAATTCGTCTGTCAACACACACATACACAGAGATAACGCAAAGCAGGCGGTGCACAGCGAGGAGCACAAATGGATTGTGGGGAATTACTGCAAGGATAAGCCAGGTACCGTAAGCAGCAAGAACAGCAGGGTTTGCGTCCTTGACGAGAAGTCTTTGTGTCTGCGCCCTTCTGGAAGGAGCTTAACTAGAGCTCACACTGGTCCTGTTAAGAGAAACCTGGGTGTTGTGAGGCAGGAGCAACAGCCTGGGTGCTATCTGCTGCTCCTGTGGAAAGGCACAGACAGAAAAAAGGGAGAAAACCAGTGATAATGATGCTGCTTTGCAGGCCTTACGAGGTACAAGTTGTCCCTAGGATGAGTATGTCATGTTTTAGAAAAGTGTTCTTCAATCAAATCATTATTTTGAAATGGTATTTAGAGATTTTGTGGGTCTATTTGGTTTGATCCAAATGAAAAAAATAGTTTCATGTTTTCACATTTAAGAGAAGAGAGTAGCTTTCAGTTCAGGTTGGCTTTTTACTTCTGCTGTCAAGTCATCAATAGTGTGAAGGACACAATGAAAGGAAGTCATGTGCAAGCAGGCAGTTTCAAACCTAGAGTTAGGGCACATTTATTCTGTGTTTGGGCCTTTGATAGTGAGTGGTCTTTTAAGTGACATTTGTGTTGTTTCTCTAGTATGTGTCCTTATTCTATTCATAAAAGTAATTGATTTGTGCTAGTAGTTAAAGCAGTGCTCTTGCCTTATTTCTGTGTTGCAGTATGTTGGCATGAACCTCACACATGAAAAGCCAGACCCTTTTAGAGCATTTCCACACTGGTGTAATTTCCACCCAGAGGAAAACTTTTGCTGTTTTAACCATTGGACAGAACATGTGCCTGAGTCTGTGCAACTCTTCTGTGTGCAAAGGTCTGTGGACTACTAGAAATTATGTTACCCTAAGGATTTTTCAGGTAACTCTTGTAAAGACATTGGCACCAGTTCAAAGAAAAAAGGTTTATTCCATGGACATTCAGAGACCTATGCTGTTTTCCTTTTACTGAGCACAAACACTAATTGAAAGGACTAGTGGACTTTCTCTGTCTTTGCTCCCAAACTCAGTTTGCATCCCCTGGCAGATCATTTGGAGTCTCTAGGTAATGAAATATGTAAAAATCACTGTTGAAAATCAAAATAATAGGTGTCAAGCTAAATTAACTTTTATGTCAGCCTACAGACTTCCATGCACATCCAGGTGCTTCATCTCTCCAGAAGGCAGGTCTGCCAGCATGCTGGCTGGGAGTCATAAAATTCTGACCCAGCCTTGTAACTGCTGTCTCTCATGTTAACCATGACTGACTTCAGCATGAGCAGTCTTCCCTTGGACAAAGGTAAGAGTGCCCAATAGCTCAAACAGCCTTTTCAAAATTATTTGTTTACAACACAGTCACTTAGGGTCAAGAGATCTTAAGAGTATAAATCATTGTCTATGGGCAGAGAAATACCCCACCCTGATATTTATTATTTCTCTGCCTCTGAACAAAATCCTTATTCATTCAGAGGTTTCATTCCTAACAAAACTGTTCTCTCTAGCAACATCTTGTACTTGCAGGTGCACCTTAGGTGTGTCACTTACTTGGAGGCAGCATATAGGAAAATTACATAACACACTGTTTCCTGGTTTATTGATTCCTATTTCCAGGAAAGCCTGTGCTTTTATATTCTAATCCAGGACAGTGTTGCTTTCCAGTTAGTTCCTTCCAGCAGCCTTCACCAAATGGCTTTTAATAAATACATCACTGTCCACAGTACAGTTTGTTCAGTCTGTATTAATTATGCTACATATCAACACTTCTTACAGTATCTGTAAAAGGATTTTAAAATAAGTATTTTTTCTGGAAGTGTGTCTTTCATTGTTTCCCCAGCAGTCTGCCAGCTATGCTTTCCTACTGAAGGTCTTGTGCTCAAGTGCTTTTGAACACATGCTGCACATGGGGTGTATCATGTCCAAGCACAACATGTTATTCTGATTCCTTCCATGTCTCTATTTGTACTCCATTTTTAAGAATATTCATTTTACTGTGGAAGACAAAAGTTTGACTGGTCTTACATGTTTCTACTGGTTTTTTGTTCTGCCTAGAGGATACTCCAGTGAAAGCTGCATTGTTCCTGATAGCACAGCCATTACTTCTTTTGCACAACTCTCAAGTTCTGTTAAGGTTGCTATTAGAGCTGCTCAACACAGTGGACCCTGGAACACAGGGTTTTCTCTTTCCTGCTCACTGAGAGGCTGTCCCATGTACTCTCAGACCTGAAAGGTTTCTCCATATGGCTTAATGGATGCATTCCTCTTTAGATTCACAAGCACTCCCATGTTCACAGGCTGCTTTGTGTATCAGTGTGGATTCTTAAGGCTGTTTAACATCCACTTCTGGACCTTGGGCCGCTTACCCAGCCACTAGCTCAGGCAGTGAGGGTGGGGAATGGACAGGTGTTTCTTAAATTACATCCCCAGGTTATCAGTAACTCCTTACAACTGCCTTGTAGTGATACAGTCCTTACATTTGCTACCCCAAGCTGCATTAGAGGGTACAGTGCTGTGGGACACCTTCAGCAACACTCATGTGTGCGTCAGGTTAGCCCTGCTGAAGGACTGATTAAAGGGATTCCCCACAGTGACCCCTGGGGAAGAAAGGGAACCCTCTTATTCCCTTTTTGTTTTCCTTTCCCTGGGAGAGCCAGGCTGTGAGGGAAATGGCAACAACAGCAATAAATGTGGCTGTGCCCTGCCTTTAAGCCAGTTCTCAAGATGTGGAGGGTAAAGGAGGATGGTACTTTTGAGTCCCATTTGGGGTGACAAAGACTGATCAGTACTGAAATGCGCTGGTGAAAGCACTATAGGCACCCTTACTGTCTGATTCAGAAGGACAGATGCATTCGTGGATCCCTTGGACATTACCATATCCTGTAAACCTCTCTGAATTCTGTGCTTGGGCCCCCTTACCCTGCATGGAGGTTTCCTCCTTTTTGCTGGCAGCTTGGCTGTCAAAATGGATACACGCACTGGCCCTTGTCTCACATGTACCCACAGTCATGGGTCCCTCAGATATTAGAATAATGTCCTAGTTCATTGGCTGGACTTCATCTCCAGGCACCCACTTGCCCACAGCTAGGGCCTGGGCTCCTTGCATGTCACCTGACTGAGACCTTGCATCTTCCCAGACCCAGATCTTCTCTGGCTACTGCAGTTTGTACATTGCTACCAAATTGCACATAGATATACACTGTGGTCCCTCCAGTTGCTGGTTCTTGGACCTGCAGACCTTGACAGCTGCAACGTCTTCTGCAGTAGCTGGCACTTAAGACTTTGCAGCAGTATCACACATAGAACCGGGGGTGAATTACACAAAAAGTAGTTAAGGATTTAGTAAGAAGAAGGAAAAAAAGGTGATCAAGTGCAGGGTTTGATCAGAGAAGCTTACCCACTGCTTAAGTGCAACTTGCCCTTTTTATTCTTTCCTCCACTCCCCATCTCCATTACCTGGAATCTGCCCCGCCATCCCTCCCCTTTCTCTGTGCCCACTGCTAAATTCCTCATAAAATACACAAAATCCCACAAACATCTTCTGATCCCATCCACAAACACTCTCAAAAATACCATGGTACATATGATAATCACATTTCCCCTTTCATGTCAGTGACAAAAGCTCATGTGGACCCTGTCCAAGTATGTGTGTGAGTAGTTCCTTTAATGGCATTAGTTCCCATATTGACAGAGGCAACTTGCTGCCTCTGTTTTCACCTGCTCAGTAATATTTGTGTGTAATCTACCACTTTCCTTGCTGTTTGTTGTTTCTTTTATACTGAATAGTTCTTAACTAAATAAGTAGTGGGCTAGATGCCTTCCCAGCCCCTGCTTCGTAATACTACCACTCCTATTCAGATCAGACTGAATGCTTTACCTCCTTCCTCTCTAAAACATCCACAGCATACATGGCTGTGAACAGGGAGCTGCTGGCTGCTCATGTCCGTGGGTGTCTGTGTCCAGCAAGGTGACAGAGCAGCCATTGCCCCGAGCACACAGCTGCCTCTTCCCATCTCTTCATTCCCGAGAGATCCTCAGACCTTAGCCTGATGGACAGCCCACGTGTGTCTGCCCATTTCCGTTTCATGGGTTTGCAGGTTGATATCCTGCTCAGTACCCTTCCCTAAAACCCCTGCCAGTTCCAAATGATCACACATGTGGTTGCATCCTCAGTTGTTTTCCCACAGGGCACTTTCAAGCATCCAGAATACCACCAGTGATCTGTTTCTCAGGTTAAATTTTTGTGTACAGTAGAGAATTTCAAGACCTGAGGCTTTCACCATACTAAAGATTTTGGAGAGAGAGAGAAAAGAGATTCCTTTTACTAGTAGGCATTATAAGCTCTGTGAAGGATCTTGGTTTGATGCAGATTAATCATTGTGAACTAAACAATTAGCAATTACACCTGGAGGACAGGTTCACTAATTAATTCTGGAAGTGCAACACAATTTATGTTAATATGATTACCAGAATGGATCTCCTAAAGCAGTGTTATTTAAAAATGTTTTAAGAGCCTTTTTTTGTGGTTTTTAATTAAAAATCCAATCTCAAAGTAATTTAAAACATTTACCTGATAAGAAAGTGAATCTTTTGGAGGACTGGAAATTACTAAATCATTGTTGGAAAATCATCTTTTATGTGCTTCTCTGTTTGAAAATTAAAAAGGCAAAATCCTTTCATGTAACTGTTGCAATAATACTTTAGTGTTTTTAGCCTTCACAGCACATTACTTAAATAACTGATGACGGGAGAATATACAAGTGAAACTAAATATTTCATTAAACAGGTCATAATGGCTTAATAAAATAAGTGATGGAGTGTATTGGTTGGTAATAGAGATCTGAAGTGCCCGTGATTCCTGCTATAATTTTACAAATAATTGTGTTGCAAATGTGCAGTGTATTTTATCTGAAGATGAGGGGACATCCCTACACCTCATCATGAATGCATAATTTCTGTTAGCACAAGACATAGGATATGTTGTATTCCCCCAGAAAACCCAATAAAGACTTGCTATTTGATTTCCTCTGAATTCAGAAAATTTTCATAGCTTAAAAGCAAAGATGGATGACCTTTTTTTTTTTGTACTTCATTCTAGTAGTCAATTCTTGCCTGCTGAGTAGCAAGTAAAGGCTTTGATACAGGAACAAACTACCTAGTGTCAGCTCCTCTGTACTCTATCGGAGCTCATTGAGTAGTGAGCTGCTTCAGACTGCCTGGTGAGCAGGTACATGGCTTAACATGGCAACTTGTTTGCCTGTTAAAGCCTTCAAGTTCTTTGAAACCTCTGCTTAGTCTTTCTGTTACCTGCAGCAGAGCAAGGGTGAGTGGTGTTTCATCAGTCCTCAGACTGATGAAGACCTTTAAACTGTTTCTGTATTGGTATATCAGTATATCTGATTCTTACCCAAAAAAGCTTTCTCACCACTTGAACAAATAATAGATGTGGACGTGCTTTATTTAGATGTAGAGGTATAAGCTAGGGAGGTACTGCTAGTGTTTTGTGTGTTCTGAGTATAACACAGATGCCAAGATAATTTGTTATGCCTATTGAAACACCTTGTTCACTGCTTTGTTTTTACTGGGAATACTGGTTTTCTGGAAGAGCGCCAAAGTTGTAGATCCTTGTCAGCAATGATGACTGCCACAGGTCATATAAACATATGTGTTTATATGCCACTGTCATATTAACAGGTGATAGAGTTCACCCTTTGGCACTTTAGCCAATGAAAGGATATAGAGTTTAAACTAGCATATGGTTGTGTACACAAACAGTAGGAAAGGAAGAAAAGGACTCAAATATTATGCAATTACAAGCATTAAGTATTTTAACTTCAGTATAGGTTAAATTTGTCTATCCAAACAGCCTTCATAACCTTTCCCAGCCCCATGTACTTCCTTCCACCATGTCTTGTCTTGAAACCTCTGCTAGAGCTCTGTTTCTTTGTGTGACCATCTATATCCCAAAACTGCAGTTGTTCCCAGCCTCTCTCTGAGGTTTTTGCTTCACATTCTCATCCACAAACTCCCAGCAGGCTGAAACCAGAAGAAAAGCCTGAAAGCATTTGAATGTCTTTCTGTGGGCTTTTTAAAGTAGCTTTAAATATTGCATCAATAAAAGCCTCGCACAATGCAGGAAAGAACATGACATTCAAGAAGCGGGAGGAAAATAATGTGGTAAGCTTTGTGCAGCTTTAAAGCAGGTCTGCACCTCTGAAGAGCTGGGCACATCATCCTGGGCAGTGTCTCACAGAAATCAGGGAAATGTGTTTGTAAAAGTCTGGGTGTTTTGCAGAGCTGCTGTCTACACTCAATGAGTACTTAATTACAGTCACTTGAATGGAAAAAGACTAGTCTTCAATGACCTGATAATTGTTGTATTAAATAATGTATTAGTCAGGACCACTAAAACCACATAACCAGACTGAAATTGTGCTGTGGCATCCCTGCCCATGGCCAGGGGCAGGTTGGATCTAGGTGCTCTTTTAGGACCCTTCCAACCTAAACCACAGATTCTGTGATTCTGCTTAACTTGCAATATAATGTGCACATTTTTGAAAGATGCCAACCTGCTTCACAGTAGGGTTAGGTAACTGGGGGAATGGAAACAGTTTTTCTCAATAACAGTATGCCAGATAATAAAGAGTATAAATGTAGTGTGTGTAGCTATTTATGCAATACGGTTTCATGTTAGGGAGTTTTTCTGCCCCACTTGGTAGGGTGGTAGATTTATGCCCCAGAGTATAAACAATAACACTTTGCTGTGCAGATGTGGAATGCTCAAGTTACTTTGTACTTAAAGAGTATCCATATTTGATACCTTCATTACTGTATGGAGTCAGGAGTGCTCAACTGGAGTCTTTATTGACGTCTCAAAACGTGTTACATGTTACGGCAGTCAAATGACAGCCAACAAAAAAAGAAGTAAATTAAAAGGGCATTGCATTTGGCTTGAGTTTTTTCTATGATCATAAAGGATTTTAGATCATCAGTATACAGCGGTACATGCTGTTTTAATGTTTCGATAGGAAATAGCTGCAATAGTCCAATCATTGATCTCAAGATCTGCTTTTCCAGCAGGTATTTCCATGATGACTGCTTATTTGCCATTCTGTCCTAATATTCTGCTATAGTAGACCTTTAAATTAGAAATTGTAGTATGTGTTTTGTCAGTGGCTTCAGTGGTGCACAGACACCTGTCTGTTCTTTGTAATATATTTCAGCTGTGTTTCTTGAAACTTTCCTTTTGATTTTTTTGCCTCATGTTTTCACTGGACCATGTCTTCCAAATGGTCTTTTTTTTTTTTTTTTTTAATTTGTGTATTTTTCTGATTTTTATGACTCACAGGCAGTGACCAGTGTGAAATGGCCCAGCTGTTTCTGTTTGATTCTTGCTCATTGAGATGTCATCCTCCCATTTGTCTTTGAAGACTCTGTACCCAAGGAGTAGCTACTTGTCCTGTGTAGTTGTAGCAGGTTAAACGCCTTCTCTTTACCCCTCTGGTATGGAAGCTCTATGACTTGATGTGCCTCATGATTTTTTGTGTTATGTTGTGACTTTGTTCACCTGAACAAATAATAAGGCACAATAGATAAAGGTGCCACATTCCCCTTAACTATGCTGCATGGCTTGGCATTTCTGCTTTGGATTACACAAAGTGAGTGTTCCCACATCAAAAAGCCGCTTGGTTTAGACCCAGGCATTTCTGTTAAGGCTTGGGATGCATTTTTTATATACCTGGACTCCAGACAAATCCTGTTCACATGCTCCAAAATTGATCTCTAAACCCTGCCAATGCGAAAAGCAGCTGGAGAGTAATTGGGGGCTGCAAGACTCCTGTGTGGGTCAGAGCTGAGCTGAGATGCAAGAGGAGGGACAGGGCTGATGGGCAGCATAGGCACAGCACCTCCCATCCAGAACCTCTGCCAAAGTTCATGGCATGTGCCCTTGGTCAGGCCTGTGAGACCCATGGTGGAAGTGCACAAGACTCACAATATAAAAGCAGCAATGGTTATGAAACAAATGTGTGCAGCTCTAAGTGATACTGCTGTCAGAGGAGCATTTTGCTAGCATTTGTCTTGACCAGTGTGCCAGCACTGAATTTTATTATGACTCCATAATGCAGAAATAAATGAGGTAGAGCTTTTTCTCTAAAGACCGGTATGTAACGAAAAACATCCTGCTGGAGGTTTTAATTTGATGTTGTCTTACATGGAATGAAAACATAGAGTCTGTGTTCTTACTATACTAATTTAATGTTCAGGAGACTGCGTGTATTTATATAGTCAGCAACATGTTGCCTGAAAAACATAAACAGCGTGTATCACTAATTCAAACATTCTAATTCTGTTTCTTGAGGAAATTAATTTCACTTATTGTATCATTCATGTCCACCAGCTACATGAGCAGTATCAGTTAGTAAGCATATATCATACTTACAAAATCAAGATCTGTGTCGTATGTTTAATGAATGCATGGAGGATGAAAAATAAGTCTAGTACCACAAAAGAGTTTATTTCAAATTCTAGTACAAAGTCAGAATGCACTCATAGAAATTTTATACAGCTGTGAGATGTCCCTGGGATCTGTAAGACATCAGTATTTGAGCTCTGACTTAAAAATACCTTCCTCTCAAGATAATTTTCAAAAACTTATGTGTAAAGAGTATAAATAGTGGATCATTTGAAGAACAGAAAAGCTATGTTTTCCTGAATCATGGTATCAGCTTGGCTGAACTGTGTTGATTCACATCACCCTATAATGAACTTTCCTTTGGAACCACTGTTTTTTCCTGTTTGAATACCAGTTTATGAAGGTTTGATTCTAAAAGTAGAAACAACTTATTTTGCTACTCTCCATCTGGAAAAGCTCCAGTTCACTGAGAAAGCAGCAACAGACCACAATGATTCTAACATCACAGGACCTCTTCCTCATACGGATTCTTCATTAAGCACAAAATTCACTTAATTCAGCCTTGAAGGCTCTCTGTGTGGCAGGAAGCCCAGTCAGAATATCTGAGAGAGATTTCAGCCTTTTCTGTCAGAGTGACACCACACACACAAGGATGACAGAAATGAGACCTCTCAGGATGCACTTTGAGGTTAGTTCTAATTTATATGAATCTGAAAAAAATTAAAATGGTATTTAAAATAAAAGGTTCGTGCTATTTGTAGTGAAATATTTGTATTTGTAGTTGTTTTTTTCACATAGTGTCCTTTTTCAAGGAAAGTCTACCAGTGGAAAAGTTGTAAACCCTGTGATGCAAACATTTTAGTTAGGAGCATGGTAGAAATTCCCATCATAATGACATGGGGGTGTCTTACATGAGCTGCAAAAGCGGGCTTTATGTTTTTAAGGCAAATCACACAGCCTTTCCTTTAGTTATAGAGTGTAAAGCAATTGTTTAAAAAGACCACGAGGCAATTCTTTTAACATCAAAAGGATAAACGTGCTTGGAAATTGAATCCTGTTAGAGGAAAAGAGCATGTGACAAGAAAAGGAAAATCCTTGTATTAAAGCATTATTGATCACTGCTAAATGATCATGATAAAAAGTAAAGTAATTGACCTGCCTTATATAGCAATGCTGGCATAGAGGTTACTAGGCTCAGTACAGTACAGTTAAAGGCACTGCAAAGATAATTTATAGCAATGAAGTATTACTATCCATATTAAACACATTGTTAAGACCCCTCCTTTCTGGGAGGGCTAAGGTCACAGACACAGTAAATGTTAAGTAAGACATGCCTATTTCCAGCTTCCTGCTTTTTGCAGAGGGTTAAGCAGAAGAATGGCAGTGGTAACATACCCAAATACTACATTTGCATATACATTTTTTTACTTGTGATGCCTTACAGTATGTATTTTTTAATGTTTTAAAATGATGGTCTAGATCACCTTGGCGCAAAATTGTGCTCTTTTTTTTTTTCTTCTTTTTTTTCCCCAGGAGTTTTCATGTGAAAATAGCAGAAATTCAATCTTTATACCTTAAATTTCAACAGCATTGTTTTTGCTTTATTATGATACCTTTGGTATGCCTTTGTACTAAATAGCAAGTTTAACAGAAAAAAGCTGCTGATTTTTGTTAGATAGATTTGGGCAATAAGTACAAAAGAAGAACCTGGATGGTCACTTTTTTCCTTCCGTTTCAAATTCTTCTGTTGGGTATTTTCTGCCCCTTTGTAACTGAACATGCTGAGTTTCACGCTACATAATTACTTAGTTAATCTTTCCAGATAATAGTCTAGGGTTTAATCATTGCTTCTAATCCCTTATTTTAGTACATGATATGGATCGCAGCTCTCCATGTCTACCAGGTCATGTGATCACACTAAACAAGGAAAGGTGAACAGAAATTTTGTTTAACAACAGTCATAAGAAATCAGAGCTCTAAAAAGTATAATAAAATTATTCAGTATATAATTCTGAAGTAGATAAATATTGTTTCATATTTGTGACCAAAATATCAAACCCTGAATGTATCAAACACTAATATAAGTCTGTCATGTATTCAGGAATGAGGCATTATATGGCTCTGAGCGTGCAATAGAACCTGCTGTAGTGTGTTAAATATTTATAAATTGCATATTAACATCAGCACTTAAATATTGTTATGAATACTTACTAGGGTCACATTCATTAGTGTGTGTGTGGGCATGTGTGTCCCTCTGTGTGAGAACAGTAGGTTTGCTCTGGTCTTTACAGATGTGGGAGTTTGTCTGGGCTCCAGCAGAAAGACAACAAGCAGTGGCATGTATCTGCTGCTGAACTGGGCAATAATAGAGTCTATTATTTAAACATGATCTTTCTGGCAAGCACATTGGTTTTGTTTTATTAAAATTCCAACACTTCACGTTTTTATTAATCACTTTCCCAGTGCTATTCAGTTGTGTTCTGATGCCTGTGCTGCGGTACCCATAGCAACACTTGTTAATGCTAATGAAACTGCAACATCCTAAGCTCCCCGACAGAGCAGCCCTGTTAAATATGGCTATTAAGCACAGTTGTATTTCTGTTAGTTCCAGTTCCCAGCAGACACCTGCTCTATAGAAACTCTGTCCTGAGTTATTAGGATTCGTTAACTTACAGCGTTTCTTAAAGCTGTCATTTGACTGGAATAAAATTCTTATATTCCTAGACAGCAAATGCTACAGAATATGTATGGTTTCTGTAAAACTGACAAGCTTTAGCTGTGGGATTAAGTGTTCTTTTGAAGTGCTCATTTGCATTCAATGATAAAACAGGCAGGGTTGAGACTGATTGATCTTGGGGGAAGCTACAGAATGTGTTGTCTCCTAGAGCACATGGACATTTTAACTAAATATCATTCATAGAGTGTTAACAAGCAGAAGTAATAACCAAATAATTCCTCATGAACTCAGACTTAATTCAATAGAAGTACTTGAGGGCTTTAATATATTGAGGTAGGAGATGATTATGTACATTGATTCTTCTTCCACTAGGAAACATATTTACATGTAGTATTGGTGAGGACCATGACAGGGTGTTTTATTTTCATTATTCTGAGTTTTGGCTTTGAATACTGTTTATTTGGCAAGTCATTAGTCATCCATCTTTTGTATTCCAGAAAACAAAGGAAAAATCCTGTAATCAGTATAAAATTGCTTCCAAGAATATGACCACAAATTAGGGAATGCTGCTGTGCCAACAAATAGATGCTGCAGTGCCAAGGCTGCAAAATGGGGAAGCTGTCATGTATGTATTTCGAGTGTCAAGCCGATCTCTCTCAATATTCTTTCATCATCTCAAAAGCAATTGATTCCAAGACAAAGCTTTAAAACTATTAATTTCCTAAAGGGTTTTAAATGCAGCAGTCTTTTGTGCAGAATTACCTATAGCAATACAGGTTGGTTCCCCAGTGTACTCTCTGTGGGGGTTTGGTCATTTTGGCAACTAAATGGTTTTGCCATGTAATCAATGAGAACTTAGGGGAGGATGCTCACCCTTTTTTTGTTTTCCATTTGGCATCTGTTGGGTTGTTAGTGTGGAGTGCCAGGTTTGCTGGGTGTCTTTTGTTTTCCTGTCATTCTTTCTTCCCTTTGTTCTTTGCATGTCTAAAAACCTGCCTTTTGCTCATTATTTGGACTTCTGTATTCACGAGTGTGTCTTTGTTGTGTTCATTTTTGTTTTAGCATCATTTCAAGTTCTTGTGCTAATCTCCTCATAATATTAACCAGCTGTATTAATGAGATAATAAACCAGATTTGTTGGTAATGAATTGATCCATTCAGCTATTGGATTTAATTAGAAAGACACTTAAAATTCCAGCAGATATTCTTGTTTTGTTTCTTTATTCTTGTGTTACCAACAGTGGGATATTTACATTGTAAAGTCCTCAGCCTGAGGCCTTGTTGCTGTGCCATTGACTACAAAAAACGAGAGGAAGTCTGTAAATATATCTTAAGCAAATTTGTACTAATTCCTTTTTCATCATTTCAGTTCTCAGACTTTGCAATGTCTTGAATTTCCAAAGTATTCTTCATTTAATAATAAATCAATGTACCTGTTTTAAATTAGTTTGATTTCTTCTTCCCTAGTTAAAAACCCTTGTCTTTGGACTTACCTCCTTTTCCTCTGGTCTTGTGACTCTCATTCCTTTTTATCTAGTGTCTTAAAAAAAAAAAAAGTCAAAAAGAAGGATGTGAGTGCCCCTGTCCTCTGCATTCCCTGCAGACTGGTTTATGGAGCTCCTCCCTCAGCTTGCTGGTTGCCTGCTGGAAGAGTCTGCTACTCCCTGAGCTCCGGCGCTCAAGGCATGGCTGCAGGTTCCACCTCAGGGCCAAGCCATGTCAGTGAAGAGTTCTAGCAGTGAAGTTACTCCATTTATCTGAACCCAAATACCTCCACTTTCTTGTTAGAGAATGTAATTTATGCCACAGTGTTCAGTTTGTCCCCAGAGCTAGTCAGAGCAGATAGTTCAGGTGTGCAACCAAGTAGAGCTGGGCACAAGAGCTCCGCACTGTGTTTGGCTGTTAGGTGTGCTCATGGTGCCAACAGTGGATTCTGCAAACTGATGCCAGTGCTGAGTGTCCTTGTTAGGAAGCAGTGATAAAATCTTAGTGGTTTCTTTTCCTTTATGTGTAATGCCTTTGAAGAAACCTTGCACACTGTGGCAGCTTTATGCTAAAATTTTATGAGACAGCTAAGAGAGGAGGAATCTGAGAGGAAGGTTCTGTTTCATCTTACTGCTTATCACCGTGCACTCCATAGTTTGCTCCTGCCCTTGGTGGACTCTTCTGTGTGCATTTTCAATATTATAGAGCAAAAAGAAAGGAATGAATGGTTCTTTCTGGTAAAGAGTTGGATTGACTCATCAGAGGATTTGGCAAGCCTGGGAGCTGGCACAAGCAGAAGGGCAGTGGTAGATGGTTAGGAATGGTAGGATAAAGTGGAGAAGGACTCGATAATGAGACATCCCTGTGCTTCTTGGTGGCCGCAAGCAGTTACACTGGTTAAACCATCTCTGAGGACTTCGCCTTTCAAAACTTCCATTCAAAATGCCAAATCTTTCCTTCCATTTCTTTCTGATAATAATATCTGTTGTACTGGCCATAAAATTGCATGGCATATTGTTTTGTGATAATTGCACGTGTGATTGTGCAGGTGGAGTATGTTGCCTGTTCTGCTGTAGTCTGTGTTATAACTGTGTGGGTGTAACATTTACTTAATTGTGCAAATGAGCATTGGTTTGGGGCTGAGAATAATTGTATTCAAAAGTAAAAATGTTCCAGTAAGGAAAATTAATCCATTTTAATGTTTAATGTCTTGTTGCTTCACTAGCTGTGAAGATTTACTAGTCTATATTATAACAATCCGTAAAATAAAATAAAGCCATATAATTTCTGTAACAGGCAGCCTTTTTTTATTTACTATTTTCTTCCCACTGTTGTGATGGTGTGTACAGTGCCTGTGCAGAGATCAGAAACCCATTATACTGGGTATCCTGTGGGTGCTTATAACAAAAAACAGTGTTTCTAGTTTTGAAAGTAAATTGTTCTCTGTACCATCTCATTCTCAAATATCTTCGAAGTATTTATTTTATTTTTCCCTGAAGAACTTGGTATACTTCTTAGTTTTAGTTTTCAAATAATGTATTTCTTTGTTCTCTTCTTTCTACTAAACTACATTTTTAGCTCTGAATTAGCTGTTACACAGCATAGTTTTATCTGTCCTGTTAAAGGTTGAATAACATGGTGTCAGCTGCCGGTTCTGTGACTGAGAAAGGGATTTTCTTAGTTCCTGAGTTCAGAGGGCTTTCTGTGAAGCCTTTGGGATATCTGTTTGCATAACAGTCATGCTGTGTTTCTGTTAGTCAGAGAAGAAGAACACAGGGTCAACGACATGATTCATCCAAAACTTAATGGATGGGTTTTATAGGGCTCTCTTCTCATAGGGAGTCTCACGAGTCCTGTGCTGTTCATCACACACACAAATAGAAAGGGTGATATATTTTGCTGTTAATACGCATGTTTTTTCCCAAGTGGTAAGCAGGAGGGCCAGCTGAAGCATTACAGGAAATCTCATGTTATTTGAGCAAATTGTACCAAAAAATGTGCCATTCAATGTTAACAAATGCAGAGTGACACACAGGAGTGAACATACACAAAGGATATGACCACTGTCTTGTGCATTAACACCTGATTCACATCTTAGGAGACTTTGAATCATTGAAGAGAATTCAGTGCTTAATTCAATGATCTTAAAAGCAAGCAAAATTCCAGAAATAAAAAGTAAATAGAGGAGAGATTGAAAAAAAAAAACCTGTGCTGATTTAGAAACGTATTTTCTTCCACTCTTGGGACATTTTCAATCTACCTCTTACCACACAGCACATGAAAGGTGGAGTAGAACTAGCCAAGAGTTGAACCGGGACATCAAGTAATAAAAGACCATTGCAGAAGCATGGAAGGTTCCTGTAAGTTTCTGTAGGTGTTGAAAGGCCAACAATTTCAAATAGGCCAGAAATAACTCGATAGAGAGATAAAAAGAAAAGAGCTGGGAAGTTATTCTTGTTGCAGTAGATTCTAAGAGAAAAGCTTGCTACTTTTCCCTCATTTTCAAGTGTCTCTGCATGTGGGAGTCTTTGAGTCTGAGAATGGATCTGAGTGTTTTTATTTCCTTGTTAGCCCTGAGCTGTGCTGTAGTTAACAGCTTTTATTCAGTACCTGTGGCCGCTCTGCTCCAAATATAGAAACAAAATTAGCTGCTTTTGCAGAGATTTCAATATTATGTTTAGATTTATTTGTACTGTTTTGAGGTTTGTGCTACATTAGTCCTGTAAGTGCTATGCTAAAGGCTGTGCATTTGTTCAGCTCTATGCATTTATTCTCTTGTTCAGTGTTTTTTGTAGCAGATGAGTAAAAAGACATTTACATGGATTCCTTTTTCCTTCGCCTCCTCTTTTAAGTGCCTTCGAAAGAAGTTGCATAAGCTTCTGCAGTTGCCAAACTGCTCCAGTAGCCTAAAGTTATTCTCTTTTGCTATTACCTACTCTGTTTGGGCAGCAGAAAAAACCTTCACCCTAGTTTATTCCTTTCAGCAGCTCATGACTACAGTTAAAGACTTGGCAGTTCTGCTTTTCCAGCCCAAGTGGTTGCTATTCACAGGTACTCTTAATAAATAACTGTATTGGCTCTTTGTCTAAGTTTGGTACCAGTTCCTCCTGTACACACCTATCTGTTGAAAGCTGTTTTATTGAGGCAGATAGGCACTTATTTATTTGTGATTCTAAATGTTCAAATAGGTCATTGCAAGAGACTTATACCAAAAACGAACGAAAAGCAGTGTTGCTGCTTACTGGGTACAGTTAAACTGGCTGACAGAGTATCTTCTTAATTCACTTGGCATCAGCAGTTGCAAAAGAAATTAATTTCTGCTTTTCTCAGTCAACTTCTTCAGGCAATGGAACTGATTGTAAGAATGGACAAAGCCAGACTCTTGCAGGTATCATCAATTTTGCTTGGGAGATTGGACCCTTTCATGAGGATTGCTCTAACACATAGTGTAGCCACTGCTGTTCTTAAAATAGGACAAAAGGGAGCAATTTCTGCAATGCCAGTTTAATAAATAAATTTCTGGGGGAAGGGAATGGTCTGAAGTGCGGATAGAATTACGAGAAGAAAAGTGTTAGATTGTGCACAGCAGCTGCATTGCTCCAGGTAATGCTGTGCTCTGTGTGCTGCCATCTTTCCACAGTGCTGAGTTTTATGGGATAAATTGAATTCAGTGTAACTCAGCCATCAGTCTTCAGTCAAGTCAATGCTTTCCAGGAAGTTCTGGTTTTCAGAAGTCCTAAGTAGAAGCCTCAACAGTTGTGCAGGGTACATATATTGTTGCAGGAGCAGCATAGACCTGATAAAGCTCTGTTTCCTATGGTTTTTCATCCTTTCTCACCTGTGGATTCCAGAAGCTCCAGCTTTTCCTCAGTCCCCTGGAGCAGCCCCACCAGGGAGCCATTGCCTGTGCTGTTGGAGCACTGTGTGTCCACGCTGGCAGGGCACACACTGCCCAACAGCCTGTGTGATGCAGGACAAAGCCTCATCCCCCTCCATGCCTGTTCCTCTGCCTCAACACAGATCTGGCACAGAACTTACAGGGGCTTCCCAGGTCTGTCTCTGAATGGGATTCTCCAGCCCTTTTTTGGTTATTTCAGAGCCTTGGTAGAAGGTGGGGTATAGCACTGTTACATTAAGATATTCTCCTAGGAAAAAAGCTGAATTACTGTGATTTTTAAATTAGTTTTCATGTTTTCCATGTGAGCAAGTTGCCAAATTGTCAGGTTTAGTGTACTTGCCAATGTATAACATGTATGTAATTTTTGTGGGGTGAAAGTTGACGTTGCTTCTTCTATCTGGTAAATATTAATTCAGGTTCCTTTAGCCATGCGTAAAAATTCCTGTGTGACAAAATAACAGACTTGAGAGAAGGCCTTTTTCTTAATTCTTCAGATATCTTTGGAAACTGATGCCCAGGAGGTTCCCTCTGAATATCAGGAACTGGTTTTGCACTGTGAGGATGTCTGAGCACTGGCACAGGCTGCCCCGGGAGGTCGTGGAGTCAAAGCCATTTGCATATGGTCCTGGGCAACCAGCCCTAGGTGGTCCTGCTTGAGAGTCCTCGACCAGATGACCTCCATTCCAATCTCATCCATTCTGTCATTCTGTGAAATTTCATTCTTCTACAGGTTTTCTACATTTTCATGTCACTGCAGGAATCCGGAGACACAGGGTTTATTCTCCTGCTGCACAAGCTAACTTTATAGTACAAGAGTCCAGGACACCAGTGTTTTCAGTTTGCAACCTCAAGAGGGCAGGAACAAGGGGAGCTTTTTTCTGTTTACTTTTTGCTATCCAAAATTGACATAGCTAAAATTGAAAATACGTGTTGAAATTGGCATTTGCTTCCAAGATAAACCCTAACCCAAGACTGAGGTATGATTAATTTGGAAAATGAACACCACAGTTTATTTCTAGACAGCTGGAATTTCATTAGGCTAATGGGGTCAAACGTTGAACTCCCTTGGTCAAACAGTGTTTTCTTAGTGAATTACACTAATTTATGCCAATGGAAGAGCTTATGAATTTAAACCAGTGTTTTTTCAATAGGGAACACACACACACACACACACAGTAGTGGCTCACCTCTGTGTGCTGTCACTTGAGCAGCCTGTGTGTGACTGGTACAGTGTGGTACAAACATGGACCATTGACCCTTCCACATGGACCATGGCTGACCTTTCCTCAACATCTATGCAGTTAGAAAGTGTTCCAGTGGGCATAAGCATCTGTGTGGCAGTGATCTTTATCAAGGATAGTTTTTTGTCGTAGAACAGTAAATTGGATGCTAATGGGGACAAATGCATGTCTTCAAGAGTCCGTCAGAAAATTATAGAAGTATTCTGCATTAAATAAAAGTATAATTAGGAAAATTAACATGCAAAACAGTTTGTGCTGTACAGTGTAAATCCTTCCTGATACTCTGAGCAGTGTGTTGCAGGGAGCCACAAAGAGCGTAGCTTCATTCATATCAATGGGTAGATGGAGAGAAGAAGAAAAGTAGATTTCTCATCTCATAAAATTTCTTTAGTGGTAAACAGAGCACTTGTGTGTGACTGATTTGGTGTCAGCTGGGAGTTTCATTTGGGACAGATATCTGAGAACTCTCCTGTGCTAACCTCCCACTGTCCTTCTTAGCATCAATACAGTCAACCTTCATACAAGCATCTTGCTCCTAAAGTGATCCGTGCAACAAAACCAAGACTCAATAGGTTTTACATGTACTACCTAAAAGTACTTCAAGAGATGTACATTTATTTACTTAGTCGGAATTAATTTTTTTTTAATTTTATTTTAGATACTGAGTGTATTTTGGAGCCTCTGTCTCTGCCAGAAAGCCCAGGTGGTGTTGATGCAACAGAAAGTTCTCCTTACGTGCCTTGTATTTTCTGCAAAGAATGCTATGTCTTAGCAGAACAAAACCACCTCCTGAAGCACATGATTATTGAACACAAGCTCGTCATAGCAGATGTGAAACTGGTTGCAGATTTTAGAAGGTAAGGGTTATATCATTTAAAATGAGTGTGTATGTGGGCAGATGTTGTGGATAGCTTTGAAAAAGTAGAGATTATCTTTTTGAAAAGACATTGTCGGAAGATTTCTGCTAACTTTTATGAGCAATTTGCTCCTGGACTGTAAGGTTGTTTTCCTATTTCCTTCCCTCTCCCTAGTCCCTAGACATTGCTGGGACTAGGGAACTCAGTTGTGGAATACATGGCAATTCCTGTGTTTGACTTTTTTTAATATATCCTAGGCTCTTCTCAGGTCCTGTCACTAATCAACAAGTTGTGTGCAAACTAGAAAGCTGTTTGTTAGCAAAGCCCATTCCAGACAGTCACCTCTCCTAATCTGGGGTTTTATTTGTGTAGGGCAAGAATATTTCTACCCCTGTACTATGTACTAAGGCTGTGTATTGTACACAGAAGCTGCTCAGTACAGGATCTCTCACATTCTGGGGTGAAATTTGTTTGTAGTATTTTAAGGCTGACAGTATTCCCCCATTGAAATCTTGAAATCACATTTAATCCTTAGCTATGCTTTACAGTACTGTGATCTACATACAACTGTGACTCCTTCTACAGCTGTGTCATTGATCATCTCACCAGGGTCACAGTTGGCTTTCTCTCTCTTCACTTCCTCCAGTAGCTGGCGTGGCCCCAGCTGGCTTGTAACTTGAGAGACGAGGTACTTGCTTGGCATTTTGCTTTCCACAGTAATGTATGGGCCAGAAGGAAGGCTAGACAGTACCTGCCAGTCTGTAGATAGTTCTGCTGTAGTGTTTAAGTGTTAGATGGATAGCTTCTCAACTAAAATGAGTTTTCTAGTAGGTCTTCTGTTACTAGTTACTCAGTCAAAGTCAAGACTTTGTGTCTGTCAAGACTCAAAAAAAAAAAAAAAAAAAAAAAGAAAGAAATAATACAACATAATTTAGGAAGAGAAATGTAAGCCATATAAATCCTTAATCAGATGTATGAGCTTAACATCGCTTAAAATTGGAAACTGATGGTAGTTTTTGTTTGCTTTTCTGCTGAAGGCAGGCAGAAGGAGAATGTTCTGTTCTTTGGAGATAGTACTAGTATCTTTGGGTAAATAAAGGAGTCAGAGCTGCTCAGTCATGGACCACCAGTCTAAGTGTGCTTGGGGGAATTATTTTGCATTAATAGAAATGTATTTTAAAATCACCCCTTCCAAAAGTGGCCATTTAGATTCTTTTTGCTGCTAATGCAGTTGAAAGGTAGCCAAATCTTACAGAAAGTGGCCCCAGGATGTGAAATGATGGAGCTGTTACTCTGAAGTGTGCTTTCTCAGATTTGCTGTATTAGTGAAATAGTCTGATACTATGCACAAAAAAGAGAGTATATTCTGAAGTGTTGAACTGAAGTGTGGAAAATACAGGGATCAACTCTGAGAAGGTAGTATTCTTTTTATACTTAGCAATGAGTTACAGCCAGTCTTAGGAATACATTTCTTGACAGAACTGCAAGAAGTGGATAATCCAAAAAAGGCCAATGTTAATGGAAATTTTTTTTCTTTTCTTTTTAACTTTGAAGAAGAAAGATAAGTTGGCATAAGGGCAGTGGGAAGAGATAAGGGGAATAAGCTTCTGCTTCATGACTCAACATGCTCACTCATTCTGTCTCCCTGGAAGTATGACAAGGCATTTGTTTTATCTGGTCATTGATTACTTGGGTTAAGTCTTTTGGTATGAAATCCCTTAACTGTAAGTTCCATGACACAGTTATGGACAGGTGAGTTTGTAGCAGTGTTCATTTCTCTCAGTGCAAGGGACAGACATTTATTAAATGAGCTCTTGAAATCTCTCCATTTGCACATTTATGTCCTAAAGGCTCGAGAATGACTTAGTCTGGGAGAACTGCAGTTCTGTTTAGCAACTCTTTCAATGTGCATTGCAAACAGTGGAGTAGTCAGAGGGACAGCTAAAGACTCACCTCTCACTTGCTGACATTTGATGATGCTGCTGAATGAGCCTCAGCCATGTGTGTTGGCTGCACTGTGCTCTGATGCACCAGAGTTTAGTCCTCTCCATGTCTGAGTTAGCAGAAAGATGTGCTGATTCCTTGGCTGCTGCAGTAGAAGTCCTCAAATGCATTAGGTGAGATGGTAGAGGCAATGTGAGCCACTATGGGATGTGGTAGCTGTGGCAAGTAAACTTACAGATTGCAGAAGTATTATAAGCTGCAGCTATTTAAAAATGCCCTCGTAATAATGATACCTGATTTTTTAATTATTCTTTTCCTAATTTGATGGCACATAATAAGAAACAATCATTGAATAGCCTTTACCTTACCAACTCTCATATGATTTATGTCATACATCAGTATAAATTTAAGCAAGCACTTAAGCATTTCCAGATTATTTTTTGTACTTAAATTCCAAATAATTAGCACAAGAATTGCTTGGTTCCCTTTATCATATAAAGGAAGTGATGATTTCTTCTTGGTTAGACAGTAGCTTCCTAGTTCAATGGAAATCTAATCTCGGTTGTGTTCTGTTGATGCAGCTGTAGTACCAACAAAGATAGTACAGAATGTTTTTAAACAACTATAGTTGATGGGTTAAACTTTCAAGATGTGCTTAGGGCTTTTCTTATTCTGTCTGCTTTCTTACCCTCAGGTGTTCAGGGACTTCATTTTTCTGTCTTTCTAGTTGTCTGCTGAGCTATAACTTTCACTGTAACTCCACAGGAGACCTGCCAAAAACTCACTTTTGTCAAGTTGCTGTTTTTACTAAGTTTCAGCTTCCTGACTGCATCTTGCAGAACACAGAGCACAATATTCTGGGAATTTGAGAATGCTCTGTAATATATCTTTTCAGTAAAGATGCATCTGAGTGGCATTTCTGTCTGAAGATGTGAATAGGTCACAGTGTTTATGCAAAGCTCGGTGCAAATCTGCTTATTGAGTTCTTCACTTTGACAGCATGGTTAAATCCAGTTTAAGTGAAACTGAATTAATTTCAGAAAACTGAAAACTAATATGAGGGAGGAAAAAAGGACACAAGATTTAAGAAAAGAAACAAAAACACTTTAGAATTTAGAGCATGAAAAAACCAAGAGCTAATCAATTGTTTATTAAAAGTATTTTGGTGTTTCCTTTTTTGTTGATTATCTCCCCCTTATTTTTAAAGTTACATCTTGTACTGGAAAAGGAGGTTTGCAGAACAGCCTATCACAGACTTCTGTAGTGTGATAAGAACAAATTCAAAAGCTCCATTAGGTAAGTATGCTGCTTGCTTACTCTGATGGGCAGATCATGTGATTCTGGCGTATGCTGCCGCTTTGATCAGCCAAATGTGTCTGACACCAGGTCAGAAAACCACAGAAGTAATGTTTAACTTTTAAGCACATATTTAAACTTGTATTTTCCGAGGATTACAACACGTGCTTCAGCACTGTGCTGAGTGAGGATGAGCTCAATACCTGCTTAAATGCACTGTGACCTGGGGCCCATGGCAAATCAAGGCCTGGAAGCAGAGCTGCTCACATCAGTGCTGGGGAGACCTCGGTACCCACTGCAGAAATAATTAGTGATGGTCCTTCCAAAATGATAAGAAACATTCCCAGTGAGCTGCCTTCACTGACTTCACCCTGCCCACCACCTGCACTGATGCTGTTACTTCTTCTTGGACATCAGGGCCCCCTTCCTGTCCCCTGCCACAGCACTCCCTGCCCCAAGTGTGTCAGGAGACGTTATCTTCACAGAAGCAACACAATTCTGCAGATTTCTGGGCTCCAACACAAGCCTCAAACCATAGTTCACTGTTCTGCTGCAGTGGTGTGGTGGCACAGGGACAGTGTTGACTGTGTGGAGGAAGTGTTTTTCTGAGAAGTAGCTGATGCATTACTTTGGCTTTCCTTTTCTAATAGAAAAACACAGTTTACCTAAAATAGATTAGAATTTTAGAGCTTTACTGCATCTTTAATTCTCAATGGAGACTTTAAAAGAGAGGAAACAATGCATACAGCTGATGTCAGAGATGGTTAGAAGGTGAAAACGGAGTACGAAATGGATGAAAGTAATTTTTTTAATCATTCAAAATAATCTTAAGAAAAGCAGCCCTGGAAAACATGAAAATCACTCCAAAAATCATAATTCTGTTTCTCTTACCTATGTACGTTTTTGCTTTTGAAATTTTAACACCACTCAGTTAGAAAACTGCAAATCAGGCACCTGAATATCAGAATTCTAAAATATCAGTGAACCGTCTCTCTCTCTCCTTCTCCCTCCCCTCTCACCTCTTGTCTCCCCCTACAGAAAATTGTTCTTATCTCAAAATATTATCTTTTGTATTTTCCTACATACTGAGTAATTTTAATTCCTTTGAATAAAATCTGTTGCCTTCTTCAACTAGATGACCATAAATAGTAGAAAAGTTACTAAAGGTAAAATATGTGTAAGACATAAGTAGAAATGTAAATTAGCCAAGTCTCAATGTATGGTACTAAACAGTTGTTGTGTATATCCACAGGTGGAAAAATATTTGATTATTTGAAGGTAATGTGATAGATCAGAGCAAGGGAAGGATAAACCAAATTATGATAGCTCCTTAAAACTGACAATTACTTAGGGAAATAACTGATAGGATAAAATTAAAGATGATTTCATATTTCTTTCATGCTGACTTTAATCTGTAACCAATATAAATGGTAATTGTTTTATGTGTCCAGAAGAACCATCATAGAAATTAATAAAGCTGGTAGTGGAGAAAAGCTGTACAAGGCTTTTGCTTTCATACTCCAATATAAATATGCACAAATATTTAAGTATGTTTCATTAAATTATGAAATTAAAGTATTTTTTATAGATTAAAAATATTATTCTTACATTGTTAATGTATTCCAAAGTCTTAGCAAATTATCTGCCAGTAATATTCAAAGCAGCTGCAACTTCCTATTCCTTACTCGCACTTTCTAATCTCTTAACAGAGGAACAGGACAATTATTTTCTTTTATGTGATGTTTTACCAGAAGACAGATTACTTAGAGAACAGCTTCAGCAAAAGAGACTGGTAAGAAATTACTGTTGTTTCATTTTTAAGGTAAAGACTCCAATAGAATAATATATGGTAACTTAGTAGGCATTTTAAAGTGAAAGCATTTTTTGCTAGATGGCAAAATTCTGAATTTGTTTAAACTCATTACCCTAGCTGCTGCACAAACATACACAAATCCCCTTTTTATAGATTTTTCTGTGGGATTAGTTTACAAGTTGTATGTCAATGGTCCACACAAGTGGAAAATACGACCAGAACACTGAAAAAGATTGAGTGTGCTGAACATTTTTCTTCTTGCAAGGATCTGCAGTGCATTGACACACTGTTTTTCATGTAGTAATATACATCTAGGGAAATTAGCAAAATGAAACTCAGTGTGCGATACCATGAGCAGAGAGGTGATATTTATCTGCAAAGTCTTTGAGCAAGTTGTTTTTGGACATTCACACTCCCTTTCCCAGATTTCATTAATTCACAGTCTCGAACTCACAAGCACCATGGTGTGTGAGTGGAGGAAGTTTGGCCAGTGTTGTTTCTGTGAGATGCAGAGGACAAGAAATGCCAGCACTAGAGTCCACATGAGCCACTCTGATTCTTCTTGCTTGGTGATGGCAACCTCATACTTCAGACAGACCTTGCTGAGCATTTGGGCATTGTCAGTTCTGAATGGATGGTCCTTCAAGTTCAACTCACGCTGACTAGCTTCCAGGAGTGTTAGTCCAGGTTGTTGACCCAGTGGGGTTTTTTCTGTATTTTCTTCTTTGAAATGCACATCTGGAGCATGGTTTTGCTGTTGGGCTAACTTAGAGATGAATGTTACATGGTACACAGCAGCCTTGTTGACAATCTCCTCATGTTAGGCTGCAGGGTATTCTGCTGGAGATCAGAATACCCCATATCTGAACTGTGGGATGTTAGAGTGCAGGCCTTATGGTCTTTACATAAATGCATTCCTCAGTTCAGTGCTGGCAGCTGTGTCCTGAGAATTGTCAACACAGGCCTTTTAACCCTTTATTATGCTGTTTCTTTTGGTATGTTTATATTACACGTTTGTACATACACAGTATGCAAACAAAGACACTTTAAGTGATATGCATTCAGAATAAAGGAGAATGTTACAAAATCTGAATTCTAGTCCTAGGGAAATTTGGATTGGCAGGCAAAATCCACTTGGTTCAGCTGCTCTGTGAGTGCTGTTTCAATTTGCTGGCAACAGTAATATTCTTCAGCTTGAAGTACATGACTAGTTCCCAGAACTGGAAGAATACATACAAGTCTTACACAGCTTTCCATAGGACCCCAGCTCCTGCAAAGGAGAAATATGGTAGTTCTTCCACTGGGGATTTCCCATAGAGTTGGAGTTGCCTGAACTGAAACCTACATTCCTACGTAGGTCCATTGAATTGGCATGGACTAAAAAAACAGCTGATGCACTAACGCCTAGCATGCTTCCCTTCCAAAGCTATCTGGGACCATAAAAAAGGTTTGTCTGGATCAATATCTTACCCTTGACAGCAGCTAAGTGTCTCTGGTATGTGCTGTCTTCTGATCTAGGGGTGATTCTTTCCCAAAATACTCACTTAGTCTCCTGCAGTTGGCAGCTCAAAAATTTCTGAATCCAGCAATATGAGCCTCCAACTCTGAAACCACAAAAACTTCCAGGATCCCCACTACTTGCAGGAGTGAGTTGTGCAGCTGAACCACACACTGGGAGAGAACCATCTCTATGGTCCTTTTGAACTTGTCGTGTCACACCTGGCAGGTTTTTGTATTAGAAGAGGTAGTGAAGAATTTATCCTTAGTATTATCCAGACTATTCATGATTTGTCTCCTGATTTATCTGCCTTACATCATGTCTTTCATTAGCCCTGTGCTGGAGTGCACACTCATGGCAAAGAAGGACAATAATATCCTGGGCTGTGTAAGGAAGAGTGTTGCAGTCAGGCCAAGGGAGATGATCCTTCCCCTCTACTCAGCACCTCTGAGACCACATCTGGAGTGCTGGGTCCAGCTCAGGGCTCCTCAGTACAAGAAAGATATGGACTTTCTTGAGCAGCTCTGGTGCAGGATCACAGAGATGCTTAAGGGACTGTGACATCCTACATGCAGGGGGAGGCTGAGACAGCTTGGCCTGTTAAGTCTGAAAGACAAGGCTCACAGGGGTATTTAGTGATGTATGTAAATACTTGATGGGAATGAAAAAGGAGTCACATCCTTCTCAGTTGTGCCCACCAACAGAAAAAGAACTAATGGGCATGAATTAAAAATCAGGAAATTCACCCTGAAAACAAAAAACCCACTTTTCTTTTACTGTGAAGGTTGTCAAACACTAGAACAAGTTGCCCAGAGAGGTTGTAAACTCTTCATCTGTGCAGACAGTCAAAAGACAACTCAAAGACACTCCTGGGTAACCAGGTAGAGGTGACCTTGCTTGGGCACAGGGGTTGGACTTGTTGCTCTCAGGAGATCCTTTGCACCCTCAGTGATTAGGTGATTTGAGGCTGAGGAATGCTGTTTGGTGGTGCTTCATGGTGCATCATTGCTGCACTTCTCTGTATCTTCTACAGTTCCTACAATTCCTTTGGGTTTGTGAAAGACATCTTGAACTTTGCATGTGGCCATGCAATGTAATAATATATATATACATATAAGTATGTAATACGTTGGTGGCTTTTAGAGAGGAAAAAGGGTTGTGATTGAGCATGCAGCTGATGTTTTCATAGAACCATCTTATTACAAATAATACCTCCTGGCTGCTACAAATTGGACTGTACTTTTTTGTTTTTTAAAGGGCATTTGTTTCTGATTTTGTGGTGTTTTGTACTATGCAGTTCTATACCAGCTAAGCCTTTTCTCCACTGTAGTTCCAAGGGCATGTGGAGTCTGTTGGCAGGTGAGCAATCTCATCTTCTCTGCAAGTAGACATTTCCTCCACCTCTGGAACGAGTGGAGAATTTAACCCAAAGCAAGCGCTGGTTTTGTTTACAGAGTAATTCAATTAGAAAAGAAAGAAATATGAATTCTTATTATGGTGAGAAATAGTTTGCAGTTATCACTGTTTTGAACATCAGAGTTGCATCCTCAGTTTTTACAGAAGGATTTTATGAAATCAAGCTGCAGCTGTAGCTGGGGCTAATGGAGTCACTGCTTTAGTCACAGCAATAAAGTCTGTTTATTTTTTCATTTCCTTTTGCTGCAATCAGAGTGTTCACTTGCAAGTTAAATAGATATTTTACTTTGTAAAGCCTTTTACCTCTAGACAAGTCCAGCAATTAAGAGTGACCTGGCAAATGGGCTCATGTGAATTGCGTAGAATAAAGACCAGAACTGTACAACTTTTGGTGATTTTTCTGCAGCCTTTGAATCCTAACTGCTGTCTTCAACAGCAAGCCCCAACAAGGACAAATGCTGTCTTTAAAATGTGCTGCCTGAAGCATTTCATTCTGCAGTTTTGAAACTCCAGTTTAGGAATATTTCAGGCTGTATTGCAGCAGGGAGCTAGCCAAGGTGGATGTCACGCAGGGACATAATGGTGACTGTGATGTATTGAGAGTGCCCAAGGAATGAGCCTGAAGTAGGTTAGAGAGCACAGCTTGCTGAAATAGCTGACAATGCAGTGAAATACAAAACAGATACGGCCTTTTGGAAAAACACAGTCTTGACAAAGAATTCGTAGTTGTGAAGCAATACCAGGCAAGGAAGTCCTGGCAGCAAAACCAGAGATACATGGAGGGACAGTGTCGTTATAAGCCACTTGGGTGTTTCTTCAAATAAAAACGTAACATCCCCAAACCTTTCTTTTTGAAAATACATACTTCCTGCAACAGCACTGACCTTGTCTTGCTGTCATGTATACAGCTATTCACCTGTCATCTGAGTGGGAGTTTTAGGTGAAGGGGGGCTTCTCTTTCTCCTAATTAATAAAGACCCTGAAGAGGAGTCTTCACCAAGACTGCTAGATGTACCAGCTTCCCAGGAAGAGCTGGGAATGATCCCTAGTTTGTCACAGTCTTAAGCTGAGACAAGGTTCAGGAGGTGGAAGATATACACTGGAAGGGATGGAGATGTTAGTCCAGTTTAGTGTAATGCAACATCAGAAGTGCTTACAGAGTAGCAGTAATGGCAGCATGTTAATACCTGCTTCTGATTTCTATAGGCCTTTCTTTGTCTGTGTTGAGTTTTTAATTGCTTTTCTTAAGCAGTCTGGAATCTTGCCCCTCTTCTATGGGTTTATGAAGACTTGTCATACTAGTGGTCAGCAATAGTTTTATCTGATTCCATGTTGACTGTTGGGTAAATTATATCAGATTTTAATACATACAATGTCCAACCTTTAACTCTTTCTTATCCTTTGCTGATCTTGGATCTTTTTTTCTTTTGTTTTAAACACATTTCTTTTAACAGTTGTGATGTAATTAGACTGAAGCCCTGAATGTTCCAAACATTCCTCTTTGCCTGTGTTTGGTCTTTTGCTGCATTGGATCTGTGCTCTTTTTTGCTGTTTATTTCTGATGTATTTGGGGGTGGGGGAAGGTCAGTTTTTGCCATTTCATTTTACTGTGTTAGCCTGTCTCCATCTTCCTTTGCTTGTCTTGATTCAGACAAACTTCACCTTTCTCCTGCTTCAGCTTGGCAGACTGTGGTGTGTGTCTAATGTAATTTCAGCCCAATTTTTCTTTTCATACATCTTTACAAAATTAGTTTTCTTCATACCATGAAACTCTTCCTCCTTTCATTTTAATTGACTCAGCTTCCTGAATGCCTTTTCAGGTGAAGGTTTTAGCCTATATCACTTCAGTAGCTGAGTCAACTCAAGGAGAGGAGCAGTAGGGAAGAAAGGAAGAACCTAAGAGCAAAAAGGGCCAACAGCTAGAGGAGCAATCCCTTATACCTGTCCCAGTTAGTCATTCCAATGTTCATTTTGAGCCCAATCTCTGTGGAGTAGTCTGAAATCAAGGCTGAGGTACAGGAAAAAAAAGAAGGGGAAAAAAAAAGGAAACAAACACTTTTTTTTTTTAAATGTTTTGGATATTTTTGTCTTAGTACCAACAATTAATTAATGCTGGCATCCCCAAACATTCAAGGAGGTTGGAAGCTGGTGTAAGTATTTAAGCAAATTGCTCATTTCCTGCCTCATACTTCAGTTTCTGCTTGACTTACATTAGCAGAACATCTCTGCTCAGAAAAATCTCAGTTTTATGTAAGTTATTGTAATTGCTGTTCTCCCTTTGAAGTCCCAGCAGTGAAATAGAGGGTTGGAAATGTCTGTAGGGAAGAAGAGCAGCCCTGTTGCTTTTGCTGTATTTGATGTGAACTGGTGCTTTTAATTCCTCACCTGTCCAAGTATCAAATGTGCTTTCTGGTTTGGAAAGTTCCCTCTAGCAATGAAAGATGCCAATATTTCATAAAAAGGAGGGTCTACCGTGGAAAATATTTTTTAAACTCTGTTGAGTAAATTGGTAAAGCAACAATGCTGGGTTAGTCAGAGATTCCCAGCTGCCAAGCGTGCTGGTGTAGGGGAAATGGGAAGGGTGAGAGTGGAGCAGTAGCATTGTCTGTATGGAGAATGCTTCTTCCTCCTCAGACATAACTGAGAACAGCTGCTAACAAGGGCTTCAGTAACCATTCTGGAGTTAGGCAGACAAATACTGCAGAAAACTTTTTTCCCTCCTAATAAATTGAAATCAGGAAGCTACATTGGAATACCCTTAATGAAGGTGAGGGTGTTTAAACCCTTTCTGTCCTTCTGTTTGAATTGTGGAAATCATTGCTTTTGATTTCCATTTAGGTTGTTTCCAGTGTTGTTTACAAAATATATAAACTGTGTTTATGATGGTTTCAAATCCAAGGGTAACCAAACAGGGTCAAACATGCTGCTGCGTGGAGAGGGAGGCAGCTTCTCATATCAATTTCTACTGATATGGTATGGGACATTTGCTGCCTGCATGGAGCAGTCATACTTAATTGCATCTCTGCTGAAGGGCTCTGACAAGGTGTGCTCCATTCACCTCTTTCCAGAGTGAGCGCTGAAAAATAGGAATTCACATTTCTGTGAGCTGATGTTTTGCATAACGCAGCAGGACTTGAGCAGATACGACCTAAAATGTGAGTACGTGCTGCTGAGCATGACTCCAACATAAAATGTTCACCTTGTAGTACAAAAACAAACAGAAAAGCCCCAGCATTTTCAGGGTAACAGACTCTTAGCTGATGTGCAACAGCTACAGCTCCCAAGTGGTGTGGTTGGATATGGGCCCTGGAAGGGGCTGTGGCACAGTGTGCCCATGTCCCCCAGCACCCACTGACCCCAGGCCAAGTGCACCTCAGGTGCAGTGCTCTCCTGCACTCTTGACAGGCATCTTATCACCCCACTGCCCCTCAGTGGGTGTAGCATGCTGCTTTTGTGGAAGAGAAGTAGACAGCACGTTTATCTGCCCAGTGCCAGGCCCCTGCCATCTCTCAGTGGGCAGTGGGGTGTGGTACATCCACACCAGCCCGTCTGCACTGCAGGACACGCTGGGGCATTTCATCACAATAGCTCAAGCTTTCCTCTCATTTCTTTTGGGGTTCAGGGGGTGTGTCTTTCCTTTCTTTTCTCTTTTCTGCCTTCTCTGGAGTTTATCCAACAGACATAGCTGAGTGTAATTCAGAGGTACCCCATGGACAAATTATTAATCCACATGAAAGAGTTACTAAAGAGGCAGGTGAGAAACACAGAGTTTCACTGCAGCTTCTAAAGAGATAGATTGAGAAAATCCCCTAAGAAATTCAGTCAGGATCCTGAATATCAGAAAGCAGGCAGGAGCACCTTTATGTTGCACAGAAATTAAATCCTTTCCCAGTTATCAGTACTTAAACCACAAGTACAGAGTAGTATGCTGCTAGGCTGAAAATATGCTAAGTTTTAATCCAGACATTGTTTCTCCCGTGTCCCAGATGATTATGGCCTTTCCATCTGAAGTGCATAATAACTGCACAGTGTAACCATGCTGCTGCTGTTACAGCAACACAGACAAATCACCTGCTGCTTGATTTTGTTGTTGTTGTTAGGAAAGTGCACCAAGTGTTGTAAAGTGTCTGACCCGGCCTGTTGCCCTACTTTAAACAGAGGAGGAAGGCAGGACCAGGAGGAAGGCAGTGCTCCTTTTCCCTGGGTTTGGTATGTGCCACAGCTTCTTACAGAGACTGCCAGGGCTGTGTCCTGGATTAGGAAAAAGCCCTCTAGGTTGCCTGCAATTAGCCATGTAGGATTGAGTTTGTCATTCCACTGGGTGGGAGGTGGGTACCCATAAACCTGCTCATTGATACCAGAGGTAAACCTGAATCACAAGTAGAGACATTAAACTGATACATTTTATACAGAATTATTTAAATAGTTGCGTAAGGTGTCACTGTGGATTCTGTTTATTTCCATGCACTGTGTATATAAAGAATTGTACTGGCACTTAACTGGGACACATACTGCCGCTTCCAAACAATTGGAATTTTTGTGAGAACCCACACTCAAAACATACTAACATCTGGTTTGTGCCAGCAGCACATTTGAATTTTATATGTTCATTGTTACCAGTAAGGATAAAGATGTATAATAAGCTTATGTGATGGAATGATTTTATGATTATGATTTTGTCTGTCTCTTTGTAGAGAGAAATTCTAGAACAGCAACAACAAGAGAGATATGACACAAGTTTTCATAGTATGTGTATGTTCTGTGATCAAGAATTCACAGGAAACAGGTTCGTTTATTGCCCTGTTTGCTTTCATTTTATTTTTTGATATCTGCTCAGCATCTTTGCTTATGTTTTCATTGTCATTGAACCAGTTAATGCATAATGGTAGGACTCAGAAAATATAATCAACTATGAAGTATAGTTTAAGTATTTCTTTCAACTGAAGTGCCATTTTAAATAGATCCTGTCCTACTTCTCAAGCATTTTTATTTGTTCCAGTGCAATTATTTCTACTACACAGTACGCTGGAGTTGGGAATGAACCATTTTAAAGAGAAACTTTTTTGGCAGCTGTTTTAGTGACAAAAAGAGCTGTGTAAGCCAGTGTGATGGCTAAAAAATATTTTTATCCAGTAGTACATTTTCCTATTTAAAGCTCACCTATCTTATGTGAATTTGAGTGTCAAATAAAAAAGAGGAGAGGAAAATTAGAGTGAGAACAGAGGGCTTTACAGCATCCATCAAGTGTGAGCAAGAATTGCACTGGAGTACACGCTCCAAAGAAACTTTGTTTATTCAGAGTAAATCAGTTTCAGTTGGAGAGGCTAAGTGTCTTTGTGTGGGTAGTGCTGGTAATCTGGAAGGGTAGAAGCACCCAGGGTCATGTTCCTGCATGTTCTGTGAGTGTCCCTCTCTACTGTCTGGTGACAGTAGAGGACATCTGGTGACATCCTCTCCTTCCTCTTGGGTCCAACAGGCAAAATGCATGTCTGAAAATCATGCCTGGACTATGTGAAAGCAAGTGTCAACATTCGGATGTTTCTTTAGTCCGCAGAAGCAGAAGCTGAGGCATATAGAGAGGTTGGGCACCTAAGGAAGTAACCAGTATATCTCTGTTAGAAGAATATCTTGTTTGTACATCCATTATGTTTATTTGTGTACACTTTTGAGTGCCATTCATGTTGCTGATGCTGTGTGAAGCAATATTGATGTAAAAGCACATTGCATCCAAGAATTTCTGCTCTGCTAACCAGCATAGAGAAGTCTGACAAATGGCTTTGTAGAATGTTTCTCAGGAGGGTTGTTTGAAATGTCATTTGCTTATACAGGGTAATGAATGAGCTTTGTTAACAGTGAGGGTCAAAATAAACTGTACTGTAACTTTCATTTAAAGGATTGTATTTCACACATGTGGATTGAGCAGTTGAAATGTTACTGAACATTCAGCAGAGCTGAAAATGAAAAGCTTCCTGTTTCAATAAAATCGCATTCTTTTTTCCTAGCAGCAGCAGCAGCAAGACTATTACTGTTTATTTAACTTTGGCTTTTATGTGGTTTTAGAGCCATTGGTGTATTTTAAATCACTAATTGAATAATTCTTACATATATCCAAAAGACTGTAACATTCTATTTGAATGTCTTTTTTAGATCTGTCCTTCTCAATCATATGGCAAGAGAGCATGCCTTTAACATTGGGCTGCCAGATAACATTGTGAACTGCTATGAGTTTTTGGCTCTGTTACAGGGAAAGCTTGACAAGTAAGTAGAGTTTTGTTTGTTTGTTTTCAATAAACTTGGGTTGTATTTATTCTAACTTGGAAATAGTAAGTAAAAATGAATTCCACATTTGTGGCTCGTTACAAAGAAGCAGAGAGAGCATGTAAGTTTGTTGTGAGTCCTGTTAGAAGTCATTTTGTTGACTTATTGAAAGCTAATTCATAACAGTTCATAGTATGAAACCAAGTGCTGTGTTTCAGTTACACCTTGCACAGTTTGCATTGACATCAATAATAGCACATGCCTTCTGCTCATAACTGTTAGCATTAATGTTCTTCCTCATCATAACAAACTTTTTGCTAAACATCTCTTTAATCACTCAATACAGAGTCCTTGTACCAGTGTTCATTTGCCTCCATATACCATTTCTTTGGGATGTTTGGTCTCTCCCTTTTGTACTGCTTACAGAGTAAACACAGAGCAGGAGGGGATAGATACATGTTAACTTTTTCCAGAAATGAAGACACATTAAGAATGCCTTTTATCATTGGTGTTGCCTAATGCACTGAATTACCATGCTCACTGATAATTTGCAGCTCTACTGTTTATCAGTAGGACCTGAGGCTTTCAGTTAGAGGGACTTTTCTCAAAGCTGATCCTCTCTGTAGTTAATGCACATGCTGAAATTGTGTCCACAGTTGTGAAAGGCCACTCCTCCTAGGGCTCAGAATAGACTTAATAGCTGTGCTAGTAGAGTAGTACCTGAGAATAAATTACTGGAGGAGAAAAATCTTGTTTCAGGCCAATAAGACTACATTATGTATGCTGTCAGAAAGCCTTCTGTACTCTTTGTGGGAATGCCTTTCTCAATCAGAGCAAACACTTTGCTGTCAGCAGGTGGGGCAAAGCAGATATTAAAATTCATAGGTGTATTCTGGCATCAGACCTATGATTCACCAGCAAGGCAATCTTGATTTGAAGTCTGCAAGCACGGGGAGAACTCAGAACTTCTTAAATGTCTTGAAAGGCAAAATGTTATGAAGAATCTTGAATTCCAGCTCCACACGAAACATCTGAGGGGAATCTGGAACCAAAACAGTTCTGTGATGCTGATTTAAGGCAGTGCACATACTTCTGTTTTGTTAGAATTTCTCTGAAAGACATACTGTGCTAGAATTCTCATTTGTTTATGAATGTTTTCACCTTCTCGAGTAAGGTGTAAATACACCTAAATAATACTTTCATGTCTGTGTACATATATGCATGTACATATGTGTATGTATGTCTATCTGTGAATTATATATAACTGTCTGTGTGTGTGTGGATATGAATTTACTTACTGAATTTTATTTCTTAGGATTTCAAAACCCATTTACCACCCTGGCAAACTTTCATTTACCCTCCCTGTTGAGGTAGAACTATAAAAACTTCCTGTTCAGCTAATTTAAATTGTTTCAAAAGATAAGTAGTATGTTCAGAGTTTGGTATTTTCACTCTGAATTACAAAGAAACAATTATGGATGGATTGGATGTCAGTGTAAGCCCATGCTGAGTTACAGAGCTCACACACTGAGCAATCAGCAGCCTTTCTGTGCCTACTATGAGTAATCAGACTTTTCTCCCACTTTGCATATGGGGCAAACAGTAAACTTTTATGTTATCTATATTATTCATTTTCTGCCATTGTTATTTCTATGTTTGATTGACTCTACTGTGACCAAAGATTGTCTTGTAATATTTTTTTCAAATAAGATTTCTGTTACTTTTAGTTTGCTCTGACATGCTTAGGTTAATCTTGCTAGGTATAACTCCAGCTTATTTAACTTTATTATTTTGTACTATTTTCATTTTAACATGTTGACCTGTTTACCTTTTTATCTTAGCTTGCAGTGTTTATACTGTGAAAAAGTCTTCAGAGACAAAAACACACTTAAAGATCACATGCGAAAGAAGCAGCATCGCAGAATCAATGCCAAAAATAAAGAATATGACAAATTTTATATAATTAATTACTTGGTAAGTAGTTCTGTGAATAATTAGCAAATTGACTAAAGAGATACAGACATTATCTAGTTAAAAGTGAATAAATCCAAACCAGCAAGTAGTGTAAGGGTCAAGAATCAAGTGAAGGATTCTTAAGAAGTATGCTCATTTATGGTATGATATTCTGGATAACTGTCAAACTAAGCACTAATTTTTTGTTGAGTTTGATTTTGAGAGATGCAGAAATGTAGCTTGAAGAGACACTAATCATCATGTCATTAGTGCTCAGTCTCTGCTTTAATAACAGAAGGGAAAGTGAGATAGAGCAATGAAATAAATGGAGGTCTGACTTAAAGCAGTTGGCTTTGAGCTCGTTTTCTACAAACCTTAAGCTGGAAGTGCTCTTCAGATCACAAATTAAATGCAAAGAGGAGGAACATGAAAGACGCATAGATGAAAGAAAAACAGTTAGTTTTTAGCCTCCAGGTAGGTGTACGTTGCTAAATATTTTTTGTTATCTCAGACCTTTGAGAGTGTGTGCATGTGTATGTTACAGATTTTCACTTGCTGCCTTCAACTTTTGAATATAGAAGCTGCTTCAAAAGCTGCTATGTTCTGTCCCAGAAATAACTATAGTTCACCTGAAGTAGTCTTTGTGCCTTCCTTGTGTGCTAATTTCCAGGTTATAAATAAGCATTCTCAACTGTTTTACCTATTCTTTCAGTTTCTCTCTATGAATGTTATTTTAATACTGAGAACAAAAATTTGTATATATAATGCTCTACCCAGTCCCTTCTACCCAAGACAGATTGAGTTCCCTTGGTGTTATTTTATATTTTTCTTCCAAAGATCAATTATCTGAGACCTGAGGGGGTTTTTCTAGATATTCAAATATTACAAATTTGAAAACTGACCTGTAGTTGCTGCACAGTGAGGAAAGGTGTGAAGCCATGTAGGATTGATGTTTTTAGATCCTCAACAGAACTGATCATTTACTTCTGCTTTGGAAGTTAACAGATTTTAATTTAATGAATTATTTTAAGAGATTTTAATAGTTTTTTTCTTCTCTGCTTGTCCTGCACATATTATGTTTTCAGAACTTGGCATCTTCTGGGACATATTTGAATGATCACAATTCTTTGTCTGGCTCTACATGGTCTGCTACAACCATGTTGTCTTTCCACACATTTTCAATTGTCTACATTGCAGTCTACTCAGGGGACTGTTCCTACTCAGCCCTTCTGATCAGACTGTACTCACATCAGAACTTCTGACATTTCTTCTTTTAAAGAAAAGATTTTTTAAAAATAAGATTGAAAACAGACTAAAAACTCTGTCTTAAACACTTCAAACATAGTTCACTATAAATTGTGTATTTGCACATGGGAAATTTTTAGGAATGTTTCTACGTAGTGAGAAGTGCTTGCATTCCAAACAGCCTTTGACAACCCCTTTTTTATCTGCACAGACAAGAAGACTAAAAGGAAGAACCTCAGTTTCTTCACTAGGAGTTCACTAGATTGGCCTTTACAGTGTAAGAAGAAAATATTCTGTACTGCACATACGTGCTCTACAGTAGATTATATTAAATGTGATAGGATGGGATTTTTCAAGCTGAGTCTATATTCAGTAAGTTCTAGATGTTCCACAAGATCTGCTATTTGTAATGGCTCGATGTAGTGATTTTGCTTCTCCCCTAACACCTCACAACTAGCAGAATTTTTTATTTTTACTGTGTACTATCAAGATTTACTCATTTGTACTAATGAGGGTTAGAAGTCTGTGCTTCACATTGCTCAAAATATCCAAGGGATTATACAATTTCATAGACACAAACATGGTTTACATGTCATATCTGAAATCACAGATTTAGTGTTTCAGAATTTGCTATTGAATTCACATTAACCTAAAGCTGTCAGCATACAATTTATCTGGTTTTGATATGTTTTCACAGAAGTTTGCATTTTGACCTTTCTGTATGCCAGTTTGATCAAGTCTTTTTTTCGTCAGAAAGAGATTATAAAACTAAGTAGGTCTCTAGTGATAAAAAGCACTACTGTCACAGTGTTGTTCACTTTACCCTTAGAATGTGCATCACAAAGCTTTTGCATCAGCAGCTGGATCTTAAGCTATGAAATGATCTTAAGCTTTAAATGGATAGTTCCTTACTACAGCCATCTTATAGATATTAATGTCCTTCTTTTATAATTTTCCATTACATGTTATCTTCACCAAGCACCAAGCACCAATAGTCTTATTAAGCTACAACTGGCAGTTTTCTTTATTTCGTGGCTTTTGTACTGAGAAATTTTAAGGGCTTTTTGTTCACATGGCCTGAGAAAACTGCATTGCCTCATGATCTTCTGGCTAGTTCTTACATATCTTTTTAGGCTGATGGCACAGCTCCCACTGATTCCGTTTAGAGCAGTAGGCTTGCCTGGCTTCTTCCTTTCCCTCCGTTCTGCTTTTGACTTCACTTGTGTTTGTAGTGCAGTTGTGAGAATCTGTTTTCACAATGTAAGTTGCTTTTCTGTCTGTGTTGGCAATTTCCTACCCTAACTTTCCAACTTGGCATAGCAGTGAGTAATGTAAGTGCGTGTTCCTATGTAAATATTTTGACATTCTGTGACCCTCTATGACTTCTCTCATGATCTACCTCCATATCATTTATTTGTCTACCTCCATATCAACAACATGTTCTGTTTCTCAGTTTCTTTCATAAGCAAGTACCAAAATCTTGTTATTAAGTATTTATATTGAATTACAGAGGGAGTTTTGCAATTAGTCAAATAACTTCTAGGGCAGTAGGGTCACTTCCCCAGTTGATTTGGAAGTCTTTTGTCTCTATTGTGTAAGTGTGGAAGATTATACTCAGAATGGCTTGAAGTGTTTATTCAGAGAGATGAACTGGTACTGGAGTGCAAAGAACTGAGCAACAATGTATCCATTATATGTAGATGTAGAATTCCTTATTTTTCTTTTCTTCAAAAAAAACTTCCAACCTAATTTCGTTGTTTCTCTGACTGTATTACCCTGTGGCCCCATGACACACCTTGCACAAAGACCCAAGTAAAAATGGAGAGAGAAGAATTTTGTAGTCTGTGGTGCCTGCTGGAGGCCATAAAAGAACAGAAGGCAGTATTAAAACTCTCTTATTCCCAGAGGAACTGAGGCAAACCCAGACTGACAAGGCCTTCCTTTCTGTATTCACCTGATTGTTACCAGCAGCACTTTTAGGTATAGAGCGTCCTTTGTAGGAAGCGTGGATATCTATTTTCAACTGAGTAATGGCATGTGTCTACAGTATGTAACATCATGTAATTAATACACTTAAAACTAAGCTAGGCAGCTGGAAGATGTTACCTACCACTTACTAGAAAATTTGTTTCATAAAGCCTTTATTTTTCTCAAAGATAAAAATGTTTTCTCCTTATTGCCAAGCTCTAGACCATCACTATTATCTGCTGGCAGACAGGGGAAGAATATTTTATTATAGGAGTCACTACTCATATTTAGCTTCTTTTGATTTACACAGTGTGTATTTTGTAAAATAGTAAAGGGAAACCCTTCACCAGTTGGTGATGATTCAAGATTTAATAAAATCCCCCAAGCCGGGGAATGCTTCATATTGAAATTCATCCAATGTGGATTAACTAATGTTGGGATAAAGCCATCTCTTCTTCCTGATAGACCATCTCGAGTTCTGCAGCAATATAAAACAGATAATCACTGCCAGACAGGTGAGAAGAAAGACAAGAGAAAATTTGATGGGGAAATCAACATATGTTTGGAGTTTCTGAGCTCCACAGGCCTGGAACTCCATTTGCATGTAGTTTGGGAACTGCTCTTTAGGGAGCACTCCTTGAGATACCAGCTGCTGTTTCTAGTTTCTTCCATCTCAGCACATTTTTTCAAGCTGGGGTGTGGTGCCTCAGTGAGGCACACAGACTTTCTGCCTAGAGAGCTGCACTCAGGTTAAGAAGGTAAATTGCCAATGAGGCATTTCATCTCTGTGCATTTAGACTACGTTTTGAAAGAGGAATTAATCAAACCACGCACATTTGCATGTTCTCCTCACTTTTCTATAGGATCATTCTCTCTGTGAGGTACACAGAAAGTATTTAAGAGTTGGTTTTACTTGAATATATAGCAAGGCCTTCAGGGTTTTTTTAATTATGCATTTTCTAGTGTTTGAACTATTAACAATGTCAAGTCTCATTTTTTCTCTGGTTTTGCTGAGAATTGCCTGGGAATCTCTAGAGATCATTCCTGGCAGCTCTTGTATCTTGGATGTAAAAGCAAAGAAAGTTGAATACTTAACAAAGGCACTCTTGGTCCCAGATGCCCATCAAGCTGGAGAACTGAAAAAGTGTTAAAATAAGGAAAATTTTTTTTTAAACTGAAATATTTTTAAGAATGTTTCAAAGAGCTCTTTTCCACCCAATTGCTCAGATTCCGTCTCCTGGCACTTTCATCACAGTGTTCCTAGTTATCTATTCACCATGCAATTTTCCAGTGAGATAAGACCTGGTTAGCTTTTCACTTTTTCCTTTTTTTTCTCCTCTGAATATAAATAGATGAATAGAGGAAACAGAGACCGCTTACAAGATCCCTCTCTGCTTTGTTCACAGAAACACCATAAAGAAACATCAGCAATAACAAAGCTCGTGCATGTTTTTTCCCTTTCACCTTCAATTAAAAGGTGAAGCTTAAAATATTGGCTGCTGTTTTGAATGTACTCTCTTATGCTGATGTCCTTTGAGCTGGTAAAGGGAGAATGGTGAGCATTCATTTTGCAGTGGTTGTGAGCCACTGTCTGCTCATTAGGGTGCTAACATTAGCAGACACAGGAAACCAGTGTGCAGCTGGGGGAACATGTGGTGAGAGGTGTTAATGGCTTCATGTTATCTCACAGTAATGGTGACATTAATGAGTCTCCTCTCTCACTCAGAGAGAGACTGCACACTACTGTGTAGTATCACTGAATTAATTACAGAGTTTGCGTTCTGTAATATATGATGACATTATGTTTAGAGCTGTCTAGAGACAATTGTTTATCATTTTCCTGATAGACACTAACAACTTTAAAAATTCTCATTAGATTGTTAAATGATGGATATCTTTTCCTTCCTTTTTCCAAACAACCATAAAGGCAATAATCATACTTGTTACTAAGAATGTTATTAAATATATTTATTAGTAGGAATATTTGAATAAAATCAATTAAATTATTATCTTTTTATTAGCTGTCTTTTTTATTTATGGGGACCAGATTGTCAGCTATAGTCTTTGTCAATCCTCCACAGCCATCAAAAGTATGGGTTCAAAAATACTGTTCTGATTACTGGTTAGTTTGCTTGGGTTTATTTTTAAAAACAAGAAGAATCCAGGGAAAGAAAAACACTAGCTAAAGATCACTGCTGGTATTTGAGTAGAGCCCTTCAGCTCTTTATTGCCTGTTATTTATATCTCAGTCATGCTGAGAGTGCTTGCCATTGTGCTGAACGCTGCACAAACGTATTGTGATGGACTTCGTGCTGAAGGTCTTTAAGGTATAAATAAACAGCACAAAAAGCAAAAGAAGAACAGAACACCGTGAATAGATGTGCTTACGTGCATGTCGAGAAGAGGAGGGAAGGCAGACTGGAGTTAGCTGAGAGGGCTGTGCCCTGGCTCACACTGCCTTCCCAGAGCGCTCCGTAGCTCAGTGTACACCCTGTTTTCACTGGCACTGCCTTGAACAAGGTGCAGGCACTGACTGGTGCAGCTGTGCCAGCTGAAGCCTCAGGTGTGACAGCTGCAGTAAGCAGCACGTGCTGCTTGAAAAGCAAAGCAGTCAGATTGGACTGTGCAAGTGTGAGGGCAAACTTGAGACAGGGATAACATACCCACCTCAGAAGCACTTTGGAAGTGTTGCAACAGTGATTTTCTTGAGAACTCTGTGCCAAATAATCTTCCTCACAGCAGTAGTGTGAGAAATGCCCTGTTAAAAGATGAAAATAATTCTCATTTTAAAAATTCTTACTAAAGCGGTGTTGTATGACTTTCTTTTACTCACAGCAGTACTGAAGTGATCCAAAATAAAATATTGATTGTGACTTCTGAGATGTTCATTCAGTTGAGTGACAATGTGTGATGAGAATCGGGAAATCTTTTCTTTTCTTTTCTTTTCTTTTTCCCCCCCAGGAATTTGGAAAGTCCTGGGAGGAAGTGCAGTCAGAGGATGACCGGGAATTACTAGATAACCTGGAAGAGTAAGTGTTACTTACGTGCCCATTACACAGACTTGCAGGACCATTATTTTTAAAGTAGTTGCAGGGAAAATGCTGTGCACAGTTAGCACACAGTTTAAATTAATTTAAGCCAATCAAATCAACTCCAAATTGTCCTCATTAAAAACACTTCTCAACAATGAGAGCTGTTAACTTCATATTTCAACCACAAGCGTGTTTTTGTTTCCCTAGAGCTCAAACAAGAGCATTCTGGGTTTGTAATGATATAGACAAATTGCATTATTTCTTACTTTTGTACCAGAAAACAGTCAAATGGCTTTTGCTCAATTTTTAAACATCAAAAATATCAGTATGAGGAAGAAATTGTATGAAAAAATTGATTAAAAGGTAATAACTAGGGATTAAAGAAGGATTTCAAAGAAAGCTTCTCAGCAGTGCTGACTGAGAGCAACACCCACCTCCCCTGCATTCCTCTGTGGTCCAGGCCCTCAGATCACTGCAGAGGTGGTTTCCTTGTCCATAGAAAATTGAATAAGCAGGAAGTAATTTATGGGTATCAGGGTCCCCGATCTTCCTGGTTCTCTCTGTGACTTGAGGTTCATTTTACTTGACTCTACCTGGTTGCAGTAATAGTTCTGTCTCAGCAGTACTAGGGTTTAAATGGATGTTTTGGTAAAGTATTCTCTGTGTACATGTCTAAATGTAGCATAAGTGAGTAATTAATATTTCATAAGTAAATAACAGTTAGAGTCAGCACTTCCTGATGATTATGACTTTGGCTGGTGTATTGAAAGATTAGAAAGGTATAAAAGAATTTTAAAAGACCTTAGAAAAATAAACACTGAAAGCAATATTTTCCAAACTAGATAGATATTGAAGTTAGTATTCTATTTGTTAGTGCAGACAGTTTCAAGTAGGATTTAATGCCTGTCTGCATAGGAATTTCCCAACATTAACTTCTCAGTTATTCTCAAATTTGTAATTTTTTAGACTCTACACCAGATTGTAATCATGTATCCAGCTATAAATCCACACTGTCTTTTCCACCTTCTTAAAATATTCAGTTTCTCTGGATTTATTTCTAGTGTTGTGAAAGCAGAATCAGAATTGCCCTTTCTCAAAATGCCTCTTCTGTTTTTTCCACGACTGAATGAATCTTTTTGACTTTTATTCATAAGAGACTGGTCTGATTGGGAAGAGCATCCTGTATGTGCAGTTTGCCTGTTTTGTGAGCAACAAGCAGACACCACAGAAAAACTGTATCTTCACATGCAGGTAAGACTTCTTTTAAACAACAGTTTTTTCATCATTCTGGAATTAAAAATTGTGTTTGTAATATCTTTATTAAGGTCAAATCAGCTGCTGCATTAGAATGCCCTCTTCAGCACAGAACTAAAGTGCTGCAGGCACCTCCTGTGCATCTGTTCTTTAAAGCATGCTGGGAAGTGAAGCTTTATATTAAGAGTATGACTGGCTGTTACTTGTGAGTGTCCAGACTGCTACAGACAGTAAAGAAATAGCATTTTTTATATCATGGTGGTTTCATTATATATTTTATGGTTATAATCTATGTTTCAGTCTTAATAAACTATTTAACAGTATCAAATACAAAAGTTTCTGATGAGCCAAAACTTTTGGGGTTTGTTTCATGCATTCATGTTTGTGTGTCAATATGCATATGTCTGTGTCAGCCCATGAAAAGCTGAGCTGTTTTTAACTTCAGATAGTAGAAGTAGTAGAAATAAGATATTTTTTCCTTCCCTTTTTTTTTTCCTCCAGAAATCACATGGATTTCACTTTCCTAAAATAAAGTCAGACCATGGTGAGTAAGAAGTGCTGTAATTGTCAGCATTTGCCACTAGTGTGGAGAAAACCACATCATAAGAATAGTGGAAAACAAGTTTATCGGTTTTATTTTTGTAGAGACATTTAACTTTTCCATTATGGAAACTGTTTCTGCCAGCTTACAAAAGCAAGCCAAGAACTCTTTATTTTTATGGAGCTGTTGTTACTGCCAAGGATGTGTGCTATTTTCTTTAGACCAATTGGATTCTTTTGCAGAGTAACTTCTACCTGCTCTATGAGTTTCAGGTCTGGTTGCTGGAGACTTGGAAGTACTATTATTTTTATTGTTCTTCTTATTGTTGTTGTTATTATTATTATGCCTGTTAATGCTTGCTTGCAAGTTAGAAGCTTTGTTTGGCCAGTGTTTGCTTTCTATTGTAGAATAGAATCATTTAGGTTGTGGAAGACCTTTAAGATCATTGAGGCCAACCATTAACCCAGCACTGCCAAGTCCACCACCAAACCATGTCCCTGAGTGCCATATTTACACATCTTTTAAATACCTTCAGGCATGGTGACTCAGCTACACCCCTGAGCAGCCTGTGCCAAGGCTTGACAAACCTTTTGGTGAAGAAATTTTTCTTAATATCCAGCTTAAACCTCCCCCTATCACTTGTTATCTGGAAGAAGAGGCTGACCCCTACCTGTCCACAGCCTCCCTTCAGGTAGCTGAAGAGAGCGATTAAGTCAGTCAGGAGCCTCCTTTTCTCCAGGCTAAACAAGGGGGCAATCCCTGCCCTGGTCCTGCTGGCCGCACTATTGCTGATCCAGGCCAGGATGCCATTGGCCTTCTTGGCCCCCTGGGCACAGCTGGCTCATGTTCAGCTGCTGTCACCAGCACCCCCAGGTCCTTTTCTACCACACAGCTTCCTGTAACACTGCATGGGGTTGTGTGACCCAGCTGCAGGACCCAGCACTGTGCCTTGTCAAACATAACACAGTGGCATCCTGACCCAGACTCATCTCTAGCGAGCCTGGTTTTATCCCTTACTCCCTTCAAATCTAGTTTAAAGCTGTCTCAATGAGCCCTGCTAGCTCCTGTGCATGGATCCTTCTCCCCCTCTGAGACAGCTGTACCCTGTCTGTCACCAGCAGGCTTGGGGGTCATGTTGACACACTGATGGTCCAAAAATCCCAAATTGTTCCAGTGACACCAGGCTTGGAACCAGGTATTCATCTGCTGGCTCTCCCTGTTTCTTCCTTCGTTATTCCTTGCAACTGGAAGGACAGAGGAAAATGCTGCTTGTGCTCCTGATCCCTTAACCAGTCATCCCAAGGCCCTGCACTCTGTCTTGATTGCCCTTGGACTTCCTGTTGCAGCTTCCTCGCTGCCCACCTGAAAAATCACTAACATAATTATCCATGAGGGTAGAAAGGTTTCTCATCACACATTTAACCCAGGCCCGAAGAAGGCAGCAGATTTCCCCTGGAATGAGTCTGGTTGGCATTTTGGCCTTCATTCCCTCCAGCAGGGAACCTTCTGTGACAATGACCTGTCTTCTTTTCTTTATGGGAGCAGTTTTTTTGCAGGACATAGGCTGACTTAACCCCGGTGGCACCTCCATGCTGGATGAACCATTGTCCTCGTCTCTGATGGGTTCCACTTGCAGGGGCTCACCCCTGTTACACCTGGGGAGGTGGGGCAGTCACAGAGGAGCCAGGTCTGCTGTGCCAGGCAGGGACTTGTCACCACTGCCCTGTCCCTTGAGTCAGAGTGCTCAGACAGGCAGAGGGAGGGCAGGGAATCCTCCAAACCATGCATGCTATCTGCCTGCTGGGCCTGTCCCAGGGAAGCCAGGATACAATGCCAGTAGTCAGTCTCTCTCTCATTTCCCAATATTCCTCAACCCACTTGCCCCCTCCTGAATCTCTAAACCTAAAGACCTAGGCTGAGAGGAAGCAAAATGTTTGCAGTTTTTGCACTAAAAGAAGGGTTAGTTTCCCAGCAGTTAGGAATAAGCACTTATTCAGTTAATTTGCTAAGATACAGCATGCAGGCAGTGCTGGTCTTCAGTAAACGCCTATCAATCCTTATGCTTAATCCAAGAAAGCATTTTTAAATTAAGACTTATGTTGCCCAAGTGCTTGTTTGCTACCATCTCTCCCAGGTCTGAACTTCTATCAGCAAGTAAAGCTAGTGAATTTCATCAGAAGAGAAATCCATCATTGTCGTTGTTACAACTGCCAGGAGAAATTTGAATCCAAAGGAGGATTGATAAGTCATATGGAAGAGACTGAACACATTGCATTCCTGCCAGCCAGGTCTGCATGGGATCAACCACAGTAAGGGCAAATACATTTCTTCCAGCATTTATAATTTTATTTGATCATTTCTATGAAACAGTAAGTTGAAAGTTCTGGGGTTTGCCAACACAACAGTGCCCTGAGCTCCCTAACTCTGCTGGCCCAGATAAAATAATAAGTGGTCTCAAAAATACTCAGAATTAGAAATCTCTATACAGTCTGAAGATAAAATGAACATGGGATACTGCTTCTCTAGTTGCATCCAGGACACAGTGTCCCTATATGTGGGATCTGCACTTTCAAGTCAGTACTAGAGAAGTTTCTTGTTGCAAAATTCTTCTAGAATTGAGTCAAACCCCTTCTTTTGCATGTTTAATGTAGATATATGCATGATGTCTACCTAATTTTAAGCATCAAAACAAGTTGGTTGTTAACCCATAGTTTTTTCCATGTAAAATAGAGAGTGTAACAAAACACTGGTTCAGACTGTAAGTAAGGCTGAGTCCTGGGTCCAGGGAATGATGCTCTCTACTGGATGGTAGAGCACAGGGAGTGTTCTAACTCAAACAGCTCAGTTCAGCATTTGTTATGGGACAAATGTGGATCTGTAGTCTCTGCTGTGACATCAGGTGGGTGAAGAAATAGGAGGAAGGGCTGGTCTGTTGTCAGCTCTTCTCTGTGACTCTTCTACACTGTGCATAACAGTAGAGTTTTTGGGTATGATGTGTGCTGTCATTCCAGACAGCCAGATTTGCTCATTTTTCCTTTTTTAAAATTTTAATCTCAGCCTCTCAAACAAAATGTGTGACTGCCTAGTGATCATGTCTTGTTGCTTTCAGGTACTATTTTCCTACCTATGAAAATGATACACTCCTGTGTACGCTGTCAGACAGTGAAGATGCAGTAACTGAGGATCAAAGTGAAGAAGTGCCTGTTGTAAGCGAAGATATATCCAGTCTGAAAGCTCTCAAACAGAGCAGTGTTTTAAACCAGCTTCTGTGTAAAGAGAACAAGAGTCAGGAGAAATTTTGACCTGGAAGTACAGTGGCTGACCTTTAGTGCTGCTTCTGCAAGACAAAAAACAAAGTACATTCCTTCAATACTATTGGAATACACTTAAACCCACAAATGCTACTATCACTGGACAAATATTAGAAAGTGAATACTAAATAAAAATTTAAGTGTTAACTATGTTGGTTTATCTTCCTTTAAATTTTAGCTGCATTTTAAAATTGAATTTTCTGCTAGGTTCATCAAATACCATTAGCATTACTTACATATTTTTCATATTTTTAAAGTTTTTCCTGAATAAATCAGAGTATGAGTTCTATTTTAAGGTCACCTTGTGAAAGGTGGGAACAACTGAGACAATGTGTAAAGCCAGTGAGTAAATCTTCTATTGCTGTTAGAGAGCAGACAGAAAACGTAATTCATGGTCTGGTGTGTGAAAAAAATTTTGCTATTTTTAACTTTAGACCTTTTGAAAAATGAAAATAAATCTGTATATCTCTATTATTAATCATCAATATTTGAGACATATGGTATCTGTTCTGAAAACTAGCTCAGAAACATCAGGAAAGCTCTGCCTGCTCCGTGAATATCTGACTGCATGAAAAGCTGCCAATCCAAGGTCTAAAAAAGCATAGGAATAATTGCAATATTGGCTGCATCGAAAATCCAGAGAATTTAAAGTAGATTTCTGGTATGGCTATGAACTGAGATGTTAAAAAATTACTTAGGGAATTGCAGACACATAAATTCAAATTAAATCCTGAAAATCTCAAGTCCAGAAAAGTTGCCCTATTTCCTTTTAAAGTTCCCAGAGTGGCAGAAGGTCTTCAGCATGTCCAGGAGTCAATCTCGATAGGATAAAGCTGCTCAGAGCATAGGTCCTGCTAGGATGATCTAAACTAAGTATTCCTGAAATGTTAAGTAGCTCCAGAATTCAGGTTTAGCTTTCTATTCTTTGTATAACCTCTTTCAAAAGTGTTAGTACATTCTTTTTTCTTCTTCAGGTCAGTGTTGGAGCACTTGCTGAAAGTATGGAAGTCTTGGCTCAGTGCCCTTCCCTGCCTGAGAAGATTCAAAGCTGTAGCTTTGCCTTTGCACAGCCCTCTTTACCTGAAATTCCTTGCTATCAATAAGAGTTGTTGTTTGTCTTTGTACAGTGATTGTGAATTATGAAGCAGTCCCTGGGAGCAGGGGCTAAAGTGCAAATCTTTAACCATGTTCTGCTAAGTTTCTGTGTCCCACTTAACTCACCCTGAAATCTTATTTGCGTCAGTTTCTTTTCATTTGCATTGAACTGGTTTTCTCCTGCCATTACATGTCACCCTCTAGCACCTCTCTTTGGTTTCTCTTTCATGTTTTTTTTAGGCCTGGGTGCTCTGGAGATGAATTAGAGCAACAGGATACTGAAAATGCAGTGAGTAAGAGAGATCAGCCACATAACTGCAGAGTGAAACAGAGACTGAAGCAGTATGTGACTCTGTCAAGGAGAAATGGGATAGAAGTGCAGCAGGTGCTGAGAATACACACAGAAAAAGGGGGCAGGTGTAGTCATACATTTGCATTAGTACAAAAATGTAGGAGGAACAAGCACAAACCCAATATTTTTGAACTAAAATGTCCTGACCATCTTAAATAAGCTATAATCTGTACTTCGTGCATTTGTAAAATTCTTAATTTCATACAGTAATTGCAGTGGCTGTTGTGCTTTCCTTTTGCCCCTAATTTTTTCCAAGCAGTTATTTTCCTCCTAACTTAGAAATTGATTTCATCTTCACTTTTTAGTCAGATTCTTAGCCGAGGGAATAAGAGTTAATGGGGCTTACATTAGTGATGTGTGTTGAGCAATGGAAAAAAATCAGCAAAGGAACTATGGCAGCAGCACACGAATGAGTTTTATGGCAAGCCTATCTCAGGAGGGCACATTAAGGGAAACATAAAATTTTACTGATATATAATAAAGTGAAATTGCAAAACATTTCCTAATCATAAAGAATGTGATGCTGAGTCATTCAAATCCCTACAAAATGAAAACAATGTCAGCAATATGAAATGGCTGCTGTTCTGGTTCTAAGACAAATTTGAAAAAGCAGTTTTTCAGTGTGGAATTAGGAGACTAAAGAGAAATTGTATAAATAACACAGACTGGTTGTCTTTTTTGAGTAAAGAGAAAAAGGGACTTAGGAAGAATTCATAAACCATGTGAAATTGTTCACTGGAAATATCAAGAACATGAGGAATTAGATTGGGGTTGAGCTTGTTTCTTCAGTTATGAGCAGGCAGAAAAGTAGGTTTAAATCTTTTTTAGGTTCACAGAGAGGGTTGGTTATGATTTCTAGAGTAAAAATCAAGCATTTTCATTTAGCACAATGATGCTTGTCATTTTGCTGGACCATACTTACTTGTTCATCTAATACCCACAATTTTCCCTAGGTATTCTTGTCCTCTTATCTGTTTTAAAACTGCAGTTATTTTTTGTCACAAATAGAGAGGACAGTAATGACTGCATACAGTTATTAGGAGCAGATATGGTCTTCTAAACAAAGAGTATTTTTGGAAGCATTGCAACAAAAATAATATAATAATGCCTTAATTCATGGACTGGACAGAGTTTGGGTTGGCAAGTGCTCTTGAGAGAGTCAGATCAGGAGAATGAGTGCTTCCAATTGGTATGAAGAAGTCTATACTAGTTTAACTCCAACAAACATTTCTTAAAATAATTCTTCCTAGCCTAGACCTGGACTCCTTATTGTGTCTAAAGCCATGTTTTGAAGGATCTGGATTACAGGAAGAAAAATGCTTGTGCCCAGGTGACTGGTAATTCTTCCTGCCCTTTTAAAAAATATCTTAATTATGTCTTCGATGCTTCTCCACACTCAACTTAGTCTGACAAGTCTGTTCAGACTTAATCTGACATAAGGAGTTAATGGTTGTTGGCTTCCACTTAAGACAACTGTTTTCTGTTTTTGTCTGCGTTTGCCTGGCATGCTGTGAGAGCTGTCAGTGTCTTCTCTTAGCTGGCTAAATGGTACCTGATGTGAGAATCACCAGACTAAATCTCTGAAAAGTCTGTCTCCTGTTGTCCTTTGTCAGTGTCCTCGCTGCCTCTGAATTCCAGTCAGGTCCCTACTAGCCAGTGAGGTGTTCGTTACATTCTCTCTCTCTCTCTCTTTCTTCCATTTAACAGTGTTTGACCTGAATCTGACAGGAGACACTGAACTGGAGTAGAAGTAAACAAGGTTACCAGTGTCCATGCTCAAATTCAGGTCCAGAGCAGACTGTGGACATAGGTCTTGCCATCATCTAATGTCTACTGCCAATGACCAGCAGCAAATTTCACAGCTTTGCTCATTACTTGATGCTGTATTAAATGTTCTTGCATTTTTTGCATTTTACTTACATGTATACAGAGGCCAAAGAGAATCAAAGATCCCTGGAGAAAAGCTGTATTTCACATTGGCAACATGAAAAATACTTTGTTTCCCCAAGAGATTTTGTTAAATCACAACACTTTCTGAGGCTTAGTTACAATACAGCTGAAGCCCCTGTTGGTCAGATTATGCCCTTGTCTGCCTCTGCCAGGTATGTCAAACGTGGTTAGATAACAATTGTCACATGCAAGAGGTAATTTGTAGCCCTAGAAGGAATTATATGGAATTAATTCCACATAGCAGTCATTAAAATCAGCTGCTGTAGAAATATGTGTAGCAGTGGTTGCATGTAAAATTAATCCCTTTTCTTCATGAGCATTCAATGTGCTGTTATTCCTGGTGCAGTTTCTTGTCCTTTCTATAGGAAGTTTTCTGCTCAATTTGACTTCTTCCACCAGGAAGACATTTTTAGTTGCTTCTTGAATTGGATTTTACATCTTTTGCCAAACTCCTGGTCATGGAGAGGCAGATGAAGGAACTATTTTAGAGATTAACATGTAACCCTTTAGTTGAATTCACATTTGATATTTTACATCCCTGATAAATTCACTCTCCATTAGAAGAGCAGGGGAATTAAGGATATTTAAAACTAAAATTACGTAAGTTGTGTTGGCATAAATTTAGATAGAAATAAAAGTGGGTTTCTTCCACAAATGTACCTTGGGACACAGTTCTCTCCATCTTGTTTACTATCTTGAGACTGAAAAGCTGACTGTGTGCGGGTTACATACGGGTCTAATGTCTAACCTTGCATTATAGTCAATAAATGTCGTCTGTGGATCCTAGAATCGTTCAGCTCACCCTAAAGAAGAGCCAGTGGCAGATTTCTAGTGTTACTGCTAGAGCGTTGATCTGCTGCAAAGGTAATTTTCAGTATAAACAAATGCTTCAAAATTTCACTTTTCATACAACACATTTGTCTATCACATCACATGAGTGTGTAGTGAAATCCCTCAGAATAACTACAGGCAGACTTTTGGTATCACCTCCAGTCACAGCTTCATTGTCAGGAGACTTACTTTTTATTTCTATGCTTTCTGGAAATAGCAGAACAATCTAGGAAAAATAATGCAGGAATTGCTAATTGCTCATTAGAGAGTCTGTCTTTATAAACTGCCTGCACAGCTTTAAAGAGCATTGCTTTAACATTTAGGTGGTTTTAGCTTTAGGCTTCCAATTGTATTGAGGTGATTTGGTTACTTTCTGATGCATGTCTGTGTCTTCACACCACTTACTGCTATGGATCTTCACAAATATTTGACCTGTTTTAATAAACTGGTTCTTGTTTGAATCTAGGTGAAATGAAGAGCAAATAAGCAAGGATGGAGTTCAGCATTTGTGAAGAAGGATCATGAAAATGTGACAATGCTGGCCTCCTTTATTTTTAAAAACAGTGATTTGCCATGCATTCTTTGACAAATACTGCTACTTCCCTCTGCCTCAGTTTCCTAAACAGCAAGATTGTGATTATATGATAACAACTGTCAGGGAGAAAACTGCACGTAGAAGATAGGATTCCAATGTATGCATGCAGCTTATCTGCATTATTCAGGCTTTCAAATTTGAAATATTTAATTCTGAAGGGCTTTTATTAAATCATTAATGATAAAATATGTACTGATCTATTGGACATAATATTTGAGCATAATATAAACAGATGACTGGTGTCATCTGTTGTGCAGGCTGTAAATTAATGCTCTGATGCCTACAAATAGTAAAGGAAATCTGGATTTTAGGGTTTTTTCTAATTTCAAAGAATCAATTAGTATTTTATGTCTTCCTTTGAGAAGGCTATATCCATTCAAGAGATTAGAACTTTTTGTCCAGGTATTTAGGGTAGAAATTGCTTGCTCCTTTGATTTTAGATAGCAATTGAAGAGGTCCTAGCTGAGATGCATGGTGATAAGGCAGCCATCTGTTTATAAAGGGGTCCAGTAAATCTTATTTTCAGTGACTGAATTAAAATACCCTTTATCTTCAGCTACTTTCATTCTATTAATTACTTTTATTAATTATTTTTCATTTATTTTTTTATCACCTTATGTGGAAGACACGAGGCTTAGAACCTGCAAATGGAAATTTAAGAAAAGGCAGAAGCCAAGTAATGGTGGTACACCTTGAGATGTAGAATTTCCAAAAATGTCAAAGGTGTGCCAAAAAATGCATTTTTCCATAATAATCATGAATCTTGCAAAAATCTGAAATTAATTTTTAATTTGTTTTCTGAAATTAAACTTTAATTCTCAGAAATGGAAGACATTGAGAATACTTAGCACACAGAAATTATTAGAAGGCCTATTTAGGAAGGAGATGTAGCTTGTTTACAGTTGAATACCAAGGAATAGACAGACCACCAGAAGTAAAACCTCCCACACCTTATATATCTTTCCTAGAGATTTTTCTTCCCTTCCCACTCTCCCATTAGCCCTGATGTCTCAAATCTCCTGGAAGATTTTCAGGGACCTTGGTTTCCCCTGATTTGAATGGGAGTTGCCAGGAGTAGCTTTCAGATTCAGTCACCCGTTGTATTCACTCCCAGTGCTGACTGCTGCAGCCAGGAACTGCAATATGTCACACTATAAGGTATTTTTCTAGTGAGCAGTGCCTGTTTTTATGACAAAGAGCCACACAAGTGCTTGCAAAGACACCAAGGAAGGGAAAGACAATCACTTGCTCCCCTCCCATCTCCAGCAGGTAAGTGACACTACTTCTGTCCTCCTGTTCTGCAGCCAACTGGCAAGTTGCCTTGTCCAAAATTCACCTTTTCCTGTGGTGGTGGAAGGTAATGACCTCCCCATCATCCAAGGACAGCCAGAAGAATGAGAAACCCTCCTGATTTCTTCTTCCAAGAGTGCACTGTTTCTATTCACCCTTTTCTAATTTGAGGCAGAACACACATTTTTATCCCTGCCTCATCAGGTCATGCAGGGGGTTGCAGGCAGATGGTTCACTGTCAGGCTCCAGATTTCTTTAATCCCTCCTTTCTCCTGAGGACAATAGCTAATATGCCACATAAAAACGCAACTAGAGCACTACTTACTGATTTTTTTTTTTTTTTTGCCCAATGACTGCTGATATGGAAGTTCATACATATGCACAGATTATTTTCAGTGAAATCTCTGAATGTCATGGTTATATATCCAAATAAGATTTTGGGTGCTTTAAAACTGAGCTAAGCAGGGTTGAAATTCTTGGATTACTCTAGTGTCTGTGGGTTTTACGCTATTCTCTGAAGCAGGAATTGTCCCTCCAGGCTGACTGCCCTCAGCATGGGGCTTTAGACCTGTGCCTGTTTTGGTACCACATTCTTCTTACATCTCTTTTCTGGCAAAACATCCTTGAGACTTAAAAATGTTTAACACGAGGCTGCCTGTGCAAAAAAATGCTTTAAACATTTTTAGGCAGAGGAAGGTGCCAGACCAACTCCCCACTCCCTGCGCACCTGTACTAACTTGGTTCTTACATAGCAATTCCTCCCACAGCATGAAAGCAAGCAATGAACACATTTCAATAATTTAAACAGATGAAAACAACCTCCAGGGAAGACTGTGAGCTCCATATCTCACCTAGATGGAATTTCTGCAGCCCTCATACAGGTCATTATATGCTACAGAGCATGGATGCAAACGTTTTCTGCTGGCTCCCTGATTCCTATGCTGACTGGTTTGGGCTTTTTGTTTTAGTGTGTTTGCCCCCATTGATTAGGCAGGGAATGCAGGTAGCAGCTGGGGCTTCTGTATTTCATGGCAAGGGCAGGTACCTAAGAGTTCCTACACAGGGTCTGAACCACTCATAAGGACGGAGAAGCTGCAGCAGAGCGCCGTGACCGGGGCTCACTGGCTTTGGCTCGCTATGGCACCACACGGTGAGTTAATAAGCCTCAATCTTTAATAAGCTTCAGTCTGGGGCTCGGGGCAGCTCTTTTGTTTCAGTGCTGTTTAACTTCTCCAAGTCCTGCAGGTAACTGCTGCAAAAGTAAAAAGCACACAACTGCCACAAGTTTGCCATTATTAGATTAACAAGCTGCAGAAGTCCCTCCTGTCCTTTTCTGTGTAGCATTGCTGTTCTTACATGAAATTGGTTTTGTCACCAGTGACAGATTGCAAACTACCTCACCTTTAGAAAGCTGACCGCTTTAGGCTCTGCATCCATTACTGTCACTTAGCACATTGAGAGAAATGTAGGAACAGCTGCTTCCATGCAACATGCTACAAACTTCCTATGAAAATATCAGATGTGAAGTTTTGACAGCAAATATTGCTTAGCATGCAAGGCGAGTTCTACCTGAGACAGGCAAAATCACTGTCACTGAAGTAGAAAGACTGAAATGTGCCAGCTTCCTGGGCTGACAGGAATAGTACAGAGCAGGAATATTCAACCCTCTTTTTTCAGGAGGCACAGACACCTTAGAAACCTGTGGCACACACAGGGTCACTTACGAAGGATACGTATTTGCTTTTCTTGGTCATTTTGGAAGCAGCCACTGGAGCACCTGGTTGGGAACCACAAACAGGACTCTCAGAATAAATGAAAGGACTAAGTGTGTCCTAATTTCTGGTTAAGGAGGGTTAGCAGGTTTTGTGCAAAGATATGTTCAGTTGTATAAAAATTATGTATAGACTACAATAGGTAAGTGGCTGAGATAAAAGGACAGGAAGAGCTGTGGGGCTGAAACCCCTGTACCCAGCTGTGCAGTGCTTCATCTCACCATTCTTGTTGCATTGCTTTTTTTAAAAGTAAATGTTCACAGAGATACCAATCTGGGTCACTGAACTCAAATCATTCTGCAAGCACTTCAGCCCAGTAATACTAAAGAAGAGCTCAAATTATTTTTGAACCACCCATACATCTGATGATCTTTTATTCATTATTTTCTGTGCATCGATTGTCTCTTTTGCTTGTTTGCTTAAAGGGATTTCAATTGCATTCAGGAGCTGAAAGTTTGCAACATCTGACAGTTGGTCTTGAGGCATCTCCTGGCCTCCAGGAGATTAATTTCAGAATGTTAAACATGTGCATATTCACTGCTTTTCAGTGATCTGCTAACATCCAAAAGGTAAGATGTGGAATCTGAACTACCCCCACCCAATGGTTTCTGCAGGAAACTCATGCAGAGAGAGCATGTAGGGGTTCACCACAAGTGTAGGCTTACTGGGGAGGCGTTTGGAGCTTGTGCCCTCAGCCAAGCTCCCTTTAGTGTCTAGCATTTTTATATTTTGTAATTCATTTCCTGGGAACAAATTCTAGTCTCTCTGACTATACAAAAGGTTTTCTTACAGGAAATCAGATTGAGGGTTTGAGAATGCTTTTAGCAAATATTTGTATTTGTACTCAGACTAGTACATCAAGCACATACCTTATTGTCTGCTGGTAGATCTTTTTCCTTCAACAGCCTCGTGGACCACTCAGCTCATTTTTGTGAGGACACATGTCAGACAGTCTCTCTCCAACTTGCTTGAGTGCAATGCAATTTAATGCAGGTCAGGCAATCTATGAAGAGCATACAAGGCCAAGCAGCTGCATTTGCTCTTGCGGGAAATTGAAGGGAATTGAAAATTTCTCATTATATTTGTGCCTTTGTGTTAGAAAGGCAGTTTATTCCAGCCTCAGAAGTTTGCTACCCAAAACTTCTGTGTTAGCACTTGGCTTTTTTTTAGTGAAAGACTGGGGGGGAGAAGGAAGACAGAAATGCAGTTGCATTAGATAAAACTGCAAATAGAAGGGCAAAAGCAGTCCTGGGATCTGAGCATCAGGAATACATCCATGTATATTTGCAGAGTTCCAAAATATCCAGTTCCAAACCAGATGGAGAGAACTGCTTTGACTTTCTGCATTTACTTTTCTGCTTTGACTTAGGTCTGGTGTAATATAAAAAATATATGCTAACATTAGCTGCCAGCTCCTTCTTTCAAGCATCAGGTAGATGTGTTCTCTCATCCTCCATGGGCAGTTATCATCAATTTATAATTAGGCTCAGCTACTTCACTGTAGAATTCTGTATAGTTTTCCTGCTGGCATATAAATGATACTCTCTTAATACTTTCAGAAATCACATCCTTCTCTCCCTGAAGTACTTCGTTAATGCATTACCTTCATGTTTTCTAAGATAGCCCAATTCTACACTCTTATGCTTACAGAAGCTGTTGGCTTCTCCTAAAGCAGAGACTTGAGGGTAGCTTAACTGTGACATGAAGGTCTAACTCTTAAATGCTGGAGTCAAGTGCAAACTTATGTCCTTGTAGGGAAAGTTTTCTCCTGAATTCCCTGGAAGTCATTAAGGCCCTTGTCATTAAGGCTGTTAGTTGGAGAGGGAGGAAACCACAGTTTCCAGCACTCATGCTGGGTGCACCTGAGAGCTGAAGCAGCAGTGCTGGTTGTGAGGATGGAAAGCATTTCTAAGCATTACACTGCATTTCTTCAGATCTTTGAATTAAATATGCTAAAACACTCAAATATAGTGACAGTAGGGTGATATACACCATAGGTATATGGTAATAAGCTTTGGGCAAGAGGGAAAGCCACTGTGCACTATCACGTGAGATCCCAGGCACACCTTCAGGATCAGGTGGGACCTGCTCTCCATCTTTGCTCACTGTGTGTCTGCTTGCAGTGATTGTTTTAGGATATTATACTGAAACCCTTCTTCTACTTCCAATACACATTCATTTGCATTCACAGGGGATAATGCTCTGCAGTTGTTACTAACTAGATGCTGAATAGCCTCTTCCAAATAGAGGTATTGCTCAACAGGAGCAGAGGAATTTGAATGAAAACCCATAGTTACCCAGTGGGAATGAGGAATCATTTCTTATCTTCTCTCTGCAATTTCGATGTCATTGAAACACACGGGGTCTTATATGAAGCTTCCATTATCTGTGGAGGAAAAATCCTTGCTCCTTTACAATAATTGTGCTATTCTGCAAAGGGAGCTATAAAACCATGGCTATATTTTTAGGCTCTTTAGCCAAAGAGCCATTTTCTTCTGACTCGACCTGAGTCTGCTTTGAGTTTAATTTGGAAACCTCTCCAACTCAAAACACATAGGAATACATGTCTCTGGCATGAGGCAATTCAGTAGAGAAACACCATGTCACCTCCACATAAGAGCTTTTTGGGTGTGCTATTATGCCTTGAAGACGATCCTCAAGCTGTGCCAATTTTTTCATGGTGCCTGCATGTTACAAAGATTGTGCATATTAAAGCTGGGATGGCCATTAAAAAATGCCTGTGTTAGGGAAAGGACAAGGTGAGGTCTGCTAGAAGTTTGTGCTGACTAAACATCCTTGCTTTAAATCCTCACTCACAGTAAGTGGGTGTGAAAGGGCTATTCCAGAAATACTGCCTCTGATCCCTGCCTATAAACAGGGAGGTAGAGGTTAAACACCAACTTGTCAATTCCCTTTTAAGAATCATTCATCTACTAATCCCATTGAGCAGTCTGCTGTGGCTGGAGACACAAAATGATCGACAGACATGAGAAAAAGCCCTGATAACTGCCCAGGGCTGCACTCAAAAGTTCATGTACAACAGCAGGGCTCAGTTAAATCCTCGATTACTATGAATACCCTGAAAATCTGGCATTTCCAGCTATCAGACATGCAAGTTAGGGGCTCTGCACAGCCTTTTGCAGACTGCTGTTTTGCAAATCAGGCTCTACAAGGCTACAAGCAAGTCAGGAAAACAAGTGAGGCAAGGGGCAGCCTGGATGACTGCTTGTGAAACCCTTCTGTTGGAAACAGGCTCCATGCCAGCTTCTTCTTTTCCATGATGTTTCCCTTTCAGGTTTGAGTCCACTGTCTACCTCTGCCTCTTTTGAAGATTTTTTTTTCTTTGAACATTGCGTTCTTGCTTCACGGGGAAGCAGAGCCATGGGAGCACCAGCAAAAAAAAAAAAGCATTTGTAGCTCCAGTATCCAGAGTTCAGACCTCTTACTTCATTTGCTTTTGGATCTTCACACATATTCAAACCCCTTACAATCCCAGTCCCTGCTGGCAGCAGTGGGTTTGCTAATTCCCAGTTTCTTTGAGTGTTAGAGGTATTATTAGGGCATCATCTATGTCTGGAAGAGAAGGCAATTACTTCGAAACCTATGTAGCAATTGAGACCTAATTTCCTTAAAAAGATGGAATGACAGTTTTTCTTCTTTCCTTAAAAAATAGAATCTGAGCTTGATAATGCCTAAGAAAGCTCTGAAACGCTTGCTGAGCTGGTTGAAATAGATAAGCCTAGAATAGATTCTCTACAGGAAGTTACAGAAACTTGAATCTGGAATATTGATCAGGTAAACTGTTGGAAAAACAAGGTGATGTACAGCTGTATTACACAGTCTAACCTTGCCCATTCATGCTTCAAGTAACAGCCCAAAAAAGCCAAATGCCCACATTAGTGCTAGAGGGAGGCACATTTTTTTTTTTGTTTGAAGTAACGTTGTCATATCTCAGGCTGTACGTCCACACCAGGAAAAGAAAAGGAAATCAAAACCTTTCTTAAGCCAAATCTCTCTCTGGAGAGCATCACACTGTGCCACTGGCCATCCCAGACAGATCCACCTGCTGCTGCCACCTGTCACCAGCAGCTTCCTGGGTCAGGTCATCCTCCTTGCAGCACCAAAGGTTGGGAACCTTTCCAGTCCCTGTCAGGGCCTTTTCCACACAGAGCAAAAAAAGCCTTGTCCAGGGATGCACCAAAGCCAAGCCTAGCTCTGAGTTTTCTTTTGTTTTCTCCAGGAGAAGAGTCTGACACTTCCCAGCTAGCACAGTGGAAGATGCACCATCTGAATTTGGTTGTCTGGAGCCACGGCTATGTGCTAAGCTGCTTGTGTTTTTAACATTAGACATCTAATGTTATAAAAAGACTATACATCTTTAGTGGACTATGCATCAAAAGAAGTGTCTTTCTCTGGAATTAGTATGTCTTTTGTAGCACATTTTCAGGAATTGAAAACTGCATGGAAAGCAGAAGGTACTGTAACAGCCAGCAGTGGCAGGTGCAAAACCAGTGATAGCTGGTTTAAAACATGGCTTTGTGTCTGCAGAAGTGGTTTCAAATAATTTTCCCTTTGGATGAACAATTACAAGATGGATATAATAATCTACTATGGTACCTTTATCAATCTGGTTCCCATGTGTTCTGCCCTTTTGGGTGGTCCAGTTTCTTTGTAAAATAAGGTATTTTAACCCCGGTCGTAGGCAGGGTCACACAAACAACAGATCATGGTTTTCATGTCTGCAGCATCACTTCATTACCACTAGAATTACCATTAGAATAAAGCAAAAGACCATAATCTCCCTATTTCTCTGCTGACATAAATATTACCTTATGCTGGACAAGTCATTTGAGAAAGCTTAAAATCAAAGAAAAAATCTAATCCTCCATGTAAACCACTGTCACTTGAATAACTAAACTGCACAAACTGTAATGCTGATGGAAACCCAGAGCAGAATTCAATCCAGTTTTAAATATGTGCAACTCATTTCTTCTGTTCTGCCACGTCATCATCAAAAGAGGAACACACAGACACACAAAATGATTCATGCAGGAAATCCAGAACACTGCAGAATTTATCCCTGCTGTGACAAGCTCATCCTAGTTTCATGTATTTTATTTCCAATGCAAATATCTTTCAAGATACTGCTTCCATGTTTTCTCCAAGTTACTTGGTATGTAGCATGAGTGACATACATTGCAAGATTCAGCACAGTGTTTCATGAATTATGCATTTCTGCATTACATTCCTTCAGGCTGGAGATGTCAGTGCTGCAGACAGCACTGTTTACACAGGAGCCAAGTTTACACCAAAGAAGAGGAAGGGGAAGAGGATATACAGTATTTCAGCTTGGTACTTCTTGGTACCTCACTGGTTTTTTGCCTGCCCTCCCTAATCATTTGTGTTGCTACTGCAGCCACTACCAACCACTGATGGCCTGAAAGGCCCCATCACATTTTTACATGACTTGAGCAGAATCCTGCAAAAAGAGAAGGAGATCAGAGTGGTTTGTCATCAGCAACTAGGATGCTGCAGGGTTTGCTGGGGGTGCTGCAGGGCTTGCTGGGGGTATAGCAAGTCAGAGCTGGCCCCTACTTACAAGAGATGATGTCTGGTTGTGAGGCACAAAAAAAACCATAGGTAATGGGGAAAATGTAACTGCACCTTAAAACTGATATTTGCCAGCATCTGTGTCTCATTTTGAAATTCAATGCACTGTTATGGAGAAATGAGTAACTGCAAGGCAAAGTCTTTCTGGGGGGCAGTGCTGTGTGCGCTGGGTTAAGAGCTGAGGGATGGGGGTAGCACTTGCTTGCATGGGCAAAGCATGGTGCCAGCTCCCTGCTGCTGCCCTTCCCTCTCATCACAGGCAAAAAGGGAGCTGGCACAAGCGTAGGCACGAATGCATTATGATGAAGCACAAAGAAACATGAACTTCCATGCCTTTAACAAAAGTTGAAAATATTCTGCTCATGTCTCAATGTGGCAGCTTTTTGCATCTAAAATCTTCTTTTTTGCGAGAGTGACTTTACACTCAGTGTTAGGGAGGAAAAGTATAAAAACATAATATGGATGCACCTGAATAAGACAGAAATTAAGCACAAGTTAACAGAAAAGAGAATGGATTTTAAGTAGCATTTTAATCCACTTCTATTCCATGACTACATCTTTTGAAGGGCTGGTTTGACAGCACAGAGGATAAAATTTTAGAAACAGTACAAATGCTTTCAAAACTTTTTCAAAACCTTTTAATCCTACTTTGGTGTTCTGACAATTTTCCTCAATTAAATACTTCCTCAGCATCAAAGATGTCATCGGCACTTTCAGGAGCATTCTGTGGCACTTCTCCTTCCCACAACCACCAGTGTTGCCCATATCTTTGGGCAGATTCTCTGCCAGATCTTGTAGGTTTGCTCAGCAGGGGAGAGAGGTATGAGCAACAGGCTTGGCTTTTGCTTGTCTCAGTTTTTTGAGTCATCAGAACTCCCCATGGGTAATTTTTCCAGTAGGTTTTGGTCTCCCCACTCCTTCTCCCCTTTGGTATCTGTCTGGACAATGCTCACTGCTACCTGCACCTGCACTATCGACAATAAATTTGATTTAAAAACTTCCTAATACTGCTAATACTGAAATGCCTAACAGGTTTTTTTTCTAAAGTGCTTTTATTTTCCCCTTTTGTCCCACAGCAACTTTTGCTGACTGTAGTCTATGTTAAGAGTAGGGCAAAAAAAAGGGTAGGAAAGTTTAGGAACTCCAAGAGATGGAAGGACACAACAGTGACTCTACTAAAAGGCTTCTTTCTGCTTCAGGCAGCACACTGTGGCTGAACAAATGGGAAGCTGAAGATAAATTGGAGAGAAGGAAGGATATTACAAAAATAAAGGCTGTTTCTCCTTGGGGATGATCTCATATCTGAACAACTGAACTCTCACTTCCTTTTCCTTTGTCTTCTGCTTGTTACTAGTGTTGTCACACAGAAGCCAGGAAGGAAACAGAACAAAACAATTATAGGGAGATAATGTTATTTGCAAATATCTAAGAACACTAGCAAGAATCACCATTTTCCTTATTCTTTAAGAGGTTTTCCAATATATCTCCTTAGCCCAACATAAAAATGAAGAAACGATCTGTGAAAGGTTGGTTTCTTGTTGTTGTTTAAAAGTAGCAATAGATACTCATTGCAGAGCACTCATTTAACTAGGGCTGCCTCCACACAAAGGACATGCATTTCAGGCTCTGCCAAAACCAGGACTGAAGCCACTGACTCAGGACAGTTTGCTCAGGACTCAGTTCCTGCAGCTTGCTTTGGCTGTGGTGGCACCTGCATAGCTGCAGCCAAGCTGGTTGCCCAAGCCTCTCTGCGGGTGTGAGCAGAGACAGAAGTGGGCTGTGCAAGGGGGGTGCTGAACTTCAGCATATCTGCACAACCCAAATGCATCAGCTGCTGGTGTAACAGTGCAGGAAGATCTCCTCCACACAGCCTGTGTAGCCAGGAGCTCTGCTCCCAGAGGCAGCAGTCTGTATGTGCCTTGCTGCTCTTACTGCTGCAGGGCTCTCTGCTTGCCCCAGAAATAATGAGTGCTCCCCTTGAAAATGAAACCCCCAAATACGTAGTATTTCTGCATATAGTTGCAGGGGATTTATAGGTAGTTATAGCCTTCAGAGTTTGGAAGATGGAAAAAAAATTCAAATATCATGGGAGTTAGTTTCTAGATAGCTCACACACAGGCTCATTGGGTTCTTTGTTCTCATTGTCAAGGGAAACTAAAATACCTTCAGATTGAAAACTAAATAATCTGGCCATGCCAAGCAGGTTATGGCGTGACCATAAACAGAAAGCAATGCCTGACCAGAGAGGTTTCCTTCGCTTTTGTGTGGACCCGTGCCATTCCACAGCAGCCAAAGTCCCTGCTCCCCAGAACATTGTGATGCAAATGGCAAACATGGGCTTGCAGCTCCTCTAATTTTCAGGCAGCGGCATTAGCCGAGCTGGAAGATTGAAATGGCAAGCCATGAGTGAAATTAGTGTGTTGTGGTAGAGGAAAAGCATTCAGGCTGACTTTAAGTGCCATGCATAAGTAAGACACCATTCTCTTTCTCCTGCTTAGCAGTTCTTTTTCTTTATACTCCATTTACGCTGTATTAAGTATTTATAAGAGATCACTTCAAATTCCCTTTGCAGTCAGCATGTGAACGTCAAGACTCATGCCTATTTGCTGAGGCTGTATAGGCAGGGAAACACACTGTGGGTAATTGCTGCTGTGTGGGTTTTGACTGAACAGGTGAAAAGTATGTAAGTGGCTTTACAAAAAAAGCCACTTTTGGATCTGCCCTCTCTTATGTATGCGCAACTCAAATTCATTTAGCTAAGAACGCTATCATGTGCTTGAGAAATAAGTGTTAAGCTGGGGAGAACCAAGTGAATTTCATGTTTTGTAACTGGAAAATTACTTTCTGCCCACATAGCGAGCCAATGTATGTGCTGTGTCTGCGAGGAGCAGCGTGCAGTGTGGTACTGCACCCTGTTGGTCTGTGGAGTTATGGAAGCCCAATTGCATCCTCAGTACAATGTGAGGCAATTTCTTTTATATTAAACCTTTATTTCAGCCAAACTGGTTCCAAATGCTACGTGGACAGGTGGGATAAAAAAGGACACTCATCCTAGCAGAGAGAGTGTGACCTACAAAAGTGAGAAGAAAAGGTCGTGTTAGAAAAGCAGCTGTGATTGAAGTGTTCTCACTCACTAGTCAGTGGGTGGAAGCAACAGAAAAAATAATCAGCAAGAGAGAAAAAGGAAACAGGTTTTCATGTTACATAGAGGGAAGCAAGAAAAATGTTTTAAATCATTAGAAGAGCGACTCAAAAGTGTGGCTCACATGGTTCAGATGTCTACAAAAGAGTGAGTTCAGGAGAACAAGATTTTGGGAACTTGTTGCCAAAACTCAAATTCCAGAAAAGGTAATGAAGAATGTGCCTGATTCAGTCTTATTTCCTGAGTGTATGGCTAATGAACTCATTTTAACTCAGAAAGATGACCTCAAGGTGGCCTCCCAGCAGAGGAGGAAGAGCAGGCATCCTGGAAGGGGGCCAGGGCAAAGGACATGAGTGCCACCGGGCTGGCAGGCTGTAGGAGACAATACGTATATGCAGAGTGCCATCACGAAGTAGACAGCAGGATTAGGGACATCACATCTTACAAATCAAGCCAGGCAGAGAGGTTCAGAGGCAGATCTTTGGCTGGACACTCCTCTGCAGAGAAGCCTTGCCCGTGCACCCTGCTGATGATTTGGTCATATGTTCCCATGCCATTAGCAGTGTTTCACAGCAGAGCCAGGAAACAGTGAGTACTCATCAGGTAGTCTTTGCCCAAGCAGCCTGCAAAAGTAACTCATCCTGTTGAACCACTGACTCAGTGTTCACACAAGACTGTGACTTCACATATGTCATTGGTCTTACAGCTTTCTCCATCCATTCTTACAGGTTACCCATGTTGTGCCACCACCTTCTTGGAGGGGACTTCCCAGTGAACGCAGAGATCAGCCAGAGGTTGTCCTCACTTGCTCCCATGCTACTGCCCATCCTCTCACGTACAGAGAGCTCCTGGCCCTGCCTGGCCTTTCCTTTAATCAGTCTTGGCCTGAATGACCTACCCTAAGGCTAAATAGGATAGAAATAAGCACCAAAGACAAGCAGCTGGTTACAGTCGCTTTGGACTAGCACCTTACGGGAATGGGTTTTAGGATGTTCATTAGGTGAAACTAGAGTCTTTTTATAGTTGTTGACAGTAGTATTTTATATCCAATGTATTGCAGCAATATCAGAAATTACATAGAGATAGGATGGGGTTCTTTCTCTTTCTCTATCTTTGTCTCATTACTTCCTTGAAATTTAAACGAGGGTGCAATACAAGCTGTACACGGCTGAGCATCCAAGTACCTGCTTGTCACTTAAGTACATGGCTCGAGATGATTTGCTGTGACTTTCCTTGGGTGTTGCATTCCAGGTAGGATTCCTACTGGTACAGCTCTTCTGCAACAGACCCAGCTGTTTCTCTCCTCACCTTTGAATGCAAAGCAGTCCTTGCACTGGGCAGCTTTACACAGTGTTTAAACCAGCCAGGAAGAGTGTTTGTGTCAGCAGCTGTGATCTGCTGTTCTCCAGAGGTTGACAGAGCTCAACACACGCATATGGGCAGCAGCCATGCCTCAAAGGCTGCATGTTTAATTACTAATTTCTATGAGAAACCTCAGCATTTTCTTGCTCTCATTTTCTCTTGCACTTGTGTGTAGCCCCCAGCAGGAGACAGCTTATCCCAACAGCCATTTCTCACACAGTGGAAGAGAGAGCTGCCACTGCCCCAGGCAAGAAGCAAGGAGGGAGGTGAGAGCCAAACACCCACCCCAGCAGGGCTTCATGCACCCACTGAGAGCAGCTCGCTTGGGAACATTGCAAGCAATACACGGAGAAAGCCAGCATTGTGAGAGGGCCACAGTGTTAGAGCAGCCGTCAGAACCACCCCACCTTAATCTGCAGAGGGAGAGAGCAAATTCAGTGTGAGGCAGGTGGGAGGTTCACACTGTGGGAGGTTCACATGTGCACCACGGCCATGCAGAGATGCAGGAAGGCACAGGTCAGGCTGCAGCCTCTCAAGAGCCCACCTGCCCAAACAGAGCTGGCTGAAAGCTGCTGGACACCGCAGGGCTGGCCGTGTGCTGCCAGTGGGGACTGACAGGCAGTCAGACTGGGGACAGCAGGAGAGCAGACAGCAGGATGGCCACAGTGCACCAGTGCCTCTGGGCAGCCCTGGGGGCTGCTGAGCTCCCACACCAGCGTGATTCAAAGCTACATCTCTTCACCTCTCCAAGGGTAACGCCCCTTGGATCACTAGATTTGCAAAGTGACAGAAACACAGAATCTTCCTCCCAGTCAATACCCCAGGAGCCACAGCAGGAACCTTCTCCTCCTGCCTGCACCCAGCAGGCACCAGCTGGCCTCGCAGTTGGATGCAGAAAGCAAAAGCAACCATCGTTGCCAGGCCCAGCCCAGAGCAGGCAGCAGGATTTTCCTGTGTTCTCTCCCGTGCTTCTGCAGCCCTCAGCCGTGTGTCTCTGCTTCCGCAGCCCTCAGCTGTGTGTCTCTGCTTTCACATCCCTCAGCCGTGTGTCTCTGCTGCCGGGCCAGGGCACTGCCTGCCCAAATACATTATGATGCACCTGCCTGCAGCCAGTGCTGGGAAGGGTCAGCACACCCAGAAAGTCCCTTGAGAAGTCCCCCACGTCAGCACTGAACAAAGAGCACATCAGCTCTTCCCACCCTCTGTAATTAACAGCCAGACAGGACTTTACACCTTCCCACACTACGAGCTAGCTTGAGGCAGAGCATTGCCACGCTGCTGGGCTCATGTTGGAGATGGGACTTTGCTGGGGAGCTTCCAGCTACCCCTGGGGCTGTTCTGGTATTCAAAGAGTCTCGACGGATAACTTTACAAGGGCCAGCACTGATAATACCACATAGTTAGATGGCTGAGCCCTTGGCCTTTCTTGTGTGATATCTTTATCTGTCCCCCTGCCAAACATCACGTTTATTGGGTTCAAACTAAGGGTAACAGCAGGTATCCAAAGTGCATAAAAACAGAAACAAAGCTGCTGGGAAACTCCCCAGCTCTGGTTCACTTCTGCTTTAGCAGGTGCAAACAGCAATATCCTCTGCCGCCTCGGGGCTGGATTACAGGCAGAACATAATGAGTTCTGTGGATTTGAAGAGTGGTTTAACATGCAAGGAACAGGCAAAATGTTCAACACAGGAACAGAAGACTGGAAATGGTAATTCAGCATCACAACTCTAACCTACTACTTTTGAAAAAGAGAAATTTTAGTTTTCATTTGACAAGCTACCTGAAACAGGCAAATCTGCTGAAGAGCAGTTATAAATATTGACCTATTTCAAACCACTGAAAACAGGCCTACTCTTATTTGTTTTCAGTGTTTTTCATGTATTCATATTGATAAGATATTTAAGACTCTCTTTTCTTCCTGTGTGAGCTAATCCCTGTCTTTCTGTCCTCCTCGTAACATATAAGAACATCGATCACTTATCCTACTGTTCAAACTGAAGAGAAAGAAAATTTAACTCTGTTAAGCTGACTCATTATTTTGTGGTGTCACTCATCCCCAGTCCCTTGACAAAGAGAATATCAAGGCAAAGTTTCAGCCACTTCATCTTCTTCAGAACCCCCTAGAGGTGTTATTGTTATGAACACAGCCCTTCTTCCTTTATTATTTCAGTATAACAAAGCTGCAGCACTGCAGCCAGCCAGAGGGTGACCTCCTGTGATTAGCTTGCAGATTTGCACGGAAATCTGGGAAAACCCTGGGTTTTTAAGAATTCAGGGTTTGTCTCCCTGCATTACACTCACCATCCTGGTGGTGCCAGCAGGCTTCATGTGGCAGGCAGACGTTGCTGGGGACCATGCTCGAGGTTTGTCAGGACTTGTCACTGGCATGGCTCAGAGAGGCACACTGTCCCCCAGGAGTGCTGGCCCAAATCTCCATGACAACAGATTTGGGATGGAGACCTGGCATGCTGAGTGGCAGAAGGTCACTGCAGCAAAAAACCCCCCACCAAAACCAAAACAAAACAAAAAGGTATAGGGGGAGGAAAAGAGCAGCTGGGGAAGAAATCAAGGGGCATATTGAAGCATCTTCAATTATATTGCAGTTGTGAGTTCATTGGCTTAATGTGCTGGGGCTTTTAAAACAATGTCATAAGATGTAATTGCCATATAGAAAAAAAACAGCCAAGTCCCATGTATTTCTATCTGTTACTACATTTAATTTTTACTGTAATGGAGAAAACAGAGAGCAAAAATACATTTCTTGCCTCATGGATCTTGTGATATAAAGTCAGGATGAGAGACAAGAAGAAGTCTGGTAGGCAGACAAAAGGAGAGGGTACTGAGTCCAGTTCCTTATGATCCATTTTCCAACGTAATTAATTTTTAGGTCTATTTTCTAAGGAATTGGAGTAGTGTAATTGCAGTGACTGCCTCTCCTCCTATCTGCCTTCCCACTGTGTAAAGGCTCCTGAAACCATCCTGCTATTTTTACCAAATCTGCCAAAGAAGTAGAGGTCTCGAAGATATTTAGTTCCTACAAGGATCAAAAAATGCAGGTGCCTGGTAGAGAGGGCTGAGGAAGTGCCCCGGAGGAGGAGAGGAGAGGGTAGCTGAGCCCTCCTCCCCTGTGGGAGGCAGGGCTCCACTGCTTGAGCAGCATGTGTGCACTGGCACAATGGGCAGCACACGCGGAGCTCTGAACCCGACACAGCATATGCTGCCTCTTGGGCTGCCAAAAATATAGAGCCATGAGAGGAAGATGAAGCACCACAGTGAGGAATTAGTGAAAACATGATGTACAGAAATGAGGGAACAAGCAAAGGAGACAGCAGAAATCTGGCCAGTGTTACATGAGAGCAAGTGCAGAGGTGGTGAGCAGGTGATCAGGATGCATGGGAGGATCATTTGAAATGATCTGTAGGAACTAAATCTTGTCCATAGAACAACCACTTGGAATTAACTCTTGTGTGTCAATGTAAGTGCGTGCCTGGGAAAACTGCTGTGTTGGAAAACACAGCAACCCTGGTCCCTTCTCTAGAGGGAGGAGAGGCGTAACAAGAGTCAGCAGCAAAACAACATTTGCCCCATTAGTAAGAAATACCTTCAAGGAAGGGTGAGCCTATGGTTCACTGAGCCTGACTCCCATTTCCAACCTAGGGTCAATGCTAAAATTACTGAGCAGTGTAAGTGCAGTGGAAGCACTTCGGAATATGCTCTGACCCTCTCTTGCAGAGCCACTACACCCGAATATGTGTGCTTTCAGCATTCCACCTGTTCCACATGGAAACACACAGCTCACTGAAATGCTTTGTTCAGGCTGTGATCCACCAAATGCCCCCAGGCATCTGCCTCTGACAAAGATAGGGGGAGTTTTCCCTCAGGTATGTCTGCCATTTATAGTGGTTATGAAAAGACAAATAAACAATAAATATTTTATATTTTCAGTGCACCTTCATTCTCACCCGTTCTTTGAGAAAGCAATAAATCTGATGTTCACTGCTGTAAGCAGCCTTGAATCACACCAGGCACCCGCCCACCACCATGGCTGTCACGGTGCACTCCCTGTGCAGTGCCTGCTCATCCTGTCATTCCCCATGAATTCGTCATTAGGTCACAGTTGTCCCTAATGAGTGATAATTCTTTTTCTTGCCCACGCCTTCTTAATGTGACACATGAACTAGGAAGGCCATAAGTAGAGCAAAGAGAAGTGCATCCTTGGTTATCTTATTCTGAATAGCAGTGATATCATACACAAAGTAAGTCCAAATTCTGATCATGGTTATTCTTGAACAATTTCATAAGAACCAGTTGTATTTCATATGGCAATTGACAGTGGGATTAAAAAACACAGATTTACAGGTAAAAATTACTTATATCCTTGCATGGGGTAGGGGTTCCTACAGAACATTTTATTGAGGAATATTACTTTACTCCACAATGCAAAGAAAATAGCTCTCCTAAAAGGTTAAGTTTTACATTTCTGAGGTTTACATTCATTTGTAGATGAAAATATTAGTTGAGCATAAAGGACTATGCTCCAGAGAGTGCCATGCACTGCCAGAACATTTTTGATCCCAAAATAATTTTGTCTGATCATATGGAAACCATTCTTAACTCCACAAACCTGGTTGCCATATGGGCAGGCTGCCAGCCAGGGTAAACCAAAGATATTCTGTTCTTGGAGTGGGAAAGGTACATGGTTTGCAGAAGCTCTTAGAAAAAAAAACAGCATCAGGAAGTATCTTGGCCAAGAGGAACTTGGCAGAGCAGTATTTTAGCTTTGCTGAGGGACTGTGTATGCCCATTGAAACAGTAACATCTGTGGAGGAAGGGCAGAGCACGGGGATACAATGCAGTTTTATGGCAGCACTGCTTAGTCAGGGAAAGGGACTCCAAAGGGAGCTGATGCAGCCAGCTGGCTGGCTGATGAATGGAGTAACAATTGTGGAAGAGATCAAAGAGCTATCAAGTGCTCCATCTCTCCCATAATGAATTTCTGAGCATTAGTGAAGCCTGCAGCTGAAGTAAATAGGTGTGATGTCAGGAAATATTGAGCAGTTTTTTGCATCCTTAAATCATTAAAAATTAATTTGAACTCACGAGCAAGCCACAGCAATGACAAAACTCTGAAGAATCTGAAATTCGGCATGAATGGAGGGATACTGTGCTTTTGTTCACAAAATGAGGGCAGAAATTCAATTTATTTTCTATTGGCATGATGGATTCCCACTGGATTCAGCTGTGCACCTCACGGAGTTGCTCTCTTTGCAAAGCACAGCAAAGCCTATTTTTTTGCAGTGAAATGTGTTGAGTATGCAGCAAAAACAGCACCTAAAGATATTTATTTATTTATTTATTGCTCAGGTCACTGAATTTCTTATTTTGCCTTTACTGAACTCCAGAGATTTATTAATTTTTCTTTCATTTACCACAGTTACCAAATGACAGGAATTACAGGGGCACTGTCAGGTGATCAGTTCCAAAAGTGTTAATCAAAGACATTTCTAACCTCGCACCTCTCCTTGAACTTTCATGGGTAATTTCCATTGTTAAAGCATTAAGCATTTCCCTGCTTAAACCCCAAAATGTTCTCTTTTTTCCTACTCTGAAAAAGCCCTTCAAACAGCAGAGAAATTACTTCAGCAAAACCATAAAATTGATTGCAGAGTCATTATGTCAAATGCCTACCAAAACACAGGGAAATATAAATTTTTTTCTTATGTTTTCTAATATCATCATGGGTGTTACACTGGTACTACAACAACGAGCAAGGCAGTTCCAGGGAGCATTGAAATTTCCATCTGGCAATGGTCCTTCTGGTGTGTATTATCTTTTAAGATGCATTCCTGGCATCCACCAGCTGCCTTCAGGAAAATTTATATGCTATTTTAGTTTGTTTAATTTCTCTTCCCTGCTAATGTGCCTTTGTTGTTGCCGTGTGGAGTTCATTAACTGCGCCAGGAGATGGCAGCAAGGGAAACCTCTTCGTGCCCTCTATTCAGAAATGATCCTTCATGCTGAGTAACGACAACATGATTATCAACCAACGTTTAAAAATTGTTTTAAAAAACCAAGCAATGCAGTCTTCACTGTTGTAGACACTGAAAAATGAAAAAAAGAGCTATGAAAAAAGAGCTATGAAACGTGAAAGGAACTACAGGGTCCCTTCCCAGGATCTGAAGGCCATTTTTTCAACACGTATGTTGCAAAGACCACAGATAAACTGTTGGAAGGCGTGACTTTCCCAGGCTACCATGACCAAAAAAGTCTGAAGCAGCTTTAATTCATCTGATCTTCATGGCACGGAATAGAAAGCATTTGAGTCTGGAGCAGAAGGAGGACTGGGGAGAGTCTGCAAAAAATCATAAAGCTCAGAAATGGGGTTTGGGGCCGCCGGACTTTGACCCATGTCTCTGATTTGGTGAGATGAAGCACAGGGAGCAAGCTACTTATTTAACTGTTTTTAAAACAGGTGGAGGGACATACAAAGCCAGACAGAGCATCTACTTAGGAGAAATGAGTGTTTACGCAGGCAAATTACCATACATATTTCCCATAGGACACAAGCGTTATTAGACCTGTTACAAACTTTGTCAGCAGCCACTGAGGAAAAAAAGAATCTTATTTACCCTTCTAAACACAGACCAGTCCTCAGGGCAATACAGCTGCCAAATTTACTGGCATGGATGCCTGCGTTGCAGACAGGATTTATCATGCATGATAAATGTAAAACTGTCTCAGCTTCAGTTACAAGCTTTTGTTCCAAGTACATTATTTATTTATTGTCCAAAATTATGAGCATATGGGGAAAATGAGCTTCCTCACCAGGGGGTAATGTTTGTGTGCCACTGAGCAGAAGGAGTAGTGGAGCTGGGGGCTGTGGCAAAGTCACAGTTCTGCCCTGGTCTGTGTCTTTCAGCACAGCTATGACAACCCTGGGCACGTGTCCCTGTGGAGGGTTAGGAGGCAAAGGTTGCTGGTTACGTGCTCTCCTGAAATAGAACTGGAGTAAGAAAAGACACAGTTCCTTGTCATGTTTCTCGTTGAATTTGAGGCTGTAAATTGTCTTGCTGCCTTTGTGAATGAACAGGAACTCCTGTTCTGGAGAAACATGTGCTTTCATCATCAATGTATCCTCACAGAAAAATCTGTAACACTTAAAGCTTTGGCTAATTGCTTGTTTTAATGAGACAGATAACAAAGTAAATCATGTTTATGGAAATCAATCTGTCCTGCATCGCACTCTTTCCATTAGTGAGAAATTAGTTGTGACTACTGGAAACAAATTATGTTCTGAGGTTTTATGGGGCTTGCTTGAGTTAAAAAGGCTAATTTTGCCAGGAGGAATACATGGGTTTTGTAGCTACAAGCCACTTCAATCATGGCAGAGACTTTCAAGCAATTTTGCCTTCTGTAAATTAAAGATCCACAACCCTCAGGGTGAAGGGAGATTTATTGCAAGAAAATCTCACTTATATTGCTCAGAGATGTCCCCTGTGCAGCCTAGGTCAGTGATTATTTTGATGTAAAGCAAAACGGTCTAAAAGAAACGCAGATCAAAAGAAGCCTCCTTTAGTTATATAAAAACCTTATAATTATGAGGTTAGTTGATTTTCAGAACAAAAGATCACAACCTCTGTTCATAGTTGAATATACTTTGTGACTAAGAGCACATGAGGAGCGTGGAATTTTACACCTCTAATTGTTCCTGTGGTTAGTTTGTATGAGAAGCATCCTCTCTTAAACACCCCAAATGCAATTATGTCCTACTACTACCTGTGTTAAAAATTTTACTACAAGCTACAGTGAGTATTCATCCTACGTGGGTCTATAATACTCTAATATGTAAATGTGTTTCTCTTCCTTATTTCTAGCTCCTCAATTGCATCAAAAGACAACATGATTTATATTTTCATCATGTTATCCTATTGGTCTTAGATGCTTTTAAATAAAAAATGGACGGGAAGGTACATGCAGTATTACTGGTATGTTATTGATCTATAAGGCATGCCTCATTCCTCCAGCCCCAATTCTATAACATATAAACAGACTAGAGAGATTTAAAGGTATTTTAATAATCTTAGGTACAATTATAAATAGAGAAATTCTGTGATACAGGAAGAGGAAAACAATGTCTAACTGCCCTCTGAGCAAATTTTCTTAATGCTGACCAAAAAGGCCTGTAGAGGTGTGGTATCACAGAGAAGCATGGAGGTCCAGGGCAGCAGCGTCCATGAGGGGCCTGCTCTGGCTTTTTTGTTCCATCAGCTTTGCCCTGGAGGCTTGTCAGCTCCACCCCTCTCCCTGCTTCAGTGTGAGTGCTGGCTGCCTTTATAAGTAGCAGCACAGAGCATCTCTGTGAGGCTCCTTCAAAAATGAGATGCCCTCTGAAACACCTGAATTTAGAAGCACATTCACTATACACGCTGGAATAGTGATTGGCTCCCACCAGTGACATCAGGCAAAAGGGAGCTTTCTCTAGATTCAGCAGTGAAATCTAACAGCAACAACCACCACCAACCAAAAAAACCACAACAAAACCCCAACAAAAATTACACAAATGGAAAACAATCTGATAGCATGACCTTGTCCTGCCTTGTAACTTGATCAACATTCATAACCACAGCAGGTAATATCTTACACAATACAATACAGTACACAATGCAGTGTACTGTATTCTATCTTGCAACATCTTATCTTTTCCATTACATCCTTGTTTATACTCTTTTCAGTCCTCACCCCAGTGTCTCTGTCGTAGAAATAACGCGGAGACTAAAGGAGTGGAGCTGCTAGATGTAAGGACATGCCTCACTAGGCCTGATCCTGCTGCCACCACACATGCAGGGTGATGTCCCAACCTGGCCTTAGGCTGTCCCCATGCCCACGGAGCTGCTTGATGGCTGGGAGTAGGGCTGCCAAAAAGGCAGTCAAGGCCTGAACAGGGCTGTAGTGCTGATCTTTCAGAGATGAGGATTCAGATTTTAATGACATTACTGGCAGGTGTGGTAAGGTGTTGGCATCAGTCTGACTGGTTTAGGATGCTGACCTCAAGGCAGAGGAATGCTGCCAGCACTACACATTGTGATTACCACCTCAACGAGGCAGTTCATGAGGCACCACATCTCTGGATATTTCCACTGTGTCTCTGCCACACCGCTCACAACACTCTCACTAGAGGGCATTTTGAACCCCCTCAGGGATGGGGGTGCAATCCCTCCATGCTGCTGCCTGCAGGGACAGCCATCAGAGGTGATGGCACAGAGGTCACAGGGGAACCTCTGAGTCTGCAGGCACATCATCTGTTTGAGAGATGCCACATCCATGCTCCTCACAGCATGATGAGGGTCCAGCAGGTACTGTGTTCAGTATTTTTCTCCCTTATATGAGGAAGCAAGCTGCTGGACGCAGAAGATCTCCCATGTGGAATCACATGGGCAAATACTCAATATGAAACTGATGCAAGGACATGTATTTTCTTACCTTCTTTGTATTTTCTTTTTTTTTCTAACAGAATTTCCTCTTTCTGTTTCTGTCTTAGGTTCTTTTGCTGGGAGTAATCAGCATGTTTTTTACCTACAAACCCTAAATGAAATTTGGCATTTCTGACAGCAAACGTGTATTTTCCAAAAGTTTCTCTTGGGGATGGATATTTACACAACACTTCTGCTTTTCTTAAGCAACCTGAAAAAACTGCTCACATGCTGTAGAAAAAACTTGAAGGATGGGGACAGCAGGTGCCGAGCAAGACTAAGAGTTTGTACTTCTGCATCCTCAGGTCTGAAACATGCGTGAGAGCACATTAGATTTGTGTGGCAGACAGGCACATCAGTGCAGTGGCCGTGCCAAGCATGGACCCAGACCATGGTGACAAAGCTGGGACATGTGGCATAGGCGACTGACGTGGCAAAAGTGTTGTGGCTTGTCACGTGTCACTGAGTAGCTGCTTGTGAAAGACACTGTTTAAACAAACTGTTGTGTACATTTCCATGCCAGTACCTGTCCGTCCAGATTCTTAATTTTAAAATGCAGCTCTTAAGCATTTTTGAATGAGTCATTATTTTTGGCCAGCATTGACAGTAACTGGAAAATCTAAACATTACTGCACTGTACATCCCCTGCACTCCATAGATTGCACAGCAGTTTTTTATATGGGTTGCATCCTATTTCTGCTCTGTCCACACCCTCTTTTCTCTATTTGCATCTGAGAGCATTCTTGTTTTGTCGGAAAGAGCTCTCCAACTCCTGCTGGATACATACTTTCCTCCCCTTGGTGCAAAAGCCCTTCTGTGTACTTTCTCTTTGAGCAAATGGTGGCTACTTAGCATTGGCAATTTATTTCTGTTAATTTTATACGTCACTGCTTTAAATGACAATGCAGCTTTTGAGTCCTCATCTTTCGGAAATGAAGCCAGGGCCCACAAAAATACTTCATACCCATGTCTGCTTATTTCTGTTTGCCTGCAATAGGGTAACTGTACAACATGACATTCAATCATTTAAAGAATATTGCAAGAATATTACAGACATCCTTGGGCAGGAATTGGCTGATTTTGAGACCAGTCAACCAGAAAGCAGTAGTTGGAGCCACTAGCTAGCATGTCCCACACATCCAAGAGCAGTTGGAACAGCCCAACTCTGAGAAAATATGTTGATGAAATCATGGAGAATATCTCAGTCTTCTCTGTTTAAGTCCAAAGCGTTCAAGTAAGTCTGCAAAAGAGAGGGGGAGCAGGATGAAAGAGAGGAGACTCGTGGTGGCCATTGTGAGGGAAAAGAAAACAAGGGACACTGAACCACTTGAGGAAGGAAAAGTGTATTCAGATGCGGGTGGGATACAAGCCATGGAGTGAGAGAGGGCTTGGAGACAGTGAATAGAGAGACAAGAAGTGAGTCACACAGTCATCCTGTGGGGAAGAGAAAGGTAGGAATGCAGAAGTATCTGGGATGTGCCAGGATTTTGATCTTGAGGTAACCATAAGGAACACAGCCTGGTACTTATATGCTTTCACTTTCGTAGAATAAAAGCCATGTAGTTATTGTCTCTTTTGATATCACAGAAAAAGACCAGCTCCCCCTTCCTTGGACATGACACTTGTCAGTTCTCTCCCTGCCTTGCTTAATCAGCACTCTGTAATCCAGCAGCTGAAACAATCTTTTCCCTCCAACAATGAACCACTCTTCATATTTTCAATTTCTGGTGTAAAGAGAAGTATGAAGTCTGTGTTTCATACAGAGTGTAGAGCATGAGCTTTGGCAGGTCCCAGCAGCTTCAGTGTGACTTGCAGTAAGAAATCACCTTTCATGAACGCAGCAATTAAACAATGATCTTTCAAATAAGCAGCAGGTGCCAATGATGGAATGGAAAAAGAGCTGCAATTACATGGTAGACAGTACCATCTTTATTGTTACATTTCCCTCCATTTCAAGAAAAAAATATCATTAAGAAACAACACCTTTCAATAGTCATTATTTGGGCAGTGTGGCAAATGTATAAGCAACAAGTGGGTGACTCTGCAACACAAAAATGTGGGCTTCTGACAGGAATTTCTTGCTCTTGAGAGGAAGTAGCCTAATGCTGCCACTAATTACCAGGACACCAGAAACAAGGGGCTGTTAATGGAACTTAAAATTGCCATGTAAATTGAAAGGTGGTGCCTTTATAAAGGAGGTTTTAAATTGCTTAGGAAGAATTGACTATGAAGTCCAGGCTGACAGAAATAAAGAAAGAATTGATAACTCATGGTGAAAGATAATGATTTCAGGATTTTAAAAAATTTCTGGTGTCAGCTAGGGAGTTAATGAACTCTACATCATGGGAAGGGAGGAAGGAAATACAATACAAATTTCAGGCCTGTTTAAAATAAAAATAATGGCAAACTATTTCAGACTGGGTACTTCCGATTGACAGAGGAATGGGAAAGGTATCAATGGCACTTTGGAGAATTCATCTGGAATACTGGAGAATTCATCTATGTCCAAGGAAGAGGAATTGCCATGGGAGCCAGTGCAGAGAAAGACTTCAAGACTAACCAGGAGACAAAAAACAACAGCACTGAAGCCCAGATTCATGCTGCTCAACTTCAGGCACTTCACAAAGACACATAAAATAGGAGCACAGTCACTAGGGTCTCCTGCAGTTAATGGAAAGAGATGGCATCTCCAGTCACTCAGCCTACCTAAGTTCTGACTTGACTTCTAAATTAGATGATTTATGTAAATACTCTAACTACAAAGGAAGCGTATTGCTCTAGGGAATTTGCAGGGCACCCTCAAAAACAGAAGGTCAGAAAGAAACCAGCTGGTCCCAGAAGTGTAAACACCGCAGAAGAGGTCAGGGTGAGATTTAGCAGCAGGACAAACTGATACACGCCAGGCACAAATAAATTTTTCTGATAAACAGAAGGCTGATCTTTGGAAACAGTTTTCCATGTGTAGATGGGGGAATAAGATACTTGCCTAGAATTAAATTGCAGCTGAATGTGTTCATTTAAGAGCTTAGATGATGAACATACCTGAAAGAGCAAACATTTGGACTGGCAGGTAAAAGTACAAAACGTTCCTTTCTCATCTGTTTTGCTATGCTGTTTTATTTGGACTTTTTGTTACTGAATACAAATAGGACTAATCCTTTATACTGGCATAAAAAGGGCTTCTTGCAAAATTACATGTGTTTTGAAAAAGAATTATTGGAAGACGCTGCTGCCTTGTTGCTCTTCATCTGCATCAAGAGGAAGGACTGAAAAATCTGTTTCCTGGGACCAGAATTGCTCAAGACCAAAACAAAAACTAGATACAGCTGAGCAACTGACCTACAGTCAGCAAACTGAGCAAAATGCTTGCTGCCCAAGGCAATAGAGGCCAGCTCTCCTGAGTGATGGGCAAATGCATGGCAAGGTGCTGCTCGGAAGGAACAGAAGTGCTATCAGTATGCTCCCAGACATCACTGGCACAGGCAGCGTGTGCAGCAGGGTGTACAACTGATGGCAAGTTAGGCAAGTCAGCATCTTTCCACTTTACGGTTGCTGCAGCAATGGAAACTCATTGTCCATGGACCAGCCCCACATAGAAGCCTGAAGTGCTTGAACCATACAGTTAAAAGTGCCCCAGCAAACACAAACACAGACAATCAATTGCAGCTGTGTATTGCCAAAAGGGTGGGAGAGCACAGGCAGGGGCCTCGCAAATGCATAGAAGAGGACATGGGAATGTAAGCGTAGAAGGATTTTGGCAGGAGCATTGGCAGAAATGAGACCGGAGCATTGTCTCCTGCTATTTAATCCTTCCTAATTTTCAATGGAATGACCCTCTGTGCACATTGCCAAAAAATAATGTGGCAGAAACAGAGAAATATCAGATTCTCCTACACTGATATTGGCTAACCAGTTGGGTCAACAGCATTCTAATGCAATAGTAATGTGTGCTAAGAGAAACAAGATGTATACTCCTGATTACTGTATTGCATGCTGGGGAATGGCTGTGTTACAGTCCCCTAATTCTATGCAACCATGGTATTTTGAAAATAATTTGTAAGGTTGGAAGTAATTTTGAATTTCATGTTTAAACCTGAGCCTGTGTCTAAAATGATACATATTTCATTTCAGAATAGCATAAAGTAGCTGATTTTCCTTGGTATTTCTTAGCATGAACTCGGTGGTTGATATTAGGAAATACAAAATTTTGCAAAAGACAGAGAACCAAGTGAAGCAAGACACAAGCTGACAACATACAAGGCCTTAAGAGGCATGAAAGACATGATTTTACAACACAGTTTTTCAATAGCAATTACATTAATTATCCGAAGTCGTTTGTTTGCTATAGCCTGCCCCACAAGAAACAAGAAACTAGAGACAAATATAGAGTCACGTACTTTTTTTTTTAACAAAAATGTGTTAATCCTTATTCCAACAAAATCTTATTAGCTGTTGCAAAATGTTTGCAAAGGCTTTGCGCTTGACAGAGTCTATCTTTCTTTTTCTGTGGGGTCACAGTTGCTCTGTAATGCTGTTACTGTTAAGGATGTTTGTGGTCAGTTGCTATTGGCAGTGACAGTCAAAGTTCAGGCAACCAAATTTAGACATGAAATTAATAATGGCATATGTACCAGAGAGCTTAAGTATGCATTGTTTCTTCATGACTTAACAGGAAAAATTCTTATTGAGGTCCAAGAAAGCTTGGCATCAATAAATCATATATATGGAGTGAAGGATCTGCCTCAGAAAATGGAGGTAAGTACCAGTATAACCTGGATAAAATTAGACAAAACATCTGGAGTATGAATGCAACTGAAACAACCTGCTGTGGAAAGCCAGGGTAGTGTGCCACAGAAGATGTGCTCAGCTGCATAAATATGTTTCATAAAGTCCACATATAGTCTACTGCAGAAAGTGTTAATTTACAAAGAACTGTAAATTTGAGTGCAATATATGCCTCTAGCAACATACATATAATATAAACAGTACCAAGGCTGTGGAGAAGATTTATCTGTGAGCACTAAGCACTTACCTGATTTGCACAGTCATGCCCCTGTCTCAGCAGGCAGGTTTGCTAAATCCATCTGCTCACCATAAATAATTGAACTTCTTTCCTGGCTGCTTTCTTTTCCCTTCAAAATGTCCTCTGTGTGTCCATACATACAGGGAAAAAAGTATGAGCTGGTTTTGTGTCACCTTACAGCTCTGGACTTTAGCCTCTGATAGACATCATGAGCTTCCCTCAGTGTCTGAGGTTAATCCATCAGCTAAGACCAAAACTCCCTCAGGAACTAATAATAGTGACTCTAGTAGTGAGCCTGCCAACACATTAATTTTATTCTGGACTGGGGGTTCTTGGACATGCTTGGACCACAACTGGTCAGGCTTCCAAAATACAAGCAAGAAGACAAGAGGTAAATAATGTAAGAAATCTGAAAGGACCTCAAACACAGATGGTATGTATGTTTTGCTACAGTGTAATACTCCTGAAATATTATACCAGGAACTGCTTAGTCCTTCAATATGTGTTCCAGCATTCAAAGGGAAAACAAGTGCAGCTCTTGGCTACTGCTGCCCATTAAAAATTCATGTCACTTGCAATCCCTGTCTCAGAAATAAAAAGAGTTCTGTGGGAACTGATCAGATACATTTTGCATATACCCCTGGAAGTACATGCATTCATCAGAGCACCTTCCCAGTGAAGACCTGACATGAGCTTTCCCTTCTTCGTTTTTCTCCCAAGACACAAGACTGGGAGTCCCACCTATGCAAAGGAAATTAATGAGTTTCTTCCGCCTGCAGAGTCAAGTCAGCCCCCAAGCAAGCATTCCACTGTAGCAACTGTAGCCAGAATTGAGGGGGCTGTGGTTGTAATTTATCAAAGGCAATTTATTTTCGGCAGCGTGACTACACGTCAGTGCTGACAGCATTTGTAGCATTAAGTGTTCCAGAGAGAGGACCCCTGGCACTGCTAGCAGGCACACACTCTGAAGGCCTGTCAGTGCTGGTAGGTCACTAAAAACACAGGCATTTTGCACTATTTGTTCATGAAATGCCCTAGCATGGCTCGTTTTCCAGGTTTGGATGAACTTGGGATCTTCTTCTAGGTTCAAAGACAGTCATGTCCTAAGAACTGGCAGAAAGGAAAAAGAAAATCCAAAGAATTTTGTATGCCAAGATAACAGGAGCATTGTGTCAAGAGAGGAAAATACACCCATATGAATCAAGGATTCATATGATTCCCTCAATTTTGACTTCTTTACAACATTTAGTAGTTTGCAGAGAATATGTCTGGCCATGCCTCCAGTTGGTCATAAATTATGATGGTTTACATGCCTTTAAAATAAACTCTGGCACACAAATACTAAGCCACATAAACTGAGTCAGTCACATATGTATGTCCCTCAGTTGGGGTGAAGGTCTTAATTAGACCTTTTCTTGGGGCCTTAGTCAGCATTAAGCTGCCCGTGCTTAAAGGCAGCTCTGCCATGGTGCAGCTGAGTGACCTTGGATTAGAATCCTGCGTAAGAAAGAGCTATAAGAAGTGAAGGCCACTTACTTTGCTCAAGAGCTGTGCCTACATTTAAGCATTCTCCCTTAGTCCTTGCACCAGCTATGTTACGGGTATGACTGTGCCTGGCCACACACTGATCCAGACCCTGACCCACCTGAGCTGATCTTGGATCCTTCCCATCACTGTGGGCTTGTCTAACAACGACCAGTGGCTGGTTGGTCCTGGTTATTGTGACTGAACCTGATTTTGACTCTGACTCACTGGCTTGACCTCAGATCTCCTTGCCACTGTGTTCACAGGGACTGTCACTGGTGATCCGTACTCTTGGCTGAACCGCTAGTCACCACTAGAACTGCTTTGCTATTCTTGTTTGGGTGCTGTGGTACTCGCTAGTGAAGCCATTGCCATGCCTGCCTTTGTATCACCCTCCACTTCCAGCTTGCCTTGCTACTTCATAAAACACTTTTCTCCAAAGATGTCACCTCTCACCTACTACTGGTATCATTGGTGCCAGTGGGACTGTGACACTCCTGACACCAGTAGGTTCAGCACAAGCCAGACAATAGGAAGACGGATTGCTGACACCATGTGACTCTCCTTTTAGCCAAAGATTTTTGTTAGAAAGCTGTCTTGAGCCAGCTTACTGGCGCCATGCATTCCTGCCAATAGGATAAATCAGGAGAATGGGCAAGAAGTCAGCAATCGAGACAAAGGGTCTGTTCTGTCACAGACAGACAGCAAAACTAAGCAGTGATACACAATTCCTCTTGTGTGACCTCAACTGTTGGTCAAATAACCAGGGAATCTCAGTAACCTGGAGACATCGTATTTCAAAAGGCCAAGTAAAACGCAAAATGGTCACAAACCCAAAGTAGTCACAAGTTCTTTGTTTTTGTCGCCTATTGAAATTTATTCTAGTTGTCTAAGTCTGGCAACAGGATTTGATATTTTAGCTGTTGGTGTTCCCACCTCATCTGCAGCATTCTCTCCTCACCCTCTCCAGGGCACTACCTCCACCTGTCCTGGCAGGGTCATCTTCAAGTACACAAGGGCTACGACGCTTAATTCTTCCAACTCCACCATGAAGTAGCACTGGTGCTGCACCTGAGCTGCCACACAGACATGCACAGTTCAGAACGTTATTCAGACTGTCACATCAGCAAGGATTTCAGCATTAAACCTAATCCTTGCTGGCAGCTTCAGACAGCAGCTATGAGACAGGGCTATCAGCAGGAGACCAGCAATTTCAACACAGTCGAGGCCAGTCAGCACCCCCTCAGATCAATCTGTACATACAGGATCAATCTGAACATACAGGAAATTGTCAGGACGCGGCTGCTTTCACTCAAGGGGCTTTGGCATCTCGCAGCTCAAATACTCCCAGGTTTGCTTGGCTCCTGTTGGTGTTGTAGCGTGTCCAGAGGTGCTCCTTTGTTCTAATGTTGTCTTGTATACCCAAGGGTAGTTATGCCTTCTGCATTTAATTGCCACTCCTCTGCCAACTTACCTGGAAGGCTGTCCTTTGCTATAACATTTAATCCTGAAAGAGAAAAGCTAGTGCCCTTGAGACATTTACATGTTGTCCTGTACAGATGTAGTACATACTGACTTCTGTCTCTTCTCTGCTCTTCTTAAACAGGATGCTAAAAGATCTCGCTAAGCCTTTTCAGAAATTTGAACCTCCCATGCCCAGGAAATTGTTCACCAGGAGTCTCACACTGTGCAGCAATACAAAACATTGGCTCAGGTAGAGCCAGCCACCATTTTCTAGAAATAGATACTTCTAGCATTTCCCAACAGCATGCACAAATGGGTCAATAAATCCTTTGTTTTTTATGTAGCAAATACAGAGAATTGTTACGGAAGTTCGCCTTTCTGGAAGGCAGTGTAAATACACTCTGTACACAACAGAATTCAAACAGTGTAATCACTATTGTGTCTTATGTAACTTTTCAGCACATTCTGCAAAACTGCCTTCCCTTCCTCAAACACGGCAACTCTGATATGAGTTATCAGTGAGCATTCACAAACAGTCACAGCTCAGAAACATAAACCAATCTCTGTTTGGTGGACAGGAGAGCTATTGTATTTCTATTATTAATTTATTTAGTTATTTGATGTTTAGCAGAGAACAAAAACAATCAATTCTGGATTAAAGAACATAAAACACTAGTCTCTAAATTGGAAGATATAATCGACAAAATCCATTTATGCATGTGGAAGAAAATCCACTATGAAGGAGTAAGGCATCTATCCTTTGTATAAGGCATATCTGTTTGTAAGTGAGAAGGCACATTCTGGTTCTGGGTTCCTCAGTGCAAGACAAGGAGCTACAGGAGAGGGTCCAGTGGAGGCCCACAAAGATCATTTGGGGTCCAAAGCACCACTTTTATGAGGAGAGACTGGAACTTGGGCTTGTTTAGTCCAGAGAACACTGAGAGAGGATCACATTAATGCATATAAATATCTCAAAGGTGGATGCCAGAAGGATGGTGCCAGACTCTTTCCAGTGGTGCCCAGTGACAGGATGACGAGCATACACTGACACATAAGAAGCTTCCCCTCAACACGAGGAAGAACTTTACAGTGGGGGTGCACTGGAACAGGCTGCCCAGGGAGATCGTGGATTCTCCCCTCTGGAGACATTCAAACCCCACCTGGACACGTTCCTGTGCCACTTGCACCAGGTGACCGTGCCTTGGCAGGGGGTCGGACTGGATGATCTCCAGATGTCCCTTTCAAAACAAACCGCTGTGTGATTCTGTGAATCCTGCCTGCCTACACGGCGGGCACCGCCAGCGAGGGCCCCGCGGTCCCACAGAGCTCACCACGGCCCAGCCAAGGCGGCCCCTTCCCTCGCCAGCCACGCACATGGCGCCGGAGCGGAAGGCGAGCGCAGGCGGCGCGGAGGGCGCGGCTGGGCGCGGCTGGGCCCCGCTTTGGCCCCGCCCCGCGCGGCCCCAGGCGGCCCCGGCACCGCCCCCCCGCCCCTGGGCCCGCCGCTCCCGGCGTGCACCGCGGCGCGACGCGCGAGGCGCCGCTGACGTCCCGGCCCCGCCACTGGGCAGCGCCGCTCTCGCGTCACGAGCTCGCGCGGCTGAGTCAGCGGGCCGCCATCGCAACGCCCGGCCATTGGCTGCAGCCGCGCGGAGCCCCGCCCCCGCAGCCCGCCGTGCCTATAAAAGCGGCTCCGGCGCCCCCTCCGCGCCTTTAGCCCCGGGTGTCTGAGAGGAGAAAGATGCATCGACTCCGCTCACGGGCCTCCACGGGGATTTCTGCCTTTGCCGCCAGTTCGCCCTCCGCCTGCTCTCGCCAATCACCCCCGCTGCCCCGGCCCGAGAAGTCAGCCTCGCAGAGGCGTTGGAGTAAAAAGCGCTCCTGCTCTTCCATCGGCTGATTGTCGCTGATTCCCGGGCGGGGGGGAGCAGAGAGACCGAGACCCGGAGAGGGGCCGCGGGAGCCGAGCCGAGCGCCGCTGCGACCATGCCCAAGCCTAAGAAGCGGGGGAGCAACCACCAGCGCGGAGCCGGTGAGTGCGGCCGGGCCGGCGGGCGGAGGCGCGGGCTCCAGACGGCGTTTGCCGTGGCCGCGGGAGGGGTGCCCCGCCTCCCCGCGGGCCGTGGGTGAGCGGCAGGGCGGGCGCGGCCGCGGGGCTCTTGCTGGCCTGGCCGGGCCGGGGCCGGGCGGGTGACGGGAGCCGTCCCTGAAACCGCCGCCTCACGCCGCTGCGCGCATGCGCGGGGAGCCGGGGGGCGGCGGGCGCGGTCGCGCTGGCGCCGCCGGCGGCGACGGGAGCGCCCCGGGGGCAGCGGCGGCTCCAGCGCCGGCTGCTCCGGCTGTGTGCCACCGTGGTGTGCCCCGAAAGGCTGCTGTGTCTTTAAAAAAAGCCCTTTATTGTTAGCCTAATACAGGATGTTATAAAATGAACAGTCTCCATACGGATGCAGAACGTGTGTGTCTAAGGTGCTGATACTTGGGGCAGAACGGAGGTTTTGTGGGGTGGTGAGAAATTTCACTTCAGGCTGTCACAGCTGTGTGTAGCATCGGTTTCTAATATCAGTTTTTCAGGAAGTGAGCAATTTATATGGTGTTTCTTCGACTGCTCTTACTTTAGTTTGTGAAGGGCTTGCTGTTGTTTTTGCCACTTTTGTTGAACTTCCCTATTTGATACCAGCAGCAGCAAGAAGTTGAGCATGTGAGAAGTCTCATCTTCAAGTTTCTTCACTCATGCGTTGGCTGGTGGGGGGTTTTTTTGGTTATGGTTAATGATACAAGAGGATACGGCTAAAAGCAGCAAAACTTCCGGAGTGTGACTAACTTCATTGGAAAGCACTTGGACACTGATCCAATTGAAAGTTGATTCTGCCTAGATAAAAATAGTTTTTTGGAGTCTTGGTAGCTAAGGAGCCTGCCTGAAGCTGGTAAGCCCTGTGTGCAGCCTTCTAAATAATTTAGAATAAATTATGCCACAAAAAAATAGCTGGAAGAACAGAATTCAGAGTTCTGTAAGTGATGTTTTGAGAATTCTTGGCAAAATAAGAGATATGAAAAGGGACGTGAATACTGGTAAAAATACTACTTTCTTCAAAAAGTCTGAAGCTGCTGCAACAAGGCCTTCTTGGTCCTGAGAGGGAAAACTTCTATCCCCTATTGATTTGATGTTCTGGCTTGTACTTGTAATTCAGTAGTAAATAAAAGAGTTGGACAATGCTGATGCTGCGCATACTACACTTAATCCCGTAAATTCTGCATTGAACTGGGTGACATATATATTCCTAAAGGTTTAAACTTACACTGTCTTGAAGTTCCTCAAAATTAAAAAATAAAGACTGTATGGCAGTTTTTTTAGGTAGCTCATTCTAACAATTAACTTAACATAGACCTGTTTTTAAACTACAGTCACAGAAAACTGCATTAACATGATCTTCCATAACAGAGCCAACCAAGTTTTCAGAATAAGTGGGAGTAAAGGATCCAGCAGAGGATGGAAATGTCCTTTCTGTGGTCAGGGAGAGCAAATCTGTTGGGAGGGTTCAGTTGTACTTTTGGTGCTCAAATCTTCATTTTCCATATGAAAAATGACCAAACTATTGTATTCATCTTTCCTTAAGGTGGTCAGCCCAGAAACGTGCAGCCTTTTAGTGATGAAGATGCTTCAATTGAAACCATGAGCCACTGCAGTGGCTTCAGTGATCCTGCCAGCTTCACTGAGGATGGTAAATTCTTTAATTATATCTATTCATCATTTTAAAGACATAAAACCTGCACTGATTTAGTAGTTTTAAGTAGTAGACTGTAAGTAGCTGTAACAAAATAATGACATTACATCAACGCTATGTGGTGGTTAATCCAGTGGCTATTGTTTTTTGTTCGGTAAGAATATACTCCAGGTTTCACTAGCCTTGTGAAACTATCAAGCTCTTTTCTATTGGAATAAAATATAGCTGTAGAGACAGTGAGATACAGAGTGCTGATACAGAGACAATAATAATTTTCAGATTCATCATAGGATACAGATTTTCATAATAGATAGTTGAAGCAGTAAGAACTGCAGAAGAGTTTAAGATGGGAAGAGTCACATTTGCATGTTTTGAGCTAGATTTGTGCTTTGTCTCCTTTACCATCTTTGCAGCCTGGACTGCTCTAATGTCATTTTGTTGAGAGGAGTGGCCCTGAAAGCCTGCTGCAGGGGGGATAAGGCAGGGAGCCATCTATGGATACATGCCATTCTTAACTGAGCTGCTGTTGCAGAGGTGTCTGAATTGATGCCATATAGGACAGGCTGTTTTGACTCACTGCATCAGCTGTGAGCACCTCGCTGTACTCTGGAGGTAGATGTAGTGTTGTTGGCAGGATTGGCTGACGGTCATCAGATGGAGAAAATTTGTGTAAGACCTGATTTTCCCCCTCATTCACTCTTGGTATGTGTAAGAAGCAGATCTAGAAACGGCACAGATGGATCAATAGGCCAGTCTTTATAAAAGTATTTTAGGGCACAGGCTGATGTAGTAGGTTTAAGACCATTATGCTGCTGTGATACTGAGCAATTCTGTAGCTGTTGTCTGTGTTAAGCTGCTTTCTTATTGGTGTTAAAAACATTGTGGTGGAACTACTGTGTCTGTTAATGAAATGTGTGTTTGTAGGACTAAATTATTTCTTCTGGTTTAGGGCCTGAAGTTGATGAAGAAGCCACTCAAGAAGACTTAGAATACAAGTTGAAGGGATTTATTGATCTTACATTGGACAAGAGGTACAGTCTGCTTTGAAGAAACATTCATACATTGTTTTCTTGCTTTCTCTGACTTTGTAAGAAAAATACACATAAAGTATTTTTCTGTGCTTACTGAGATTTTTACTCTGGGGAGGACTTCTGGATCTAAAAAGACTTTTTTCCTTCTACCAATTTTTTAGGATGGGTTGGACTTTCCGTATATATTGAAGTAGAGTGACTTTCTTTCCAGCCTGCAGTACTACTGTGAGCTCTGTCTCCAAACAAAATTTTGCTGTCCTTGAGTAAGGAAGCAATTCAAAGCATTTAGTTTCTTCATGTTACTTCTGTGGGTTACTCTGTTATTGGGTGCAGACAGATATAAACCACTGTAAAGCAAAGGCAGAGGTTTAACTGATGTGTGCTGATTTCAGGAAGTCTTCCTTCTCTCTTCTAACAGTGCAAAGACGAGACAAGCAGCCCTTGAAAGTCTGAAAAGTGCATTTTCTTCTAAAATACTCTATGAATTTATCATGGAGAGGAGAATGACTCTAACTGATAGCATTGAGCGCTGCATAAAGAAAGGTAATTAGCATGCATGCTATTAAGAAAGCAATAATCCCTATGAAATAGCACATTGTTTAAAAGAAATTAAGATCGTGAATGTTCTCTGGTACTTTACAGAGTAATTAGGTAACATTCCTTTTTAAATATAGATGCCACATTTTAACTGTCCTAGAAAATTAACTGGAATTATCTTCTATCTGTTGGTTTCTGAATTTCCACTTACATGCTTTCAGGCTGTTACCTTTAAAGATTAAAGGAAGAAAGCAGTGCAGAAGGTGATTGCTCATCACTGTGTTAATCCCTAGGTAAGAGCGATGAGCAGTGTGCAGCTGCTGGACTGGCGTGTCTTCTGTGTGTGCAGATGGGGGCAGGAATTGAAAGCGAGGAGATTTTTAAGACCCTTGGTCCAGTTCTGAAGAAGATTGTCTGTGATGGAACAGCGAGCATTCAAGCCAGACAGGCTGTAAGTATGAAATGTTTGTTTGCCAGGCAGGGGCAGAGGGCTGCTTTTGGCCGGCTCACTATTGTGTAATCCAGAACTAAAGGTTACCCCACTAGTGTGTACTCATAATGTTGGCATATGCTCTGACTGATGCATAGTTTTCACTGGCTTAAGAAGTTCCACCTGAAGGTTAATCATGATTCTCTTCTTCAGCTGTTCCATGTACTGCTTTGTCAAGTGTCTGAACTGTATTGCAGTCTCCTTACTGCAGTTCTGAGGGCTGATACTGAGGTCCTAGAAAACATTTTCCCACTGAGTGATACATCCTTACTGTATTAATTTTATTCTTGAAATTAATTTTATTTTTAACACAGGAGTGTTACTTTAGCATTTATATTTATTTATGGTAAAATCACATATAGCACATCTGGAAACTACATAAACAATAGAGCCACACTATCAAAGGTATTTTTCAGTTACTTTTGCCCAGTCATCTCATCTATACATCAGCAGTATGCTTGGAATAGTGAGTGAAGATTGTCCAAAGCTCTTGCCAAAGGTTTTATTTCTTCTTAAACTTCAGAGATTTAACTAATATTCTCCTGCTTCCCTGTATCATTATGTGGCTGTCTACTCCTATTGTAGTCAAGCTATAGCACAATAGATACTGTCAGCTGCAGGAGGTAGTATTAGTTCAACAGCAGTTATTTCTACAAACAAACAAAAGCTATTAAAATTTGTCCTGTTTAAATGCAGTTTTGAGTCACGTGTGGTTAGCGCAGACATCGCTTTCAAATGTTTTTTCCTTACTCTTCGTAAAAGAAGTTGGACTAGAATATGGGGCATAGGGAACAGATCTGCAGTAGAAGTAGGAAAACTCCAGGAAAGGCTTTTCAAGTGCAGAGCTCTCATGCCATTTAATTGTAATAATGGACAGAAGGGGAAAATATTTCCCGCAGCTCTAAATAAATATCATGTCTTTATCAGCATAATTTCTGCTAGTAAATCCTAGTGAGATTTTAAATCATTGGGTGAAAAGAGTGCCTTGTGTAGCTTTTCAAGGGCTTTGTAAGCTATTTTAAAGTAAAAATACATGAAAAGTGAATGCTTGTGAGTAGCATATGCTGTAAAATCATCCTGAGAGATTGGAATTGGGAGCTAAGTATTACAAAGACGCTGAATTAAACAGGATTGGAGACTTCTGGACTCTGCTAAGGTTTTAATCTCAAGCATCTGTTACTCCAGGTGTTAAATTTCAAAGGTCCCAAGTTTAAAAGTTATGTCAGTTACAACATTATTGTCAAATACTGACACTTCTTTTTTCTTTTGTCTAGTGTGCAACCTGCTTAGGGATTTGCTGTTTCATTGTCACTGATGACATTACGGTGAGGATGATAAATACCTTTCTACTGTAGTAAACTGACAAGATGAAAATGTGTGACTCCTAAGCCACTTCCATTATATTTTTCTGTTGTACAGGAACTGTACTCTACCATGGAATGCCTGGAAAACATCTTTACGAAGGCCTATCAACGAGATAGAGACAGTAATGGTGTATCAAGTACGCACAATACTGTGCTTCATGTGAGTGCTCTCTTAGCATGGACGCTGTTATTGACCATTTGTCCAATGAACGAAGTGAAGAAGAAAATTGAAATGTGAGTATCTTACTTGGAAAGCAGAGTTTGTCATGACTGTTCATATGCAATGAAACAGTGTCAGTGAGATTTAGATCTTAATGGAATATGACTTACTCCTTAGGCACTTGCATAAACTTCCCAGTCTGCTGTCTTGTGATGATCTCAACATGAGAATAGCTGCTGGAGAAACGCTAGCACTGCTGTTTGAGCTGGCACGTGAAACAGATGCTGTAAGTAATGTCAGCAGCTAAACCTTCTTCCATTGGGACAATGATGAGAAATTACTTAACCTGTGTTGCACAGCAAAAAGTAGCAAATAATTCCATGGTTTATGTTCTTTCTAGTGAGTCTGTCCCAGTCTAAGTGGGCAGGGCAATAATTCACTGTTATCATTTTTGTACACTTAATTTCTATATTGCAAAACGGGACCAGTATAACAAAATGCATCAAATACTACTGAATAGCAGCTAGAAATACCGAATGCAAGATTTAAATCTAAATCCAACACCTGCTTTTAAAATAGGAAAAGATACCTCTAGAGGGATTCCAGGATAATACAATATTGTTTACTGTAGTGGGAACACTCATCAGGTGCTTATGCAGACAAGCTTGAATAACTCACAACCTGCACAATTCTGCTCTCACAGCCAAAAATCTATCATCAGGTAGAAAACATGTTGACTTTAAGTATTGTTCTTTCAGTATTCTTACTTAGGAAACTTGGGAAGAATAACTTGTATTGCATGATGGTTTTACAGTATTTGACTTATGTAGTCACTTAAGAACTAGGCAGTCATTTTAAGGGGGAGATTTTTAAAGAATCTGCACAAATTCTGCATAGATGCCAGTATTACTACATTTAGTGAGATTTCTTGAAGTTTGCTTTTGCATTGGATGAGGTGCAAGCTGCTCAGTATTAGCTCGTCCACAGCTAAAGTTGTCTTTAGATTCTTCAATATCCCTTCTCTTGGCAGCTTACAAGGAAACAGCCTCCCTCTGCTTGTGCATGGCACAGTTTGGGAGAGTTGCCTGAAAGGCTCCCAACTCAATCAAGGCTGCTGTGCTTTGCCAGAATGCTGTCTAAAGTGAAAGGATAACTCCATTTGAGTCAGGAGTCATGACACACCTTTATCAGCATCATTTCTGCAAGTAAATCCTGCACTGCATAATCTGAAACAATGTTAAGGCTTCCGTATAAATGCAAGCAGTGTGGATTTGAGTCCCTTGGCTATGGAAGTCAACTTTGAAAGGGAAAAAGTAAATGGAAACCAGAACTTGATCCTTTATTTGGTCAAACTGACTGCAAGTAATATCATCTTAAAAGGTGTTAACAAATGAGACTGTATTCTCAGAAACAAGTATCTTCTGTTCCATTGAGGAAATGCCCCTTTAATCATTACAAATTATTCTCATTGGATGCTTAATAATCAGTGCAGATTTAAAATACTGTATTTGCCTTCGACCAGTTCCTTTCAGAAAGCATGCAGTAAGCTCACACCATTCAGTTGGCATGACAAAACATTAGATTAAAAAACCCTAGAAACCACAAAAACTTGTTTTTGCATAAGTTTGCATACATTCCTACTAGTCCAGGTGAGCTACTGCCAAATTATTAAATGCGGTAGTGAAAATACTTATTTATATATATGTATAGCACATATTAATGAATATAATCAATAATACTGTTTTTTATTACCGTTTACTTAAGTGTTTTGTTAAGCATTTAAAAAAACAAATGTGCTTTCTAATTTCCCATTCCATACAAAACTTACAGCTAAATATTCCATACTGTCAGTCTAATGGTGTCTCAGAATTTGCCTCCAGCAGCATGAATTCTATGCTAGCAACATTAAAGTGCCCTCAGCTTGTTAAGCGGAGTAGATCACCAGATCTGTTAAACAGTTTGAATCCCTTGGAATTACAGAGTAGAACAGACTGGCAGGTGTAATATGCACACTGATGGAGCTGTATGGTTCACATGGCTGACCAAAATAGGCTTTGTTAGTGCCCTTTCTGGTAAACTGGGTGCTGTGACTTCGTTCTTGCTGGTTTAAATGCTGCAAATGGAACTGCAGAAGTGCTCTCTATCCTTTTAAATAAAGTAAGAGGTTGTAGAGATCTACACGCCCAAAATTTCAAGAGATCCATTTTCTTATTTGTTAAGGCCAGGAAATAAAATAAAATCTAAAATAATTTTTTTTCTTAACCTAGGATTTCTTTTATGAAGATATGGACCTTCTAACAGAGAAGCTAAGAGCTCTGGCTACTGATGGGAACAAGCACCGGGCCAAAGTGGATAAAAGAAAGCAGCGATCTGTCTTCAGAGACGTTCTGCGGGCTATTGAGGTGATTCTTTTGTCTTAGTTACAATCTAAACCTTCAAAATACATAGTGTACAATTTAGTGAAAAAAATTTTGTTATTAAACAGAATTACTGTTCCAGTGAAAGGAAAAGAAAAAACTATTTTAAGTGAGGTTTCATAGTGTGGTCACTTACATGAAATAGAACTTCTATTTTAGGGATGTAGAACAAAGATACTTGGAATAGTTAAACATTGTGGAAGCTAAGGAGAAGGCTTGGCATGATTTGAAGTCACCTTTACGATTCTGCCTGTAGAAGGATCTGAGTCACCTATTGGCACTTGTTACATCCCATTGTCCTAAATGTAGCTACTCATACCTGTAAGGTAGAGACTAAATGAGGCTTACAGGCTGACTTAAAGGTGACTTCTGCACTCAGAACTGGTTTTGCTGGAGATAAGTCCAATTATCAAAGTAATTTTAAAGGTGAAAGTTGAGCATTTGTATTTTTAAAAAGCTTCCTAATCAAGAAGAATATCAGCTTCAAGTTCTTAATGAGATTGACTGCAGGTGTGTGTCTGCTTTATGAACAAATACAGTCTTTAGCATATGTATGCTTTATTATTTGGAAGCTTTTGGTGTGCCAAATAAATCAGTGAAAATAAAGTTGGCTGAGATGTATAAAATTCCTGGTACAAAAGACTGTTTAAATTAAAGTGATATATGTTGTTTCCTTTGATTTTGCACAGGAGCGTGACTTTCCTACAGAGATGGTGAAGTTTGGACCTGAGCGCATGTACATTGACTGCTGGGTTAAAAAACAAACCTACGAGACGTTCAAGGAGATCCTGGGGTCAGGGATGCAATATCATTTACAGGTGAGCTACTCTTTGGCCCTTGCTCAGACTGTTGCCCCCTGTCTGGCTGCTTTGATGTAATTCAGTCTGAATTACAAAATCCTGAGTAGAACTTAGTGAAATGAGCTTTACATTTGGATTGTTAAAAGAGAGCACTGAAAAAATTAACTACAGTGAACTACAGTGGTCTGGGTAAGCTGCTTCTGAGTTGTAGCCTGGGTGTGCTGGCTTAGTAATCGACTTCTCCAAGAAATTAGAAATTTAAGCTGAGTATCTTTTTAGCTTAAGGCTTTTTCCTGAATTCTTATGCTCTCTTTCAGTGGAGTGATGTAGTCGTCTGGCTGCTGTAAAGCTGCATGCCTGCACCCTTCCTGTTCAAGCCTGTAAAAGGAAGGCAAAGTTTTAGTCAAAAATAATGAACACAACTTGCAGCCCAGTGATGACAGCATTCCAGAAGAGAAGGCATAAATCCTTATCTCTGTTCTGGCAACTGCTTGTTTACTAGTCATCTGTTTACATATGCAACAGAAGCAGGAAATGTAGCTTAGGAATATATGCTCCCAAATTACAGTGGTAATCATGGGCTTAAAATTGTCAGTGTTTATTGAATTTCTGTGTGACTGAGGGAGCTCAGGCATGTAGCAGGTTTTTCAGTTTTTTTCAAGTACTACTTTTACAGCCAGGTATTTTAAAACTGTTGTGTTGTGAAACCATACAAGTCTGTTCAGCTGCCTGATTTTGTGTAGAACAGAACAGTGTCTCATTTGCTGGGACAAAAATGTCTAAGGAGGCTGGAGGAGCTGTCTGGCTTCTCAAGGTGGCAGTTTTCGCTTTTAGCCTTATTCTGGTTAAAGGAGGAAGTGTTCTTGACTTAGTTGCAAAAGTTAACAGCAATTTGACACAAATGTTAGTATCTCTTACTGGAATACTTTATATTTTACAGTAGTCAACTTTAGAGACTTGATAATTAGAGGGATAACTGATCATTTGGTGTGTTTCTTGTTTAGTCAAATGACTTTCTTCGGAATGTGTTTGAGCTTGGTCCACCGGTAATGCTGGATGCTGCAACTCTTAAAACAATGAAGATATCCCGTTTTGAAAGGGTAGGTTATTGCACCTTAATGGATTTTCTTTACTTCATACTCTGATTTCATTTCTCCTGCACTTCAGAAGCTGTCATTGTTAACACTTGTCACTGTAGTACTAGGAGTGCCTCATATTGTCCTGAATGAAACCCAGCCTTACTTGTATGCATCTCTGAGCTCTTAGATTTTCCACTGGGTGTGCATCTGCTTCTGTTTTTTCAAAGGGATCTGAAGGTTGATGTGGTTACTCCACACATGTGAAACTTGGTCTCTTGTGAGAGATACATGTTTTTGGGGAGGGACTACAGGAAGCCATGGAAACAGAGTCTTTATAAAGACAGTATCCCAAACTCTGCAGTGTGAAATGGGCATTATGGGGTTGACTTTGTTCTGTTGATTGTGAATGCATTAATCCTGCATATTATTTTGGGAATGGTGCTACCAAGTTTAATCTGGAGGTAAACATAACCTACATGGTATCTGCTTGATGTCCAAGACTGACCAGCTTCCAGAACTGCTCATAGTTCAGCCTTTCTTACACAGTTTCTTTTAAATATATACAAGTCTGTGTATATATATGCTAAAATTAAATCAGCCTTTGGTTCAAAGATGGCATGCTACAAATTTCAGAAGGCCTACCAGATTACTTCAAAGATGAATGCAAAGATATTTTCATTTGTTTTGTAACATGAAAAATCTCTGAAGGGCATAAGCCTTATGACAATATGTAATTATTTTTCTTTTTTTATTTTGTAGCACTTGTACAACTCTGCAGCATTCAAGGCTCGGACAAAGGCTAGAAGTAAATGTCGTGATAAAAGAGCAGACGTGGGGGAATTTTTTTAGATTCCCTTTTCAATGGGGTTCAATTTTCATAATTCAAATAAATTTGTAATGTTTAAATGAATTTTTTAACTTCTCTAGTCAGTTTGCAGTTGTGCATGGGTTTGTTACATAGTATGTAAATATGCATGTTGTTGCTTAGTTGTGTATACACTGTATATAGATTGATGTAACATTTGGTGCAGGGATACTTTATAACAGTAGCCTCCCACTAGTTCTGCAGGTTGATTATGATATAACTGATACATTAAATGGGGTAGATAACTGTAGTCAAATGCTGTGTCAGATTGGGTTCCTTATATAAGGGTAAAGTAATTGATTGACAAGTGTTCTGGTAAGAATGTGCTAGTATGAAAAGATGACCATGTCTGTGTGAAATTATTTTAGCAACTTTTTAAAACTCTCCAGTGGTAGACAGACAAGTAATTCCTATGTAAGTATAACTTTATCCTGACAGGGACTATGAAGTTCTGTAATTTCTACTGACAGTCAAGTAGTGAATGACAAATACTTGCCTCTATGTAAAACAAAAGCAAAATTCTTGTGTTCTGAAATTGAATATTTAATTTTTGGAATAAAGATATTTCTCCCTGTCTGCTCCCTGTGTAAAACTAATTATTCCATGAGTGAAAAGCTGTAACACTAGCAAAATCTAAAGGTTGAAAGGGATGAGTGTGTTTATTTGCTGGTCCTGACATGTGCTTGGGGTGTTCTCAGTGCATTAGATGCTACATGCAAGTTTACCTTGCTGTATTTCAGATGTGTCTCATACTTGCATGGGGTCTGCACAACAGCCTTATCTTGATTTGTCTTTGCCTCATTAATGGTCAAAAGTTTTCTAGTTTTGATGTTGCAAAACATGTAGTCCTTTATCTTAGAGGAACCATTCTGGCTTCCCTGTTTTCATCATGTTGAAAACTACTTTTCTAACCTCAATTTCTGATTCTATAGGACTGAAATGTACCAGTAACTGAGAACTGCCTTAGGAATAGTGGGGGGGGAGGGGGGAGTTGTTATGTAATAAAGACACTAAAACCTACATAGCTAGAGCTTCTGAACCTGAAGGTCTATAAAACTGCTTGTTACAATAAACATTCTTAAAATGTTTATCACCAGATGAAGTAAACATTGCATTGAAAACAACACCACCCCCTGGAAGCTGTTGCCTGCTCTGATAAGGGAGAGTTGGGTTTGGGGTGGAGTGGTGTTTTTTTTTTTTTCTCCTCCTAGTTTCTGATTACAGCTGAACCTATTCCAGAAAGTCCATGAATACTAATGAGTTGCACTTTCTACTTTACTCTCAGTTTTTTCCCCTCAATATTCTATGTAAGAACTTACCTGGCTTACAAAACTTATCACTTGGACTGCACAAACTGATGATGAACACATCAAGTGTCATAGAAGCGGAGGAAAAGCTTCTGGTCCTTGAACAAGATGAAGCTGTGTGCCTATACTTGCCCAGCTCAAGACTATTCCCTTTGAGCTAAACTGTTTCCTCAAACCTGTTGGTGTCTCCTGTGGCTTCCTAGTAGTCACCTTTGGTGTCCTTTGCCAGGCACTACTGAGAGCTTGCTTCCTGTCCAGTGTTTCTGCAGCACCTCCTGGCAGGGGGCTGAGGGAGTGGTTGCCCTTTTCCCTGTTACACTGTAGCTGCCATGCACAGTGATCTGCATGGCTTCCAGGGGTGTTGCAGAAGTGGCTCTTCTGCATCCCTGCAGCCATCCCATGAGTTTGCAGACCTTTTCAAGCTTAGAACTGGAGAGGCGTGGGTCCTTGTCTCTACAATTATCTTGGTGTCAGGAGTTTTTGGGGCATGGCCGTCTAGCTTGCACATTTTTATTTGGAGGGAGGACTACCAGGAGACTCTTGCAGAAACGGAGCAATTCTGAGCAGCAGGACTTGGCAGCTTAGGGTGGGAAATACAAATCAGGTGATTTATTCAGTATTGTTTCCTGAGAGAGAAATATGTTTATGATCAGTTTAAAAGGATTCAGAAAAGTTTTGTTTTGACCTACAGTCCCTCTGTGTGTCAGCTGCCTGTCAATACAGTGTGCTGTAACACTGCCTTCTGCAATGTCAGCACAGAAGAAAGTGATCAAAAGAACTGTCAGCAAAGGAGCAATTATGCTACTCACCACCAGTTCATCAGAATTTAATCTTTGAACAACTAAGGATGCCAATTAGTCCACCCCAGAATACTTTGCCACTTGAATTCGTAGTGTATGGGAGAAGGGGGAAAACACCCTGGTTTTTTTTAGTCTGTGACTTTAAAATACTCATGACTGCAATACTGTAGATATGACTCTTCTGCATAGCAAACTGGTTACTCATAGCTACAGTGTTGTCGATATGACTCTTCTGCATAGCAAATGCATTTTAGACAAGCACTAAACCCTAAGAGGTTTGGCACTAACCAAAGTGTTAGTGAAATACTGATCATCAGGAACAACCATCGTTCTTCATGACGGAATGTTACCATGATTCCAATATCATAAAAACTGTCTGTGCTGATTTCTGTTTTAGCAGATCAATACTGTGAAGTGAGTATATTTAGCCAAGCTGAACTCTAAATATAGACTGAAAGGGGCCGTCTGTTTCATAGCTATCTTTATGGATACTGCTGGACTCCACAGGTTCCTATGGGACTAAAAGTAGAGAGAGGAACTGCAGAACAAGTTTTCTTAATGTGATTTTCACTGGCTGATTTCTTCCATACTGGCACATTATTTGAATGCAATTATGTTGTAAGTAATGTTTCATTCTCCTGGTTTTTAACCTTTTAGATTTTATTTTCTTTTTTTCTGTGAAGAATTTTCAGTGTGTTTTTATTTTAAGTTTTTATTTTACCACAACCACATAAGAAGAAATTTAGCAGTTGTATTGTGGAAAAGATCTTTAGGCAAGGTTAAAGTACAAGATAAAGTGAATCCAAAGCTCCCAATGTTTAGGTTGGTTTGTTGGGAAAATAATACTTTTGTCCAGTGACACTAACATTTGTTTCTTTTCTCCTTTAGCATGTCAATGGAATCAAACAAATGTAATATAAACTTTTTTGAATTAATAATGGTAATCTTCACTGTGTTTACATGTGCAAATAACTAAATAATTAGTAGTAAATGCAGAAACATGTAATTCATAATACTAATGAATCGAAGGTACTCACATTTATTACAGCTCAAGTTATTAAGAATAGTCTTCCCTGAAGCTGAAGGGAGGTATTAATCAAAATACCCAAGAGAATCAAGTGCTCTGAAGAATCTAAAAATAACCAAAAGCCTTTGTGCACGAAGTGGTAACTTTTAGCACACCATTCAGACACAGGGCTCCATGATTGCGTTGGCTGTGGATGTGCACGTGGGGAGACAGCAGGGCAGAGCCAGCTCTGGTGGGGACGTGGCTCAGAGCCTGTGCTGCCTGGTGCCACGTGATGTTCTAGAGGAAGGACAGTGGGCACAGCCATCTGTCCTGGAGTCACTGCTGCTCACCTAAAAATCATACACTCGGTAAGGCTAACCCCTGGTATGCCAGCTTTTCTACGTTTTCTTTGTACTTTGAAGCAACAGTTCTGAACAGAGAAAAAAAAAAGTTGTAGTCTTTTCTTATGGGCTGTTAAAAAGAAATACGAAAGTATTCATACAGTCCTGTCAGTCTCCACTAGCAGGAGAACAAGCCCTGTCAGGACTGATATCAGTGCTTAGTACTCAGACTTACTTGAGGCTCACTGAATGTCTGCTTTCACTGTGTGCTCAGATATGGGGGAATTGCAACAATCTTCTGCTTTTGTTTGGATGAAGGAAGGAGTGAGTATTTTCTGCAAACAATCAGGGCTCAAATTTTAGGTTTTTAATGTAAGCGTCATATTAGGAATCTGGTCACACTGTTCTCTGTTTCATGGAGAGGAAGAGAAGGCTCAGAAGCACATCAAGAGGATAGTTCAATGCCTAGGATTCAGAAATCACCCTTAGGTGCCTAACACGTCAGCAAGGGAGGTTTGCATCCCATGAAGTGCTGATTTATATTGGCAGATAAAATTGAACTTGAGAGCTTTATAAAATAGTATACAAGTAATATGCATTCTACTCCAAATTTAAACAAATCTGTGTGAGCTCCCTCCTTACATTCACTAGCAAGGAAAATGTGCATTTAGGCTCTGATTCTAAGGTGAGAAAGGCATATCTTAGAATAAGAGGGATATTACCTGGAGGAATATATTTTTCTTCAATATTTACAGAGGGAGTGCAGCAAGGGATAATAAGGGTCTGCACGCCATGATCAATATGATCAGCATGAGTCAGTTTATTACAAGAGTACAGTGATTATATAGGTTCTTTGTCTCATCACGAGCCCTATAATCTAATAGAATTGGTTAATAGCTGACTATCACGCACTTAAAATTAAAGGTGATTGGTTCATACTTGCTGTTCATGAAGAAGCTTCCAGTAAAAACTAAGCAATAATTGTTCTTTGTATAAGGCAGCTTATGGTTAGCAAATTCTGTGCTTGTGCATCCATGAATTGTTACATTCTTTTCAGTTTCTTTATTCACTTCCTTATCTTACCTTGAAGGTCGTGCTGTCTTTGAGCTCGTTGTGCTTCTGCATACCCAAATGCAGGGTTGCTCACGTGTTCCCATGTTGGGAAAAATCCCCAACAGGGAGTTTACAGTGACAAGTGTAGACAAACATGACTACTTAGAGTGTCTTCATCTCCTTATGGCTAGAAGTGTAGTTTGTTTCTAGAAGACATTTTTGCAATCACAGTAGGGTAAAAAAAGCAAAATACTGGTAAAGAGTAATGTACAATACATAGAAGCAGCCTCTTTAAGTATTGCTTCTTTTCCATATATAATCTTCTTTCGAAACTGTATTTATATTAAGAATCATTCACTAAATTCACCCAGATTCTACAGAGAAACTGTTTTTACTGATTGGACCCCATCCAGTGCCTTTTTTAAAGCAAGGGGCATTAGTCTGAAGAAAAAGCTTTTAAAATTTGTCCAAAACTGTGCGAAGTAGAACCACATTACAAGACTACATTTTTTGTTCCATTTTTCACAAATAATAACTTCACAGTGATGTTCTAAGGTGTGCAAACAGACACCTACTCTTGTTGCTTATCTCCTACATTCATACCTGCTTTCCCTGTCTTACCTCTGAATTATTTGATGCTGAAAGAAGAGGACCTGAGTGACATCCTTTCTGGAAGTGTTAGTGAAGGTTTGGCTTTCACTGTGTTCAGAATCTCACACCACTTCTTACCAACTACTCACCAAATCAAAGGAAAATATACTAAATAGGTACCATTCAAATCAATGCTGTTGACTTTTCTTTTTCTCTCCCCGTACACATACGTATGTGCACAAACATGAAATGTTCACAAAAATGAAATGTTTAAATCATCAAAGATTTCCAAGAATAAAAAAGTGCTATGAACAGAGTTATCCCTGCCTTCAAGATCTAGTAAATGTGCTGGTCCTTCAAAGCCCTTTGTTTTAATGATTGTTTAGGCTGCTCAGTATTTCCTTAGAACAGGACACTAGCAGTTACAAGTTATTTCCCATAGCCATGTGTTAATTTACCTTTTAAATTATAATTTCTTTTAGATACAATGGAGAGGCCTTCCTTGGAATTTAACTTGCCTGACTCTCAGGAAGAAGGGAAACTTTATGTAGTTGATTCCTTAAACAACCTCAACAAGCTTAATGTTTGTCCAGCTGAATCCCAGCATTCACTAGGTATGTATGATGGGTAACCTTTGGATTTCTGTATGTACAATCCATATTGTGTGTCACTGATGTCTACAGCCTAATAGGCCAATATGTATGCCAAGCTCTGTACTGAAAAATGAAATAAAAAGATTGAAAATGGCATACTTTACACAGATCAGACAATGATTTAGCTGCCCCTGCTGAACATTTCTGCTTTAGGGTCCTGAAAATCCTTGCATTTATTTAGGGATTTACTGTCAAACCTGAACTTATCTTTCATTTCAGTTGGGATTTATGAGGTGATCACTTGCAGGATAATGTCTCTAGTAATGCCCAATATACACCTACTGCATAAATAGCATCATAGCTCTTCCCAAGCACTAAAATTCATATGTGGCAATAGAAGCATCTGAGAATTTTGTTCATTCCTGTAAGACACATCTCCTAAGAACTCAAACCTTTTCCCTGAAATATTCCGTGAAACATTTAAGCATTTTACTCTCCAGGCTTTCTCTACATACCGTTTCAGTTTTGGCTCCCACATTTCTACTGGTTTGATGAGGCTTTTGCCTTAGATTTCTCACAGGAACAAGAATATTTTCACCCAGTGATAGCCACAATACATTTCAGTTCTTTCTGACCTGAAAATATCTTAAAACCTGGAGCTCTTCAGCAGCATTCCACATAACAATATTGAAACTGCTTTTATTTCCCTTATTGTAATGGCAAATTTGAGTGGAGAAATTTATAGATCAACAGCTATGTTGGAATGTGTTTCAAGTGGCCATAACTTTATCATGTTTCCAGTTACAGGTCTTAAATGTTTTCTCATTACTTCTATTTCCAAGTCCTCTAACTTTTCCTAATCCAACTTTCTAGAGTGGTGCTGGCTTCTGAATTTAATGCAAGTATTTTAGACATAAGGTACTAAATTCTCATATGCAGGTTGTCTTGATATTGTCATTTCTACACATAGAAAATGAGACAATGGCACAAATTGATTTTAATGTTAAATAATCTCCTTTCTGTGTGACTGTGTTGATTTCTTTTTACTTTTTGGATAAATATACAAGGTTCTGTGGAAACATTTGTGGTTCTCTGGAATAATCACATGCATGCTCCTCCCTACATTTCAGCAGTAAATAATGGTAGCTTAATAAGTATTTTATTCATAAATTTGCAAAGTCCTTTGGTTCCTTCCAGGATTATTCTTTTTATGTAGTTTTTAAGCTTGGTGAGTCTGTAGATATCTCATTCTGCCAGCTACCTTTCTCAGCAGCACAAAACTCTGGTTCTCTTGCCAGACATGTTAAAAGCTACTTAAAATGTATATACCTCTTGGTTGCTTCAGTAGGAGCCATGCAGTAATTTCTTTATGTTTTAGATGATAAAATGTTCCCACTATTTGCAGTTTGGCAAGAATGTGTGCTCACCAATTCCTTACAGCACTGCAGTCTGGCATGTTCAGCCTGATGAAATACTGAGAAGCATTCATTAGGCAGAGCGAGCTCAGACCAATTTTGAGACCACTATTGACAGCTTAGGATGCTTGGCAGGCAGCAGTAGCAGGCTCTGCCTATCCCCAATATTCTAAGTAGAAAGCAATATTGGTGCAGACATTTAGTATATGGTGCATTTATTGTGACTGCTAAGGGAATAACCATAGAACCTCAAAGGGCAAATATGAAAATATTTCAGCATGGACAGGAGTGTGTTAAACATAAAATAAAGAAAAACAGAGTTATTCCCAGAGATCTACCAGCTCAGTGAATTGCTCAGCTCTAGGCAGGGTCATTATTAAAGTGCTCTAATGGCATATGCAGCCTTTCCTCAGATTTATCACTACAGGCTCAGTTGCAAAGACCTCAGAGATTTCCACCAGCTAGAACAAGAACATGATCTAGAAATACATTTTTCACAGATGCACACACTACTCCCCCTTTCAGAATGGCAAGACAGCAATTACAGAAGGATAAATTACAGTAATTTGCATGTAATTTTAGTATCTATGAGACAGACACCAAAATGAAATTACATTAGCTTCTTCCTCTCTCCAAAACAGAAAATAAACCCAAATCTTTGAAAGTTATTACAGTGGTATACAAACTTAAGATTAAACAAATCTGGCTCAAGTGTAAATCTTTCACATTCACGTGAATTTCCTCATGTTGTTCACTTGACTTGTTATTTTTGTGGCTTATTGTCACCTCATATTGATTGCAACTGTTTCTATGAGAGAAAGTACTGACTTTCCCTAAATATGCAACAAGTTCTTATAAAAAACAATGAACTGGCTTGTTGAGCTGCCTCAAGGACAGCATTGCGAATGCCTTTCCTTTTTCCCCTCATTCTTCCCACTGTAAAAGGACAACATATATAGTCTGTATGAGGGTCTGTTCCATTCTTGACAATTGGGAGGATTGGGGCCTCGTTTTTTACTGGAATGAAACAAACAAATCCTAAAGATGAAGAAGAATATTGAAAACATTTGTTTTAAGATAAAACAGTCAAGACCTACATTTGTTCTGTCCAACATCAGGAGCTTAACTGAGGTGTTTACTTTGGGAAATCAATCATCCCAGGGGATGCTTCTCATTAAACAGAAAAAGAAGCGTATCTAGAGGATGAATGTGTATGATGAATCTGTACCTTGGTTTTCAATACAAATTTTTCTTTCTTTCCTTTTGAAAAGGTTAAGTGCATTCAAGCCCTTACAAAGCTGCTTGATGAAAACTTTATTGCAACCTTTGTACATGTGAAACAGCTGTAAAACTCTGAACTGTAACACAGGTCAACTTCAACAAAACACCGTATTTCAACAACAGAAACATTTTTGTTGAATGTGTTCTAACAGCTGTAACAGATGTATAAATTTTTTATATTTCCAAACTCAAGCTGAGTTCATAAAGTTCATTTCTTCCCTTTTCATGCAATATCACAGGAAATAAAACCTGTTGGCCAAATATACAATGTATTCTGCATCATTTCATGAAACCAGAAGCATTTCATCATGCTTATCCTAATCAGCCTTAAAAATCTTAAATATTTTAAAAATTATTTGTCATCTCTTAACAGATGCGGAAGAGAACACTGGTGGTACTGGAGGAAGCATGGCAGGGAGCAACACAAGAAACCAGTTGTTCTTCGTCACTTTTATTCTTACTTTGATCGTCAGTTTGGCACTTGTTTCATTTGTAATATTCTTAATATGTAAGTAAACCAAATAGTAGGTCTTAAAAATGTAGGGCCAATTGGAAAAAAGACTGCTGAAATGTGTCATGCTATGTTATAACATACTGCTGCTGTATTTGTATGGTCAAAGGCTTTGGCTGGTTCTGGGTACTGGGGCCTGGTCCTGGGGGCAGAAGCACAGGCAAACAACACTCCCTCAGGGCTAAAAGGCACAATTTTATTCTTAGTGCTAAGGATTTGTGAGCTTCAACACCTGTGAAGAATTTACCTCAGCAGTGTTATACTATATTGCTAAAAAATGCTGACTGGAAATGAAATTAAAATTTAAAGGTAATTGTATGGCAGTGAGATACTTTGGCAAAGTGCCTTCCATTCTTTTCCGAGTAAAATTCAGTATTGAGGTCATTTTACTGAAACTAGAATTCCACTGAAACTGGAATTCCACCCAGACTAATACTTAAATCAGGCTACCTGAAGGAATACCTGACCCTTTGTCATCTAAGTATTCACTGGAAATTGATTTGGAACTAAGAAAATCTTAAGCATAAGAAGAAGAATTAGACATTTATCAAGATTTGCGTGTAGCATTGAGTCTGTAGACACATTTATTGTTCCAGTTTTATAGGACTGATCAGGTGGGTTTAGCTAAAGACACAGCTGGTTAATGGAACCCTTATCATCTTGGGGTTTTCTGAGCTAATAATATTGAACAGAATCTGAGGTACATTATTTCAATTTACAAGTCTATTTTGAAAGAATTTGAACCCATACGAAATCAAGATTTCTTATATCCTGTAGTAAGGAATTTACTGAAACATAGCAAAAATCCTGCTTTTTCTTTTTGGTCAATAAATTGTAACCCTGGACTAAATTTTCTTAACAAGCAGTCAAAGAAATATCAGGCAGGTAAAGAACATAAAGTAGATTTTAAGTGTCATGATTGTAAAATCCTAATTGAAATCCCTCGTACTTGAATTTCAGATTTATTTAACATGGAGCTGCTGAAAGTAGAGCCTTGGTATAGAAAAAATAGTATTTGGCTGCTCTAGTGAAAAAATGATAACTAAAGTGGAAAGGTTTCTTACAAGAATTAAAGCAGTTTGTTTGGGCTCAGGTTGTTGAAGGCCTGTGGTTTTTGAAACTGATTTCCAGTGGTGTTTCACTTTATGTTACAATGTTCTATTAGATACACATAGGTGTAGTTATATGTGTCTGTGTGTGTGTTACATAATCTGAGATGTTTGCAAACCACATGCATAGATTAATTTAGTATTGCCACTATTACACTTGAGCTTCAAAACCCATGGATAAATTTTTTAACTTCAGGTGGCTAAAATAAACATAGCTCCAAAAGTGCATCTTAGTGTGCCAGAGGAGGCTGGCCTCAAAATGCCAGTATTTACAACAATTTTTCTCTAATTTAAAATAAAATACATGCACATACTTATCACAAATTGGATCTTGAAGCCCCTAAATAAGACATTTCCCTGTGGACACTAATGGAATGGATATGCTCCTTAAAACTGCATAAATTATGTGAGCCATATATGATCTTATTAGTCTGCACTAAACCAGAAAAGAATCCAGAAAATAAGCAAAAAGAAATACAGTGAGAAAGTAAACTCACCAGATGTATAACTTCTCATTATGAGGTTCTGCAGTTGTTTTCCCGTTTAGTATTTTTAGTCATCATAATTTCTTACAAAATCTCACAGGAATGCAAGTGAGAGTAGTAATGCTCTTGGCTTAAATGTTGCCAATTGAATGTGGTGCATTTTTCTTTTCAAGTTCAAACTAGAAATGAGGTGGACCAAATATCAAGGAGACTACTATCTGAAAAGAAGAACATAGAAGACCTGAAGAAACTTAACAACATTATATTAAAGCATCTAAATCAATCCAGAATTAAGGAAAAGCCTTCTGATCTTCATGGTTACCTCTTTACCTATGCTGAACTCAAAGTCCCTGGAGAATAAATCTCCTTTGGAAAGAAATTCAGCACATTCATGACTCAGATATTTTCACATATGACACACAGATTGCTGAAACATGGTTGCTAAAACATTGCTGGAAAAAACAGCTTAATGAAAAATATTAGCAAATAGTATTTTATCCTGTTTTATGTGACCATAGATTTGTAATACTAAGCCCATATGATTCACAATAAAAAATGAATTGTCAGTTTGGAGCAAGACTTCCAGATTCCCTGTGCATTGGAAATTGCAGGGGTAAGGGCTTAGTTTTACTTTAAATGTAAGTGAATGATCACAGGAACTCACGAGTTCTATTCACATGATTCCAGCATGACCTTGTTCACGTAATCATTCTCCTGTTACCTTTGTACAAGCTTTCTGTTTCTTTATATTACTATTTGTATTAAGGATAACTTCAGATTTCATAACTTATAAATAAATCCATTTCTGCTCTAGAGTTTCATGGTTTTCCCTTCTGTGCATCTAAATATACTGATACACTGCTCTTTTTGTGAAAGAAACCCCAAAATTGAATAACAACAAACCCTTTCATAAGATGCCATAATCAGCCCAAATTTGTATTGACAGAGTGAGTGTCCTATGGCCTTACATGGAAAATGTGTTTAGAGGACTCAGTCTGGCAGTGTCACAGCATCCTCACAGCCACGCTATCTCATAGCAATGCCAATATGCTGTACTCACAATTAGTGGGTGAAGCCCAAGTGTTTTTGTAAAGTGATGTGGGGAAAATACTACAGGTTCTTGTACTCTCCCCTACGATTGCTGCTGATCACCATTAGAGAAGGCCCAGAAGAAATATGGTTGGAACCTTTATGGTTTTAATGTGTAGTGATACCTCAGAGGCTAAAAGGAGCCATCAGCTCTGAACTTACACAGTTGTCAAGACAGAATACCTGAAAGTGTGATCACATAAGGGACTGCTGGGCAGCTTTGTCATTTTTAGTATTCAGAACATTCTACTGAAATATACATAAAGAAGGCACCTCCATAATCAATAAATAAACTGGTTACTCACATCATTATGGTGGAATGGCAGCTGACACTATGGAATATGTCCAACACATCCTCTTTTACTTCAAGTTCTCATTGTCATCCAATTCTTTCTTATATCTTCTAGACAGTTTTAAAAAAACAAGTCACCAAAGTCAACAGCTTGCATTACAGTCTTCTTTTCCAGAATGTATGATAGTCCTTTCTGTGATGACTACTTCACTGTCTACAACAAAATGAAGAACTAAGTCCAGGAGAATTTCTTGGTATTACTCTACTTGGATTTGCCCACAAATTTTATTCCTGTTATTAGGAGTGCTTTGCTTTACACCCATGTTTTACATCACCTTCTTTCTGTTTCCTGATTTTTATTTTCCTGATGTATTACTGTCAAGTTATTAACATGAAAATGGTGAAGATTGGTTTCAAGAGTTTATTGCTCCTGCTGTTACTTCCCAGCTGCAGTTTTAATTATCTCCTCTGGACATCACTAGTAGTTTTTACAAAAGTGATTCTAATACAGTTATCAGAAAATGATAAAAATAAGTGTAGAAAACTTGTAAGGAAAGGAACCCTAGAAGTCTAGCCCAAACATCTTTCTGTAAATGCTGTTAAATGATAAAAGAAGAGATATCTTAAGACTAAAATCATGACACTTGCAGTGCTGCTTCTCTGTTCTTCTCTGAGCTGTCACCTGCTTTTTAGTGACAGTATTAATTTCTCATCCCTCCCACTCCCATTGTAGCTACTGTAACTCCTCTCAAATTCCTGCCTTGCACTGACACACACCCATACTTGTAAGCAAGGGAGAAATGCTATTATTCGGTACTCAGTGTGTCTCAAACTTGGATTTGTTGCATCCCTCATTGCAACTGCAGTGATCAGAGCAGTCTGTGGTCCACTAGAAACTGATACTGAGAACCAGAGATCTTTTTTCTTGCAGGAAACTGTAAATAAAACGTGTGTTAGAGAAACAGTCCCCCAAGAAATGAAAGTTTCCTTATCTCTCTGATGTTGTTCCAAATTAATCTCATTGTTCAATCAGTACTCATAACAAATCCACCTTTTCTGTCTCTACTATTGATTAGAAGTGTTGTTGTTTCATTCCATGGTTTCATCCTGCAAGATGCTGAGTGACCTCAACTGCCCCACACTTATGAGCAGCTGAGTCACAACAATGTGTCAGCATGCAGTATCATACAGGACTGAGGCCTCAAACCATCCTTTCCATGTTTAATTGCTTCTTCACTAGCAGTGATCAGCAATTAAGATCAGCAACTGAAAAAATGCAAAGGTCCAATGCTGATCCTGCTAATGCTGCTGAAACCCCCCTGTTGTTGGAGATATTTGTAGACACAGAGGATGTGGGGTAGCACTGCTTATGGCTGCCTTTGGCTTCTTAGCTCAGGTTAACAATAGTCAACAATATCCAATTACTGTCAGAAATGCTTCTGTGTGAGATCAGAGCAGGGGTTGAGAGCAGAGTGCCACAATCCCTCCATCAACATTTTCTGGAGGAACCCCTACAAGCTCTTTTAGGGGAACTTTTCTGTCTAATCTACCAATACTGAAGTAGTTCCAAACAAACCAATACTTGACTCCTAAAACCTCCTACAAACCTGACCCTGAAGTAAATTTCATCTCAGTTCATAGGCCTATAATCCTTATCTCCAATAAACAGCTAAGTAAACTCCAAGCTCCAACTGCATGTGATGTAACCACTGTGCTGTAAATAGGTGTTTCAAAGCCTCCTGCAGACATGGGTAAGATCTCTGTTCCTGTATAGCTGCATATCTCAAGAGCCTTTGTAATGTCTGGTATTACAACAGGAGGAAGATGATCTGACAGCTTCATCTTACAGCAGTCACAGCTGTTCTTGGTAGTATTGTTTCTTCCTTCTTCTCTTATTCAGTAAATACTCTACAGCCTTCTTTGCAGGCTGTGGAGTATCTACCCAAAGTAATTCACCTTTCAGTAGTTCTCTGAGTCCAGTGTAAATGAAAAGAGGGCGCAAAGGGTTCAACATGCCACAACATGCCACTGACACTCATCTGCTGCAAGTATTATCATTGCTGAAATGACAGCAAGGTTTCAGGAAATTTTCTGCTGAATAAACCTGGACTATATTAGAAAAACGCTGGTAAGCAAAGAGGAAAACATGGAATTCCTAACCAATAATATACCTTCACCTTCCATCAAAGGCACCATCATGACAATCCCTGAAGTGTTGGTTGAATCTTTGGGTTATTAGGTAATATCAGCAGACAAAATACTTTCTTGCCTTGGCTAGCTTGCTGAGAAATTCACTCCTTCGTTCCAGATATCCATATCAGCCCATGTTCTTGTTAACATCAAACCATCAGACAGTATCTGACTAGATAATAGTATCTGACAGTATCTGACAGTGGGGAGAATATATATTACTAAATAGTAGAGGGTCAGCTGGGACAGGCATTTGCTTTCCTTGCTTGGGATTGTGTTACCTCGAGAACATCAGCTTGTACTTGGCCTTGGGCTGCTCTAGAATGAAACAGCTCAAGCTCAGTGTCTCCAAAGAGCTTCTAAGAACTGAGGGCAGAACCTCCTTTATAGACACCTGTCCATATCAAAGGTTACATAAATCCCAACAGTGGTCACCTTCAAATGAAGAGCAGGCACACACAATAAAGAGGGATTCTGAGAGACAATCAAATCCATCCCTCTGCCTGACAGCAGCATTCAATTTACTCAAACCATTCCTCACAGAGGCTTGTCTATTCACACTGTAAAATATCCAAATAATGGACTGTTCACACACCTCCCCTTCCAGTGTTCAACTGAACACATGGTTAAATCTATTTTTCCTGAAGTCTAAAATTTTTCCTGATGAAATTTAAGACCATTCTCAACTGACTAATTCCTTGTGAACCTGAAAAATAGTTTGCACCTTCCATTTTTTCATTTATTTGATATTAGACTAACTGCAAAGCAATTTTAACCTTGAAAAAGCTTTTTTGCCTTCTGAGATACTTGGAATTTTAATCTAACTTTTATTCTTAAAATCTAGTATGAGTTCACTTCATGTGCTTTGTTCAGTGGTAACAATACAAAGCTGAACATGGGTTATAAAAGACAATAATGATGATGTGGGACCTCTGAATCTGGAAAAAGAGAAAACACCAGAAGAGGCAAAGGATTGTCACAAGTCTGTTAGACCACACGCTCATGAAGGTGATGTGTTGCGTGTGGCACACAATCCAAACTGTTCAGGAACCCTAAATATTGTCAAGGTATTTGAATAAAGAGCAGAGTGGAATAATGCTGAACAAAGACAAAACTGTTCCCAGAACTAGAAGTATATGAAGAACAAAATTCTACTTCATGGGTTTTTAAAGTCTTTGAAGACCAAATATTTATTTCTGTTTTGTCAAAGCATAGTCTTGTAAAATTACACAAGACTGCCTGCAAATATGAATTTTCAGGTCCAAAATTCCAAGTTTTCTTATTAATTTCACCCTGTTCTGTTCTTGATATACAGAACCTACCCCATTGGAAATGGCAGCAAAGCAATATGCTCCGTGAAAGCTTTACTGTTTTAAAAATATCTCTTTTGACAGACAAAATTGCAACTAGTTAAAATTAGAACTCTGATTAAGCAAAATCTAGATAAAACAAATGCCAAATAGCAACTAAAAAATAGGCTTATGTTTTGCCTAGTAACTGAAAATCATCTGTTTGAGAAGATGCTTAACTTGATCTTCTTATAGGCTGCTAGTATAATTATCTCAGAGATGTTGGTGAATAATGAAAGTTGGATCAAAACCTTAGATCTCAACCCAGTGCTACTGGGATTAAGGGGGATTGTTCTTTTCAATTAAGGAAAAAAAGCACATTCAGTCCATTACATGCTACAGTTCTTATTTTCCTGACAGATTAAAAAGAATACTAAGATTTAAAGAGATGGATGGAGGGGATGAGTGTACTGTCACTTCCTCTGGGATACATAAGAAATAATAACACTGAGGCCAAAGAACTTAGTCCTATTCAAGAACCCAATCAATCTCAGAATTTTAAAAGGCTTTTACAGACTGCTTCCGATCCTTTCTCTGGTTTCTGGGCCACACTTCAGCAATCAAAATGCTGTCCACGATTCACTGATGAGCCAGCAAAACCCCTGAATGGCAATGAGAACCTTCCAGTAGAAACAGTCACAGCACAGTGCTGCTGCTAATTTATCTCTGTGAGGCAAACTGCATTACACACAAGGGTGAAAGGACAATTTAAAAATTGACTGCCTGCCAATTTAAATATCTATTAATAATTATGGGTTTGCTTTTGAGTTCTGCACTGCTCATTTAATCTTAATATCTTCTTCATAACATAACTGACTTTGGAAAACAGTGTCTGTCTACAAGGTGACACAAAATGTTGAAACTCCCAGGCACCCTTTGCTCCTCAGCAAAAGCTCATGGATAATTCATTAACTTCCCACTTTTAGGGTGGTTTGTATTTTTTTTTTTCTTACCCTTTAGTTTTTTTCTTAAAGCAACGCTGAAACATATTCTTCAGAGGAAGTCTTCCTGAGTACTCAAAATTATATGGGTGGATATTCACCATGAATTAAGGTGACAGGACAATGAGTAATGGGTTCAAACTGAGGAGAGAAAATTTAGGTTAGATATACAGAAGAAATCCTTTACTATGAGAGTGATGAGGCACTGGAACAGGCTGCCCAGGGAATTTGTGGATGCCCTATCCCTGGCAGAGTTCAAGGTCAGGTTGGATGGGGCATAGAGCAAGCTGGTCAAGTGGTAGGTGTCTCTGTCCATGGCAAGGGGTTGGAACTAGATGATCTGTAAAATCCCTTCCAGTGCAAACCATGCTATGATTCTATGATTCTATACGCAGGTAATAACAATATTTTTAGTGATATTTTAACAGAAGAAATGACATGGATTCTGTGCCTTTTCATGCATTCAAATTGGTGTGCCTGAGCTGCTGTTTTGATCTGAAATAGCTTTTAGTTTGGACTTCTTGCTTGACACGGATATAATGAATCAATGCTCCAGCTCCCTGAGGTCCTAGTTTTTAGGACCTGGATTGAAACTACATTCAGCTTCACACGAAAATCTGCAGCAGGGGGATTCCCAGCCATGGGCAGCGAGTCAGCTCGCTTGAAGTGCCCGGGGAGTGAATGAAATCCAGGGAACTGATTCAGCACCTATAAATAAATACTGATGGACTCACTTAAGGCCTTCTCCTCGAGGAAGGGTGGTACTGCCAAGACGCTCAGATAAACTGATAAAAGAGGAAAGCCTCGGGAATCTGAAAGCTCTTCCCTAACCCCGTTCCCGTTTTCTGTCTCTCCCTCCAGAAGCAGCCTGCAGCCTGCGGAGGCGCCTCGGGGCCTTTACTCAGGCCCTGTGCAGAGGGGCCGAGGCCCGGCCGGGCTGCGGCAACGCCGCTCCCCGGTGCCCTCAGCAGCGCCCGCGGGCCATCCCTGCCGCCCGCGGGCACCCGAGGCGGGGGGAACCCGGCAGGCCGGGGGACCCAAGGGACTCCGAGGAACCGCCGGGACACCGCCTGACCCCACCACGCCACCACCTTGGCAGCACCGGGGCTCCGCCTTGGCAGCGCCTTGGCGGGGGCGGTGCGCCGGGAAGGGGCGGGAGGGGGGACGCCGGGGCAGGCGGGTTAGGGTTAGGGGTAGGGTTACTTTAGGTTTAGGGCTAGGGCTAGGTTCAGGGTTGTAACAATGTAGACAATATAAGTGACCTTTGAAATGTGCCCAAGCCTTTCAGCATTCCGCTTCACAGGAAGGAGGGAAGGAGTCAATCAGGCAAAAGCAAGGAGACAGGTGAGGCTTGCACTGGAGGATGAAGATGGACAGAGGTATTGTGTCTTTCAAGCCTGGAAAACATGGATTTCTCAAATATCTGCTTTGGCCATGTAAGGGGCACAGCTGGATTAGGGGTTGTCATAGTAGGTACCTCACCGCATGTTGGAGGTGGGGACTGGGCATTTTTAGGGCAGTGAAGCCTGTTGTGTGCATTGGGAAAGGGTGTAGTGGCCCCTGTGGGTATGTGAATTGCAGCCCTGCCTGGGGGCGGGCAAGGCAGGAGCCCTGTGCTCAGCATGTGGCATTGGTCTGGCCTGGGAGCTGGGGGTGTTTTCCGAGAGGTAGTTAACTTGGATCTGCACTAGTCTATTCAGCATCATTTTTTCTTAGTTCAGATTTGTGATAAAATGACATTTTGGAAGTGACTGGAATGGCCATTCACATGCTGATGGAGAATGTACTGCTAAGCCTATTAGACAATCACCAACATGGAGGCACATGCTCCATGTATACGGCATTTAGGCATATACATTGATTCAGGGGAGATGTAGGCCCTCCAGAAAATTATTATAATACAAGGGACAATTTTGTATCCATGACTTTGAGATCCTGAATTTCTTCTGCCATTTAAAGGACCCTTTCCAGTACACTGTAGGGCTAGTAAAGATGAATCCAATTCCTTCAGTAAATGTCTTCCATTATGCTTTATGGACCCTTTATACATTTCCCTTTCTATAAGAATCTGGGATTTGTGGTTTGAATTTCCATCATCCTACTGAGATAGCTACACTAGCTGTCTCAATATGATATTATTATGCAATACTTGCCATCCTAAAGTACCCAAAAAACTGCCTATTTCTGCTCTCAAAAGGAATAGTTAAACACTACAGAATGAGCTGAGTCTGTTCAAAAGTCCTCATTTCTGAGAGACTACAGTCTCCTCTGTATTCAGATTTCCTCCTAGGGGACCTCTGGTCTGGGCTCAGTCCTCATTGGATTGCTGCCATCTGAGTGATTTCTTTGTTCTGAGCAATTGAAACCTGTTGCAGCTTAGAATATTTCAAGACAAACTCTTGCTTGTCTCCTTAAAGCTGCCATCCTAGTATATAAGGAATTGTAACTAGAATTTATAGTCAATTTAGCTATCCATCTTGGCAGGAAATGAAGCATCTTATTTGCAAGAGATACCAAGATGATTCTGTGCATATCAGGGCAGAGTTCTGTTTCCATTTAAAGGACAGCAGTTTTCACATTTTTGCAACCACAAAAGTATTACACAGTGTAATTGGAAGGAACACTTACCCTTCCCAAACTGTTGATATAGTCTCCTATCCTTTACTTACGAATAGCAAGTACTAATATCATTACTTGGAAAGCAATAGCTATTTGGAAATTTCTCCATCCAGGTTCTCCTTGCCAGCTCCAGGTGTCCTTGACAAGTAAAAAGTGTTTATGGTAGTTTCCAACAATTCATGTTGCATAGCTTAGTTCTAATTCTTTGTTAGATATCTAAAAAAGCAATGGGGTTTCTCATTTCTAATTAAGTTGTCTCTTCCTGGAGGATTTTTTTATGAGCACCACAGACCGTACTTCTCACCTGCTGTTAATTTCTTGCCAACTACTCATGCACTGTATTTTTTTGTTTCTCCTGTGAAAATATCAACTACATATGAAAGTCACAGAATCACAGAATGGGTCAGGTTGGAAGGGACCACAGAGGATCGTCTGATCCGAGCTCCCTTGGATCAAGTAGGGTCAAGTAGGATCATTGCAGAGCACATTGCACAGATTTCTGTCCAGATGGCTCTTGAATATCTCTAGTCAGGGAGAATCCACAGCATTTATGGACAATCTGTTCCAGTGCTTGGTCACCTGCACAGAAAAAAAGTTTTTCCTCATGTTCAGGTGCAACTTTCTGTCCATCAGGCTCTGCCCATTGCCTCTTGTCCCATTGCCTGGCTCCATCGAGCAGAGCCTGGCGCATCCTCTTGACACCCTCCCTTCAGAGACTTATAAACATTGATGAGATCCCCTCTCAGTCGTCTCTTCTCAAGGCTGAGCAGGCCCAGATCACCCAGCTCTCCTTGTAAGAGAGATGCTTCAGTCCCTTACTCATCTTTGTAGCCCTCCCCTGGACTCCTGGAGCTCCATGTCTCTCTTGCACTGAGGAGCACAGAACTGGACACAGCACTTCAGATGAGACCTCACCAGGGCTGAGTAGTGGAATAGGATCACTTTCCTGGATCCTCTGGAAGTGCTTTTCCTAATGCTCACCAGGACAGCATTTGTCTTCTTGGCCTCCAGGCCAGGGCACACTGCTGGCTCAGGGGCAACTTGTCCACAGGAGCCCCAGGTCCTTCGCCACACAGCTGCTTCCCAGCAGGTCAGCCCCCAGCCCATGCTGAGGCGGGGGATTATTCTTCCCCAGGTGCAGTTCTAACTGCTGACACTTTTACTTGAAACATTTTCTTTCTCTATTGTATTTTTTCCATGTAAATAATACAACCTTAACAGTTGCCACTGAGAGCTACATTTAAATGCCCTATAATTTGAGAGCAGCAGCCTTCACCTTGGCAATAGCTGAAATCTCCTTATGCCTACCATAGATTAGCTGAGCAGCCTCTTGTTGGGCTAGTGGACAAAGTGGGAGAGAAGACAATAGCACTGTCACTGCCTTTCTTGTCATGTAAACCATAATTCATCAGAAGTGCTCTAAACACCTGAGCAGATTGGGTACTGTAGGACAGAGTGATGTGCAAACAACTCACTTCTGAATTGTGAACTAGATGCTAAGTGACTACTAATGCCAGAAGAAGCTATTTAGATGCTCAGGAAAATTTTTCTGCTGCAAAGATCTGTTTGCATACTTCCACAGTTACATGGCAAATTAGCTGGAGTTTTGAAGGTCTCAGTTTTGAACACAGATGAATGAAGTGACAGCTGGAAATAAGGTGCTGGCAAAAAGCTGTATGATGGTAACATTCAAGGAATCATTATCAGAATGAGTTAAATACTGCAAGGCATCTAGTGATAAGAACCAGATAATGGCATTGGGTTTGGTTTGGTTTTGTGTTGTGGTGTGTTTTGTTATTGTTGTTTTTTTTTTCTGTTTGCTTTTGGGGTTTTCTTTGTTTGTTTTGTTTTGTTGTTGTTGTTGTTTTTGTTTGTGGGTTTTGGGGTTTTTTTTTGGGTTTGTTGTTTTGGGTTGCCTCCCCCCCACCCCAGGAAAACAATAGGAAAAATCCTACTAGGAACAACGGGCACAGGATTTTTCTAAGTCCTGATTCTACCTGGAAGATGTAAAAGGAAGAGAGTTTATTAATCCTATTGCTCTTACTGCTGATCAAAGCTGTATCTGAAAACTAATTTCTTCTCTTCTAAGGCCACAGGAAGCACCTTACTCACTTCGAAACAGGTGGGAAGGAAGAGGATACTCCATACCTGTGCAAGACTTTCCTGCCAGCAAATAGAAAGAGGGGATAATGGCAATTGCATTTGCCTTTAATTAACCTTCTCCTTTCTGGAAGATTCCCCTGAAATGATTTGGCATTTCAGTCTCAGCACCTAAAACGCAGAGCATCCTGACACTGAAGATTGTCTGAATGAATACAGTGGGTTTTGGCACAGTTTGCATTTGAGGATACACCTGAGTGGGGATGAGGGGTCCCTGTGAAGCAGACGAAGGGAAGCAGTGACATTCATTGGGAGATCTTACTCAATTTTTTTAGCTTTTCAGTTGCCCTTTCACATTGCAAATCACTGAATTGAAAACACAGACACACAGTTCCTCTATATTGAGTATTATTTGTGGAGTATGTAGTGTCTGACATCTTCAAGGAGAGTTTTATACAACTTGGCATATTCACCACTTCGTGAAAAAAAAAAGAAAAAAATACTTTGGTAATAAGTGCTGGTAAAAGGGGCTTACAATGAGAAGGTTTAAAACAGGCACTGAGGGGAAATCTGAGCAAAGCTTTTTAGGAGGCAGTACATACTTTTCCCACTAGGTGGTGGAAATCTGCCGCCATCCAGAGCTTTAAAAAACAGGAAAAAACCCACATAATTATGAAGGGCAGGCTGAATTAAGATAGAAAATAGCTGTAATAACAGCTTATGATGTATCGATTAAAATAAGTTCCCTGCCTGTCGAAGAGACAATCACAGAAAATTATTCTTAATGTTATCCCCGACACAAAGGCAAAAATGTCAGTTAGGGAGGTTTTCTGATGTTTTAGAAAAGGAAATGAAAGGATAATTTAATCTAAATGAATTCTCTCACCCTCTACAGAAGGACTGTCATCTGTAATTTCAGACCATAGGAACTCAGGAAACAAATCTCTCATGTATTTATTTATCTTCAACTGCCAAAATATATTTTTTAAATTAGCTGTTTTAATTGGCATTCATCATAGATCTCTCACAGCCCAGGACTTGCTGCCATGGAAGCATTGTTTCTAAAGGTGTCCTCACGGTGGCAGTAAAACAACCAATTATTTAACAACAGATTTGAAAATTACACCATTTTACATTACTCTTGGCATGATTCATGGCTGGACCAGCAGAGACAAAGCACATGCTCTAGTGCTAACATCACAGAAGGAACAAGGCTTTGGTAATTCTTCTAATACAGCACCAAAAGACAACTGTTGCTGACTATCCCATACATTTTTCTTCAAAGCTACACCCAAGCTACACCTGACATATGATTCATGTTTTAAGATGAAAGCAACTATCACAGTTTTCAGACATTGAGCACATACCGTTTTCACTGAAATTCATGGTTCTTATCTCAGCAACACATCCCAGAGATGAAGTCATCAACACACCATTTTGGAAAAAAAAAGGTGATGAGATACCTTCAGCTACTGAGACGCAGCTATTAAGTGCTCTTTTGGTCCTGCCAATGGGAGTCATACCAGCTCTACTTCTCCGTGGCATTGCCAAGGAATGATTCTGCTGTTTGATCTCTGTCCTTGGCCTACCTGCCTGATCTCTGAGAAGCTCCACTTTGCATGGGTACCCACTGATCTGTGCAGTGACTATGGTTCAATCTCTTACTGCTGAAGAGATCCTGCATTCCTAAGTATGACCAGCACCATTTTCCCTGCCATTTTCTGAAATACGTGTGTCTGCACTGTTTCTCCATGCTGCTTTCTTTACTCCCGGAGTCAGACCATGATTCGTGACTGTGGTTTGTGCAGTGGTTTGCAAACAGAGAAGCTGTGCAGAACTAGACCAGTGTCATACCTAGCAACCTTGTAGCCAGAGAGTGCCAGCCCTTCTGCCCACACATTGGAATGCCAGGATACCTGGCTACATTTCCAACCTGATTGTCAGACATAAGTGGAGCGTACAGAGGTTATTCTGAAAACACTGTAACATACTCTTCTGTGAATTAACCATTCATGGACTTGGGTGGTTACTGAAGCTGATATATTTTTCTGAGGGTTTTTATTTTTTTGAGATAAATATTGTGTTGCTGCTCAACTGAGATCTAACCCAATTGTGCTGGCTACATATACAATAAAATGGTATGCCCGGGTCAGACCTGAAATGCAGTGCTGTAGTGATGAGTGACAGCAAATTTCCAGTTAACTAGCAAAACTTAGACAGCTGTGATCATAACTTGATTACTTTTTTCCTAATAATTAAAATTGTTTGTTTTTCCCAGAGTGTTTTTTATGGACCACTGATAACCACAACAAATGTAGAAAATTCTAATAAACGAAGTGGATATCCCCTCTTTATTTGATTTCAGGAGTGTCATTCAAAAAGTTAAGTTTTTGGAAGAACTCAAGATGGCCTCTTTTTCTGTTCTGCCTAAATATAAGGAGCAGAATTTCTGCATTCCACAGATTCTCTCTAATAGTTTCCAGAAATCTATTATTCATTAAATGTTGCACCTAATTTTAGGTCTCTCATTTTGCAATGTTATCCTTCACCCTCAAAAATGTAGTATCACTTACATAAAGGTTATTTTAGAAGCTTCTATTACACAGGATCACATTAGCAATCCAAACCATTTCTTCTCTGTGTGGTGACTTCCAGCCAGGATGATATTATTAAAATGCAAGAGTTACAGTACTTTTCTTCAACTTTATTTGGAGGAGCGATGGCTTCTTTGGGGGCACCTACAGCATCCTGCCAGTATCTGTAGGGAATGTGACAAGGAGAGTGAGCCAGTGTGTAGCAGGATGATGAGAGACAAGGAGCATAAAGGGCAATGAGAGAGGTTCTGACTGGATATTAAATGCACTTTTTTCATGAGAACAGTCAGGCACTGGTATGGGCTGCTTAGAAAGGTTGCACTATCTCAGCCTTGGAGTTTTTCAAGAGCTGTCTAGATAAATCCTTAAGGAACTTGCTCTGACCTCACAGGTGACCCTGCTTTGAGAAGAAGGTTGGACTACAGAGCTCCTGAGACCTCTTCCAATCCTACTTACCCTATTGTTTGTTCACAGTTGTTGACATTACTAATTCCTACATGTACCAGAAGACAGGAGTACAGTGCAGTAGCTTTCAGTCTGATCTACCACTGAGAGGCAACACCCAAGGCCAGTTTGCCAGGATGAAAGAATCCCAAGAGGCTATGGATCACTCAATTCAACATGGCATCAGATGATTTGTTGGAAAGTCTTCTTAGAGATTTCTCTGGCACCAGCATTGTAACTCTGAAGAGAGAAAAGCACAACAGCAATCTGAAGAAATGGGGTTTTTTCTCCATTCTTGTATTTCTGATGTGATTGGGTAGCCCCCAACATAAAGTAGTTGCTCATACTATTGACAGGTGGTTCTCTTTCCCTGTGTTTATTTTTAGTGTAAGCTCTTTGTGGTAGGTGCTGGGTTTTTTTAATCTTGTATTTTGACTAGAACAAAGCAAATTCAGATTCAGATGGTCTTAGGTACCATCAAGTCAGGAACACGTACAACACATCCACGCATCAGTGGTAATCGGAAGATGTCGTAGCTCCCTTAGCGCAAGAAGGAGAGACAGCAAGGTAAGCAAGATGCCTATAGGACAGAGCACTTCATATATTAGAGTGCTATGAAGCCAATCACTCTGGCTGGCTGCTTCAGAGCCATGAATTTTGTAATTCATACCACTATGACAAAAGAGGAATTTCAGAGCTGTGAACTGAGGAGACAACCAAAGGACAGTGAGAAGGAAACTTGTTGGAGGAATAATTGTACTCTCCTAATTCCTATATTCTAATTGGCTGTCCATGTGTGAAACACAAAATGATAGTAACTGTTTAAATAAGAGTATGAATATGGAATAGAAGATAAAAGTATGAAATGAGTCAACAATAATAATAATGATACAGTCACATCATTTGTGTGAGTGCGTGTGTTCTGAGAGGCTGACAAGAGTTGTTTTATGCATGAGCGGAACTAGTAGAAATTTGTATGTGTCTGTGCAGAGCATTGTGATGCGTTGGGAGAAACAGAAATAACATTTAAAAAGTGAAAAAGTGTCTATCAGTACTCTTACTTCTGGATAAGGGAGCTAGTGCTGGTGCATTGACAGCTCCCCTTCTAGCATTTTCTGATTTCTGAAATAGGAATTGGAATATTCTTTCGCCATAAGTTCTTTGTATTACACACAGACTTATGCATGCATATCAACATGTCTAAATGCACAGTGGCAAACTACATTAAATTCACATACAGCTAAGCACATAAAATAGAAAATTTTAAAAAATGTTTTTGTTCCTCTAAAATGCCTTAGTTCTTACAGATACAGTTGCAAAAACAGATTAAAAAATCCAGAAATGTAGGGTAATACAGATGTAACATTTCATTTTAACATGTACTTTTCTAGGATAAGTGATCACATTTAATCTTAATTTTAAAAATGCTTCTATCCAGTCAGGGAACTTTTACACTAGTCTGAAAGACTGCTTGGTAAGCATGAGACAAATTCCAAGTGTTAAGTGTTGTGTCTGACACTGAGATGATGGGAAATTGCAGACTGAGTGTGTTATAGGAGAAATTTTTCTATATTTCAAGGTTCAGAATCACATAAATCCCTTATCAGGCTCCCTAAATTTATGATTTAAAGAAATAGTTTCACCCACTCTTGTACTGAAAATATCCTCTTCCAATTTCTACCATTTTTCTTTCTACCATGAAGCTGATTTGAAGAAATTTTTTTTCAATTTAGTATGTATCCTGATCTTAGTTTTATCACACAAATGAAGAGAAACACGTGTACCCACAGACAGCAAGGATACGATTTTCCCGTATGGAATTTTCACCTTGTTATGTCTAGAACTAGGTGCAGATATGAACCCAGAATCTCTTGGAAACTTTCCCAGTGACTGAAGCTGTATCTATCTCCCAGTGGCTCCTGGGAATGTTCTGCCTGAAATACTGTATTCCCTAAATGATACAGGAAAATGTCAGTTGAGGCACTGTACATAAAAACTCCTCAACACCTTGCTGAGGAGTTTGAACTAAGAGCTGGATCTTCCATATCCTGCTAGCAAAGCTCTAGGTTGCTAATTGCATTTATTTTTTTCAGTCTTACATTCTAAATTTGTATATGAATAATGAAATAGTCACTCTTGGTATGAAGTGCCCAGTTGCACAAAAAGACAGAGAATTACTTGGAGCCCTGTAGAGACAGCACTCAGGTGTGTGTGGGTTCCTGACACCCTGAAGCCAAAGAGCTTAGTTTGGATTTGGCTGCCCTGCTCCTCAGTCCCTGAGAAGTGCAGAGGCACAGGCGAGTCGTGCTGCCTGGGGACAGGCTGCAGGGTGAGGGGGCGGCTGAGTCCACAGCACCCCTGGCACCTGGAGCAGCAGCAGGGAGAGAGGTCTCTGGGCTTACCCCATAAAAATCTGGCCTCAGATCTGCCGAGGGAAAGTACGAGTCCTATTCCGGATCACTGTCCTTGGCCAACATTTACAGTTTCTTAGGACAGCCCATGGCATGAGAACTATAAAAAAAGAACAGTGTTAGAGGGAAAGAGAAAGAAAATGGGTCCACCAGCAAAGGTGAAATGAAGAATATGGCTGTATTACTGGGACACGAATGTGAAACAGAGGAGCTGAGCAATTTCAGTGCAGTCCAAATTGTTTCATGCACTGTCAGCTCTCATGTCGGATATCGGCATCATTCACTCTTTAGAAGAAAACTGGTATAAGCAGGAGGTTTCATCATGCGAACAGGCAGACTAAACTTTTGCAGTACTTTCTCAGTGCACTTGCTCATCTGATGAAAATATTTTGCAAGAGCTTTAAGTCCTGCAAGACCTCTAATCACTTTTGATGTGATTTTTGGAAAAGTTTTAATAATAAAAAATACTTTGATTTTATAAATAAAATCATTCTTCAGATCTGAAGCTTGAGCCTTTGCCCATTTTCTGCTGTTTTGAAATCCAGAGACTGTAAAAATATATTAAAATGTTCAGTGCTGAAGAGAATATTTTAGCATTCTGAAGTCTCACTTGGGACTGTAGTTTCAGGCTTCCATTTTATTGATATCTTGCCAGAAATTTTTTCATAAAGATTTTTAAAGGTTTGGAATATCCAGATCTATATATGATTGTAAATGAATTATATATTGGAAGTCCTGGAAATTATATCAAGTACAGTTACTCAAATCTAAAAGAAAAGAAATCAAGGCAGGCTGAGATTGATTCTACTTTTTCAAATCTACTTTTAAAAAAGTGGTGTTTTGGTATTATGGGATTTTTATCCAAAACTGCATTATACCTTATTGGCTAAAACTGATAAAGTGTAGTTATATTAGAATGGGATGTTGAGTCAGTCACAGTATGTGAACAATTACAAAAGAGAGAAAATGAGCATGAAGAACAACTTAGCTGCAGGTTATTGCTTTACAGTGCTTTGCCATCTAGGACTTTTTATGGAGAAATAACTAAGGAGCTCAATCACTGTAAGGCTAGAAATGTCTTTTGAATTTTAAACAACAAACAAATGAAAAGAGCTGATTCAGTTTTATATTTTCATTATTTCTCCATGCCAACTATCTCTAATGTGGCATTTTGAAGGATCTAAAAATGTCATGCATAGCAAACATCCTGAGCAACTTCAGGCTGCATACAAATGGCACAGTTTAATTGAAATTCTGTTTTTGGTATCAATTCCTGCTTCCTAATAAATGTTGTGAGGAAAAGGCTGTCCTTACATACCAAAACTTCTTTCTTTTTGATGTATTCTCTGAGTTCAGTGGCAATTAGGTGGCAACTGTCCAGGCCAAAGTTGCGCTTCCTCAAACACTTCCACTGAGTACAGTTTTCCCAGAACAGCTGTGGAGATGCCTGTGGAGTTACAATAAGCAGGGTTCCCAGATGATGTGTCAAATAACAGGCTCTATTCACTTTGCAGCAGCAACATCCAGTGTAATTTCACTTTTATGTGCAGAATTACTGGAGCTGCACTGAAACAAAAGTAACAGGTGTGAACTGGGATTTGTGGTTTTAGTGTGTCTATGAAAAGACCAGACTTGAACTGAGAGGCTACAGCCAAAAGAGATTGCTGTCTGTTAAGGAATGGCGTTGTGTTTGTTTTTACTTTAGAAAATTTGGGAAAGGCTTAATTATGTGCAATATAAGACAAGGCCTTTTCTTCACTGTCCTGTGTAAGCTGTAGTCATTTGGTCAGTACAAATGGATGTTGATTGTTACCACTTTTTGCTCACACCATGCAGGTTACCTTGGGAAATGCTGAGGTGGAAAGGGTAATGTGAGTAACGTAAACTATGTTTGAGCTAGGTAGAAGAGAATGTTCTACAACAGGGGAAATATCTCCATATTACAATATATGAGTTTGAGGTTCAGTTGTGCCATTGTTCCTCAGGAAAGCATTGACTTAATCACATTTCTGTAAGCAAGGAGAATAGAATACACCACTTGACATTGTTTTCTGTATTTTATTGGACACATAACCAGTAGTCCTGGGAGCTGATCCCTGGTCATTTGCCAATGTCCTTTATATGACTGTCTTCAAAGAACAAGGATATTCAGGAAAAAAAATACAAATCTGGTATTTTTCTGGTAGAGGTCTTCAGTGTTTAATCACATTAAGAAATCCATTAAAATACATGGCCATCTTAACAGATGAATAGATAACAGCTGCTGTCCCTCACGCTTCTCTGATCTGTGTGAGAAAAATGTAAGTCCATTTAGTAGCAATTAATGGTGATTATGCTGATGCTTATTCTATTTAGAGTTACATTCTGTTTCCAATAAAATCTTTCTGAAGCTGCAGAATTAGAAACTCTTTCTTCTACTTCTAAGTAAACATTCATTTTCTGTGGTTATATTTAGTATTATTTGTTCATTTTAGTAATGGTAAAGTTGTAGGAATGCTTGGGAAATTGGTACTCTTTTAAATTTTTTTTCTGTTACTTATTTTCATACATGAAAAACAGTTGTGTCTTCAAACTATATCCACAAATCAGGTCAAATATTACCATGTTTGTAATTCTAGAGAAAAAAGCAGTCACTAATCTGCATGTGATGAACAGACCTGCATGAGGGTTAGAAGGAAACAGTTTTCAGTAAAAACCCCAAACATTTTAATGGAAAAAAAGAGCTGTCAGTATATTGAATTAATTTACAGATATTTTTAACTCTGATTATAGTATTAAATTCATATTACTTTTTTCCCCTTTCTTCTGAATGTCAGCCTACAGGTGTCAAGTTACATTCTGAAAACAAAACATTTATATATTAGACAAGCATACGAGAACTACAGGAATAAGCAAGTGCTAATTAGAGAGAATCAGCATCAAGCGATGATCAAGTTCAGGGTATGTCCCAAGAACCTTCAATTCCCTCATCTCCATGGCTTTTGAGGGCATTCGATCAGCCCAGGCTCAGCCTGAGTACCTGAGTAGATGTCACAGACCAAATTTGGATAGCAGAGCACTGCAGCCCTCTTAGCTTTAGACACAACTCTTAAGTGTCTGGTGGCATGTATCTGGCACTGAAATGGGAAAACAGAAGGCTCTGGCAACATTATTTTAAAGCAGTGCTTGAGAATCTTTCCTCTTTTGCTCTGTCAGTTATGCTATAAAAGACGTACCTATTGTGTTGGAAGGGATTCAGTCCAGCTGTTCTGGCTCAGCTACCCAGGCTGGTGTAATGAAACAAAGCTGAATCCCATTTTTGGTCTACTGCAGCAGTTTTGGAAGTTTTTTTGTTTGCTTGACCTTTTTGGGTACCGATCCAAATTGTTCAGAAATATCTTTTTATTCTTTTAAGACAAAAGCCATTCATCTGTTTGGCTACTTGCACTGGCAGATTGGCCCTTAACAGAAGAATAAATAGGACAGTCTTCTACTAACTGAAACTCTTCTTGAGTTTTATTTTTATTTTATCATCCTTCTGAACAAATATATATATATATATGGAAGGAGAGGGCAGGGCACATGTTAGGAGCTTCAGTACAAAGGACGTGGCAAAGTTGGATGCTTCTGGTCATCATCCAGAGGATAAGGATCCATACACACCTGGGTAGCTCAGGAAGTGGAGTTAGAAAGCAGCATTTGTATTCAGATGTCAGAAGAGGCTGCAGACAGGAACTGCTGCCAGAGAAGCAATCTGTTATTGAGGGAAGGTTTGTTAGACCAGGTGCACCAGCACTGAAAACAATCAATACCAGAATAAAAAAACTGAAGGTTATCTTAGCTTTTCTGTCCTGTTTTGTACATGCTTGTTTAGGCTTATCTTCAAAAAACAAAATAAGATTTCAATAGCAATAAGAGCAGTTGCAGTTGCAATCCCTGTGACTTTTCCCTATTGCCCTTTGAATAGGACGACCACTGCCCTCTAAAAGGCAGCTGAAAAGAAAGCATGTAATTAATGCTTAATACTTTCAGTTGCTAGTGCTTTCATTTTTTTCCCTTCGCTGTCTGTGCTTTGATAAGGAGAACAAAAGATTTTAATAGTAGTTGACAGTAAGCAGGCTTCAGTAGCAGAACTGACAGATTATAAGCAACTGTTGAATTTCATATTGTGACAGAGCTGTGTTAACAGTTTGAATTCTCAAAGTCTGTGCACTGCATCAAGATGAATCCAACAGCTTTAAAGAACAATTCTGTTCACTTCCAGTATTTAAGGGAATTCTGGTCTGTGGACATCAGTAATATTCTGACTGTGTCTATCTGACTATCCCTGAACTTTTTAAGTGCTCTGTCACTGAACAGGCTTTGTTTTGCAGTCTTGTGCTCCTGTGCTCCCCATGCAGCCCACCATTGCAGCAGTACTGTTACAGCCAGGAAGCACAGGCATGTGAGGTAGGCAAGGCTTGCACAGAAATCTTTTATCAAGAGACTAAATACAGCTGAAATACCTGAGAGTACCGCAACTTAATCTGAAAAAGTCTGAGTGCTGATCCGAGGAAACTTCCACTGACAGAGGTGACTTAACCTTTGAGAAAAACTGAGTGTACACCAACAGGCTTTACAGTGAAGCCCTCCTACACTTTTAACCTGCACAGAGAACTTCATCCTGGAGCTCCACAGTGACATTCTTTTCTTGATAAGGACAAAAAGCTTAGGTAGGTATTCCACATCCCTTGAGTGTGTCCAACCTACAGAAGTATTCCATCTTCTACCTTGTATTGAGCAGTGGTGGTCAAGATTTTCACCAAGTCATCCCATGGATGGCACAGAAGAAATGCCTGTCTCTGGGTCCCTGAAAGGGAGCTTCTGAGTTCTGCCAAAATTAAGACACATCTCAGCCTGCCCAGAAATAGGCACTGAAGTACGCAGGAGACATTGTTGTAGAAAAACTTACACTTAAAATCCTGGGTCTACTATGGCAACTTGGAGTGACATGGGACACATCCTCCTGATCTTCAACTTTAACCATGGAGCAGTTTTTGTGTTTCTAAATATCTCTGAAAAATATTGAAATAAATAGAGAACAGTATTGTTCAAAGATTAATTTGCTGCTGAGATTGTTTATGCAAACTGCATCTTCTGTTGAGTAGTTTAATGTTCTAGTGAGTCATATTGCAATTACATGTTTCCCCTTAGTTAGACGACAGTAATTAGCTATGCTACAGGAGATTCCTAAATGGAAAATTTTATGTAAGCTAGCTACAAATTTATGGAATATAGCATGAAAATGGTTTTTCTATGCAGCTGAAAGATATAAGTCTTCTCTTTCATCCCAATTTTGCATTGTTTTAAACCTATTTATTTCAGGAGAGTTATGCACAACTTATCCAAAAATGGCTTTTATCTCCAAATGAGAACAGAAACAGGTTCCTGCTTCTGTATCAGAATTGGTAATGAGGGAACATGTTGCTTTCTTCACACTTTAAAAAAAATGTTAACACAGTTTCTTGTGCCTTGGTGGAGTAAAAGCTTTAGCAAATATGGAGTCTGACCTACCATTTCTACCTGGGATCTCATCTGTTTCATCCATGGAAGATTTTCTTGTGTGTTTACTTGTCCTAGACTTTTAGATATAGCTATTAAAGTATTTTGCATCATCTTCATTTTTGTGAACAAACATACAGATATACATACACATATTTCTAACCACATCCTTGAAAGGACAAGAAAAAACACACACTTACAGTCCAGTACTGATAGAGCTGAGCAATATATCCTGATTTGGAACACATGAATATTTAAAAAAAAATAATAACCTAAATTATAGTAATTTTTTCAACTAAGGTCTAGTCACAAGATTTTTTTATTCTGTAATTTTTTTATTGTGTAAACTCTGTGTCATTGTTATACTCTGTTTAATGCAGCATAAAAGCAGTCTTAATAAACTCAGATTTAATTATATTTTAGTCAGGAAGCAACTCATGGATTTATTTTTTAATCTTAAAAGCATTGTAACTGTGGGGGAAAAAAAAGGCTACAGCTTTAGGGGAATAAGTGTTGCATCTTATTTGTTCCAAAAAAGGAAATACTTGGATTTCTGTTTTATGAGAAAGAAACCCATTAAGTATGGTACCAGTGCAAGCAGAGTACAAATTTTAGTGCCACCAGCAAAACTGGTGGATGCAGATAGGCTAAAGTACTCAGTCTAATACCTAATTAAAACTTTTGCAATGGGAGCTCAAAATGTAGACATGGCTACAGAAAGTACAGGGTAATGACTTGAGCATCAGGTCAAAACCAAAAGCAGACATGTTCTTTTTTCATGAATATTGCTGTGGACTCTGAGGAGGTCACTGCAGAGAAAGATAAAACACACTGGTGTGGGCTCTATTTACCTGTTGCCTCTGCTACTTTCCTGTTCCTAATGCCTGTCCATGCTATGTAACTGCAGGAGAGAAATTTCCTTTGTTTTCTGTCTAACCATTTTTAGAATGTGCCATGGAAAGGACATTTTGAATCTCATCTGAGCATTACCTTGGTGCTTCCTGTACTGCTAATCTGGCCCTGAGTTTGTATGCATTTAGTACACTTACTTTAAAGCTATTGCATATTAAATCTTAGGTCAAAATTCTCACATTCTATTAGAAAAAGTTAGAAGAACATAGACTTATGCTAGTAGCAATCACATTTCAGCACCAGAAAATTTCCATCATCTGAAATATTAAAAGGTCCCAAGTGCTCAGAATAGCAAAGTTCCACTGTATATGATCCTTTTAAGACACTTCCTGGGATTTAGTTTTTATTTAAGTTAGGTATTTTTGCTCCTGTTTTAATAAAGGCCTAATGCTGGTAATCATCTAATGCAAAATCTAAATTTAACTTAACTAGAGTAGGAGGTGTTTAAGTGTTTTCTGTGTGATGTATCTGCCAAAAAGGATAGCAATCTTTATAACTTACTGTTTTTTGAGGAAGAAATGACAACATGAAAATAGTACAATCAATGGAGTTACTTTTTTTTTTTTTTTTGTGGTCCCCGGATGTGCTTTGGGCACCCAATTGTGAGAGCACAATTTTTATTTAGTTCTTAGCACAGTGTCTTTTTGCGGGTCACCATACAATTTATTAAAATGTTGATGTTTTTTATTCTGGAATAATTTAACTTGTTCAGAGACAGACAGCTTTAAATTCTGCTTGGAAAGCAGCATGAGATATAGCCAGAGAGTCTTCTTAAGTGCATATACCAGACCCTGTCTGTGAGGAGACACACAGCCTACCTAGTGTTTTGATAATTTCTTACTGGCCCCATAAATACGTATATTTAAAGAAACTATATGTACTCCTTAAAATGATTTTCCAGGATACCTTTCTATATATAATTCCATCAGTGGATCTGCTTCTATTTTAAGTAATTTTGAGTGACTAACAATATTAAACTGTGCATTTAAAAGCAGGAAGTCTAAAAGGAGAAAACTAACATTTTTTTAAGTTATGAAATTAAGTTATGGGTTGACTACTCTTGAAAGACCATAAAGACCTCTAAATGTCTGCTTTACTGGCTGCATCTATTCTGACCATCCATCCTTTTCTCTGTTGTACAGCCCAAGTGTGATATTGCAGCTTGGTGAGAGATTAAATGAATTATGAGAAGAAATTTATTCAATGAAAGCAGACCGACAGACATAACCCTACTGATGAAAACAATAGTGATAATGATCAGTGAATTGCAGCAGAAATTGTGACTGTACTGAAAAGATAGACTGCTTTTTTCTCTTGGGAGAATGGGTTTCTTAAAACAACAGTGGATATTCCAATGGGGGGTAGCAGGTGGAAAATTGCCTTGGTTAGGTCTTAGCTGGGCCTAAGTGTCACCAATCTTATGTTACATAATATTGCAGTAATGGAAGGCAGAGATTATGTGGGAGAAGGAAGGAAGGAAGGAAGGAAGGAAGGAAGGAAGGAAGGAAGGAAGGAAGGAAGGAAGGAAGAAGGAGGAAGGAAGGAAGGGAAGGAAGGAAGAAGGAAGGAAGGAAGGAAGGAGAGAAGGAAGGAAGGAAGGAAGGAAGGAAGAAGGAAAAGAAAAAAAACCAGAAACTTATGTGACTCGTCTTTTCAGAGGAGAAAAAACAATGGAATCAGTTTAGATAATTTGGGATCATTCCTGTTCAACATTTAAACATTTAGAAAATTGGTTTATACACAGTGAAGGACAAAAATTATTTGTGATAATGCCAAAGACATAATTCCAGAAGTAATATACTATTTGGTGTTCTGGTGGTTCATGTGCGATTGGAAGTCATTGATAAAAATTGGGACCATGCCAAAACAGACTGTTGGTAAAAACTGTGTTTTAGATTATAAATGCTTAGGAATTAGATATTGGAGTGCTGAATATTTATTGCTACTGCTGCTCATGCCTGAATGCTTAGTTTTCTTTTTGTGTGCCAGAAAAAGACAACCATCTTCAAAAAAATGCATCTCCTGTGATTTACACCTCCAGAGATTAAAACTGCACTGTGATCCTGGTCCCCAAGTGGACACACTGATCTTCTGTAGAAGCACGTGATTGACTTTCTACCCTTTCCACAGCATGACCTCCATAAGACAAGACTTGTGCATTGATCTTTTTACTTACACAGATCTTTTTCAGAACAGATGTGTGCTATAAACAAGCAGATACTCCATGCAGTATGTTGGAATTGTAATTATTTTGCTTCTTTATTCTTGCCAACACTGAATTGAGAATTATAGCTTGACTAACTCACATATTTGTTTTGTGGTGTTTTATTTGGATTAATTTACCTTCTGAAGGATAGGTTGGTCTTAAGGAATGGAAGTCTCTCATCTTCAAAATTTTAATGAGGAGAGGAGAGGAGAGGAGAGGAGAGGAGAGGAGAGGAGAGGAGAGGAGAGGAGAGGAGAGGAGAGGAGAGGAGAGGAGAGGAGAGGAGAGGGATGTAGGGGCAATTAGGGTACTAGGAGAAAAGTGCTGTGCATCACTGCAGATTTTCCTCTCAGAGACTACATGCTTTCTGAGAAAGTCTATGGAAGATAATTTTCCTTAGGCAGATGTTGCATCTTCAAGAAGCCTTCTGAATACTGAAATTTCTGAGAGGCATCTTTCAGTCTGAGGCTTGTTAATCTAGGTGACAATACAGACCAAAAATGACCAAGCAGGGTTTCTCAGAATTTTGAGATGAAGATTAATTTTAAGAGAGTCAATCTTGTGATACAATGTTGTTAGGAAAATCATAGTAGAGATATGCCACGAAGAAAGAATGTTGTATATGACTAAATATTTACCTGGAGATGGCATCTGGAAGAAAGAAAAAATAAGAATTTAAGACCCTGAGTGTACTCATGAACTCATGGCCGATCAGTTTGAAATTTCTCTGTAGTGCCTTGAGATGATTGCAGTCTGAAATGGCACATAACCAAGCACATAAAAAATAGAAAGGAAAACATTGCACTTGACCTGAATTTTGAGTATTTACTGCTTTGGAATCTAATCTACAAGTTATCTAATCTGATCCACATCTGATTAGATACCAATGCTTTGGAGAAACAAGGGCCTTTTACAATGTAGCATTATGAAATTCAGTTTGAAATCTGGCATATAGTTTTCCAGTTTTACACACTTCAAGAAGAAAAAAAGATCTCCAGTACTAGAAACTTGCCTGAAGGGAAGAAAGCATAGTGGGAGATAGCTGCTATCCTGATGTTTCTTAATCACTTTTTAACTGGAATGCAATGCCAATAGGTATCCCCTTTTTCCTTGCTGTCTAAGCAATAGTATTTACATTTTCTGCTAGTTTCATCATCTAATTGTGCTGTACTATTTTCACCCTCTAATAACCACTGCAGCAAGTGTAGCTGAAACAGTTAATGTTCCATTTTTCATTAGAGAAAATAGCCAGTACTGGAGGTGTGTGGTTAATGTTTTCTTCAGAAGGCAATATACAGTATTATAATAATGATGCTGTTCACTACTTCACCTTCTATGAGGTTTTGACCAGGACAGAGCAGGAAAGCAGATGGATGCAATTCAGAACTCTGGAATGAGGCAATGTTACGAAGCTGGAAGACCTGCTGGAAGGTATGGAAAACCATACATCTGCATTTTAAAGAAGTTTGATTGACAGCTGTGATTAAAGTTCTAATTTATGAAAAACTGCACATTGCTTGCTGCTCTTAGCTAAGCATGGCAGGATTTATGCAGGACTTTTCTGCTTCTGCTATCCAGGAAGGTATTAATATTTGTTTTGGAGAAGGACCTTTGTGCCTAACTCTTACATTAGATACTGGCCTGTGACGTAATTTTTACTGTTCTGTCTTGAAAAAGAAAGTGATGCTGTGGAGAAATGAGCAGCCTAATTATTTTTCAAGAGCTTACAACAAAAGTACTTCATGATGTGGAATGTCTGTTTATTTCCTCATGCAGTTTGAGACATTGGCTTTGATCTGAAAAACTCCTGAGTCAGCTTGGGACTTATCTCTGTACCCTTATGCATTGGAACTCCTGGAATGGCTGGGACAGTGAGAGTACTAACAGTGTAACATTACTTGTTTACAAACACGAAGAGCTGCCAACTGAAAGTTTTCTGTAAGGGGCTCTCAGATTTGCAACCTGATTCTTCCTCTCATTAACAGGGGAGCAGATCACCAGCATCCCTTTAGGGGAACAAAATATCAGCATCCACTGATAATTAATGCTGGCAAGAATGGATTATTAGTTCAGTACTAGACTTCTGCTACTTGATAGTGGGATTAGGTATAACTGTATCCTATTATGTGATTCCTTTGCTATAAGTAATGGGAGCCTAGGACCTTCAACAATACCTTTAATGTCCTCTAATTCTGATTAATAAAGTATGTATGGGAACACAAGGTCTCTACACAGATGGCTTTCACCTCTGACAGCATTCCCAAGATCTATGTGGATAATGAAAATCTAAAAACTGCTTTTTTTTTTTTTTTTTTTTTTTTGTCACAGAAAGAGAAAGAATTAAGTTTATTCTGTATTGTCAGAAGAGAAGTGTGATAGCATTTTTCCTGCTCTTGCATTTAGGTTTCATACCAAAAACAGGCTAAACATCACATTCAACACACTCCAAACCAGACTTCCATAAACCAACAGAACATGTTATGCTATTTTGAAAACTGACAAGGGGTGGAAGATGTTTATATTTTTAAAGTAAAAGCATATAATGCTTAATATTGGATTGCACAGTATAGCATCTCTGAAAATGATGTAGGCACTATTTTTCAGTTTTTCAAATTAGCCATCTACTCTCTGTACTGTGAGTTGTAATCTTTTAGTCCATTTTGTATGACAGAAGCAGTATTCAATATATTATGATTTAATAGAAAAACATGCTGATCCACAGAGAGGAACACAAGGCCTTATTATGCTGGTTTCCAGGCAGAATATAAATGAGCTTATTTTTTTCCTGGTAGATTCTATGTTGGATTCAGTGTCAAAGGCCTGATTCTCTTAATTCTTCATGGAGAGGAAGAGGGAGAATGTCGCATACAGCCAACTAGAGATGCTCAAACTTCAGCTGAACTGTGGGATCAACTGTAGGACTTTACATATTTGATTTTGTAAAATCAGTCTATAATTTTAGAATGATTTTTTTAATTTTAAAAAGCATGTTACATATCAACTCTCAGTTTTATAAAAATTTGCTTGTTTTTGTGGATATATTTTTAATAATCGTATATCTTATAGCACAACAGTTTGCTCAATCCAAGAAAGGGATTAGGGGTTGGAAGTAAGGCTCAGTAAGAATTTAGGCATCTAAGCACAAGCTTGTGTTTCTTAAAGAGGATGCCAGCACCTGGATTGCTGCATGCCTGCAAAGGTGGTCAGAACCATGCAGGTACTGTAGCTCCTTGCATGACTTCAGCCTCAGCCTAACCAGAAACCAGAAGCTGAGCTCTCCCCACCAAGAGTGGCTGATTTCAGAAGGCTGTGTAATAAAGAACTTAGCACACATGAAGCTGACTGTGGCTCTATTTTGAAGCACAGATAGTACCTGTTTAGCAGCTGAGACCTATTCTATATCTCCCTCCAACCTGAGGCATGAGAGATGCTAAAATTTTATCTCCCATCTCAAAAAAAAAAAAAGTAAAAAAAAAAAAAGTGCAGTTGCCTGCAGGTTACTGCATGGGGCTCTGTTTTGTTCATTGAAACTGCAGCCATCTATCTAGAGAACAATTCAAACTCCCTGAGGGACCACATAAGTGCAACTGTAGGAAAGGCTCTGAAGTTGAGACCTTCTCCTGAAAGAGATGCTCCAAATGCTTTGTCTCTGCACCTAGAATTCCTCTCTTATATCTAATTATGTGAAATAAAATACAGAAAATATAAATACAAGCTTTAGTTGCAATTAATAGAGCCATAAGGTCTCCTTCCAAAATGGCTCTGCTAACCATCAGTTCAAGATTGATGCTCATCCCAGCTCCTCCAGTGCTAGTTTTGTGAATTTGTTGCACATATATACTGGTTCAAGAGGGGTGATGGGTGGTGAAAAGAGCACCCCTGCCATTGCCTTTGTCCCTTGGTGGATACATAGACATTAGTGCCCATATTCTTGTTCTGGATTTACCTGAAATCTGACCACATAATTTTTAATAAAAGTACACTTACAGATTGATCAGCTGTCAGCAATTTAGAATTGGAGCAATCAAAATTTTCTCCTTGTTTTGAGAAGGTAGCTGATTTCTCTTTCTCCTAAACTTCTGTTCTTGGAATAAAATATACATCTAATGTTGCTCCTCTTTGCTTGGAAATGAGAGTTGAAGCCACATCTTTTCTTAAGTACTGGGAGCATCAATCAGAGAATAGAGCAGAAAGCATGGAATGTTTAGTTGCTTGTTTCCCTTTGTTCTCTGTGGGAGCAATAGGAATTGAGTAGAGAAAAGATAATTCAAAGAACCTTTTCAGTAGCCTGAAGTAAAGCTCAGATGTCACAGCCTCTGTTAACCATACTATAACTTTTTTTTTTAACCTAATCGCCTCTTCAGCCACTGGGGCATAAAATGGGCTGTCATTACTGTCTACCTTTTTTGCTCCAAGGCAAATTGTTTCCATGTTTTACAGCACCTGTTTCTGCACTCTCAAGATCTACATTACAATTTGGGGAAATGTGACTCTCCTACAGATCCCATCTTTGGTAAAAGCAGAAGCATTTTAATCTTTAAAGGTAGCTGCTGTACACAACTGTTCACTTTTATTTAACTCTATTTGAACTACCTCTTTTGTGCATAATTCTAGCACCTACGACCATTAAAATAACAGCTGCAATCAAGGTTATTTTTCATACAATGTCATTTTGTTAGGAGTTAGGACTCTCATGTATTCTACAGACTGAGTTTAAAAGGATTTATATTTTGTCATGATTCTGGTATGATTCTGAACCTAGATGGGCTAATAGTTTCAAACCGGCTTGTTGTGTACTATAGTTGCTGCTTTGGCCTGCTGAAGAAAATGTAATTTTTATTGTGCTTGTGATTAGGGCCTGCAATTCACTGGGAACTGTGAGCTGTAAATGTTGGTCTACTATTCTGCTCAGAAGAGGGCCTGATGGAGATGGTATTATTTAAGAAAATGGAAGATGTGGTCTGATCTTCTACATGCATAAAAGAGGTTTCCATATTGGTCTTTCACATACTACTGTCCTGCTTTCATTAATAAATATATCTCATTGAGATTTTAAAAGAAAAAGAATAGCAAGCCCTGCTCTGTTCCTGGTAATAGCATCTGTGAGTACCAGCTCCTGGGAGAATGCCATAGCCACTGCTGCATCTATGGATGAAAGCTGGTTCAGGAACACAAACTCTGCAGAAGTAATATGATATTAGATTTCCTAATCTGTATTTAATCTTTCCTTGTCAGTTTTAGATACCCTGTTGCTTACAGGGTGGAGTGGCTAAACTGAAGCAGCTGCTGCAAATCCTGTTTTTCCTGCAAAGCTCTGTTTTTCCACCTCTGCTCCCGTCTTTAATCTGTGCTCTGCAGTTGCCTCTCAGTTGGCACTGGTTGGTCTGGTCCCACAGAGAAACGGTTCCAACTTGCTGCCAAGCTGGTTCTGTGAACTGCCTTACCATGGCATCAGATAAATGACAGCTTTGGGTCAAGTGCTCAGCCTGGGAAAGGCGCTGGGACTGCTGCTTCTTTTGGCAGCAGGTAGGTATGAGATACCTTTGATGTATTCCCAAATTGCCCTTTCGTGCATAGGGGGTTTTGAATTATGTTTCTGCCATGCCAAACTCTAATTTTAACTATCCAGACTAGAGACAACTGCACCAGTCATATATTTAATGAGAAAATGCAGAACCTCTTGCATTATCCAGATAACTTATCCAGGAGGGCTCGCTGTGAAAAGCACTGACACACCTGGATGCGTCACAGCCTCTGCAGCAACTCTGACATGTCCAGGATGCAGCACATTGACAGAGACTAAACAGGGACAAGGGCAAGAACCTCATGCATTCATGACTTGTCAGAGCTAATGAATATGCCAAAAATGAATAAACAGGAATAATTCCCCAGCTATGACTTGTTTTGTTGTTTTTTTTTTTTTTTAATGTGGCAGCTCTTTGTTGTAGGAGTGTGAAGCTGCAGTTGGGGAATCCATGGCAGCCTGATGTTTAACCATACAACATGTACATGATACAGGAGGAAATGAGCTAGGAAAAAACCCAGAAAAATGGCATTTCTCTATATTCTTCTTCTCTTGCTGTCCTCACTGTAGAGAAGTATTTTTAGAGAAGCATTTTAAAAATAAAATAAAGAGAGTAATTTTGAGGAGTTTATGATCAAGCAACTGTAATGCAATTGCAGCAATCTAAAATTTTTAAATATCATCTATGTTCTTTAAATTATTCTGACATTTGAATTATCTGTTATGGGTCTTCATGCTAAGAGGTGCTCTTTATTTCTTGTTTTAATGAAAGCCAGAAGCGAGGAATCACAAAACCTGTGAATAACACTGAACAATTGTATTTTCCAAGGAATGGTGCCATGCCTATAAATTAATTTAGCTTTTAAAACTGGTTTGGGAAAAATTAAAATCCTGCTACAAAAAGACTGGGATAAATGTTATATCTGTTTAATTCACCTGATTTACCTGGTTTCTTCCTAAGGAAGGTAACATGGTCACCTGACCAACACAGGCATGATATTCTTTGTATGACCATTATTAGTCTTGTGCTCTGCTTTCATTTTTCTCAAGATGGAGCAGTGCCAAGCTGAAACAGGAACAGTTCTTAGTGCTGCTCAGAAGGACACTCTTTTTCAAGCCAAATTTTTAGCCTGATTTCAGAAGGAGGAAGGAACTCCAATTTCCTCCATTATGGGCTGATACCAACCAACACCCAGTTAATTTGTTACCCTGTTCTGTTGGATCTGCTCTAGTGCCACCCCATTTATCTCTTACATGAGGTCCAGCATTACCCCTTCAGTGGTCCCTTCTTTTGCTATTCATAATACTAGCTTTTTTTACAAGCCTGAAGTAAATAATACTTTTTTATGTGGCTTGGTACTGTGATAAGTTTGCAACATTTTAATTAACATGTCAGATTTACAAGCCATCTCCTTTATTTCTGAAGATTTTTGTATGTGAAATAATAACTTAGTTCTTACATCAGCAGCAAGTTTCATTGTTTTAGTTAATAAGTGAAGGATTAGGTTCTCAGCTGCTGTGAAGAGGCATATTTCCATTTAATCCCATAAAGCAGAGTGCTTTACTGGAAGCAAGTGTCTGTCCTAAGACTGACCCTATGTGGAAGTATCTTAGAGGAGGTGTTAGAAGTAGACGCATGCTTGGATATAATGACTGCACAGGAAAAAGATTTAAAGTAGCTGTCATTAGGGTAAAGAAAACTTAAGCAAGATTAAAACTGCAAAAACTATTTGTGATTCTGATCACTTAGCAGTAGCATCACAGAAATGGAATCACCATAAAGAGGCTTTGGATGAGCTCACTAAAGCTATAGAAGTTTCATCTATCCTAAAGGTACAGCTGCAGTAGGATTTATGGTATATTCATTGCATAATAGCCTGTTCTTTTGTGGGGAGAAGAACATCCTGGGTTTTGTGAGCTGCGACATTTTCAATCAGTGAGTATATCAGAAAAGTTTTTTTTTTAATATTTGTTGTCTTGTTTCAGTCTTGTAGTTTTTTATTACACTCAGTTTATTCTAAAGTGATTGGCAGCTGTATCTTAGAATATAGCTACAGCAAAATTAGATCAGTGAATATAATAAACAATACTGCATCTAGAGGCTCAGGTCAGACTGAGCCACGAGTAATCCATCTTCTGAATACATTAAGTTACCTTACGCTTGCACATAGCATTAAGCATATTAAAAATTGAATTGTGAGGTTTTTCTAAAAGAAAATGAGATATTTTAGTGAGTGATGGAAAAGAGAAACTGAAGTTCCCTGGTTTTCTACTCCCATAACCCTTATTAGGTTTTATCCTTAATGGTCAGTTTCTCAAATCGTGGGTTGCCTCTTGATCCCTGCAATGCACTTGGAATCTCTAAAATGATTCATTTATAAATCTATGTCTGCCATTAATGTCAGGCTGTTCTTACAAGAGTTTGAGAGTGCTTAAAAATACTGTGCATATACTGGGGACACTCACTCCTTTCTGGGATTGAGTCTTTTCAGTGAAATGATGTTTTCTATAATTTTTGTGATCTGTCTACTAACATCAATAGTACTACACATGTGGAAATGATTCCTGCTTGTGTTTTCATTTTCAGGCATTATCTGTGATGCTTTTACACTTATAGATTAAGCACACTTAAAACAGTTACACTGGCTTCACACTTCTTCTGTAATCTTATTAACTTCTTTTTTTCAATTTTTCCCCTTCAAGGGAGTAAATTGATTCATATGAGCATGCTGTTAATATTATAACTCCTTGTCTAGCCCCTTGGGTGCTAATGTTTTTTAAACACAGTACAATTATGGGAAACATTATATTGGAATGACAATATAAATCATCCCCATAGGAGTCTGAGCAGTCTGGGGAGTTAATCACATAGAGCCCTGCTGAGGTAAATAAGAACAGTAATTTGAAATACATAAAAGACCAGTGGTGCTAATGCGGGTGTCTCAAGAATATCATTAAGTTTGTAATGGCATTGTTTACTTGGTATAATGAGAGTCATGTAGTGCAATGCTGCTGCTTAAATCATAACTTTATAGTCCATGATCCTGTCTCTTCTCTTCAGAGAGTATGTCAGGTTGGCTGTGTTTCTGCATCTGTTCTCCAAACTCCAGTTCTTGGCTGGAAAGAACCTGCACATGTGAAATGTGCTGAGATTCTCCAGAACTCCGGTTAAATTTAGTCAACATGTATTAAAGTTCAGGAGAAAAATTTGCCAATGCGGATAATTTGTTTTATTTTTCTGTTTCTTACCATAATTGGCATGCTAGAAAAGGTACTGAAATTGGGTAATGAAAATAGTTTCATTTGCTGGTTGTCCATAGGCAGTGGTGGTGGTGTTTGGGTCCTAAAGGGATCTGACACTGCTTGGTGCTTGAGCACAGTGTGAATTTGGCAGCTGGGCAGCCTGATGCTCTTCTTCTCTTGCAGTAGCTTCTCCACCAGCCCTTAATTCCCACTGACACTCCAAGCTATTCTCCCTTCCTTGACATGCAGAGAAAGTAAAGTATGAGTTCAAAATACAAAATGAAAATAATTAATCTGAAAAGCAACTACTCAAGGGATTTTTTTCAATCTTTGTTTCTAATGTGCACAAATTACATGGTAGAAAATACTTCAAAAAGATTACTTTTTTCATAGAAAATATATTCCCTTAGAATAAATTCAGCAATATCATATGAATAAAATTATAGTTAAAAAAATTAAACCAATATATTTTTGAGTAGAGATTGATCTTGATTTTTTTTGCACATGCTAGGGAACTTGTATGTAAAGCAACTTTGTGTAATTGAAATCATGCTCTGTTTATGCAAAAATTAATATAAAATGTTCACTGCATTTTAAAATTTAATGGTGTTAACTTTTTATTAATTTCTGAACCAATCTTGCAGCAAGATTACACTTGTGCAGTCTGTTACACAGATTTATGTGCTGCAAGTACAATATGGCACTACTTTTCAGTGATAAGAGTGCTATCAGTACAAGGTGTAAAATTTTCAGGGGGAAATCCTTCTCACATTGGGGACTTCAGTGCATCTTGGACTTGGAATAAAGCAAACTTCAGATTTTAAGAAGAAGACTTTTAGAAACTATCAAGGACATGTTTCAAAAATTATAAAATTGCATACTCATTCTGTATGTATTGAATGCTCTGATGTCATTATGACAATTTTCTATTAATTAGAAAAATGCCCATGGTTTTATTTGTTGTTTTCTGTCACTTATTCTGTATCGGTAATAAAAAATTGGAAAGAAGCAATACATGATGCTAATGAGACTGTATAGTTGGACACTGCAAACCCTGTAAGTAATAGTGGCACAAACAATATTTATGAAGATCATCAAAAAGTACAGGACTTTTAGATAGTTTTACTTCTTATGCTCCGTTTAAAAAAATGGAAAACATAAGGTGAAATTAGGCTTTAGTTTAAGCATTTTGATAACTTTTCTAAGCTGCTGTTTATGCTGAATATGGCATAATGAGCATGTATTCTGCCTTCCAAAAAGTGCCTTTCCAATAGGCTTTGTCCTTGCTCAGGAGACAGAAGACAGAAATGTAAGGTCCACCCATAACGAGTTTTTTAGTGGAACTGCTGAGCCTCATAGTGCAAGTGCTGCATGAAGACCCCTTAAGTTTGTAAGACTTGCTCAGGCAACTGGTAGGCCTTCACAGATTAAGTGATTCTTGATCAATAGTGACATTGTGTATTAAAGCTGGCTGGGTGGACACTTTGTTCTTATGATTGATCCCTCAAGGAGCCACGAGTGATGCTTTTTGGAATCTGGTATCTACAGCTTCTCCACATGCTCAAGCTTACTCAAGGAATCATCACTGTGTTCTTATACCTTTAATCCTTCATGATTGATAGTCTTGGTAAAATTTCATGTCTTTTCCCTTAACAGGCCTTTCAACTGTCCAAGAAAAGTTACCAGTTTCTTGATAAGGAGAACTCCTCTAGTCTTAAAATGACATATTTCTGTGATAAGTGAGAACTCATTTGATTGTATAGAGAAGTAAAGAACTTACTAGAAATGACCAGTCAGAAAAAGGTTTGATCTATTAGGATTTTGCTTGTTGGTCACTAAAAGTTCTGCATTACAGTTCAGTCGGAATTTAGGTGATCTTAGTATCAGTCACAAAATATGAATATCAGAATGAAGTACCCCAAACTGAACACTGCATGAGACAGATCATTCACTTAGTATTTAGCAGATCATTCAACCCCAGAAGGAAACATATATTTATTACTGCAAACATTGTATAAATGCTGGCCAGGCTGATATCGTTCAAGACAGGGAAGGTTGACTTTTCTTCCTCGTTGGAACAGATCCTTGATGATGCTGAATTTCATCTTCTGATTTGCTGTTTTTTCCCTGGAAGTTTTTATACATTTTTATGTTGTTTTTCTTTGCCCTTAAACTCCTAAGGATCCTTATCTCAGTAACCCTCTATTTGTAGTTTCACCTTTCTTATCTTGCCTGGCTTCACTCTGCAGGTCCTCTCACTGCTACTTCTCACATGCAGTTTGCTTAGTGCTTAGAGCTGAGGTTACACACCCAGCTGTATCAGAGCTGGGCCTTGGAGCTGTGGTCACAGACTGTGGGGCAGCCTCAGGAGTGCTCACAGAGAGGTAGAACCATGTCAGTATAAAATACCAGTGCATTTATAGTCATTACCATTGCCATACATACCAGTCTGTTAACGTTCTCAATTCTACTCCCTACACACCACAGTTCTGAACGCATTGAAATTTTACTACATGCTTTTTCCAGGAACGTGTTTCTGAATCATAAAACATGCTCTACTAAAATATTTAAATTCTTCCATATTTTGAGAAAGGCTGTTTTCTTTCAGTGTAGCATTAAGGAGAAAGCATGCAATTGAATCACTCCCACATTGAAAAGTGCAGCCTTTTAAGCACTGTACTCCAGCTAGGTATCCAGACAACACTGCTGTTTCAAGGAAGCTGTCAGACAATGAAGGAACTGAGTGCACCATCAGAAGGTAATAATATATCTGGTTTTATTGACTTCAAATCTATCCCAAAGTCCTATTTCTTTTCCCCTAGAAATTTCTGTTCTGTTATTTTTATTGAGAAGTATTTCTAGGGAAATACAGAAGTACATAGTGCTTTTTATGGAAAATAAAGCCAAGTTCTATTTAGTCCCTACACAAAGAGTGGGATTTTTTTTGATTGGTGGGTTTCTCATTAGTATTACTGTAACTTTTATTATTGTAATTATTGGGGTTTCTCTCTATTTATTTTTTTTTTTTTAATTGACAATATGGAAAGAATGGGCAGGTAGGAAATGAAAGGTTTATAGCTGTGGACTTTCAAGACATTTCCTGATCAATTTGTGAAATATAAGAAGTGTTAAACTTTACAAAAAAAATCCCTGCAGGCAAATGACCAAGTTATGACTTTCAAAATCTGGCATAGATCCTGGCATCTAAATTAATGCTTTTCAGTGATACTTGTCAGAAATGCTGAGTTGCTGATTAGAAGTTTTTTCTTAAGATCAATTGCAGAGAAAGACTTTTTCTTTGAATGTGTCAACTTGATTAAACTGAAAAGAACAGTTAAAGAATAGTAACACCTTTTATTTAGAGGCATGAGGAAGAAATATTAAAACTGCAGGAAGGTCCAATGCAGATTTTTTTTCAAATACAGATTATACTTGCATGCGTTGGTCAAAGGGTGAAATAAGAGAGGAAAAAGATGCAAACTAATTGAAGTGCAAATGTAAACTCATTTCTGGTTGTTGTTTCTCTACAGTTTGTTTCGGGTTTTTAGTTTATCTCAACACTAATGTGGAGGTAAGATGAGATTTCTGTTTTCATGAGCCTAAAATAGCCTCATGAAAATTTGCTGTTCCAAAGGAGAAAATAGCAGAGTTGGCACAAGTTTTATACAATTCCTTTCCTGATGTTTCCTCCACATTTTGCCATCATGAAATATGAAAGAAAGTGAGGCTTTGGGCCATACTAATCCATGGCAGTATTTTCAGACCAACAGACAGCTCTGTAGATATCAGGGATTGTTTTGTCTGGGAACCCAGACAAAATTCAAAATAGCTTTAATGTACCTTTGTTGGCATTTTTTTAGTGTCCAGAATTAACTTACAATTGAGGCCATTTAAAAAAAATTTTGACTTCACCATTTCTGTAACCCCTTTCAGATACTTCCTGCAGGCTGCAGTTAGTTCCTCTCAGCCTTCCGCTCCTCCTTGTCAAACTAAACAAGACTTTTCCCCTCAGTCTCTCCTTGCAGCCCACGTATCCTCTGCCTCATGAGCCCTCTCCTGTACCTTCTCCAGTGATCTTAATTTGCTGCACAAGCCAGATGTCACAAAGCTTGATCCACTATTCCCCATGTGCCTCTCCAATGCCAAGCACAGGAAGATGTTGCCACTTCCTACAGTCTGGTGTCTGTACTTGTCCCAATATGTGCATCGTTTGCTTTCCATGAGTGCACTCTCCTGCCTTGTGTCCAGCTTGAGACCCACCACGGTGGCCCCAGGAGCTTTTCAGCAGGGTTGCTCTTCAGTCAGTTGGATCCCAGTTTGTCATGATGTCTCTGAGTTCTCTGTCTTGGGTGCTGAATGGACATTTCTTTTGGCTTGATCCCCAATCTCTTGTCAAACTGAAAGTGATGTTTCCGTGAAGAGAATTTTTCACTCAGTGTCTGTAATAATGTAGAGTTAATATGGTGTAGTACTTGAAAAGTTTGAAGTACTTTTTTTGTAGTAAGCATTTTCAAACAAAATCTTTGGCCAGAATTGTCCTCTTGGTTGTAATCATTTTATTGCAGTAGAATTTGGGAAGGTTCCACTTGCAGAAATAGTGTAATGTAGCGATGAATAAGACATGCCTTAACTCTAACCTTCTTTTCTCTTGAAGCCACTATGTTTGAATTAACCTGTGGTCTGATTTTATATCAGGTATGATGGATCCTATAAGAAATTTTGAAAAGAGCTGAATTGACTGAAGGGGTTCCAGGGTGAGATGTAGACTGATAAACAGATCTCTGAAGTCATTCTATATAAATCAAGCACATCTATATTCAGATTTGCAAATTAAATCTCTGTTCATTTCACAGGGGTTTGACAACTAGGGGAGGAGGGGAGAATAACAGCAACTTTCTCCCTTTTTCTGGAAATGTAGCAATGTTGATTGAATTTACACCTTTACTGTTATGAAATGCTATTTACCAGCTGGTAGGATGGTATTCCTAAGACTTTGCCTACTGCTGTTTTGTAGCCTGGTTACAACTCCACAAACTGATAGAGGAAAACCCACAGTTGTTTAAGCCCATCAAATAAGTGGTTAACAAGAAAAGGCATAATCTGTAGTATCAAGTATTTTGTCAATTATATTAGCAACATAAAATTAAAATGATGACTATTTGACAAGAGGCTTTTTTAAGACACTACATTTGCATAATGCTTGTCTTTTCATATGATAGAAAGCAACAAGACATCACAGGAGAGAAATCCACAGAAATACATTATTCATGAATTTAAATAATCTGACCAGCATGTGGAAAATAAGACTAAACTAGATTTTATATTGTTAGAATGATTTTTTTAAAATACAGGCAATTATTGTTTGTTGTTTTTTAATTAATCCAGTTTCTTCAGTCTGATTCACTATATGAATTGACAGAAAATTAAATATCTTTTTATTAACTTCAGTATTAGTGACACCTTATATTACAGACTGCTGAAGTTAACAATTCAGGCTGAATTATCCTGTCATATCTGTGAGACTGATTAGACATAAACATCAGTCATGACAATTCATGTTTACTGTAGTGCATGTGGCTTCTCCAGAGGCCCCTGTACTATGAGCATAGATGTTGACTGAGACTGCTTATCAGAAATATGTAGGTTTCAAAAGGCAAAAGTAATTAGGAAGAAGAGTCATGTTTTTCTATTGCTCCATCTTGGTTTTGCAGGTGAGAACTGTATTTCTCAGCTCAGGAATTGTGACAAGATGTAATGACCAGTGCAGGAGACATAAACAAGGCTAGTCCATACCTGGTTACCCAAATAGCATATGGAACAACTACACGACAAAAAATAATGCCCAAAATCTGGTTAGCTCAAAATGCTTGGATCTCTGTGGGTTTTTACTCTCTTTCCAGTGAAAAAATGCAACAAAGCAACTCTGTTGCTCAGAGCAACACCTCTGAAGCTGCAACTTGCACCTCTGAAATGCAGATGAGATTGTGTTGCATCAATTCTAAAGCTCCATCAATTCCCTCTCACAGCTGCCCAAGTGAGATGTTAGAACATCTCTCACTCTGTTCAGGCTTTTTATATCCAAGTCTTGCAGGTCTCAACTTGACCAAGATCCTTTTTATTTCTGTTGCTACAGCTTTATATTTTTTGAAGATAATGGTGTACTTTGTGGAGTGTTATCTAGTAATAGTGACACAGCAACTGGTAGTGGTAGTCTGAGATTGTAAGGAAATGAATGTTTATAGGTATAAGTAATATCTGTTAATTATTTTATTAGGTGGGGCATTCTGTAGAGCAATGAAGACTTTTCTAACACTGGTGTGAGCAAAATGAGGAGTGCTGATAGAAGTGTTGATTAATACATAGTTGAAGGAGGACAATATAATGACAATTAACATAAATTTATGGAAAAGTGACATTGTTAGTTGCAAAACAGATTTTTCCTAACCAATTGAATATTTTTATATCTAACCAAAAATAATCTTTAATCTTTGCTTTTATTGTTAATTAACTTTCTCATTGACCAAACTCAATCTGATTTAGGAAAACTCTGAGATTCTAACTAGTGACATGATCAGGGGTCTTTAAGACAACTTGGACAGGACAGAATCCTTTGGAACCCACTTTGGTTTTGTGGCCTGCTACAAATGGATTAAAGATCAAGATTTTTATATTGAATACTGTTTAAATGCATATCTTACTGTGTTAGATACTATTATTCCATTATAATTTGAACTGCTTCTGTATATTCACTAATAGACGCAAAATTCAAAATTTTTCCCCACAGATCTCTAACATGAACAGCAGTTTTGTAGCTGCTGTCTGCTGATCTTGTTATCCATGAAGAAACATACTTGAAAAAGAAATAATAGGTATTTACTTCAGAGAAATGAAGTAAATGATTCACTATGGATTCCATGACTAAAACAGCTTTCCATTGTAATTCTGCATAGTGTTATATAATTCAAGAGGAACAGGACTGCTCCAACATGAGGCATAAGGGCATTTAGAATTCAGCTGGGGTTCCTCATGACTGCTGCAAACCAAAGAAAATTAGATCACAAGCACTTGGGGTATATTACATTGGAATGGAAAGCCTTATGGATGATATTTATAAAAATATTATATATTATTTCTTGTATTTCTATTAACAAGTGGGCAGAAACATTCAACTTTCCTCCTTTGTATCATTATTTCTCATCCCTCTATAGTATTTTTATTCTTCTCTGATTCAAATTATTACAATCCTTTGGTTGTCTTCTCATACAGATGTCCTTCCTAAATTTGTTTTCCAATTTTTCTTCTGACTGTCTTTGCACATTTATGTTCTTTATGTGTTCTTTCACTTAGGGAGTCAAGATTAGTCTTGTGGGAAACTAGCTCAGTGATAGATAAAAAATACACTCTTTTCTCCGCATCTTTGTTGTTTCTAAGACTGTTTGCATTGTTATCTGTCACAGCACACTGAACTGCAGTTTTAATCTCAAGATTTCTCCTTGGTGAGATGCAAAATTAGTTTAGACCTCAACACGTTGTTCCTTTCTGGACACATTACCTTGCATTTCCCAATGCTTAATGTCACCTGTTTGACATACAGACTGGCTCTGACTCTCTGAGGTCCTCTGGACCTTCTCCCCTGGACCTACACTAACATGAGATTTCATTCTGCATTTCTCAGTTTAGAGGAAATGAAAGCTGGGGCTCTCACTTTAGTGCATATTTAATGCTTCCATAGGAAGCATGCTTATCTTTCATTTACTCTGTTTTTGAAAAATCAAGTGGTTTTTCCAGGACTATATATATATTTTGGGCATTGATAAATGCTCCTAACTTTGCATTTACTTAAAGAAGTATTTTTCCCTGAAAGTCAGAAATTGATATACTTAGGAATACTCTTAGAAATGCATCAAGAAAAAAAATCATACGTTTTGAAAATGTCAAATGTTTTAATTCATGTCTCAGGCCACTCACTTTGGATCTCATAGAATTCTTTCAGTTCCTCCCTTTCCCTGAAGAGGATCTGAACTGACAAGACATAACTCGTGAAGAAGGAAACTTTTCCTCACGGAAGTAAAAATTCTCCCAATCTCTACTTGAAATTGTTCCACTTTAAAATGGAATACTTAAGTATTTTTTGGGCCATAAGGAGAGAATGTGTTTTATAAGGCAAGGCTTCAAGCTTAATGCCCTATGATTGTATTGTTTCACTGTCTTCTGTCAAGAAGAACTGTGTATATCTCCTGTACTGAAATGTGGGGGTCTGTTGTTTTGACTGGCACTACTGGATTTAAGTACATGTGTTTGATTTAAATTCCACTTTAGATACCTACATTCTTCTATGAAACAGCAGTTTAATGCTTCCTGACACAGGAAACAGCTGAATGAGTGTTTTAGAATTTAAATTTTGGGCCGTGGCATTGAAGACACATAGTGGAGGTACCTAAATTCTGCAATTGCACATGTATGATCGTTAGGGCTATTTATAAGCTTATACTGTTTTTCAGTTTAGCTCAAGCATGTGATTTGATTAATTAGCAGTAGATGTTTTGATTCTTCTACCTAGCTTCAAGTATGAGAAAAGTCTTGTGAACTCATATTCTTTCAGCAGATAACACCTTGTATTTCAGGTTTCCTGTCTTTTTTCTATTTAAATCAGTGGCTATAGGAATAGGAATGCTCACATGTTTTGTTTGAATTATGAGGAATTGTAGAGGAATGGCTTGCGGAGCAAGGCCGCATAAATGGAGCGTACGTGCACGAAGGGACGTACTTGCACAACCCAGCCTTTGTGACCAAGCTCTGAAATATCCTTCCCAGGAGATAAAGAGGATCAAGAGTTAAGACTGTAACACTTATGGGGAAGTAAGAAAAGATACAAACACCGTGAGAACAGAGCTTTAGCTATTGCAAGGCAGAACATTAGCTGAAACAAGCAATTCATGATTAGCAACATACAGCCAATAGCAAAGCTAGGATGGATGCGTGACCAGTAGCACAGAACCAATCATATGTACCAGCGTGTCACGTGAACTGTGCTCTTTTTCCTATAATTATTGCCTATATTGTGAGAATAAACGAAGTAGCACCAATACCTCCATGAGTGTGCGTGCTATATTTCGGCGACTCCACATCTGGCGCTTGAGACCAGGGACTACTGTGCTCCGAGCATGAAGATTGCGATGCCACTAGAGGATCAACTATGGTTGAGCGGTTAAAGCGGGAAGAGTTGCACAGCGGAGACGGATGGCTGGAGACAGAGAAGTTACAGTCAGGTGAGAAGGGTCGCTCCCTTCCCTCTGCAGGGTTGCGAGCATGGACATAGAGCTTTCTGCGGCACAGAAAATGCTCCTTAATATTCTCGCTAAGCGAGGGAAAGGAGTCCGGGACAAGGACTTAGATAAGTTTGTTTCCTATGCTAGGAAGCATGGTTATCTGAAAACATCCCCTCTGCTTTTCGCTGTGACAGAATGGCGAGAGGTGGGAGACTTTTTATGGGAAAAAACAATAAAAGAAAAAGGGAGTAAAAGACTTGGCAACTTTAGGAGAGACATGGCTTCTAGTGATCAATACCCTGAAAGCTATGAAAGCAGAGACGCGCGTGGCTGCTGCAGCGATACAAGCTATCGCTGCACCCGCTGGCACTAGTACAGCAAATAACACTCCTACGACCGCTTCTGCTCCTTCACTGCAGAAACAGACCAGAGAAGGAGTGAAGAGACTATTTGGTGGATTACGGGAGATGAAAGGGCAGACAGCAGAAGCGTTATGCTCCACTGTCTCTGAGTTACTCAGAAAATGTGGAGGGTCTGGTCTGAAAGAAACGCTTGAGAAAGGGACTGCTATAAATCAAAACCCAGGAGTGAATGTGGAGGTTGCTCTGAATGTAAACTCCAGTCATTTAGAACAAAAGGCAGAAAGTGCAGAAAGCACTCAGGAGGGAATTTCTACGTGTCATCCATGCCTCGCTCTGACACCTCACCCACCTACATCGACAATAATGCCTGAAACACAGCCTCTACCTAGAGATGATGAGATGAAAGATAGCTCTGATGAAGAACAGGGACCAGTCAATAGTGGTATTCTGATTGGAGAAACCATAGAGAAAGTGGCACCAGTGCAGAAACAATTACAACAACATACAGTCACTCATCAAATAGCACAACCAACACCTACCCCTTCTAAGCCACAACAATTACCACAGCACATCAAAATAGCTAAAGATGGAGCTCAACTACAGCAATGGGCATCACAACCTCCTGCTCCCTAACCCTCTGCTTCCAGTGAAGAGCAGTGTCAATCATTACCACCACCATACTGCACAAACCCATAGCCTCCACATTTAGGGAAAAGATGGTCTGGGATCATCCGTGATGCTATACTAGATGGAGAATGGCAACCACAGAAGCGATCACCTGTCCTATCCTCTATGACCAACAAGCTCCTTATTATGCACAGCATGATTGGAAAATCTTGCAGTCAGTTAAAAAGATAGTCTCCGAACATGGAATTAAATCTGAACAAGCCCGCATAGGCTTGGATTGGATCCTCACAGCTGATGTTAATTCTCCAACAGACTGTAAAAATCTTGCTAGATTACTACTGTCTCCGTCACAGTATATAACATGGTCACGCGAACGGCACCAATTGGCTGAACAAGAAGCAGCACGGCCACGCAATCAAGGAGATCCTTTGTCTGAAATTAACTCAATGATGCTTGTAGGAGATGGTCTGTATGAACATATGATTGTACAACTACAATACCCCTGTGAAATACATAATTTGTCGGCTCAGCTCGCACGATTGGCATTTGCAGCTGTACCAGATTCGAAGCCACAACCTAGCTTTACTACAGTAAGACAAGGTGTCACTGAATCATACTCTCATTTTCTTGATTGACTGTTCAAAGCCTTGGAACATCAGAATGACCTACCCAAAGAGGCCAAACAAAGAATGTCTAGAGTCCTAGCATTTGAAAATGCTAATTCGTCTACAACACAATTACTTGCCACATTACCCAAAGGAGCAGATGTGGAACAAGTGCTCGAGTTAGCTGGCTGAGCAACATTACAAAAACAAAATCAATATATGGTTAATGCACTAGCTGCTGCAGTCACTAACAAATTACTACTTTGTTAGCAACAAAAGGTTTAGTAGTTGCCCCTGAGAAAGTCCAAATGTCTGTGCCGTGGAAGTACCTTGGATGGACTGTCACTACTACACAAATCAGACCCCAAAAACTATCTCTACATTGCGAGCTGAAAACTGTGCATGATGCTCAAACCCTGCTTGGTGATTTGCAGTGGGTACACAATCTTATTGGCCTCCAGAATGAAGACATGATCCCATTGTTACCATTGCTGCGAGGCACCGACCCAGCTGCCACAATTACACTGACCAAGGACCAACAAAACTGCCTAGTGCGACTGGGAGAAATGTTACAAACCTCCTTTGCTGAACGCCACTTGCCTGAAGTTCCTCTAGGCGCCCTCATTTTTAATCAAACTATTGCCCCTTTTGGAATCATTTGTCAATGGCCGTCTTGGCAAAAAGAAAAAGGAGGAGAAAGCCTCACTATGCTGAATAACGAGATTGCCAAGACGCCCATGAACAGAAAAATTGCCAAGACGAAAGCGCAAGAACAAACAGTTAAACATGCATGAGCTTCTCGTCCTGAGGAATGCATTGTGATTTTAGAATGGGTGTTCATTAGTCTGTCACCACCAAAAAGTGTGTGGTCGCGTTCAGAGATGATTTCAGCTCTTATTTGAAAAACGCGCACCAGAGTGGTGGAAATTTTGGGACATGAAGCTGCATTTCTCAGCATACCCCTGAAGACAGAGCTACGAGAGTGGCTAATACAAAATTCAACAGACATACAAATTGCCTTGAATGCATATCCAGGACAACTCTTAGACCAATACCCTGCAGATCCCCGGGTCAAGATAACAGGAGAACAGCTATGGGTAGAAGAGCCTAAGGTCTGCGCTAGGCCGATTCAAGGTCTCATGGTATGCACTGATGCGGGACGACAACAGAAAAAAGCCGCCTGCATGTGGATGGAGAATAAGGAATGGCAAGAGTATATTCTCAAGAGAGAAAAACACGATTCGCTACAAACCCTCGAGCTAGTAGCGAGTTGCCTGGGCACTCACACGATGGCGTAGTACACCTCTGAATATCGTATCAGACTCTTTATATGTTGTTGGTGTTGTCTTAAGAACTGAACAAGCTTTGGTCAAGATACCCTCCAATCCACGATTCGGACAATTGCTCCTACAAATCCAGCGAGCCATTCACAATAGCAAAGGAATTTGTAGTATTCTACACATTAGGAGTCATATCACCACACAAGGTTTAGGTGAAGGCAATGCTAGAGCAGATGCTCTCGTTAGCCCACTGACACAAGCCCCACAAAATTTGTTCGCAGCTGCTCAAGACAGTCATTCAATGTTCCACCAGTTGGCTAAGGCTCTACATAGGCAGTTCACATTATCGATGAATGATGCACAAGGAATCGTCCGAGCATGCCTGCAATGTAGCCGACATGGCTCAAGTCTAGGCCTTGGAGTAAATCCTAGAGGCCTACAGGAATGCGAATTATGGCAAATGGATGTCACTCATGTACCTGAATTCGGACGAGTCTCCTGTGTTCATGTCATGGTAGACACATTTTCAAAAATGATCTGGGCAAGAGCACAGGCAGGAGAAAGGGCAAAACACGTAATAAGACACTTAACCTCATGCTTTGCAGTTATGGGGGTGCCCAAGGAGATAAAGACTGATAAAGGACCTGCCTATGTGAGTTGGAAATGTGAAAAGTTTTTACAGACATGGGGCATCAAGCACAACACAGGAATCCCTTATGTATCTACCCGACAAGCTATGGTAGAAAGAGCTCATCGAACAATAAAAGAATACTTAGCCAAACAGAAGAATGAGGAAGAAACAGACCCTAGTGTGCGTTTAGCAAAAGTAATTTTCACACCAAATTTCTTAAGCATAGCAGGTGATGCGGAGAATCCGCCGGTAATCACTCATTATAGTCAAATTAAGATGCAAGTAACCCCAGGAATTCAAATTATGTACAAAAACCCCATGTTTTTGTTTGAATTATGAGAAATTTGTTTCTCTGACGTTAAAGAAGGAAAAAATTCTTTTGAACTCCTTTGGATCACTTGGGGTTTGCTGGCTTTCAGAGCTCTTAGAGCACTTGCTTAAATTTTGGTAGATTTACTCTTGAAATTATCGTTCTCTAACAGAAAGTATTTGTTGTCTCACCATGGAATATGCTTCCTGCAGTTCAGGGATAGGTTATAAATACTCCATTAATCTCACCAAGCCTATGTGTTCATTTAGATCCATCTGATTAAATAGGAAAGGGGAGAATATGTTGACACGTGTGTGGTACAGTGCCAGCAGTCAGCTAAAGTAAGATGATCACATAGCATTTTTAAAGAAACAATTCCTGGATTATTGGCATAGATAATCTGGTGAAGATTTTAAGATTTTTGTAATATTGTGGAATTGTAGCACTCTAAATAATTACACTTTACTGTTCTGAGTCTAGTCATTACCAGGAAAATAAAACAAGTTTCCTGCAGTAATATATATCAGTTTTAGTTCTGGACTGAGATTATTTTATGCTTACTCATACATCAGTTTTAAATGCAATTTAATCAACCTAATTCCTTAAAAATTTGAAGATTCAGCTTCTGACACATTAATACTCTTGCAAAAGTACTTATAACTCAAGTAAGGTGGAATATCAAAAGCTCCCCCGAATTTTCTCAATGTTTTTTAAAACATTTTCCACTTAGAAATTGAAGCTGTCTGCTTTTATACTCCTGATTCAACATGAGCTGAATGCTCTGGGTTTCTGAAGCTCTTACACCCTTGTTCCTGGAGTGGGAAGATCTATTTCACCAGAAAATTATTCCCTGGCTGTGACTGAAGGCAGTGCGACCATACCTTGTGTGAGGGCTTCACCTGAGCTCTTCCTGTGTAGTATTTGCTAGATGTCACACCCTAATTCACACCTGTATCAACATTTGCACCCCTAAAATGAGATCACTGCCTGGGAGAACAGACAGAGCTGGTAGCAGTCAGCATCCTCTGGGAGGTGCTAGTGCTTTACAGTATTCCCAGGCTGGGTGTTGAGGGACCTGTCCTGCTAAGGAGGCACTGAATGCTGTTTATTCATACACAACTTGGGGAAGCTGAGCAGTCTTGAAAAACTGGTCTCAAAAGCATTATACTCATCATATTCAAAGCATTAAAACATTATAATTTTCTCCTTTTGTTTTGCTCCTACTTGTGGCACTATTACAGTATTTAGAATTGCTAATAAAATAAAAAAAATTAGAATGTTTGCAAATTTCCCTTTTTGGTAGAAAATGGAAGACTTTTGACCAAAAATTCCAGAACCTTTAACTGCATTTAACAGTTCCTTTGACACAGATGTCTATCTATGATGACACTAATCAAGACAATCTTCTCAGTCAGTCATTTTTATCCAAACCTAGTTGCACATACTTAGTTTTTAACTGGCATAGTTATGACCATAATGCAGCAAAATCGTGACCCTCTGTTCTTTCAGAGAACAAATAATGTAAAGTAAACAGATTTACAAAGGCTATGTCAATTAAGTTGTCTTAATATTTTTCTTGTCAATCTATCACATGTGAAAACATCATGTTTGAATTTTGCAGTAGATAGCACAACTCTGTTCAGTACTGGAGAAGACCAAACCAGCAGACTAATTTTCATTTCAATCAGTGAAATGAAATGATAGACATGAAGTTATTTTTTTCTTTTTTGCACATCCTATAGCCTCATTCGGTGAGATCAGGAGGAGAAAGGCCTAACTGTCCTAATGGTCTTGGTATCACAGTGTGAAGTTAAGTCTAGATGCCTTTCTGCATGTGTTGATTAATGCTTAAGCATTCTACTAGGATGTGTCCTGAGGTGTATACACAACCTTGTACTCATCCTCACCTGTCCCAGATGGGATCTCAGAAATACAGATGGAAATTTTAAACTACATTGCAGCAACTGTGGACAGAATCCCAAGTCAGCTTGCATAAAATGAAGCCAGAGAAGATGATCTTAAGCCAGTATATCTGTGCTAGGTTTGTTTAGAATAAGAAGGTAAAATTTCATGTCTAATTTAATTAAACTGATGGTATTTGAATTCTTAAATTCAGCCACTAAAACATGTGACCTAGTTTTCTGAGATTCTATAGGCACAAGAAAATCTCTTTGAAATGCATGTATCTTTTTGGTCAGAATAATCCAGTTTGTTGCTGCAATGCACAGGACTTGTCACACTCCTGTTTTTTTGCCCTACTTCTTACATTTTTATTGTGGTCTCAGATGTGTCTGTTCCAGCAACTGAACGATTGCTTTTCATGGGTAATCTCTGTAAATCTTTGACATTTTAGCAACTGTTGCAGAGGCACACCTGAAGCAGGGCATCTTAACCTTCCAAGAGGTTAAGTCACCGTAATAGGTAACCTGTGCATTCATGAATTACAGTCTTCATCTTCATCTGCAGATCACATTACAGTGCTGACTGCTAGAATGAAGCTGATGTGCCCTTCAAATGTAAAGAGTGGTCTTTTTGGAAGTCTAAATTACATGCATTGACTCAAGACCACCTTGAAATCTAGCATGTCCTGTACTTAGGTGGAACAGCACTTGTGACTTAAATACAGAAGGAGTCCTCAGATTAAATTTCCATTTAATAAAAGAGGATTTTTAAGTGCTAGCAAGCGAAGGCCCCATCTTTTGTGAAGATGTGGACTGAAAATCATTGATTTCTTTATATCCCAAATATTCTTAGCTACTCAACACTTATCTTAGCCAGAGCAAAGCACCTTATGCACTTCTGAAGGACCTGTGTGGAGAGCTTAATTCTCTCTTTAGAGAGACCGAAGGAGGTCTCTTGGGTCGATAAAATGTGGCCTTGTGAAGTTTCCATTTGACAATGACTCCAGTGACATACAGTGGCCACTGAACTGCAACACCATCCAGTTTATGTAATGTTCATGCTTCTCATTGACAGAAATAATTCAAAGTGCTCAATTTAGAAAGGACTGTTGGAGGAAACTGTCTATCTCTTCTTTTTACTTAAAGGACATACCTTATGAAGTGAACTGCTTTACATGAGTTACAAGTCAGATAATTCAAAAAGAAACTCCCTATGAATGTTTGCCATAGGCATAGAGTACAGGATAAAAAGCTGGGGAAGAGTGAACTTGGGGTTGCAATGAAGAGAAAGACAAATTATTGGAAAAGGTGATTGGGACAACTCTGGGGAGAATGACCAGGTGTGTAAAACTGGAGAAATAGGGGAAACTGGATTTGTAGGGGAGAGAGGTCTGATGCCTCCTACTGTGTAGCAGGATCTTGGAAGAACCCGTCTATCATGAGCCTGTGAACCTGGTGTCCTTCTGTGAGACCTGACATTAGGCCTCCTACCTCAAGAGAAGAACATTTACCCTCTGATCACCTCAGTCTCCATGCCCCAGACTCTGCCTTGAGAAAGCTGAGGAGGCATTAGACACCACAAAGCAACCTTCAACTTTTGCCAACCACTTTTTGTTTTGTCAGTAAGGAATAATGCTGGCAGGCTCCAGCTTCCTGCTTCCTTTGCAGGTGCTCAGCACAGACAGAAGCAGCCAGCTAGGGGGGAGGAGGGCAGGGGGCTGCTGCTGAGTTATGGGGGCTGTTCTGGGCTCTCCTGAGCTGGGCCTGTGATACTGCATCACCCACTCTGTAAAATATCCCATCTGAGGGCACCTGCTTTGTTTTGGCTAAGTCATTTCACTGGAAGCCATTAACAACCACACAAATGTGTCTTGAAGATTATTTTACAAAAGAGTTCAAGTAAGTGGTATAGAGAGTGAATATTTAAAAATAGCTGTTTTGCCGTGACACTGCAACGTTTTGGATGAGATGACAAATCCAAAACTAAAGATGTGTCTTCACAAGGGTATTTATTTCACATTAAGCTCAGCTACTGCTCATAAAAGAAGCTGCAGCGAACTAAAAATGCAAACCAATTAGAGTGTACTGACTGCCAAGATAGTGTTTGTTCTTTGGTTTGTTTTGAAGGTACTTTCAGTTCACTGCTTATTGATGTAGTACAGCAAAGATAAGCTTTAATGCACAGCAGCCCTTCTGTTGTGTTTCACAACAGGACCAAGTAGTCCTTTTGCCTTCAGGCCTTATCCTGCTGTGGAGAAAAGTGTGGGCATTTTTACCTGCACATCACTGGCTTCAGCAGCAGCAGAATGTGACAGTGGTACTCCAGCACTGTGTCAGCCAGCAAGGGGCACACTTCTGTGACTTTGGAGAAGGGAAGGTTCCACATGAACTAGTGAAGTATCCCCTGAAGGGGTACCTGAACCAAGAGGCATCTGGGTTAGCTCATTTTATTAACCAGCAAGGTAAAAGAAAATTGAAGAACAGCAGGTTTCATGAGTAGCAAAACCAAAAAGAAACTAGTTACCTGCAGATTTGAATCTGCTAGCTGGATCCTCTGATGATTAGATGACACCAGCCATGTTTTACACTATGGCAATAGGACATTCAGGATGTATTTACTCCTCTATGTGGTAACCAGCACCCGAAGTTGGTTCAGCCTTTCAATCAAGAGGGCTGCTTATGGAAGGTTCCCCTCCATCTCCTCTGCATACTTTTGTGAAACCTGTAGGAACCTGACATCTCTAACTTGACATGAAACAATTTTTATATTGATTACCGAGAACATACTTGTGCATGCACATCTCCATAGGAAGCTCCAGATGTCCAGCAGTACTTTAATTCTTGTTTAGACAAACTGGGTGGCATTTCATCAGAGAACAGCCCACAGTGAGCCTCTCTCAGCTGCTGACAAAGCCAGGTTGTCAGAGCTCAGGACAGCTTCTTGTGCACAGGGCTGATGAGAGGACCAAGATCAGACTGCATCAGCAGCCAACCTATCTATCTGAGAGTGTTTTTAGTGTGCCACTTGCTAGACTTAGGGTTATAAAACCTCACAGTGAAGCAATTTTATGGATCAGTCTAGAAGCAAAGCATCATTTAAAGCAGTTTGATTTACTTTTTTCATTAAGTTGTTGAGATGACACTTATGACAGATGACTCAGAGTTATGCCACAGTGATAGAGCATTTAATTGCCTTACAAGGCAATTCTACAAGGGAATCCTACAGGGGTTATTATAACTGGTGAGTGAACTTTGTACCTATCTGCAGGATACACTGAAGGTACAGCTGTAACACTGCCAAGCAGCATTCCCTTCTCATCTGCTCCACTACATCAAGATATACCCTTTCATGCCAGCAGCATTTTGTGAAGGAATCAATCTGCCTGTGTCTCACAGAGTTTCCATTTGCCTTCTTGAACAAGTACATCTGTGCTCTTTAACACTAGATACAGTCTGCAAGTGGAAACCACCAAACAATTGTTAGCTTACCTCCTGCAGGCATTCAAAGCGTGACATTTCTTCCATGGCCTACCCAAGCATTTCCCTGCCAACATCCTCTGAAAGCTCTTCGTCCCTTTCATGCTGAAGTGATGGGAACTGTTTCTGCTGACAGTCAGCTCTTCTTGATCAACGATCCACACCAAAAAATCACCCACCTGCCCCCACTGGCCATATGCCATGGGAGCACACAGGAAGGACTCCTGACCATACGGTGGCATACTTGTGGAAAACAAAGTGGGGCAGTGGGCCAGTCTAGGGAAGATGCAAACTTCTCTCAACTGAAGGGTATGGGACACTGCATCTTTTAGTCACCCAAAGAAGAAGCTCATGTTAGTCTGCCTGCTTTTCACAGCAATGCAACATGAGCCATTTGTGCTGTAAAGCACAATTTCCTCCTTTGCAATTCTGAACAAGGAGAGAAGAATCAAAGGAGGAAATGGTTGAACAACATATAGTAAGTAGTTGAAGCCCAGAGGTGGGCCATGAAGTTGGTAAAGAGACCAGGGCAACTCACCTTTGGGGACAGGCTAAGAAAGGGCTGTTCAGCCTGGAGAAGGTTGCATGGACACCTCATAGCATCCTTCCAATACCTAAAGCAGAACTACAGGGAAGCCAGAGAAGGACTCTTCATCAGGAACTGCAGTGATAAGACAAGGAATAATGGGTTCCCACTGAAAGAGGGGAAATACACGTTAGAAATACATAAAATAAATTCTTTACTGTGAGGGTGCTAAGGCATTGGAACAGGTCACTCAGAGTAGTTGTGGAAGTTCCATCCCTGGCAGTGTTCAAGGTCAGGCTGGATGGATCACTGAGCAATGGTCTAGTGACAGGCAGCCTGAGGAGTTGGAACTAGATGATCTTTAAGGTCCCCTCCAACCCAAACCACTCTATGATTCTAAGGTGCTGACAGCAAGTATTTTCAAGGCTGTTTTCAGGATCTTGCAAGGTAGGAAAGAGAAAGATGAGGGGTTAGCCATAACAACTTCACGTTACAACTGATGAAAATCTCCCTAGAAACAAAAAGACTTGAAAAAACAAGATGAATGGGTATCCCTACTTCATTTTCTTAAATAAAGAAGTATATTTCATCTGCAAAATTGAAAAAAGCTCTATAAAAACATAACTTTCAGCCAAAGACGTTCTGCTCTCATATTCAGCAATTTTCATGAAATATCTAAAGTATTTTAAAAAGACTCTGTAAAGTTTTCATAAAATATAGATGCCAGGGTATAAAGAAAATAATTAAGATCTCAGTGAAGTATGTTCTAAGTTGGGCATGCTCCAAGACAACACATGCCCAGTTTTCATGAAATTGTATGCTGCACTTCATGAATTGTTCAGAGCCCATATTTTACAATATTCATTATGTTTCATAGCAATATTCATGACATTTAATAGCAGTGTGCACACAATACTAAAGCATAAAAAACCCCTATCAAAGCCACAAGCTAAATAAATCACAGGAATGTAAATTGTTGTCCAATCTGCAAGAAAACAGATATTTTCCTTCATTTTTCATATCTTTTGTTAAAGAAGACAAGCAATGTTTTGTAGTAGATTCACAAAATAGATTTTAAATTCTCACCAGCTGTTCATAGGCTGGCCATTCAGAATTACAGAAAGCATGAAGACAGCACTGCTGCAGCTTCACTGGAGTTTATTTAAAATTATTAATTATGAAAAATAACCCATTTTCATCATAGCAGGGATCTGACAGCCTTGATCAGAGACAGCACAAAGTTCTTCAGGAGAGAGCAACTTTTTAGCTGTTCACAATTTCTACCTCTGTGCCTTCAGGTATATAATCTTAACACTAAAGTCTGTTAAATGGAAGTTTCCAATCTTGAAACTTGCCTTTTGGTTTTCTAAATTCATACTTCATCCTTACCTTGCAGCTCATTAGATGTTAGTTCACCACCCATTCAGGACAAGGCTTTGTTGATCAGGAAGGTGGAGGATAAGGTGGGTCTCCAGAGGGAAAATTGTCCATCATAGCAATTAATGTAGCTGAGGGAAGAAAAGGTGCTTTACAGCACAGGGCATTAATGCTGACAAACATTTCACTGCACTAAACAATCCTTTGGTGTAAGGGACTCTACTAAAACACAGACACAATGGAACAGCAAGGAGAAGTAAATAAGGTTCTTTAATTGCTTCCAACCTTTTGAAATCATATCATGTTCTACCTGCACCAGCTGAATTTTCTTTACATCAGCAGAGTCCAGTCCTCCCCAGCCAGCAAGTAACCTGCTCAGGCTCAAGTGCTGGCTGAGGAGCAGAGGTAGCAGGTTTCTGGGTGGTGTGAGTGACTGGCTTTTGCAGAGCTTAGGAGCTGGGTATTGGTGTGCTGCTTCCCCAGCTTTGCTGGCTTTTCTTGTATCTCTAGAGACACGATCTGTCCCATTATGAGGTTCTTCAGTTGGGCAGTTGTGAGGATACACATCCACCCTGCTTCCAAAGAAATGATTCCTCCCTCCTTGTTTCCACTTTTTAAGTGTTTTGTTATACTCAGCTATCAATGCCTGTGGATGGCAATACAGTACAAAACATAACAATTAATGTGTGCAACTACTTGTGAGTAACAATACTCTACCTGTAATGTTAAAACACTGGGACAGTACGGCTTGCTACTACAGGCATGTGTTGTATTTGCTGGAGAGACATTGGAACTCTTTCTGGAGTTTATTCTGTTACTTCTTAGACAAAGCTTCTTCTAATGGCAGTTTTGTAAGAAACTAGTTTAGAATCTGTCTCGTTATGACTAAATAAATAGAGATGAAACAGTATTTGGATTTAATTTTTTGGTTCCTCCTTAGAGGAAAATATTTGTCAAGAGAGGCCTTAAAGTATTCTATTCTCAGCTCCTACTGTGGCATAAGCGGCCACCTTCAGCTTTTTCACAGGGAAAGAGCATTTGGGCTAAGCAGTCTTCAGGATAATTCATGTAAGCACCTGAAGCAACTGAATCCCACCCTAAGTTTTTCTCCTGTCTGTGTATGAATGAGAGGTGTTATGTGGGCATTTGTGATTCAGACTCCAACACTGACCGCTTTCTATATCAGCTGCAGAACTGCTTCAATATATAAATATTTAATAGTAGTGTTTAATATCTCCAGAAATGACAAAGCTGAAGTACAATATACTGAAGTGCCCTGTTTTTTTAGTGTGTGTAGTGGCTGAGAGAGGAAATTCACATGCTTACTACTTGGAGAAGGGTAGAACAAACTGACAATCACATGCAGGAAAAGGAGTTGGCATACAGTGCCAGTAATGCCTGGAAAACACAAAACACTGCTGACAGTAGGATGTTCCTGTGAAGCCATTTGGTGCCAGCTCATTAGAGTGCTTTGGCAAGGGTATTTGGCATAAAATGGATCTTATTTAGAATTAAGGATTGTGCAGCCTTGCTCTTGGCATGGAATGAACTTGTAAATTAAGCTGTCTTGTAATATAATGACGTTGCCTGGTATTATGAATCATTTTAGAGAAATTGATCTGAATAAGAAATTAAGGCTTGCTAAGAAGTGGAGAAACATGTAGAACTGACTTTGAGGACTGGTAGGCACAGGCCTGTGAAGAATACATTGCACACTGCCCCAGCACTGCAGAGTTGCTTCAGCACCTGGGTCCTGGTTTGCAAAGGTTTTCAGTTACTCCAGGGGTTGCTTCAGAACGTATCCTTTCCTCAGATTCAATTTCTTTAAAAACTTTTCTTCTTCACTGGATGTCTCAGGCGGTTAATATTAAACTTTTATACTTGCCAGGGGCTTACTTTTCAATTAGCAAAAGTTTGAAAAGTCAGGGTTAGGGTGGAAGAAGTTCTAAATACAGGGAGAAGGTGGCTGGGCATGTGATAACACTGTAAATGCTTGATGAAGCAGAGGGCTCTGTTCTTGTTTCCCATATTCAGCACAGGGCAAAAACCCCACAGGGACGGTTGTCCATTTTTGGAGCAACTCTCTAAGTATAATTTTGGCTCATTTCCTAAAGCAAATTCAATATTTAAAAACCACTCCCAACAAAAATCATGAAAAAGAAGTCTAAAACAGTCTTTGGAGTTGCCGTCCTTATAAGAAATTGATACATTCTCAGTCTGATCAGCTCATTTCCCTTAACATTCTTCAAACTCACAAAATTACAAGTGGAGAGAACTTTCTTGGTATTTTCTGGCAAATATTTCTCTCTCAGACCAAAGACACCACCCAGTCCTCTGAAGAAAGCTAAGTTAGGGAGCACTACAGCTATTTTCTTCCAGCCTGAGCATATGGGGATGCAACATGTTTTTCTGCATGTGCTGTGCTTTAGCATTCATGAGTATCTTTACGAAGGCAAGTTTTGAGTCACCTGCTGTGTCACACTACAGGGAAGAAGAATATCAGTTATACAGCATGCTTAATCATGAGAGGAAATAGATCTGACTAACTGATTAACAAATAGCAATTAAAAATAAAATTATGAGCTCCTCCTGATGTGCAAAATGTCACTGGTGAAAAATGTTTTAATATATTAGTGCTGAACTTCAGGAGAGTGTGGCTTATGAAGGGAAAAGAGAAAAACATAATTTAATTTCTTCTTGCATTGTGTAATACTTGTTGGTATTTTTCTAGTTTGGAAAAGCATAGCTGATATGAAGCTTTTAAAGCATATTTTGACATTTAAAATGCAGCTTCCTGTACTTGCATTCATGCACGGTTTCCTGAGATAAAGGGGGTAAGTAAATACTCACTGCTAGCTTTCCTGTGAACACCATGAGACTGTACAGGATGGGATTTTGTTGCACACAAGTACAAGCTGCTTCTGGAATCTTACATCCCCTTGCCCGACTAAATCAACACCTGTTTGGCAAGGAGACAGGAATTTTCTTTTTTTACCCAAAACTTGGTATTTACATCTTGTCCTCGATGGTGTGGGTGGTCACAGTTCACTTCCTGAGGCTGCTCCGTGAGAACAGCACCTCCCACCTGCTGTTATAGTAGCCTCTGGTGGAGCATCTTTTCCAGCCCTCATCACAGAAGTGTTTCTCTATGCATGGTGTGCTGGGTTTGCTCACTCAGGAAGGTGATGTGCTGTACTCAGGAGCATCACACTCTCCTGAGTGGGGAAACCTAATCCCAAGTATTTTGGAATACTGTTTAATTTAGCTGGAGTGATGGCAATCAAGGCCAATTTCTAATGTTCTCAGTGAGCAGTGGAACCTGTCCTTGAGTTAAATAGGAAAATCTCTTTCCCCTGTTACCAGCTTTTGTATAGAGCTGAATACCCACAAGCTTGAGCTTTACCAGGAGACTGTGTCCAGCTGACTGGCTGGAGGCCAAGTGCCCACCAAAAGCCACTCTATCTATTCAGAATTCATCAATCTTGTCCTACCTTACTGGTGGCCTCAGGGACCTGCTTGCACATCTTGCCTTCTTGAAATGCTGGGTGTGGGCAGCGCTGCACCTTCAAACCATGCACTGATAGTAGGTGGAGGGGGGCAGGTCCCCCCCTTCTCCTGGAGTGTTTCTCCAGAGGGCAGCTATTCTCTAGCCCTGAAGGTGCAGCCTTACTGTGCAATGCATGTGAGGCTGTTCACAGCTCAGGTGAAGGAAGAGGAGCTGCTTTACATCAAGGAAACCCAGAGGGTTGAAAGCAGAGCTGAATTTGTTTAGGTGGCAGAATAAGGTTTGGTGCAAAAGTGCTAGCTGGGTCCTACTACATAGCCCACAAAATCAGGAGATTTTGGGGTATGTTATGTCTCCTTTGGACTTGTCAATAAATAAACCAGTGTTTCTTAGACTGTACAACCTGTAGGCAGAAGCACTGACGTGGGTGTCCAGAGCTTTACAGCCATAGGACACTCCCGTGACAGCACTGGGATGCTTCAGTCAGCTGCCTGCAAGCTCAGTGGTTACTCTGCAGGTGCCACTCTCATTATGGTTTTGTCTGAGTGGGGTTTGGGGTAAATCTGTGATAGCTTGAATAGGAGCCATGCACTCAGACTGGGGATTTCTGCTGTGGGAAATACTACCACATAAATAAATGAGAAGTGAAAGATGGATGAGCTGGAATGAGCTGTGAACTGACAGCTTTGTGACTGGTCTTGACTTACTTTCTTTTTGTGGTCTAAAGCTGAGTGCCTCACAAATTCTGAAGACATCAAAACTCTAACCCAACTAAAACCATCCTAGGTTCACTGGAAAGACAAAGAGCAGTGACTAACTAGAAGACAAGAGACAGTGAGAAGGGAATGAGTACTCCTCAAAGTGTTGGTTTTGGGTATTTATTTCAGTTCTGACATTACAAATCAAACCAGCACACAGACAAATTCTGGGTATTTGGGGTCACACAGTGACTGTCCTACTAATACAGACCTAGAGATGAAAATATTTTACTTATGGATCTGAAAGATCCTGGGATCCCCAAATAGATATCTGCTAGTGCACCTCACCTGTGACACCATCTGGCAACCATCATGCTGGTCTTAGGGGCTGTTTCACACTTTGCTCACTGGAGAGACAGGAGGGCAGCAGGTTTTCTAGGGGCAAGGAGGATGTGAAATGAGAGCAGCTGCATTGGAACTGGTCAGAGCCCCATCCAGCCTAGCACCATGTTTCTCAGAATGGTCAGCATGGGATGAGCTTTAAGAATGGTTCAAACAGTCCTGATCTTAGGTTACTAGCTTTGTGTCTCAGAGCCCAGAGTACAGCTTTCTCCCATTAATCTGTCCCAGACCTCACAAATGAATACAAGCATCTGCACCACCCTCTAGCAGGACTCATAGTTTGACTCTATTAAGGTTATTTGGTGAACAGCTGGGTAAAAAAATTGGGAAATGAACAACGGTAACAATACTCCAGCTGTAACTTGATAGCCAGCATCATGCAATGACCAACAAAACTTCTCTCCAGGGTGCGCACAAGTGAGAGCTGTTTGCTTTTCTCTGGCAACAGTTCATTGTGCAATTGTGAGCAGCAACATCCCAGCTGCCATCAATTTCTTCTGTTTCCTCAAAAGAGCCACAGGGCACCTGATGCACAGCAATGAATTGGAGAAAAGTACTAGTTTTTCGGATGGTTGGGTTCTGGTATTTTTTGCCCCCTTCACAGAAATTGTCTCTAAATAACACCATTTTGTAATAGCCAATAAACATTTTTGAGCAGATGTTCAGGAGCCCCACAATTACTAAGCTCAAGTCTAGCATCCCCAGCAGGACAAATTGTTTGCCCGAAAGTGAAGATGCCTGAAAGACTCTGTATCTATTACAAGTCTCCTAACCCTAAACAGCTAATCCTGATATTTATGTGCACACTTTTGTGCATCAAAGCAGGCTGGTCCACAAACTCTCTTCCTCTTGTCTGTGGGTGGTACCAGTCTGTTTTGGCTTGTTCAGACAAGGGCAGGCTCCCAAGTGGCCCTGGCCTATTGTGCCCTTTCGTATTTGTAGCTGAGGTAGGCGGCAGGTCCATCATCTGAATCCTTCCCGGTACTTATCTTAGTTTTATACACCTTTATCTCTTTTACACACTTATGCCAAACAAGCAGAAATTACAAAACACTTGACTTCCTACTTCAAGCAGTCTTGTGGTATGTCTGAATGCAAGACAAGCAGGATGATGTTCCTTTATAGGGCCCTCTTCCCAGCTCTGCTTTCTGTCCTTCTCCACTTCATATGCCTCATCCATGTAAGCCAGCACTGTATTCTGTCTCCATTCATCACATTTCTTACCACAACATGCTCAGTCTTTAAGCAATTTAGTTCAGTGAGCAGTTTTTTGTATCAGAAACCAGGTTCTAATTCAGGCTGGAAGGTACCATGTCTTCTCATCCAGAGAAGCATCTGGAGACTCACCTGAGAGGAAGAGACCCACCTCAAGTGGTCTGAGCTACCTTCCTCACAAGCCATGGCAGAAGATGGGACCTTCTGTAGTGCTGCAGCAGATGTTTCATGCACAAACACCACTGTGGGAATGTGCCCAATGGTAGGTAACATCCACTATCTTGCCTTGCACTATAAAAGCTCCACTGCTTGGCCAGTTGTAGCTGTGCAGCCTTACCTGCTTTCAGGTACTGAATTCCACATAAAACCATCATAATTTTTAGCATTCTTCATCTTCAAAATGTTAAATGGTGCCAGGACATGAGCCCAGAATGGAAATTTGCCTGTCTGTCCTGTCAGTTTGTTACCATGGGCCATAGCATACTTCTGGTGTGAAGTGGCCTCCACAAGAGACTAAACTGATCAGTTCTGAAGCCTTTCTCTAGCTCTAGGTCCGTGAATCCCATTCTTCTGGCCACAGCACTGAACATGACTCAACTGATAATACTACTTTTACTCTTGGCTTTTTGTTTTCTTTGTGCTTTTCTTCAGCCCCTTCCTTTCTTCCCAAGAAAAGAAGTAAGCTTTGACTAAGGATAAAAAACTTTCCACTCTTTTGCAAGGCAGAAGAAATCTTTAGGGCTTTCAGCTATAAAAACCTAATTTGTCAGTTTTTCCCCCCCCTCCCCATCTCTCTTAATGGATCTCTTATGCATTCATAATGTAGTCAGTACCACAGTATCTAGGGACCTTATAAAGAATTTATAGAACAAACATTTTTTTTGCAAAGTATCTACTTCTCTTCTGGCTACTGCCAATCTCTGAATCAGGCTGTTCTCTTTGATTTGCATAGGAAGCCAAGTTGCCTGTTTTATACTCTTGACACAGACTGTCTTGCATTATCCTGGCTTTGCATTTGGGATAGTAAAACCAGGTTCGCTGGGATTTATTTTAGCAGTTATTAATTAAAGAACTGTCTGTAATAAGAAGGGCTGGCCATGTTTGTCCATCAGCATCAGCACCGGCAGCTCCTTAGCTCTGTGCAGAGCAGTATCTGAAGTAACAGCCCAGAATGTTTCACTACACCTTGAAGCGACTATATAATTACTATGTAGAGAAAATAATTTAGTGCTGGCAAGGAGTGAAATTTAGAATTTCTGTGTCACTAGCATTAAGTAGTTGGATGCCGCAGGCACTTCTAGGGAGTATCTTCCTCCTTCATATCCTAAAGATTTCAACTACTGTCCGCAAGGTGACCAACCCCTCACAAACACCTAAGGTGTGTGCATATGATTGTGTGAGGACATTAATTCACGGCCTGAGTTTGTAAAGGTGCGCTCTGTAGTACTGAGCGCCTTTACTGATCCAGCTTTCTGGTCTCCAGTACAATCCTGCAGCAGGTTTGATTCTGACTTCACAGTGGTAGTGAGCAATGTGTTCCAGAGCCAAGAGAGAGCAGCTGAGGGCAGTGCTGGTGCAGCAGGTAACACTGATCAACCAATGCCTTGGTGCCTTTCTTGCTCCAAGTCAATGGGTTGAAATTTCTGCTACACTTGTTTTCCAATAATAATGTATCTGTGTAACAACATCTAAGGAGAAATGTTCTTTCAACATTGACAGAGCTATTTGCACTGATTTCTATTACCTAGGTAACCAAAACCAGTTACCAAAACCCCCAAACCCAGTGCCATGGATGGAGATAAATCTTGGGTTGTCTGACTGCATTCAAAGAGCCTTAGAATTAGCTACAAGGCAGCACTGAGGGTGAGCTGTGCTGTTCCCTTGGGCTAGCTCTGGATTTGTGACTGAACTGAAAGATCTACACAAGTTTAGTAAGAAAAGAACACGGATTAGTAAAATGCAAAATTAATGAATTCAATCACAAAGTTCAAGAGCCAAAATAAAACTCCTTCTGTTAAAAAAAACCCCAACCTACCGAAAGGTGCCGCTAAATCATCCTGGTACTCAGCCAGTCAATGTGCGAGAAGCACTGCCCGTGGTCAGAGCCCTTCTCAGCAGCTCTGGACACTGGATCACTACTGAGATGCCCATCACTCCCTATCACAGTAACCACTCTGCTTCTCCATTCCCCATTGAAATCTTCACTTAAGAAGTCCAGCCCTGTTAAGAGGAATGCTGGGACTGTTCCATGAGTGCAGGAACCGTCTCAGCAATTTCTGTATGAAGCAGATGTGTGGATTTCTCCTCCTTACCATTCTGTAGCAACAGTTTCCTTCTGCTTCCTCTCCCAGGCTTGACCTCACACAGAAACCCTCCAGTAACTTGATGTGACTGGAGATAAGAAGTTTGACTAACTACATGTACTCATGTAAAGGATGTCTTCAAATACATCTCTACAAAATTATTTCTTGACGTATAAACAGCATTTTTACCAGCTTGTTGAATAAGTGATAAAAAAGACAAGGTGAAAGGCATTAATAATTTAGGCTAGTATTTCTCATTTCTATTAAATTATTAAACTAAAAATAATCCTTAAAGTATTTTCAAAATACTCTAATTTCTGTAAACTCCGTTGCAATTTCTAGTTATAAAAAACCTCCTTTGCAGTAAGCTGTATAGCAAATCCCCATGTAATTCAAGAGGGAGCACAAAAATCAGGAAAGTGATCGAGACATAAACAAAAAAATGAAATAGAAATGAGCATCCAAACCAGCAAAATATATTTAAGTAGTACCACAAATACACTCAAAAAATCTATTTACATATCTAAAAATGGTATATTCAGTAAAAATCCTCCCACAGAAGGTATTTATAAACAAAAAAATTAACCTGACTGCATTGTCCACTGCTGGTAACAGAGGCGCTTTACTGCTAGCATAGCATTAACTATGCCTTTACAAAATAAACAGAATTATTCTGAGAAAAACTTGAATTGAAGACTGGACAACAACTACAAGGCATACAAAGCATTAGGAACTGCAAATACATAACTCTAGTAGTGCAAAAATGAAGAATGGCTTTTTTTCCCCCCAATACTTCAGAGAAAAATACTACCATGAATATGCAATTTGAACTCCTTTAAAAGACTTAAATTTGTAGGACTCAGTGCATTTGCATGTTTCAGCAAGGCTAATACTACACAGAAGGTAAATGAAACAAAGTCAACATAAAATTATGCTGTGACACAAGTTTATAACAAACTTTATAGCAAAATGTCTGAATATACAGTACAGAGACAAACCTCTCAAAAAAGTTTTTCTCTACCCAGAAATTTGTACACGTTACCACTAAACATGTACGTAACTGATAGCATATGAAACATTCTTTGGAATTAGATTTAAATTTCTTTCAGGCCCTGTCTTTTATACAGGAACAGCAGAAGGATAACTCCTCACTTGGATTACAGGAACTCCCAGTGTTTGTCCCTCAGGCACATGCCCGAGGCTGGGCAGAGATCTGCGGAGAGGTGACAGCACCAGGAGCTGGAGAAAAACTCCACCTGGGAATGTGGGTCACTGTAGGATGCCTTGATATAAGTCAGTGCAGAAGTGAAGAATTGATGCAGTTGAATTCCTCATCATCCATAGCCCTGGTTTGATTGTGTTTTGAAACACATGACAGTCTCTTTGTCAAAAAAGGCCTCATAATTTCAACAGCTGTAAACATTTCTTTTAGTTTAAAGTCAGCATTTGCACCATGCCTTTGCCGTTTAAAACAGTAACAAAATCAGAAGTAGGAACACCTTAGCTCATGTTAGAACTACTTCAAATTCAGAAAACCAGAGGTCTTTAATTGAGAAAACAGAAACAAATCTGCAAACACATGATTAGTTTTGCAAATAGAATTTTTGCTCTATTTTTCAGCTCTTTTATCTGCCTTTCATCAAGCACCTGAATATCACCCAGTCTATCCTAGAAAAAAATCTAATTTTGACAAGTAAGCTGGAAACCATTTAATATCCAGAGGCAAAACAGCAGCACTAACTGTTGTATTTATTCTGCCCAGAACTAAGTCCATCGCTACACTGCACAGTGCATTCCTGCTCACAGACTCAGGACAGGTCAGGAATCCCACACTTTCCTGCTCCCCTTCAGGTACCAAAAGAAAGATACAGATGATATTGATAAAAATGTAACAGTTGCAAGTAGAGATTTACCCATTAAGATCCGTCCATTATATTTAGTGACAAGTGTTATGGTTGATATTTAAAGCTTTTCCAGAACAGAAAGGACTACCTGACTTCAAATGTTCACAGGGTTACTATCAGGTGTTTATGGGGACTTTATTAAAAACTTTTAAGGCTCAGGCTGTAACAGTTTGTGATGCAATCAGGTGAACTTTTACTGAAAGAGAAGTCAAAACAATGGTGATTTTACAAACCAAATATAAAGGTAGTCTTTATGAATCTATACTCAAGAGCTGATGACCAGGCATGGAAGACAGTGACTTCTGCAGAAGGCAGTGCTGCTTTTCTGCAACCTGACGGATGCTTGCTCAACCCTACTTCAAGAATCCAGTTTATGTGCTTGAACAAGCAGCTTAGGTACCCAGCTCAGGCTTCAGAGGATGGCTGAGAGATGCTCTGAGGTTATTCAAGAGACATAAGCGATCTGTCTGCTTGACCTCTGGCACAGGAAAGCAAAACAAAAAAAACCATGTAATGCCCTCAATCACAGGAAAGTTCATCCCAGAACAGAGACCAGATCTGTCACCCTCTGGAAATATTTACTTCCCCTTGCTAATAAGCAGGGGAGCACTTCAGGACAGCAGCATGGATTCAGATATCTGGCTTTCGGACATGTGAATTAAAATGAGATGACTCCTACCTCTGGCTGCCACATTAGGAACTTAATTTGGATATGTGAAGTCAGACAGTGTAAGCACCCTCTGTCCTTACTGACAACAGCCACCTCTTGAATACCTGACAGAGCTGCAATCACAGCATTCACTCAGAGAAGACCCAAAGGCATTGAGTCTTCATAGGATATAATTTGTCTCTTATTTCCTTATCCCCTTCTCACATTATGGAAGGGGCCAGGGAAAAGGAAAGCAGTGGTGGGCGGTGTCTTGCTAAACAACACTGTGCAATACATAATAATGGAGAAACTTAGAGGCTGCCACTTGTAGATCTGAGAAAATCACCATTTTGAAGTTGGTGGGTACAAACTGCTTTGGCTGTTGTAGCTCTCATTACTTATTTTGGGAGCTACTGATGGGTACCAGTGTTAGCAGATTCTCTAACTTAGCTGGATAAAAAACTCAAATGGCATTAGAAAAAGCCATAATGGCAAAGGCTTAGAGCTATATATTATTTGCATGTATTTAAATAAAAAAATTAATAAGTTATATTTTAGACAAATATCAGCTTCTCCCTAACACTTTTATTACAATTCCGATGGAAACAGACAAAAGTAAACTGTAGGTCTACTGAATTGCACACACATATATAAATAAAACACCACAAATTATACTGTCTTAGCCACTTGTTTCACCCCTTATTTCCTATACTTAAGAAAATGGCATAAAAAAGCTATGCAGCTGTTATGATTGAAGGGAAGGATTTCTAGAGTCCTATCCAGCCCTGTAAGTGGAAGGATTAAAATCAGGACCTTGTGGATGGGAGAAAAGACTTAAGGAATACTGAGGATTCCCTTTTCTAAGGGAATAATCCATTCAAACAAACTTTGCTTGTGGCTTTAGTAGATAATGAACTCACTGGTCCAACTCTGTACTCAGAATTTCACAGAATCAAGACTTTAGGCACACCAAAGACTTCAGATAAACATGGAAGGAAGGCAACACTTGTATTCCCATTTTTTATCTATGGGTTATTTCCTTCGTTAAATTCCTTGGGTTTTATTTTGCTTTGTTTTCTTCAGAGCAGCTTCTCAACATATCAACTAGTAAGAGCCTGGAAAATTCAGAATCACCTAACAGGTGAGGGAAAAATGCTCACTGCAGTTTTAATTCCATATAAGAATTAACTACTGAGCATGTATGCTCAAATATCACCAGCAAGATATTAATTATTGAAAGTAACGCTGAATGTTTTTAAAACTCACTACAGAACACACTGTCTGAAAAGTATCAGAGCATTAGAGGGTTGTCTGATTTCCTTGTTTTCCAAGGCAAATTTCAACTGATGGCAGTAGAGAACTGAGGCAGGGGAGAAAATGTAAAAGCATATAAAACTAAAGCTTCTTGGTAGCTACTTACATACAGTAGCTATATATTCTGGGTTTTTTTGGCTCAGTGATCCCACCCCGTAATTTTAAAGACATGTAAATTGATTGGAGTATTAGCTTGGTTCCTTTCCTGTATTTAAATCGTATAGTGAACATAAATGACAGATCAGCATTGTGTAACATTCACAGGAGCTCCCGTCCATCAAACTGGTGTCTCTAAACAAAGGATGCCTTAAATAAGACATATGAACATGTGACCTGTATTCAAAATGCGTGGTCATATTAAATAAGTGTCTTATGTATGTACATACAGACCAGTAACAAAATTAAAACTATCATAGTTCTACCATCTTCTGTTTAAGATTGCAATTTCTAACTGCTGCATATACTGTAGCTGCTCAAAAAGCTGAATAAAGTGAGTAGAGTAGACCTTTTCAGAGAAAAATAGTCATAGAAAAAGTTTTAAGTATGGTACAGTGAGAAAGTTCACAGAGCTCTCACTTCATTTTCTCTTTGGTTGCTGATTAGGATTTGACAAGTTTGAAACCCTGTCCTGTATCCAGCACTGTGGGAAGAAACCAACTCATTTTCAGTCTTTTCAAGCACCTAAAGCATGCTTTACAGATCCAGAACAGATTGAGACCACAAAACCAGTTTGCCAAATGTACTAATGGATAGGTGACGCGTGGGAAGTACATCATCCAGTGTTTGGCAACATCACTTCCCGTTGGCAAATGCAAAGTGTAGTCGCTCCAGTGCTTGGACACCCCATACACAGCTTTCACCGTGCGGCCCTTTTCAGACCAGCTGATGTTGCTGTCAGGGTTACAGTTGTACTCAACCCATTGCCTGGTGAAGTCACCAAGCTGTGGAGGGTCTGCTTCCTCGATGTCTACAACTTTGGCCATTTCTGCTCCTTGCACAGCAACATACTGGTCATTTACTTTTCTTACTTCTTTAACCCAAGGCTGAGAGTTCTCACAGTCTAAAACAATGATCAGTCGAGAACAAAAAGTGCCGTTCTTTTCTCTCCACCACTCCAACAGCGTGTCAAGTCGTAAAGCATCACCCCCTGCCACAAGGACAAAAAGATTTAATATCAGGATGAAGAAACAGAAACTTCTGTAGAACTTTAACTGTTTTGACTGGTTCTAAGAATCCCTTACTTTAACAGCTTGGACACATATAACAGATGTTTTTAATTGATCCTGTCTGTAAATGCTGCATATCTCCAAAGAGGTATTAACTGCATTCACCTGACCTGCTGTGGTAGACAAAGCCAGTAACTTATCCTTGATAAGAAAGAAAACCCACCGCCAATAACAAAAACAGGAACTCCTTTACAGAGTGAAAGAAATTATAGCCAACTGAAGAAATCTGGAAAATACATATAAGCAGGAAAAGAAAATCTGAAATAAAGTTTATTTTTTATTGAATATTAATAATTTTAGTAGCAGGAATAGGACTCTTTTAAAGCATGTTTTTATAAATACTAAAAAAAAGGCTTCTCTAAGAGATGAATTTAGAAGAAAACACATTTTCCAATGGCAGGAACCAGAACAGTTTCAAAGCACAATGAGAAAACAATACATGCAAGCACAAAAATTCACGACCAGAAATGAAAGGATTCTCTCTATAGAGACAATTGTTTTTAGAGCTTCATGACAACTGGTATGGATTTACAACTCAATGAAACAAAAATCTCACTGGAATTTTTCCACAGTATTTTTTCCCTATCAGGTTAGAAGACTCTTGCAACTGGTGTCCAACTTCTCATGCTCTGTCTCAGCTCCTGCTCCAACAGAGGAGATTGTAATTAAACCTGAAGTTGTTACCTATGGTGGGAAGTCCTTCTGCTTAAGGGTACTGGATGCTGCAGGATCTATGTAGCTTTGAAAAGCAGACTACTTCCTCAGGTAGCTGACAAAACCTGGCAAACAGGTGAATAAATCTCCATTGTCTCCACAGTGACATTAAAATAAAGAACTGGTATGTCTAGGTTTTGGCTAGTTGAAGCTGTGATACAAGTTTACAACAAAAACAATCTAGTCTGAAAATGTCAACTTGAAAAAAAATGAAGAAGAAGAAGAAAGGTATAAAAATGTGACTTAAAATAACTGAATTTTAATGCCAGAGTGATTTTTCACTATGGAATATAATTAAGCAGTGTTTATAATGTTGTTAGCTGCATATTTCAGCACTTACAGTTCCACCTGTAAGGGGTGACAAGAAAGTGCTTCTAATTAGTATCTCAGAATTAAAGCACTGTGCATGCTATTGTGGTTAAAGTAAAAGCAAAATTACAGAGCTGCGCCTTTCTCCAAGAAAATGCAAAACTGGAAAATTTAGTACCAAAGACAATCTCTAGGATACAAACCCAAAGTAATGACTTGTCTTGGTACATGATCCTCTAACTGTTGTAGTTATTTACAGCAGAGACTCATACAGAAGTAGTTTCCCTTTCCTAGGTATACCTTCCATGTCAATTATCTACAAACTTTTATTTGTTCACATTTCAAGGGCTTATAAATAAACTTTACTTTAGTGTAGCTATGTAGGAGTGCAGGTGATTTCAAAACAGCATTGGATGGAACCCAAAGAAAACCATCTCATCCTTCACAGACACAAGTGAACACATGCTTGGCTTCCAACCCTACAGACCTCAAACACATGGGCTTATCACCCAGCACAAGGTTTAGGCACCAAGCTGTGTAAGAATTGCAGGCGTCTGGCCACCTCTGGCTCTCTGGCAGGTTTAGCAGGACAACAGATATGCCAACAGTTTCAGGAAGAGAGACAAAGCTTCACTAGCCCAGCTCATGCCTTTGCCTTCACTCAGACAACATGACCTAGGTCATTTGACTGCCCATACTTTATGCATGACCAACTAACAGTTTCTTTTATACATCACTGTGTTGCATCTCAGCTTCCAACAACAGAGAAACATCATTACTGCAGTAAGCCTCCTTTGAAAGATACCATTTCAAAGCAAAGACTATACTGCTACTGCTGTGCTGGACCATGGCATAAGCCGGCAGTTAGAAACTATTTTTTCAATTACATAATGTTTTATTTCATTGTTGTCATCTCTTTTCATCCTCTTTACAGGTGAGAGCATAGTACACATTACTAGAACTGATGACCAAGGTTCCATCTGTCACAAAATGCCAGAGTCCAACACATGGGGCACAATTAGAGTCAAACAGCCTTTATCTTTCCAGTTTATACTTTAAGTTACATGTGGGAGGAGTGCTGTCTGGAAGGAGGATCACATTACACTCCATCATTTAACTAAAATTATTTGCAAAAAATGCATGCAAGACCTGGGACAGCTGCCTGTTCCTCTCCTTTATTTGACTATGCATGTATCCAAGCAGAAGCTGAAGATGTGGTTGGACAGAGAACAGAACAGGAGCTTTGTGAGACAGCTGAACACCGCAGCCAGCACCGGAAGTTTTAACAATTATCTTGGCCTTTATCCTAAAAGCTAGATATTAATTTAGGTTACAGCTATCTAAACAGTACAGAGAGACCTGAGCTCCCCAGTCACACTCCAGGGTGGCTAGATGTAGTAAGCCAGGACTGGGGTGGAAGTTCTCTAATTTTCGCAGCAACATTTGGCTCTACACGTGCAAGAAAGCTGATTTTGTCTATGTTGCTGACTGGAGTACAGGTGGGAGGTGGAGTTTTGCTCACAGTCTGCTCCACACAAGGTGTGGACACACTCAGCAATTGCACAGGGTGGCAGCTGCTCTCATGGACACACTATCCCATTCTCAGAGAAGTCATTTGGCCACCTTGGTATACACTGCAGTTCACCACTTGCACCAAGCTTGCAGTACAGCTGTGGCTTTTAAAATCCCAGACACAGATAAAGCCCTTGAGAAAAAATACACACTGCTCTTCAGCAGGTCTAAAGGTTCAGGGACAGAGATGCACCAAAACAGGTATAGAGTCTCCAGGTGGAAATCAACCTGTACCTGAACACCTACCTCAGCATGGGCACACACTGAAAGGCATGCCCTACTGAAGGGCACATGCACCTGGAGAGACACTGCTGACAAAGAACGTGGAGCTCACAGGCAAAATGCTATCCAAAAGAATTAATTCTGTCCCAGGAAGAAAAAAGTTACAAATTTTCAATGTATGAGATTCCCATTTAGCACAGTGACCTCAATCCCTACAGCAGCAGAGCAAGGTTAAACCTTGCAATGACTCAACAAATTCATCAATTTTACCAAAGAAATGAGCCAAGAAAGGGAGAAATGGTGAAGTCTGCGCCGAGCATATGACATTAAACTGGCCCTTTAAATAGAGGTTTACAGTCTTCAGGCTACACTATGCCCACAGTCACTCCCAAAGTCTACAATGTCAGCAAACCATACCTTGTTTTATGATACAAGGTTTGTTACATGTTTGAAGACCAGCTTTGCTAGTGTGGATTGTGTATCTGCCTCCTGTTTCTTTTACTGATTCTGTCTTCTACAAAAAAAAGCAAAGCACATTTTAAGGACATAAATGCAGTCCTTCGTGACATCTAACTGACACAGTGACATAGAACACTCTGGAGTTCACTTTATCAAGATTACACTTGTTCATTACAGTGAACAAATATTCCTCAAAATACAGGGAAAAATCTGTCTTTAGCGCAGGAGCGTATAATTTCCACTTTCAATTCTATGCAGGGAAAAAGGCAATCTTTAAAGTTAACTTGCTGAATACAAAAATCATGTGGGAGGAAAATCAGGGGAATATGAAACTGTGTTTAAACTTGAAAGAATACATTTGGGGTCAACAATATGAGACAATTTTGAGAACAGAGATTTGCTAGCTGTGAAAGGATTTTTATCGAAGTCAGTAAATACTAAAATGACAAAGGTAATGAAGTAACATACCTGACTGTCATACAACACAAGGGAAGGAAAGAGCCACTTCTTAACACCAACTTAGCTGCATACCAAAGGGGCTTCTGCATTTCTCCATTCTCTCCGCTAGCAGACGTAGTGAGCCTGCAACCTGGCTTGTTTTCTCAGTTTCTTGTAGTCTCTGAATCTCTTAACAGTCATACTCTGAAATATTACCTTTTCCTTTCTTCCTTCCCTGCCAGAAACTTGTACAAACCTGTTCTCCAAAGACTGATGGTTCTTTGCCCTTCTGAAGGATCCCATAGTAAGTACAATCAAAACAAAAGTTTAGCAATACAGTATGATTTTCTACAGAATTAATGAATTGATTTGGAAAGTTTACCAATACCAAAACAATTAATAAAGAATAAAAAATCAACCCCAAACCACTTACCTGCCAGTGCCCATTCACCAGTGCCATGTGAGTGACCACTGTAATACAGAATGTAGGTATCATGTCTGGGTCCATCTGCTGTCCGAAGTTCAAGAAAAGACTTGATCTTGGAGTGAAGGGTATCAAAGGTCAGCCCGCTTGTAGAGTAGTCACAACCGTATGTCTCAATCATGTGATACGCAAAAAATCTTTGGATGGCATTAAGCATGCCAGTAGATCTCAGATTTAACTCTTGGACATGCTCAGGTGGAAGAAGAGTTGGCTGGCCATCAGGACTAAAGAGAAGGAGAACAGCTAATGATTATGGTTGATAACTACTTCATGCTTAGCGGACTTTCAGTAATATCTTCCCCAGTGCATGTTTTCTCGGATATGAGGTAGCACTGCTCTAAATTTACTTTAAATTTACAGTTTATAAACAACTCAAATTACTGTATTTGAGTGAGGTACCACCATCTCCCTTCTGTCACACTTCAATTTAAAGCACAGTCCTTTACTCAGCCCTTTGCTATTCCTGCAACTGAGAGACAGAGGGAGAGAAGGAAGCTGCAATGGGAAGAAGCTGGGGAGGCTCCAACAATTTCATGAATTCTCACTGAGGAGCAGTGTCTTCCCACAGGTAGTTTTTAATGAACAGCTGGAAAGAAGTGCAGGGAAAATGAGTGCTAATCTGCACAAACCATAATGCAAACTAGTTCCCAGTAATGGATGAAAGAAAAATGCACATACACACTTCACTCAGATACTCTGAAATACGGAACTCACACAAATATAGAAATTTTTTCTTGTGTGTGCTGTTCAGATGCTGATCTTTCAGTGTAAGAAATATGTTTCATATAACAGTGCTCACAGCTTAGAAAACTAAACTTCTAAGAAAGTTACAAACTAGACCTGGAACAAACCATGTATGTGTATTTATGTCTACATAGATATGAATATGCATATATAAGAAAAATAAAAAGAGTCCCTGGGTTCCAAAATGCATTTTGTTTGTATCGATATATATATTTTACATAAAATATAGCTAAATATCTAATAAATAAACCCAAATATATACAGGAGATAAAATATCGAATAAAAATACACTTTCTGTTTAGGTCTACACAGCTATTCATTAATCATAATAACAGATCCGGTGTTGCAAGACACTCAGTTAGGGGAGTGCTCTTCAGAATGTATTTTAAGAAGAGAAAAGCATTCATCACTCTTCAGCCGATGTAATGAGGGACATGACTGACAGCTGGGCGAAACTGGCCTCATTCATGCTCAGTTACAGACATGGAGAGGCTTTGTGGGTGAAAATATGGAGATAAGTCTTACTCTACTAATACAAAACAAGAGATTATGGGTTTTTTTCCCTGTATGTGTATATATGTGTGCATTCTACATGAATTTTGTTTGAAAGTCAGTGTGTAAAGCTCCCTAGTCTCTTTATTGGTCTAGCTAATTAAATTTTGCACCTTCTCACCTGTCTAGGGCTTTTATGAAAATTAATAGTCCACAGGTACAGCTACACTGAATAGCTCATCATCACTTTTTGTCTCAGCAAGTGAAGACTGGGCCCATCACTGAAACAGTCACGTTTTGTTAATAAGGAAGCTTAGTTCTGTCAGGTCCTAAACAGTTGCTCAAGAGTATCTCATTTGCTCAAAATTAGAGGGAACTGCCTGTGCCAGACTAATACAATACAATGAAAGAATTAAATTGTTACCATGGAAACAAAATTAATTTATTTTTATTGTAATGTAAATTTTGAAAATCTGTTTTTCAAATCTGTAACAATAATTTACATGGAATTTTTTAAGGGTGCACAGCTGAAAGACTGTAGATCAGAAGCTTAGAAAATTTGTTTTTTACAATATTTAAGATACAGTTATCTAAGATTAGCACACTATCTATGATTTCTTTGATGTTAAGTTCTTCCTTATCCACTAAATCCACTACACATACTGAAGTTGTGAAGTTTCCATAAATTGGGCAGTTCTATTTTTAAGTCTCTAGTTTCAAATTACTACTCTATTTCTCTTGTAACTTGAAGAGATAATTTATATAGCTCTTGTTTATCATTTACAAAAAAAAAGTGCACACACTGATTTTAATTTTATGGCAAAAGCATCATTTGCAAGTTTAAAGCTTATAAGAAAAACACACAAATGGGCAAATAATAATAGTACAATCCCTTTACAAACATGCATTTTTCATATGGTAACATTTAGGTTGGAACAAAAACCAGCTTCAAATTCTAAACACCAATACATGACACGTAGTACACTTGCAAATCTAATTTCAATTAACTTTAAATATAGACACCACCTCATTTAATAGAATTCAAAACTGTTTTGAACTGATCTGTTTGGTTTATTAAATCTCCTCATGTAAGATACCTGGTCTCAATCAAATGCCCCAATCCTCCTTTGCATGAGATATGGACTGTGAAATCCACCTATGCACAGCTGGTCTGTATTCATTGGCTTTCTAAAAGCAAATTACCTAGATAGAAAGGTGGAGTTACTCATTCCAGGGAGAGAAAAAAGAAAAATAGAAAATCTGCCTATTATTTAAATTCGTATTTAACTGTTGAAAAATCCAAGCAACAGCACTGCATTGCCTCCATGATCAAACAGTACATTTACACACTGTGAAGCTGAAATGCACAGTAACCATACCTGCAAAAGTTGGTGGGAATCACAACAGCATACCCAACACATGTTCCTCCCAAGCAGTTTCCCAGTTCATGGAAAAGCCCATGAGCCATGGACTCCAAAGGTAGAACGATGAGAAATGCACTCATGAAGATCCCATTGGTTGGCTAAAAAGAAAAGAGATTTAGGCAATGTATGCAAATCCCTCTGTTTGATCACACATAACTGGGTCCTGAAACATGCAAAGTATTACTGGTAATGTATATTTATTTTTCCACATATTACATGGTAAATTAGTGTAAAGACTGGTGGCTGGTAAGCAAGGACCACCCTTCTGAAAGAAATATATTTGAAAACACTGACAGCACAGAATTTAGCTGTAAAAACTGTGATCATAGCTTAGTTTTCCCAACTGAGGCAAGAAACTGAAATGTCACAAAACTCACCGTGTGCATAAAATAAGAGTATCTGTAAGGATCTGCAGGGTCAGACCTTAATCAGTAAGGTACAGCACAGATATTATGTATCTAATCCATCCCTCAAGGTATTTAAAAGATGTGTACAAGTGACACTTTGGGAAGTGGTTTAGTGGTGGACTTGGCAGTGCTGGGTTAATGGCTGGATGTGATTATTGTAGAGGTCTTTTCCAACCTAAACCATTCCATGATCATTAAAAAAATACGTTTAACTTGTGGAATACTACGTATCACACAAGAGATTAATTCTGAGATCATCTGTGAACATTATTCCAATTAAAAAGATAATTCTTTGTCAGTTACATAAATACCAGATGAGAAAGAACATCCTCTACAGGACTTTATAGCACTCACAGAGCTAATACCCTGTATTGAGCTTTCCTGCTTTGTAGGGAAAAAGCAGTTTTGAAAAATATTACACTTAGTAATACATAGCTGATTTCTGTAAAAAGCAAACAAACAAGAAGTTTCAACAGTTACATCTCAACCACTAGTACTAGTAAAATAAAAATAAACTTCTGAAATGCCAGATGTCTCTGAGAGGTACAACAGAAAGAGTAATTTTAACTATTTTACCATTAGGTTTACCTCATAGGTTTAATGAGGCATTAAATGCTTTAGGAAAGACAGAAACAGTATTATAATATATAATTAAAAATGAACTTTAATATCCATGGTGCATTTGTTAAATATTGATGCTTGCTATGTAGCAAAGAAAGTAAATTCATAGCTAGAGATTTCTGTCTTGAGAAGAATCCTGTGGTCTCTGACCCCCTATATGTTTTATTTACCCTCTTTGTACAAATCTACAATATTAATGGTTTTTTTAAAAATCTGGATATTGCCTTATTGTGTAAGACTCAGTGATTTGATGGGGATTGATAGTTCAACTTAACACAAAATCAACACTATTAATAATTTGAAAAGTATATTATACTGAAAAAAATGAGACCTAAACCAACCCAGATCTTCTTGGCACACGGCACTAGCTCAACTACATTCAATTTTTAAACATGACTTAAATTTACCCATCTAATGTGCTAAGGAAGAATAGTTTGCTACCTGTCCTGCTTTTAAAAAGTGTCCTATCATACTTCTGATAGAAGGATCTCACCTATGTGTCCTTGAAATGGTGACAACAATACTTCTAATCACAAATAAACACCAGAATCTGATATTAAATAATAACTAACTGACAGCATTATTAACCGATAGCATGAATTGCCTGAAATCAAATGTATCAGCAGCAAGTGCTCCTTTTTGTTGCTCTGTTTCCCCAATGCAGTCTGAAAAAGACTCAGAGCGGCGGTAACAAAAACCTACAAAATTCTAGTTAGATTTTCTTCTGTAGGAATCTTATGAAGTATAAAACTTTGATGAAAGAGTGGAGTTTTCTAGCTAAATTAATTTCCAGACTTGGAGACTTAGTTTTCCAGCTGTAGATTCCAGAAGGGTAATGTGATTTAAGTTACAAAAAGAAGGGGAAGTATTTTTGTGACAAGTTCAGCTTTTCCACCACATATAAATATCTGCTCTTGGGCTTTGCTAAACTGCTCCTATATCACATTAGTGTTTTAATCACAGTGAACAAATTACAAAACAAAAAAAATATTTGCCCATAAATACTAGAGTGATCATAATATCCTAAATAATACGATTACAATATTACTTTATATGAATTTTATTGTAGTTTTCTTACAACATACCATCCTGTTCTAAATACTCCTCACACTTCCCCAGTCCCCTAAACATATGTAAATTATGAAACCACTAGCATTCAACCACAACACAACTTGGAATTATCACAAAGACTCACTCTGACTGAGTTTAACTTCTAAAAAATATTTACATTTAATTATTGAAAGTGCTCCTACTAATAGGACGATACTGGTAAAGCAAATTCTCAAGTTCTTGTGAGATAAGGATCTCACACAGAAACTCTAAGGATCATTTCGGTGATCCATCTTGCTCTGTATCCTGCTTTGAGTTTGTACCAAATATTATAACAGGAATGGAAATAAGCTTGATAGTGTTATGAAGCAACTCAGCTCCATCTGAGGTTTCAACTGTGCTGTCTTTTAGTGGCCATCTTATGCTATGGAATAGGAAAATGTTGGCTATTTTACATTTATAGACAACTATCTAAAGTAAAGATGCTGGCACTTGCTGTCAGCACTTTTTCAACAGTGTTGATTTAGAAGAAATATGTCACAAATGTAAAAATGACCAATGATGATTAGAACCACTCTATAGTAGGATAATAAAATATCTTAATCCAGCACTGCAAAAAAATGGCTGGTAGCATTTAAAAATACCTAAACAATAAAAACTTCAAATAGCAAAAAATATCTGATTTAGTAATTGCAGTAAAACTAAAGACAGGTTCCTCCCTTAAGATAAAAAGCTAAAATTCCAGGTGGAAACTGTCAGTGCTTTATTAAATCCCAAAGATTTGATGACTGGTCCTTTATGGAGCAGATGGCCATGGAGGCACAGGCAGAGCCAGAAAGGGATTTTGTTGTTTCATCTGTTCAACCCATTTTCATTGTTTTTGACTGCACTAGCAATGTGAGCCTGCAGCACATCCCTGAACTCCAAGTGCCCATTGATTTCAGACAGACTGCTCAAAAAGCAAACAGAAAACAAGGACCATCTAGGCAATCCTACTAAAAAAAAACCATGAGAAATCATTTTATCTCTTAATTGGGTTTTTCTTTTTAGCCTTTGTCTGTCTCATTCTAAAAGAATTAACAATGAACCCTCATTTCAAATAACACAGAAAAGGTAAAAGAAAAAAAATCTACTTCTTGCCTCTGATGACTGAAATGACAGACAATAAAAGAATGGTGTGATTTCAGTAGTAGCAGTAGCATCTTTCTCCTTTCTAGTTTTTTGAGCACTGTTTATTGTTACGTGTAACTGTTAGAACACCAGAAGAATTTAGAGGTATTTTACAGCCAAGATGCTAATTTTATACTCATGGATAGAACAACTTCCATCCCAAAGAATAACCACTGTCTGAAGCAGAATAACCCTGGAACTGTATCTAATTATGGATGTGTGACTGCTGAAAAAGCAGGGAAGAAAAAAACCCAAAATGCACAAAATGTTAGTTTAAATTGGAATCCAACTGCAAAGACCTATAGAAGAGCCTTTCTGTTTAAAACAGAAATGAAACACTAAACGTGTATCAACTAAGATAATCACAGGACCACTGAATAGTTGGGGTTGGAAGGAGCCTCTGGAAATTGTCAGGTCCAACCCACTGCTCACACAGCAGGGTGCCTGGAATTACACCTAACAGACCAATAACTGAGAAAACTTTCAAAGATGCCTCTGTGCATTTCCAAGCAAAAATACTGCCCTGCTTCCATTATCCAAGCTGAATATTTACGTGTTTTTATTCATAGACACACAGAGATATACAAAAATCCCCAAATAAAAGAAATATAAAAGAAGAATACCCTCTATGACAGAGAAGGCTCAGGAGAAAAAGGGTAACATGCCAACTAATCTACAAATATTTGATTTTGAATAGCTTATTTCAAATGAGGACAAGATATGTATATTACAGGTAGAAAAAAGCTTAAAGACAAAATCTGTAAAATTACAAAGTACATCAGCTACCAGAGGCAACCGTCTTATAACAAGTTACCAAATACACAGTCTGTGGAGACCAATAAACAATCCTTTATTTCTGACTATTAGAACAGCAGTGGGAACTTCTAAAAAATAGTTTGCAGAAAACAGTTGTCACAATCACTGGCAGATAGATTTAATGTGCTGTGTTTCCCATCCCTGACTCCTGTTCTAACCATAGGAAAGCCTGTGCTTTAATCTATGTGCATTTGTCCCAGCAAAACCACAAGCCATTATCAGTTTAAAAGCATACTAAAAACTCTGATATTTTTAAATACAAAAATGTAAATCCTGAAATTAATGAAATTTTGACAGCAAGCTAAACACATAATAGACTCTTTAGACTAACAATGAATACCTCCTCTTGTCACCAGAGATCCCCTTCAGGACTGAGAGGCTCTGGAAGTGGTGCTGACAGCAGCAAGGTGTGCTGCCACTCTGGATTTCAGCAGGAAACCTGAGGCAGCCCTCAGGACAGGACTGGAGAGTTAGAGAGCCAAGGAGGGCTGAGCACACACTGAAGAGAGGAAGACAGGCAGCAAAAGTACATACAATACAGGGTGAGTTCGAGAAGAAACGAGCAGTGAGCAATGGGGCCTTAGGAAGAAGCTTAAGAGCTGATGGAACAATAGGAAAAGAGGAAATAAAGGTATTACAAAAGAAACTCAACAGAAAAGTCTTTAAAATAACAGCAAAGTATAGGTATGGAAGGCAAATTGGCAAGAAGGGGAAAAACTGTCAGTGATGAAAAGAAAGGGGAGAACTAAACACGACCAGACAGACAGATGAAAAAAAGTAGAAGTGGCATGGATATTTGAGAAAACATGGAAAGAGGCCAGAGGATGCAGCAGGGACTCTGGGGGGAAAAAACAACAACAAAAAATAACCCTGAACAAGCAAAGCCTGAGGAGGATTGGATTAAAAATACAAGCCAGGAAGAAACGCAGGGGTAAAGAGAAGGAGAAAGACTGGATATGATTTGCATTCAAGTTATTTAACCCATGATATTAATAAAAGTATGCCTAAGTAAATATAGATGTTACTATATATACAGGCAACCACACCAGAATACAAACTACAAAATCATTAGCTCTTCCCCAAACAGGAAAGTACTCATACATAAACTTGTCTCCTACAAATAATTCCAGTTAAATGGTACTGTCCATTTAACTATGAATACTCAAGCATGTAATGAATACTATTATTTTACTAACCCATAAAATTCACTAAAACCAAGAATAATGTACTGAAAGTACTTCATTCCATTACTTTACCTGCACTAACACAGTTAATTTTTCTCTTGGTAATATTACACACAAGCCTTCCAGGGATAACAATTCTCTTAGGCCAGTAATTCAGAAAACTTGTAGTTACCTTGGCATAGAGCACTTAACAGAATTTGATTTTAAGATTTTAAAAAAAGAGAAAAAGAGTGCCCCAAACCTTTCCAAGATCTTTGTATGAAAATTACAAGCTCTTCATCTGCAAATTTTTCATCATTTTATTGGCTTCTTGAAGAAGTAATGTCTGAGTCATTTGCATGATTTCTTCTGGATCATGTCCCATCCAAGGGCCTAATTACGAACAGGCACATGACTAATTGCTGAAATAAGTTGGTGCTAAAGAGTCTATTGATCTGACTGAAATGACTCACACAAATGAAAAGGCAGGTGCTGACCATTTCCTGCAGATTATGCAAAGAAAATGCCCATATATTTTTACTAACAAGACAAGGCTGTATTGATCTGTACCAAAGGTCCATCTGACTGCTCTTTCTGTGCAACTAGGTGGTGTGACTCCATCCAAGGGCAAGAATAGAGAAATTAATAAGACTATGTAACAGATAACGTAAAAAAAAAGTTTTTACTGATAAACAAATAGCATATAACAAAATAAAACCTAGCATTTTGATAAAATCACATGATACAAAACCCCAAACCAAACCAAATCCCAACAAAGAACCCTATAAAGTAATTGTTAATTTCATCTTCCACTAATTTATTTAAAATCATTCATCTGTTTAATGATGAATGTAAGAAAATCTTTATTTAATCTAAGAAAATCTGCAGGATTAGAAATTCTACAGGAGTGGGCAGGAAATTGTTCTGGAAACACTGCAAAGACTGTAAAATGTCTGTAAATCTGATCTACAATAAAAGATATTTTATATATATATTAAGATATGTTTCTAATTCATGTAAGAGGTGAATGGACACAAAAGTAATTCTTATTGTGGTTTATATCAACTTGTGAAAGAAAACAGACTCTGAATGCCCTGCTGCAACTATGACAACACAAAACATGCCTTAACTTGGGCACTAAACAAACATTTTGAAAGAAATGCATGCTTTCTGCTAAAGAAAAGACAACATCCTTAACTCATAAATGGAAAGAAAAGTCAAAGGACACTGTATGATTTCAAGAACTCGTCTTTCAAATATCATATCCTGGGGTGCATAACCAGATTGTAAAGTAAGAGAATAAAAGCTCATGTTACATCAACAATTTATCAGTTTATCAGCTGATCTCTGATTCCATGTAATTGATTAAAAGCAAAGCAAAATTATTCAAAAATACATTATTTAATATATTTCAATCTAAATAAAATAGTCCACAATGAAAGCCCTAGATTTAGTGAGCATGACTACGGTTTAACACAGTGATTTATTCCGAAAACAAATTTTATAGCACATGGAATTCAACAGCAAAACTATTTTCCAAGTAGGTAAATGCAAAATGCTTTGCTCACCTCTTTTGCCCTGGAAGCGTTATCTTTTTCCATGTTGCCAACATAAGGAAGCTGGCAAGTTGCACGTGCTTTAACAGGTCACAGTCAAGGCAGCTCGAAGTGTTAAGTTCAGAGTGCATGACGGTAAAACCATGCATTCCAACTTTGAATTGCTAACCCACAGCATACCATCAAATTTTAGGAATTTTATGGAACCAGTAATTCTCAAGATTATTGTCAAGAGGAGATCAAGATAAAGAGATTATTATTTACCTGCCAAGAGACGGCTCCCAAAACAGCAGTTGCAACAAGGCTGAAAAACACCAGCTGTTCTGAGATCAAACAGAAGTGACGCATTCCTTTAGATGCCATGACTCTGTCCAGGCTGTTGTTGTCTGCACGGTGAGTGTAGCACACCTTGTGGCAGTCATTTAGTTTTGTGTGAAATCCCCAAAGAGTTATAAAAAAAATCACATGACAGATCATCCAGAAAATTCCAAAAATAGAAAAACCGGGTATCACAAAATACCAGAGAGCCAAATCACTTAGTTTAAAGGCTGCAAGAATGAAAAAGATTAGTTCAATGACTCCAACTGAGATGACAGAAAGCCGCCTGCAAATTTTACCACGGTACAGGTAGGGCTTCCATCGCTCAGTAACGGAAAGTCCACTGAAGTAAACGTCGAGAAGGGGATCTGAAATCAGGCAGCTGAAGAAACATGCCAAGGCAAAAGGGTTTGTGGGGATTTGCAGTGATGGAAAAAAGAGTAGGGATGCAATGGCTCCAAAAATTGCCAAATTTGGAATTGCCAAAAAAGACTTCATACGTAAGTCAATAATCAACATGGCCAAAGCCAAGACCAACAGAATAATACTTACAGATTTTTCTACCAGCATAGTTGTGCTGGCAATTGCAAATCCAACTAGCTCCAAAAATTCAACTGTTGTCAGCAGAGTTGGTCGATGATGGACACAACCGCAAATCCTCTCAACTACAGCACATAATATCCTTAAAACAATGGCAGAGAGAAGCAAATATTTTGTAGCTTCTTCTTTCACATCCGTTTTGAAGGCAGAGTTATTGAGAAAACAGAGAAGGCCAAGCAAAAAACCAAACCAAAGATTGGAGAGACTCAAACTTGCTGTTTCCATTGAAAAATAGTAGTACAGTATGCTGGCAATTCCAAGAACAAAGAGCCCCAGAATAAATATTACCAAAATCAGTGCATCTGCAGTTTTTTCCCACCTGACATAAAGGCCCATGCAAATGGCAACCAGTAGGTTGATTCGGGCAAGATAGCCAAGGTATCTGACGGATGAGTGCATGTTCACTTCTCTGTTTGCTTCTTCCAGCCTTGTCATTGCTGCATAGAGACAATGACTAACACAGTAACGCAGTGACCTGCACATGTAAACTGCACTCAGGGCTTTCACCCACTTGACTGACAGGAAATATTCAGGTTTCATCCAACCAACAAAATGCAATTGCTGCCTTCTGTAATAGCATTTCAGTAACAGTGGTCCAGAATCCTTGAAGTCCTGGAAGAGAATTAAGAGAAGTTTTAGTGGCAAATAATTCCTTTTAATCACACAGAACATAAACATGACCCATCCTATCTCACAAAGAGGTTTAATATCTAGAGGAAAAAAACACAAAAAGAGGCCGATTAAGTGTGAAAACCAATATAAAATGGGTTCTGCATAAACCTTATTTCATAACTTGAAAGTGAGAGAAACAATCCTGGCCTAGGCAGTTTTCCACAAAACTCATCCATTAGGTATCTATATTAGATATCTCTTCCCTCTCTTAGTAAGGTACTTTCTGTTCTTCTCACCCTTTCATTTGTTTATCCATTATACAGGTAACGCAGACCCAAGTTAGCTTTCATATTCCATGTCATGATACTTTAAGCTTCATAGTACTGACTGCATCTCACTATTTCTTGTACTACAATCAACATCCATTTTATGGACAACTTGAACCATTTATTTCAGCTGCTACATGTGCCCTCCCCCTGCCTCTGCTCCCCCTAGTTCAAACCATGAACACGTGGTTCTCATCTCCTTTCACCCACAGCGCTGACATGCAATTACTGCCACCCTGAAGAACCAATGCCATGCTATCCTGGATTCCTGAGCCTTTCTGGAACCCCTCCAAGTCAAGGGGCTAACCCTATAAACGTTAATTTGGACAACAGCCCCACAGCAGCCAGCAGGAACGAGCCTTTTCATATGAGAAAACGCCAAAGCTCCCGCCTAACACCTGGCTTAACATTTTGCTGCGATCACTGAATTGTTTTCTGTGGGATCGTTAACAGCAGCAAACTCCCTCCCAGGCAAAGCAACGAGCCACTCTGACAGAACACAACTCTCGCCGGGTCAGCTCGTGCGAAGTGGAGTTTTGCTGCCATCACACTACGAGAAACATGAAAGAGAAACTCCTCTGCAGCTGCCCCACCAGCTGCTTTGGGTGCTGGGGTGGGGGAACAAATTAGGCAATGTGACTGTTCCTTCGGCAAAGACACAAACTGTTTGGGCACAAAGGATTTGCAAAATGACAGCTCCGACTGTGAACGCAATCTCTTCTTCCTGGCTCCACCTTCTAGCCAATTACTAAAAACGCGTACTCCTAAACCAGACTATTAAACATTAGTATTTTTTAAGCAAAGCACACGGTCGACTTTTTGTGAAGAGGAAAAGGTGCATTTTCATGATGAATGTATTCCATCATACAGCTATTACCAAACAAAGAGACAACAGCAATTCAATTTTGAAGAGAAATTTGAATAACTGATTTGTTCTTTAAAACACAGCTATTTGCTAGTAATTTCTGTTAATACTTTGTTTACACAAGGACTGTTCAAAGTCCTGGGAGGGGTAGTGCTGTTGTGTTTGTTTTAAACTAACGGCTTTAAGGTTTCAGGTTGAATACGATTTACAGATCTCAGCAAATCACAATGTGGACACCCACTTTTAAGTATTTGTCAACTTCCGCAAATATAATCTCAAGGAAAACCTGGAGCCTCATTAAGATTTAGAGACTAAACCATCTAACAGCTTTCCTATGTGCAAAGGAATACTACTTGCAAAGTAATTTTTACCCTAACTTGTCTAAGAAAGTTGAAAAAATAACCAAAACCCAAAGTTGGTTCAGTAGTTAAGCCCAAGTGAGGCCTATCTAAAGTACTGAATCTACTTTCCTTCAGCTTCATTCTTCCAGTTTAGCACGTTTTTTTAAAATTCTGTAAGAGTTTTTTTTTTTAAACAAGAAATGATATTTAGCTAGTACATTAACACAGCAGCCTTAGCCCCCCGGTGAAGGCCTGCGTTAGTTCCCAGATGCTGACAGGGGATCGCAGTTCGGGGCGCAGGGCGCGTTCCCGGCCGCAGCTCCAGCGGCGGGGCCGGCCCGGCAGGGAAGGGCAGTGACGGCATCGGGCTCGGCGGCGGAGGGTCCCGAGCAGCCGCCCCGCGATGCCGCTCCGTGCTGGCGGCCCCCGCGTCCCCCGGCAGTGCCCGCCCGGCCGCCCCCGGTGGTGATCCCGCCCCCCGCCCGCTCTCACCTCACCAGGCGGCCCGGAGCCTTCCCGCCCCCCGCGCCAGCCACCGCCATGCCGAGCCCAAGCGCGGCCCTCCCGCTACGGGCCGCGCCGAGGCTCAAACGCCGCCGCACCGCCCGGGCGCGGCCGGAGAGAATTTCAGAAGAAGCCGACCAAGCGAGCGACAGCCCGAACCAAACCCATACACAGCCTCAGGTGGTGCTTAGGCATGGAAGCGGGAGAACTGTGTTTGAATCAGGCCTGCAGGGCAGACTCAGTCCTCCCCACTCTGTGGTCCGGCGTGACTCGTGTGTTGCCTCGGCCCCGGAATGCGTTCCTCCGCACCCGGTGTTGGAAATGCAGGTTTTGAGCTGGCCCTCGCAGGCAGGTGAGCAACTAGCGGGAAGGTTCTGGATCACAGTAACTCCATACCCTGCCCGAGAGAGGCGAAACAAGAGGAGTTTGAACGCCAGTGCTGCCCAGGGGGCTCTTTGAACTGCAGGTGGGCTGGGCTGCTGCGGAGCTGCATCCTTTGTTCCTGTAATCCTTGATCATAACTAGCATCTTCTGCCCCCAGTCAGGAAGTACTAGGGCAGCCTAAACATCTAAACTTGCCCGTCTGTCTTTCCTGACCCAATTATTCAGACATTTGTTTCACAAGAACCTCACTCATCCCCAAAATTATTGCACCTCTTCAAATTTTAGATAAAACTGGCCCAAAGGCCTAAAAGTTACATGGGTTAAAAACAATAGCAAAACCAATGAACTCCCCAAACAAATAAACAAACAAATGCCCAACTAAACAAAAAATGCACAAGCGAAGAGGTTTTCCTTTAACAAGCACTACAGCAGAAATCTCAGTTGCCTAGTGAGGATCACATGCTTCAGATGCTTTACCTACATCATGGACAACAATTAAATGGAACTGTATCGGTCCAACCCTGACCTCATTACACTCCTCAGGCAACTATGGGAACTTCTTGGTGAACACTTTACATAAACTGTAAAATAGCCCAACTAAGTTTCTATGCAAGTTTCTGAAATGAAACCTTTCTAAAAAAATACCTTGCTATTCTACAGGTCAAAAACAATTGAGGGAAACAGAAAGAGGAGGAAAAATGAGCAGAAAACTTGCTGCTGATTCAGGGAGAGATGATTAAAATGCCTTGGAATGATCACACTTGTAAAGCAAGTCAGCAAGTCTTCCTGAAGCAGAATGAGGCAGAAAGGATCTGCAAGAAGCAACACTGAGCGTAGCTGTGAAATGCTACTTAGTCATCTTCACTGTCACTTAAAAGACCAGAATATACCAGGTAGGCTGTGCAGTGCTATGGACACCCTTCAGTTCTGCTGAAATCCAGCCTTCCTTGTATCTGAGTAGGAACCTTGAATTTTCAGTTCCTTGGACTTCTTTTCCCACTGCCATCCTTTTCCCAACACCTCCACAGTATTCAGAATCACAGTGTAGAAAAATACAATGGTAGCAAAGGGGCAACATACAATGGGTAAAAATGTTCCAGTGAGATAGAGAAGAAATTAAGAACACACAGGGAGAGATGAGAGGAAGTGCATTAGAAAGTGGTCATATCTACGTGGGCAGGCAAAGCAACATGGCAACAGAATCAACTGGAGGAGCTTTAAAAACCCTTCTGAAAAGCAAAGACCACAAACTGAAATGCAGAAGCTGAAACTGAAGTACCAAATTCAACGTTGTTATGGGTTATAAAATAAACCCAAGACAACTATGTCCTTGAAAATAAAATAGCTCTGCATTGCTTTCACCATAAACAGATTGCACAGAAAGAAAAAAAAGACAATAGCTCTACCCCAAAGGATTTTTAGAAATGTTTTCAGTTTTTCAGATTTTTTTTTAATAAATGTGCTTTGTTCACAAAAGTAGTGACATAAAAGACAACAGAGATGCCAATACATGTTTTCTTCCTTGTCTTCTCCAGCACCTTAAGAATAAAAGATCTCTTGCACAGTCATAATTTTCAAATATTTCGTAACTTAGAAATAATCTCCTTGCACTAAAAGCCAAATATACAACAACTCCTGATATCACCACTTTATTGTTAAGGGAGGTTTAAGTATTTATGTAAATCACACTTTCTTCCTCCACCACAATCTACTGTCCCTTGTGAAAAAAACAATGCTAATCAAACCAAAAAAGAAAAACAACCCCACAAAACCAAATAACCAATAAACCCACTTTGGCTATTTAGAATGACCAGCAAGAAAACCAAGCTGTTATGAATATCAGGTCCCTAAACCACAGTGTTGTTACAAACCTCCCAAAAACAATTAAACTTTAAATATTAATATTTAAGCTAATTTGGGGGTAACCCTTAAACTGAACTGCATTTTTTGTGTATGAATCACAAACCAATTTACAGTAATCAATGCCAACACGTATGTTTGATGGTGTACTACTTGTTTTTAAATCAAGTATCAGTTAAAATATTAGGTATACTTTGAAGAATGCACATATTAACCTCCCATAAACAGCTGAATTTGCAGCAGCAATATTTTAACATGAGCACTGCTGGAATCAGTGGTTAATTGGGAAGAAAGGCTTTCAATGAAAAACATTTTAATGAAAATACTGACTTAAAGCCAATTTTGAAGCCATGTTGTTTTTCATTAGAGAAGTATTCTCTGTGACAAAAATTAACAAGTGAACCATGACTCTTGTATGTCTAACCTTAATTCTTTTTTTCTTTTTACACATCAGAATATAATTGTTTGGTTTGTATAACTCTATCATTCAGATTGAATAAAAAATTGAATTTGATATTTGGGAATGCTTTAAATTCAAAAAGAGACACAAAAAACTTACGTTAAAGAATACAGCACCACAGTCTAGATCACATTTGAGTGTAAGCTGGACCAATGGGATTACTCTATGTAAGAAATACTATGAAAGAAAAACAGGTAGGTCAAACTGTGACACATTCAGTGCAAAACTTCAATGGAAGGAGTAAGTTTCATTTTTTTAGCAACCACTGTAAAATCCACACTACAACTTAAATTTATCTATTATAAATACAGTGTGGCAGTTTAATATGGTGTAAGATGTATTTAATCACAATCACCTGTGAAACTGTATTAGAATTTTTTACTAATTTTCAGAAGTTAGAAATAAATCATGATCTGGCACCTAGTTCAAGTAACTTACTACTAGGCACTTACAGATAGATTTAAGAGCCTAATAGCCAAATCTGAAAATTCTGGCCATTATTTTTAAATGAAGGAAAAATCTAAGCTCAACTAATAATGAATCCCTTTTTTTTTTACCACTGAACAGAATTAAATTTTCCTGCAAAAACTCACAGATTCATTACACAAGTTAAAAACCTAATAGATGTAAAAATAGGTGTTCCATCTCCTTACAGTACAGACCAGTTTTCAGTCAGCTATGGAGTTTTTATTTAACTGAACAGAAGACTTTTGGGTCCTAATAAGCAAACAAAAAGCATGTGTTAACTTCACTTGTGTGGTCTGAATTACATGGCTTTATGCAAATGTGTATCTTGAAAAACTTGTACAATTATGTTCCTTTTTAAAATATCAGTTTGTAGTCACTAGCAAACTTAGAAGGTCTACAAATAAGGACAATTCAAGAAAAAGTTGTTTCTTTTTAAAATGCATAAATAATTTACTTTAAAACATGACAAAACCCACCCTGTCCCCCAAAAAACACAGTTGGAAGAGAATACAGAACACCATAGTTGGGGAAATACTGATATATGTTAGTGCTTGTATACTCATAAAACTGTAAAACGTATTCCAGCTTTGAAGTGAAACATAATTGTCTAGACGTACCATACTCCTCTGGGGGAAAAGCCTCTTCAGAAACTGCTGTTTAGGCAATGAAATTACATAGTACGTATAACTATGGATGGATATACTCCAGTGTTTTGGTGTTCTGTCAAGAGGGCTGCAATAAACGTAACATCAAATGTGCAAGCATCATTGTTTCTCCAGCCCAGGCTTAACCAGAGTGAGACAAATTTTAGAAGAAAAAAGTTTTGTTCCATAATTAAGAAGGGACATTTGTAACCAAGTGTCTTAACCTATCTGCACGTTTAATTAAAGTGCAAATTATTTCTTCCTACATATACTTCTCAGAAGCCCACCAACTCCAGTGCCTTAAGCTCAACCACATTGAGTTTAAATACTGAAACAACATTTAACAAGTAAAACAGAATTCACACTTCACAGCACTGAAGAAAAGAATGGTACCTTTCTGGAAAAAAGTAATAGTGATACAAATCTAAAGAAAGTAACAGCAATTTATGCTATGACATGAGTCATTTGCATAAAGCTTGTATTTTTTCACTTTCATACAAGAATAAATTTTCAAATTCAAAAGTAGAAAAAAATAGCAAACTCTGTAAACCTTTGCATTTTCTGTATGCAAACCATTTTTCTGTGTTGAGCCCATGTTAGTATAGCAAAATTAGTTAAGCAAGAGGTTTGACTGAAAGGGCATTTCAACGACTACATTAACTTAGAAGCAATATAGGATCTTCTAGCTCATAGAAAGGAATAGAACTAGACTGGCTTTCTCCAGAGTCTGAGTCATAGGGAGCATCAGGTAGCTCCATGAAACCGTAAGCTAGCTGTTCATCTTCTGTATCTGACCGGACATAGCAGGCAGTACTGGAATACTCCTCATCCTCTATACTGTTGAAATCTTGTGGGATATACAACATTCCTGGGTAGTTCCTGCTAACTAAGTCGCTTGTTGTTTGCAGAGAAGTTTTCCTAAATGCCATCAGGTGCATGTGAGAAAACTTGGAATACTTGAAGCGTTTAAAACCCAAGGACTCTATGGCAATTTTCCAGCTTTTCATCATCATAGCCCGGCGATTCTGGTGAGATGAATCAGGAGTTATTACAAGCAATAAGCCATTTAATACGAGAAGTTCGTGTGCCTTCTTGCAGCATATCCATCGTTGATAGGGTGATGGAAAGTAAGAAAGAAGGAGCGAGAAAACGACAACATGGAACAGTTCTCCAGGTAGAGAATCGATGGGATTTTTCAGTTGCTTGAGAAAGGCATCTATAGCATCTTGTGCCAGTTGAAGAGGTTGCTGAATTTGAAGATTTAGGAAGTCACATTTGTATACACTCTGGTGGAATTACAAAAACAGAAAACCAAACATGAAGGTTAATTTAAACAGCAAATACAACCAAAATCTACAGAAAAATCAATTATTCCCTTGAAGAATTGTCAAGCCTGCTGAACATTCCTCTTGCTATTAAATCAATTTGTAAGAAAAATTTAACATGTATGCAAAATTTTAGATGTACAGTATTTTACTAGAGATTTGATATCTGAGAACAGTTAATTAAAAAAAAAAAAAATTATCCCCAGAAGAAAAAAGTATTGAATCAACTATCTCACAAATTATTTAAGAACTCAGAACATTGTTTGTGTTTTTACAGGTGCTGAAAGCCTTTTAAAAGCTTTTATAAACCTGAAATAAATAATTAGAAACTAAATTTGATACCTCAGAATTTCTACCAGTTCTTTAAAAAGAATCCAAAAAACTCAGTGGTTTGGTCACTTGGAAAAAAGTGTAATTTTTTACTGGTAAAGACACAAGGAATAACAAGGCAATACACATTCTAAAGATAAAATGCACTGATTGATTTGCAGCAGTGATGTAGATCCATGTCTTTGCTGTAAATGCAAAGTGTCAGGGTACACATTAAGGCAGTTAGCAAAGCAAGCTAAGGACTACAAATCATCTGTTGATCATTTGTACACTCAAGTGGTTGAAGACTGCAAATGACACCACAATACAACACACATAAGAATAAATTCTTAACATCCTTAGTCACAAAGCATTCAAAAAGTAAATGCATGCACTTTAGGGAATTTAAGTTTTGACACTTCATATTCATCAAAAGCTGGGGCTGAGTTTTTATAAATAAATGTAGTAAGATAAAATGTTGTGATCCGATAGCAACAAAAATTGTTATTAATGCCTAGAGAATGTGCAGTAAATGACAGACACTAAGCAGGTAAGCAAATATGAAAGCTGACACAAAACATTCTGTGGAACACATCTGAAAGGTGGAATTAAATTTGTTGAAGTTTAATACCATGAAAATATCTATAGTGTGTTTTATGAAGCAATATTCAAAAAAGATTACTAGAATGCTATTGCAAGGGTATTCATAAAGGAACTAATATGCACAACTATTTTCAAGTAGAAGAAAATGTTATTTCTGTTCATATAAAATCACATTCTCTTCCAAGAGTAAGCAGAAAATTAAAAAAAGGAATCAATGTTCAAAAAAACTGATTTATTTTTCATTAGCTTTCATCTTGGCGTTCAATATGCAAAGATCCAGAAAAAGATTTGCATTATGTGGGTATAACCAAGAAATTTTAATTGCAACCATTATACCTGTAGGGCTAGATTCTGTTTCCCTGTAATACTGAGAACAGGAAATTATAGCACCGGTTTCATTATATCCTCTAGTAAGTTTTAAAAGAAAGAAGGATTTTGAAAACTGATTGTTCAGAGCGAAGTGCTAACTTTACTTTGAACTTCAAAACTTCAAGAGTTAAAAAGTCAGGGGCCACACATACACAGTTGAGAAAACCAATTTAGGCTGCAAGTATTTCTGAGTAGCGGAGAAACACAAATTAGTTATGCAGAAAGGATGTTAAAGACAATTTCAGAATTAAGGTATGTTTCAAGTGGAATCTGTAATCAGCTTTAGGACAAAAATGCTGCTAAACTGGAGTTTGCTACTAAACTTTTGATATACAAGTCTTGAACTAATTTTAAGTCCCCAAAGACACTGAAACAGCAGTTATACCTCAGTGCATCCACTGACATTTAAGAACACAGTTATACTTACATGAATAATTTACATAGATACTTCACAGAATATTCTGAGTTGGAAGGGACTCTCAAGTATAGAGATACATATTCTAACTTTTAACTCCCGTACCCTTCCAGCCTCTTTTTTTTTTAGTCTCAGACTATATTTACTCCAATACATCTGCTGCCCACTCCAGTCTCAGTTCCCATCCTCCTAACTTCCAACAATGTATGTTTCCCTCAGTGTACTTTACACCAGGACACTGGAAATGAGTGCATCCTGCCTAACTAAAGAAAATATTAATCTTTTAGTGGTAAGCAGTTTCCTTCTCTCTCAAAACCCAAAACCCTTCAATGAACACATATTTCCATATTCCACTGTCTGCGTTCTCTATATGTGAAAGAGAGATTTTAAAAATTTTGCAGACATTTATCCTTTAGTTACGTAACTAACATTTTAGTTCCTTTCCTAGTTTTTCCACAATTACATCCTTCTTATTCCTCCAAATTAACTGAAGTATTACTCAACTACTTTGTCTACATCCAAAGCATTTCTATATGAAAGTGGATAATCTTTTTTTTATTAATGAAAGAATTATTTAACCCTCTAATCAACATTATTTAAAAAACTGGCTTTGTAAGAAGCCTCTGTGCTTCAATTTGTTTTAAAAAGTACTTTAGTATCTTATCTAAGAAATCTGCTAAATCATAAAATTTTACCAGTTATTTTATTTTATTTTCAGCTTTTACCACAAGTTATCGAGATCAATTTTTCAGGTCAGGAGATGACATTAACTACCATAATAAACCTCTGGCTGTTATTCCAAAACCCTTAAATCAGCCCAGGCAACTGCTGGCCTAAAGATAAATTTATTCAGAAGGTTATGGTGCTGATGCAGCTGAAAGTAGAGTCATCTTCAGTACATCAGGGCTCATTAATTCCGTTTTGGAGGTTGGACTAAGCTTATTCTAGCAGATGTGTTTGACTGCTCAAACTGTACTCCCTATCCCTCCAAGAACACTTGCTAGCCAGGCTTCAAGGTGCCCTGGACCAGCCAAAGCATCCAAGATGTAGATGGGCCTGAGACAGGCCTCAGAGTTAAGCATGTGTGTAACCACAGGTACACGAGCACTCTGGGAAGCTCCTACCATGTACTAACTATGTCAGACGACAAGAAATCAATTATCTTATTGTTCCCTTGTACTGGGAGAGAATCTAAAGAACTGGTTAGTACACAGAAATTGTGTATGTTCCTCCTTTAAATCCACAGAAATTACTTTTTCAGGACATTTCCCAATAATGGTTTTGGTCACTGTACATTTAAATTGATTTTCATGAGAACATATGTAGCTTACTTATGAAAACAGAACGACAGATTAGAAGATAGAAAAGTATTAACTAGGTGTACTCAAAAATTAATGTTTATATTCAACTCATGTAGTGTTAGGTACCTAGGCTGCCATTATAGTCACTGGAGAATTAGTCAATACAGAACCCAATTCACCTCACCATCGAACAGCAGATATTTAGGTTTAACTATTTTTAATAGATCTTCACTGACTGTAAAACAACTTAGAATCTGAGATGTAGACACTGAGGATCTATATATCATAGCCAGAAATTCACTTGCCATGTACTACCATCTTAAAGGCCACAAGGTTGCCATTTCAGTGGCTTGTCTCTTTTACCTCCTGTGCCACGCCCAACACCCTACACAGTCCTACAGACTCCGAAGTGGTGGAAAGCAATCGTGATGCCTGTGTTTCAAATAAGCCAAGACGAAATCCACTCAAAGTTTGTGTTTTAGATGGAACTAACATTGAATTGCTTTTAAAAGCAACTTATTGGACTCCAATTTTTAAAGAATATCTTTCAGAATCTCTCAGCATATATGCAAAAATACAAATGAGGAGTTATGGACTATACATGGCAACAACAAACTACCAGGCATTTACCATATAAATCACACTGCTGCAAATAAGAGAACATTACTTTCCAGTATTATTTCACCTGTACACTTCTTTTCACCTGTCCACTTCTAAAGAGGGTTACCTTAGGCCACAGATTTTAATAGAGCCTGCTTTTTAACTGTAAGTAGCCAAGGTGTGTATAGTCAAAAGCTTTTCTCTTTTCTGTCAGAAATGTACTTCTATGTATTTTAAAAAATTTTTATTCCCTTTATTCTTTTGTGTGGTTGATAAATGCAATTAGTGCTGAAAGACAGAAAGAAGATATGATTACAGCAGAATTAAGGCATTTGAGAACCTAATGCCTAGAGAAAACGAAGCAGTTTACCCCAATATGCTGATAAATTTATCCTCTGGATTGTGGAAGCTCAAAAATATTTCTAGCAATAAATAGAAATGCTCCCTAATAGTCCACTTCTGATTACTGAATCTCCCCAGAAAAATCCACCAAATACAGCTGCTGATCATTTCCTTCTGTCAGTGAATGCAGCTTCTGAGAGGTTCTTGCCTAAGCATAAGCCTACTTAATAGTTATTTGTACCTTTTAAGACACAAGGACTCATCTGAAATACCATTAAAAGATGGCTACTAAAATTTTCCAATTACAAAATTAATAATGCCATTATAAAGGCATAGCTCTTGAAAAAAAACATATTTTGAAAAGAAAACACACTTAGGACTTAGAGCCTGTTCATGGGAAAGGATGTAGTGTTTAGTTCCTACTATAATAGATATTTAGAAAGCATATAAGTATTAAACACACTTTTTTTTACAGTCATTTTGAGGTATTCCACAAATCTGAAGATCAAGTTTATATTAAATACAGCAAACATTACATACCTCAACAGCTGGAACAATGTCTATGCCAACTGTCAGAAATTCTTCAAACTTCAGAAATGGATTAAAGCAGCTACCAACATCAAGTAATCTGATCTTTCCCAAGGAGTGAAGGAACCTAAGAAGCAGCAGGAATGAAGTTTTATCAAATGTAACTTTTAAAGCTGTATTCTGAGTTACAATTTCAGATAATGAATGCAAAAGATTCTCACAGAACACCACAGTAGTGACTAATAGAAGTGAATGTCTTATTTCAATTGCTGAGATACCTAAAGAACCAAGCTCCATCAATAAAAGCAGATGGTCCTCAAGCAGAAGAGTTTTGTTCAGAGCAGCTGTCATATTATTAACTTGTGCATTTGAAGTAAGTAAATAAAATGGCAAATTGTGTGTCCACTAGATAGGCTTTCTCACTTAGCTTTTTGTAGTATTTACTGATTTTGAAATCACTAGACACCAGAGTTAAAATTTCATGAGCTGAAAAGGGAAATAGAGAACAACTACATAAATTGCATCATTTACAGGGCTGCAATCTAAAAAAATTCCATGATGATTTTTAACATCTTCAAATATCCAAAATCCAATATCAAAGGCAAACAAAGTCACAGCTTTCACAGGGACTTCACAGAGAAGAGAATGATAATAACCTTCCAGAAAGCAAATGTTTTTTGCTTCAAGTTTCTGTACCCAAAACAAATTGGCATCTCCAAAATACCACTTGTCATGTTTCTGGGAAAGACTCAGCCCTGGCAAGACAGATAACTGCAAAAAGTTTCAGAAACAGATGTGCAGGGCCAATGGAGTAAAACCAAGCCATGGCTGTACTCACAGCAACAACAAAGCAGAATGGGAAAAAAAAGCCTCTAAGCAGCAGTAAGGTATCTTGGCTCTCTAGGCTCTTCCTAGACTCCAGTAACCTACCAGAGAGAGGATGTTGGAAAAGCAAGAGAAAATGTCTTGTTGCATTTGGCAAAATAATAGTGCCAAATTTAAGCATTTTGCTTCTACATGGAATATAAGATAGCCAGGGTATACTTGTCTCAAAATACCACCATGACCAAGGCAAAAATTGCAATAACTACCTTTAAGTTAAAGCTGCAAACATTACCAAGCTACCCTGTAAGTCCATCAGTACTGAGTGAAATTTCAGAATGAAATACTAATAACATTAGTAACACATCATTCTTTCCCTAACTGATACCACATCTAGCTTCAAGTAAGTGCTGATCACAGCAGACGTGCTACAATGATGAGGAAAAAATCTCTTTACACAACAGGAAAAACATTACTGCGTGAAGTTCTAAGAACTAATCTATAAAGAATATGAAAAAAGTCATAAGTGTAACTTTTATACATTCTATGCTTATGTATTCATTATTTCATTGTAGTTGCAAAATATGAATTTTTTTCCACCACCCATGGAATAATCACAAACATGACCCATGTTATTTAGGAAAATAAATGGAGGGTGGGACTTCAGAAATAATAAAGTTAGTCCTGGATACCAAAAATAAAATTCTTACTTGAGCGAAGGTCACAAACAAAATTAAAACTGTTCGGAAAATACCTCAAGGATACTGCAAGTTCTGCAGAGCCAGTCATCAAAAAGCTAGCACATTAAAAATTAAGTGTTGTAATTCCAAATTGCTTTTGAAGTGTGTAATTGGAATCAAGAGTTTCTCTGCAATTATTTATGAAGAGAAAGTTTTAAGTACTCTGATATTTACATTTGGCACTTAGTACTTACATAAGCAATTGACTTTTCAACAGTGCTGAACAGCCATTAGATTCCAACTTAATTAACATCTCCCTTATTTCACCTCAAGGTTTAATATAAATTGCACTGCACACCAATGACATACTAAAGTGAAATTGCTACAGCACTAACATGACGATGACTAAGTTGTCATTCTTAAGCAATTTTTTTTATGGCATTCACCAAAACCTAGTACAACATGAACAGCTCTTGAAATGTATATATTCACATGAAAAGTCCCTTTCTTAACTATTAAAAATGCATCAGACTGATCTACCATGTTATAGGGAAAAAAAAGTCAGGGTAAGTTTTAACTCTCAAAAAAGGGGGAAAAAGGTCTGAAAAAACAAGTAAAACTTACTCTTCTGTCATAGCTTCATGATTTGTCAAGCCAAAGTTTGGCAAAGGATCTTCAATCTTGGGAGTCTGAGGAACATTTAAAGCTGGAGTGGTCTTAGAAGCAAGAAGTGCTCTTTTTTCATCTTTCTCAAGTGCTTTTCTTTTTCCACCATTCTGAAAATATTCCCGGCATACACTGAAAAGACAAAAGAAAAATTCCCCAGGAAAACGGAATGCTCTTGTTAGTCACTACAATAGCTAAGATACACTGGAGGGTTAAGAGATACAAATGCTGTCAGCTTTTAACAAATCTGGGTTTTATTTAAACTTTGGTAAATCAGCTTTAAAAAAGATGTGATACACTCAACAACACACTTAAAGTTGAGTGGTGGGTTTGTCAGGGTTCTTTTTCCCCCAAATTATGCCGTAAGTCATAATCATTCAAAGTATTTTTATCTGGACAGGCTTTTAAAGTAAGAGAGCAGAAGTCTTGTCAGAACAGCACCAAGAGGTAAACTTCAGCACAGTTCTCCACTATAGCGCAAAGTTATCAACTAGCTCCCTGTTAACACAAGGTTTTGAAATGTGTCTTCCTGGCACATAAACTGGGGGAAAAGAAACAGAATCCAGATTTATGCGCAAACTTACATCCACCAGCTTTTAATATTAATTAAGTTTGACTGGACATTTTTTGTTTTAAGTAACAGACAGTAGCTGTATTATTGTGGAAGACTTTAGCTTTCAGTTTTTCCCCATACTTGCTTATTTTTCTTACAGGAACCAGAACAAAACCATCTATTCATACTTGAACAGAATTAGACCATTTAAAGAAATTAATGTTGCAAAAAAATGTTAAATAGTATTTGCTTTCTTCAATCAGTAGTCAGCCTTAGTGGATAAGAAGCAAGCACTGTGTTTGAGAATAACTGAATTTCATCTACGAAATATAACTAGAACTGGAAAAAAATTGTTGCTGTGAAATTAAAAAGTCAGAATTGCCCTGCATAATTCAATTTTTTAAATTCAATTTGCCAGCCAAGTATTTGCATGGAAATTTAAAAAGAAATACTTGTTGTTTGAATAACATTTTCTGAACAACTAATTCTCATGATGCTTTCTTTAAATTCACTCCATTTTCCTCTAACAAAACTGCAGAGGTTTGAAGGAAACATTCCAGAAAACATAAATTCAAGCATAGTTTAATAGTATCTTATACAAAGCAGGAACAAGATAATGACACCTCACATCACGGATTTAAAGATGGGGACATCCTGGTATAATGGTGCATTTAAATCACAAACAGTGACAGGTACTTGAAATACACAGGGCTTATCTAAGGTTTGCTGACATTGTAGGCATCAAATATACCCAGTCTCTTCATCATATAAGATATGAAGGACAACGAAAGAAATGTCACTGGAGTGGCACTGAGTTTCTTAGATAGAAACATACACAAACAGGTACAGATAGAAGTAACTTTACCCCAAGATAGGTAGCAGAAGAAGCACCTTAAGTCAGAAATGTGTAGTCACAGAATAGGTCAGGTTAGAAGGGACACCAGTGTGTCATCTGGTCCAACCTACCTGCTCAAACAGGGTCATCCCAGAGCACATGGCACATGATTGCATCCAGAGGGTTCTGGAATACTTTCAGTGAGGAAGACTCCACCTCTCTGTGCAATCTGTTCCAGTGCTCAGTCACCTGCAGAGTAAAGAAGCTCCTCCTTATTTTCAGGTGGAACTTTCTGTGCAACAGTTTCTGCCTGTTGCCTTTTGTCCACTGGCTGGGATGACCAAGCAGAGCCTGGATCCATCCTCTTGACACCCTCCCTTCAGATACTCATAGACATTGCTGAGGTCCCCTCTGAGCCCTTCCTCATAAGACAGATGCTCCAGTCTAGGCTGCAATACTACCAGACATACAGATTGCAAAATTACAGCAACTCAATCCATTAGAGACTGCATGCATGGAAAGACAACAATTCTAAAATTAAGTAAGTATAAGGAGCCAGTCACCTAACTTAGAAGGAAAGAGGTTTTAAAGAGACAATAACCAAAAGAAAACTCCTGGAAAAACCACTTGCATTACTGCCAGTATGCTAATTAAAGTGTATTTTACACATCTTCTTATTTATTTATATGCATGTGATCAATTTAGAACTGTTTAGTTGTGTATATCAATTAAACAAAGAAATAAAACTTGGAAAGAAAAATCTGGTTTTGTCCATTTATCAGCTACCACACCACTTTGTTAGCACCCTGCAGTCTCTTTATTTTTATTTTAAGTCCTTTTTTCTCATTCCATCTCTTAAAACATACAGAATCGATGGCAGTTTAAGTAGTGTTGCACTGACATGTAAGACATCAGGCAATTCTCGATCTTGGAAGAATCTTTTTTCTCAACTATTCATGTTAACAACCTTCTAGCTCCCTAGAAGATGGTATGCTACCCAGCTTAACATTTAATGAGCACAGGAGAACCACCTACTTATAAAGTGCAAATTCCTCTTGTCACCAAGAACTCATTTCTTCCTCATTCTTGGTACTGATGCAAATGAGTGTTTTTCCATCCTTCTACCCCTACCATTTCAACTGAGTTCTCATAATTCTGTATTCCTCATAAGAGTCCTTCCTCATTTGCACATGAGACACTATTGAAATCAACCACAAGGAAAAGCATCTCCTACTTCTGTGTTTTCCCTGGCGAACAACTGGCCAGTGCCAAAGGAAGGCCCAAGAATGGATAAAATTCTTCACATTCAGATCCCAGGCTCTGCAGTACCGCAAGGTACCAAAAACCCCAGCCAATCCACCCAATCCAAACAAAAAAAGCTCAGATCATACTGAACCTCATAGCCACTGAGGGTTATCTCCCGTTTAAGCTTTTCTGATGTCACAGTCATTCTGGCACGATTACTACACGTTGCCGTTTTGGCTTCTGAGCTCTCAGAGGAGTTGTCTGTGTACTCTCCCTGGGGAAGTGATCCTCTCACCTCCTGAGGGTAACAGCGAGCACGTGGGCACTCACTGCACTGGTAGTTACCAGGGATAATACACTCTGTAGTTTACCCTCTGGTAACTTGCTGATGTAGCCAGATGTTTAACAACACAGACATTAAAAGCCATCACTGATCACTCTGGTTTTGAGTATGCAGTTATGTAAGACTCTACATTTAACAACTGTCTCAAGTAAGGAACAGAGCATCTCAATTATTTACAAAGCAAATATTAGGGAATCTATTTTATAATTCTAAAAACTGACATGGCTCCATTTTTAACTGACAAACATTCAGTCTCTGATGACACAATATTAGCTCTACAATTAACATACTTGCGTGTGAAGAATTGTGCAATGTAAATGCTATCTGAGCTGACACTTGCTACAGTTCACACAAACTGTGAAATAGATATTTCAGGTCTAGACTGTTTCAGTTTCCTAGATGAGAGACAGGTTAGGTTTCTGGGTGAAGCGTGCAGTTCACGTCTTTGCTTTAAAAAAAAGAAATCAAAATATCAAATCTTTGTATTTCCTCAGTGAAACTTATTTTCCAAACTTCAAATCTCAAACGGTAAATAACCCGTTCAGTTGACTCCCCTGCTCGGTCTGCCATTTGTAAAGAAGTCTCAGAAAAAAACAATATGAATATATATGATTGTTGTTAATACTCTCCTGCAATAAAAGAGAAGCTTTTCAAAAAGAGTGACTAAATCCATGAGATTCAATAGAATATGAAATAAAAAATGAGGGGGACATTGCCAAGAAACACTATATGAAATTTAAAAGCCATAAAAGAATCGTTAATTAATTCTTCTGCTCAAGTAATTATGAACAACTAAATTAAAGCTGGTGTGGTCAACTTTTATCGTGGCAAAAAGCAGTTTCTGATAGCTTTAATCAATGCTTGAGGATTTCAAGCACCTACTTTTACTGCCTGACTCTTTCCTTCTGCTTTATAATGAGGAAAAGGTGAACTTGACTTGTGTTCCTTAGAATATTTACTAACCAAAACCTAATACTGAAGATGGCTTTCAGTGAGGGTTCAGAGAAATAGCAAACTTCCCTTCAGAGCTAAAGGAATGTCTAGACTTCTCATCATGGTTTCTGTCTGCAAAACATATCTCCCCTCCTTCTACACACTGAGGAACAACTTTACAAATGTCCACTCTCAGAGCCTGAAAAAAAAAATTGCAAATGCTTCGACAGGTTTAACCCATCTACCTCCCAACCTCCAAAGTGAAAGGAGGGAGAAGTCTCAATTGCCCTTGCACACATTAATCATACCTAGAAGAGCAGTCAAGTTTCCTTTGGAGTAACAATATTTTGTGATTGTCATGCACACCCAGTTTCAGGTTAAGGAAATAGTGTTCAGCATAGGTGAGAACATCAGGTTTCTCAATGTAAAGTATTATAATTTTTTATCACTATAATTATGTAAATTTCAAGTTGGGAAACTTGTATATAATACATTTTTCCTCTTTGTTTTTGATATTCAGTCTCAGTTCTATGGATTTGAGACATTTTCCTTTTGAGAAATGCAGCTAGGTAGATCTGTAATCATATGTTTCTTCTGTGCTGTGTCCATTCCAAGCCAGTTTCTGGAGGAAAATTCTTTTATTGCCAGAAGATTCAAAGAACTTGAAAATAGTCAGCAGTTATCATATGATCATTGCTCTAATTAGCTGTAGTATTCAACAAACAAATGATGCTCCTGTCAGAAAAAAGTAGTCATAGAATCATAGGATATCCTGAATTGGAAGGGATCCATCAGGGTCACTGAAATCCAACTCCCAGGCCTACAGAGAATAGCCCCAAGAACCACACCATGTGCACAAAAGTATTGTTCAAACACTTCTTCAACCCTGTCAGGCTTGGTGCTGTGACCACTCTCCTGGGGAGCCTGTTCCAGTGCCCAATCACCCTCTGGGTGGAGAACCTTTTTCTATTATCCAACTAAAACCTCCCCTGACAAAACTTCAGGCCATTCCCTTGGGTTCTGTCACTGATCACCACAGAGATCAGTGTCTGCTCTTCCTCTAACAAGGAAGTTGTAACTCCAGTGAGGTCTCCCCTCAGTCTCTTCTCCAAGCTGAACAGATCAAGTGCCCTCAGCCACCACTCACACAGCTTCCTCTCAAGGCCCTTCACCATCCTTGTTGCTTGCCCGCCTTTGGATGCTCTCTCATAGCTTTGTATCTTTCTTACATCGTAGCACCCAAAATTTTACCCCTTACTCGAGGTGAGGCCACCCCAGAGCAGAGCAGAGCAGGACAATCCCCTCCCTTGCCCACCTGGTGATGCTGTGCCTGATGCCCCCAGGATAGGGCTGGCCCTCCTGGCTGCCAGGGCACTGCTGACTCAGATTCAACTTGTCATTGACCAGGACACCCAGGCCCCTTTCCACAGCACCACTTTCCCGTATCTCATTCCCCAATCTGTCCATACATTCAGGGTTGCCCCATCCCATGTGCAGAATCTGGCACTTGTCTTTGTTAAAATTCACAGTTGGTGATTGCCCAGCCTTTTGATTTGTTGAGATCTCTCTGGAGAGCCTGTCTGCCTTCAAGGGAGTTAACTGCTCCCCGCAATTTAGTATCATCAGCAAACAATGTGTTTAACAGCAAAAATTAAGACTGTCATATAAATATGAACAGTCTTTTCCCATTTTAAATGGTTCCCCTCCTGCTGTTTCCGCCACCTCCCTCAATTCTATTCCCCTTGCAGTGAATTGCTTGACTAATCGTATTCATCAAAAAACCCTGCAAAACAGTGTTGAAAGGACTTGCAAACACTCATTCATTCAATCTTCCAATTAAACAGGATCAGCTTTCCAGTTCTAGCAGAGATCTGTTATTCTCAAAGATCCTCTGTAGATTACTTAGCCTTCTCTTTTTTTGACTAGACAGTTCCAGTTTCTAGAAAAGAATACCAAGGCTTTTGTGGAAAAAAAGAGAAGATTTTTGATAATTTCTTTATCTTTCTTGGAATTGAGCTGCTGTTTGTTATTTTTAAAATGCAGTGGCCAAGGTGATATTTAGGCTAAGAGCAATGCTAAATAAACTCAGAGTAGTACTTTACATATCTTGTAGACAATCTCATTAACACACTCAAGTATATTTGCCTGTACTGCAAGAGCATCCCATGACCACTTCATATTAACTTTATGGCCTGCTTCAGAATCCAAATGGTTTTTTGAAAGACTGACAAAATCAATTATTCCCTGGCATTTATTTGTACAGCGGATATTTACTATAGTTGATAATGTTCAGTATAGTTTACAACGGTATTCATTTTAATTCTGCCCTCAAGAGTGACAATTCCTCTCTCTTTAGTCTCATTTCCAAATTTAATAAACACACTTTACTCTAGGAGACTGATAATTAAAGCATTGATAAGTTATAGATGCAGGACAAACTGACAGAATCCTTCTCAGTAAATCATATTTTTAAGATAGCTTCTCACATCTATTCTCTGCAAATTTTTCCAAACAGTCCTGTACTCCTCTGTAATTAATTTAATCAGAACTGTATTTCTTTGCTCATTAAGCAGTCAAAAGACTTTTTAAAAAAATGCAGCTCTAGATAGTGTTTTGTCATGGTAATAAAAAGAGCAGATTTTATTTTTTGCTCTTTAAAAGAAACAGTCAAGTCAACACAAGTCTTAACACTGAGGCAAAAGCAACAGAAAGAAGCAAACCTGCTGGTCTGGCTTATTCTGTTCTAACTAGAACCAGAACAGGCTGGCATTCATTGTCCATACAAAAGTTCACCAGCCTATCTATGCCAGCAAAAATTAAAGAGTTACAACAATTATTCAGGGTAAACATCATCTTAACCTATTTTGTTTTTTTAAGTTTTGTGTTGTAATATAAATGAAAGAGAAACAGAAGTGTTAATTTGCAAATAGCACTTGCTACACGCATTCAATTTTCTAAATAAATATAAAGGAGGAAAGAAACAGTTGAGCATTGCCCAGGCTTTTAACACCACCACCACTCAGGGGATCATTAACCTGGATCGGAAAGCGGATAAAGTTTTAATCCCTCTTCCCCCATTCCTCTCCCCAGTTAACAGTTCTGTAATGTTTCCCTGAAACAATAAACAAAATTGGCCCTATACAATTCAGCATACGGCCACCAGCACCAGTCTATTACGAACTGCTTTCCATCTTTTACAGTTACTTTAAATCAACACTAATGAAGAAGTAAAACAGCAAGTTTTATGTCATCTGGTTTAAGAATTAATGTCAGAATTTTTCCAGTGTCTTCAACTAAAAAGCTAGAAAGACTTTTGAAAGAAAAAATTGTTATTCTTGATACTGAGAAGTACACATAGCTTCTCTAGTGGTTATTCTACACTATCTGATTTATTTTATCAGATCCTAAGGGAATACAAGGAAAATGAAGGAAAGAATAAAAACAACAGTCTTTTGTGCTTTTTTCCCCTTTTAACTAACGGAAAAAACACTTCTCAGTTTCAGCTCTCTGAAAAGATTTTCCTTCAAATTAAAACAAAACTCAGTCTCTCCTTTCTTCAGGAGAGATACACTAGTAATTCCAAACGACTTTCAGCATTCCACTCACAAATTAATATTCATCTAATATGAAACAGCTACCTTCCTGCTGTCATAGTAACACAGTAATAAGCATGGAGCAAAAGATTTCACTTAAGTCTCATGCAAGTTCTCTTGCATGCAGTTCTGCAACCGAGGCACGAGGAGGAGTAACAACAGTGGGACCTGCCACCTGTCTGTCACAACTCTTGACCCGAGAGAAGGAACAAAAAAATTGCAGAACACAAAGTCAATCTGACATGTTCTGATATTTAGCAATCCAGGCCTTGGTATAATTTGAGACACAGAAGTGAAAAGTACCCTCTATTTTTCTACTATTGTAAAAACTCCTGAATCCTTGACTTTGCAAACTGGAAAGTTATGTGCTTTATCTGAAGTTCTATAGACAGAGCATATTAGTGTCTCCTAGTGGGTGGATTCTCTTCCTAATATGAGCTCAGGCTGCAAAGCCCAAACTTGACACTTATTTGAATGTTTACTTTGTAAATAACCTATAACAGAAACCAAGTGGGAGACGAAAACCTTCAGTATACAAGTCATCAATTCTCCTCCCCTGTCCACAAGAAACATTATCCTGTCCTACAGGGTAACAGACCAACTTGCCACAGACTAAGGGATTACTGCTTAGCTGAAATTAAAGTAAGAACAGACAGCTCTATTGAAAATGTTTCACTTATTGGTTGACAATCAAATTGTAAGAAAATATCAAGCAATGTTCCATGGAATCTGCCCAGGGTCCAGTACAACTATTTTTTCACAGATAACCTGAACAGTGGAACAATCAGTTTCAGCTCCTTGTAACTGATCTGAGGATGATGCCAACCCAGGGCAGGGTGGGAGGAAGATGCTGCAAGAAATCGCAGTATTACAACTCAGTATGATTCAAGGGAGGGTAATGTAGTAAAGAGAAATATAAGTATCAGCATTTTCACATAAGCAACGGATAGCACTAATACAAGTAAACAACTATCAACCTAGGAAGCCTGTAACACAGAAATAGGCACCTGGGGATCACGAAGGAGCGAAAGTCAGTGCCATGCCAATTACCAAAAAACAAAACAAGCACACAAACAAATGAACAAAACCAACAAAAAACCCCAAACAACAAGACAAAAACCAACAAAATATCAAACCCTCACCAAACAAGGTCAACAGGACAAATGAGAGTCTACTACAACCTCAATAAAATTTCTTTATTTTATTTATCACTGACAAAGCCGTTGAAACGCTCTGTCCATTTTTGGGCTTAGTTCTTTATAACTGAGTCACCTCTCCTGTAATTGGGATTGAGGTACGCAAAGCATGTCCAGAAAGATCTCTCTAAAGAAACACTTAACTATGATTGATTTTTTCTAAGCTAAAGTGTAAAACATTGGTAAGTAAAGGAATGGTTTTCAAATATTTAAGACTTTATGCTAGGGAAAAAACCCCAGCTTGTTATTACTTGCTCCATTTCCAGAAGCCATGGAACAGCTCAAGCTGTCACCAAGATTAACTGTTTCACAGTCAATTCCCTCTTCTCTTTTTTGCTTTATGGGCTCAAGAGTATTTAAATTTAAACAATACCACATCTACTGTTCTTTGCTGTCTTTTGCTCAGCACTTTGCAACACTCACCTGCAGGACACTAGATGACTTTTACGTTTTCTGAAGTCATTCCCTTCCCAACAGCAAGACCATTGATACACTCTCTTCCCATTAAAATCTCTACAGCATTTTATTCTATTTTGCTGTACAGATTCCATAGTATGTCTTGGATGCCAACTGTATGCAGGAATTCTGAATGACCAACATTTCTCCTCTTTTTAGTATTTATTTTTCTCAGGGACTGAAAGTTTAGCTCCTCATTTCATGACTTTACAGTTCAGATAGCCCAACTAAAACTAAAATGTTTACTACTAATAGGAATTTTAAAGTTTTAAATATATTTAAAACAAGTTTCACAAGGGTGAAGTCTGTAACAGAACAAGAACTGAAAATCAAGCACCAGAGATCTGCATTTAAATATCAAAAACTATTATATGTACAAATCAAACCAAACCCCTGAAAATTAAACTTGAATTACACTCACTGCCATTTATTCATCTTAGGTTCAAAAGAACAGAAAATTACTTCATAGGTTTAATTGCAAACAGCTTCAGTATTTGAGAAAAAATAATTGTTTGTTGAAAATACTTCAAAAAAGGATCGCCTAATAACAAAACACTTCATAAGTCATTTCCTTAGTAAGCTGGAACACTAAGAAGGCATTTCTTTAAGAAGGCAAAAAATTATTACTATGCTATAGGACAAATATTAAATACTGGCGAAAAGTAAAAAACAATTAAGCTTTGTATAATAAATAATTGCAAATAGAAGTGTGCAATTGCATGTTTCAAATACATTATTTACCTGCAACACCATTCAATTCGGCCTTCCCCTTCACAAGTTTTCGTCCAGTGATTATCTGCAAGGTTTTTCATTGCCACAGCATATTCACACAGAGTTTCCTCATCCTCACAGTGCTCACGCCAGATCTTATCAAAGTCTCCCACTAAACAAAACAAAACAAAAAAATTGCACATCAGATACAGAGTCTATCATTATCTCCATGGCAAAATCCCCATCCAGTTAAAAAGTTACATAACACATCAAGAGGTTACTTTACCTGCACATAACAAAAACAAGTTCTCCCTTCTCTAGGCATAAATACAAAATTCCACGTTTTGGAGCCAGAAGAGGCCGTCGGGTACTTGAGAAACTGGAAATATCAGTGCATGGATTTTGTTCAGTTTGTTCTGTGAAATTAAAGTCCCTGGGAAATTTTGTTTTCAGGTTTCTGTGTGTGAGCATTAACATGACAAACATTTTAGAAACGAAAGATTTAAAGGTTTCTACTAGCATTCACATCCATGGCAAATACTGTGGGTGACATTACATGAAAAAGCCATGGAAGTTTAACCCACAATACAGATTTCTTTGGGTACAGTGGAAAAGAAAAAGGAATTCAAACCTTCATTGATTGCTGTCTAATCTAGCCAGCCCCAGTAAATTAGCTTCTAGGGAATACTACTGAAGAATCAAACCAATTATGACCAGGAAATCTCAGACAAACTCCTCTGCTGATCTCTAGGGACAGACGTATTTCCATGTTCCTCACCTTGCTGAAAAGAAGTCTTGCTGGTTAAGTTCTGGCACTTCAAAGTAATTAAACATGATGATTTTCCTCCTTTGCTCCTAAGTATCCACTTCTCCTAGCCTGCTTTACATAATGTACTGCTAAACAAAAACAAGGTAAATGCTAACCATGGCTAGCCTCAATTCCTATATAGCATGCAAACCTGTCATGTACCTTACTGAAAGGATATTTCTGCCCTAAAAAAATACACTTTCCTGGTATGATGTTCACTTACTTCCTTTGTGTTTCTTAATCACAAATGTGCGCACACATGTAGAATATATGTCAATCTGCAGAATAAAAAATATGTACTGATTTTGAACTTACAAGCTAATACAGCTAAAACTAAGTTTTCAAGAACAGAGCTATATTTTATGCTTTAACTCAGAAAAACAACACACTTTCCACAACATGGTTCCATCTTGTATATCAGCCATAAACTAACAATTAATGTCCATTAAAGCCTGAAAGTAGCTTACAGTATGACCTGTCCTCACACCAGTATACGATTTCTGTTTCTAACACCCTTATGGCAATTCCTTTGACATACTTTGTTTAAATTAGCAGTAAATCAAGGATTTTTTCCAGTGAGAACTTTTTATTTTTTTCCCTCCTGTGCAAAGTAGCAACAATCCTCACCTCATTTGTCCTCCACTTACAGAAAGACTGGCCCTGATGGACAAGTATGGATGTATACTTAAAAGATTTAAATCAACCATCCAGGTTACTCCCTGCTTAGCTTTGGTTTAGGGATGTCATAGCAATTTTCAGAAATAAGCATCTAGCACACTTGTACAATCATCAAAGTGACTCATGTTTAAAATTAGGTGTTTATACTCCCTTGTCTGAGATGACAGTTGAGATGGAAGGGCAGGGAGTGGCCACAATTTAACGTCCTCAAAATGGGGATGCTGTGCAAGAAATTATGCATCCTACTTGCTATTCAACAAGCATATATGACAAAGTTTTTACACAGGACAAAAATCAAAAAGGCATAATACTGAATGGCATCCCTCATTATTTCCCAAGTTCAGAGAGATATGCTTTATAAGAAAAAACACAAGTTGCAGGCAAGTTCCCACAGGGTGTTTCTGCTAAACCTGCGGGGCACTTTTCCAGAGCTTTCAGGAAAGCCTTTTGTAGAAACAAACATGCAGAAGAGAACATACCCTACTGACAAAAGGGAGCAGAAAATGGCACCAACGGTGGCCTACCAGCACAGGGGGCAAAACAAAACAATTCCTAGCAATGTGTATTTCTTGTGTCAAAGTGCAGAATCTATACAGCACCAAGCCAGAAAGCACTAGCAAAGTGTGAAGTTATTGTCAATAGCAAATTAATTCTGGTGCAACTCAGATGAAGTGCTGTAGCTTCCCTGACACAATACTCTGAAACTTACTGCATGCTCCACACAACTGTGAAATGCTTCAGTGACTTGTGGTTGCTAAATATTTGTTTGAATACATGGTCAATTAGAAAGGTAAAAAGTAAATGAATGAACATTTACTGAAGGAAAATATCACAAATACAAAATCTGAAGTTTATTACTGTTCTTTTATTTTACTACTTCATCTGGTCTGTCCTGAAGCAATAATTCTATTTCCAAATACCCCTTTTCCTTAAAACTTAAGAAACAGGACAGATAGGAAAAAAGAAATATGCAAAGACCAGATGTTCTTAACAAGCCTACCCTTAGTAACAGCAAAGTAGCAATGCCTTCTAACACTGAATCCTGCCCTCATAGCAGCTGCTCTGATTTCCTTCTGAACAAGGTACAGATTTGCACCTCTCCCTGGAAGTCAGATGAGAATTAAACACATCCACAGATAAGGGACCTTAAACTGAGATATACAGCAACAGAGCTAGAGCTGACTACCAGCACACTGGGATATGAACTTTGGGTTACAACAGAGATGTCAGTAACAGTAACAGCTTCTTGGCTCTGAGCTGACAAGAAAATAAAATTGAATCATACAGACCATGAGGAGAGAGATGCAGAACAAAAGTGAAAAATTCATCACAAAGTAATTCTGTCACACATCCTATATTAAGTCAATTCTGTGAGTACTCCTGGTTTATTTTCATTTACCAATACAGAAACTGTCTACATGGGACAGATAAAGCCCTGTTTTTGTATGAGGAACACTGGACAGAAGGAAGAAGGCAGACAAAACAAGGAAAGGACAAACTTTCACAAGATTACAACTGACAGAGGCAAGGTAAATATGGAACAACTTCTGGCTGTTCCAAGAATATGAGACACTCAGAAAGAGCAGCTTAAAAGAAAAAAAAAGGTATTCCCTCATAAAAATATATAACTAAGCTTAAAGTTCATTAAGTTCATGCAGCTTGGCAAACTATGAGAAGAAAATCCATGACAAACTCCATATTCAAAGATGAACTTAGGAGCTCCTAGACCACAAAATCACTGAGAGACTGAATGGTAAGCAAGCACATAGTGATACTCCAGCAACATTTTTCACTTATTCTTGTCTAAGCATCTCCTGTTGACCCATTGTCAATATCAATTTTGACATGATGCTTATTTCTCTGCCATTTCATGAACACAAGCTCCAACCCACTGCACATAATGGGTCACCCTAAGGCACTGGCACTGTTGTGCAGGGCCTTTCAAATGGTCTGGCATCTAATTTCCTTTAAGCAAGTAGCATGGCAGTGCCTTGTTTTGCTGTGGTTTTTTCTCCCCCTATACTTCAAGACAGGGAGCTTTGAGAAGACGTAGACAGGCAGGCACACTAGATACAGGAACTTTAAATCCAGAATCATGCTCCAATACTGAGTTGAAAATACAAACAGTCCTTCCTGTCTGTTGAGATTTTGAGAGAGTGACTACAATAAGTCTTGTAGCATTCAATTTCAAACGGCTATCCAGAACATAGAAAAGTTATGTATTAACTTTTTTAAATCAATACATTACAATCCACTGTGTACTATTTTTTCAAGCAATACATTATAATTCAGGTGCAACTATGGCATTAACTCTATACTCTAGAGTTAAACATTTATTTATGAATCAATGAATTTTTGCTTTTGTCACCTAATAGGGAGTAAAATAAGCAGGAAGGTTTCATGACAAAACTAGTAGTTACTAGAGAAATAAGATACATAAAGTCTTCTATTAAGTGACACTGTAAATTAAATAGCAGTTTGTGGTAGGCTAATCTAATAGAATTTAAAAAAAAAGTCTTGAATCTTTGATCACATCTTTGATTTTGTGTATTAAACTTTTCATACTCATGACCACACCATAACAAAGTTAAAGGCACTAACTAAACACTTCCACTCAACACTTACACATTATCTTTTATGCAATTTAAAACATCTTTTGAGCACTGAACCTTCAGAGATCTTCATAAACCTGAGATCTCCATCAAGGAGCCAGATATGCCACTGCACAGTTGAAAAATATGACTGGCAAAACTAGCTCATAATACGAGTTTCACACAACTCTCAAACCACTATATTAATGCTATTTTAAAATTATTTAATGCTTGTTCTCTTTTATTCAGAATTACCTAGAAAATAAATAAATAATCTACTCTTCACCTTGAAGATTAACTATTCCTTTAAAAACAAAAAAGGTCAAAACCCATTGCTTCCTAGCATTCTGTAAGTGAACAAATGACTGACCGACTTATTCTTTGTAACACGGACTTTACAGTAACAAAAATCCTAGAACAGATGAATCCTTCTAAATAATTTCCACCCACATTAATATTGCCCACAGAATAGCCAAGTCATAACCCTGAACTCAACCACAGAGTAATCAGCAGTTGCTGAATACTGTCACAGACAGAACAGGTCAGGCATGTAGAAGTTATTTTTAAATGATCCTAATTACAAGATAATTTTAATATGGCTAAAAACAATAGAGACCAAATATTAGCTATAACTTTCAACAACCGAAAATGCTTGTAATAGAGAATAATCATACAAAATTAGTAAGAACTCTCCCTGTTTCACATTTATTTACAAGTTCTTATCAGAGGTTCCCAGAACAGCATGAGAAGACCAGGTTTGCCATTCTTGGTGGGATAAATCTACACTGCAATTGTTCTCTCCAGGTGGTCTGTTATTAAAAAAAATCCCAAGTCTTCTTCCATCCCATTTAAAAAAAAATATATATTTTAAAGACATTTATTTGTAGTGTTAAATTGAGCTGTCATTTAAGGTATGCTTATAAAATAAACAAAAAATTAATTAGGCAGTTTTTCTTCAACTTCTGACAGAACAAATCATGTTAACTGGTATTTTAAGGAAACACAAACTTCTGTAATATAAAAGAAAGAGAGCTCAGTTCTGCTAAAGGCAGTATTTTTCATTTCAGAATAGGATGAAACCCAAAACAACTGGATTGAACAATCCTGTTTTATCAAGCAACAACAGTTGTCACACAGAGTTACAAAAGTACTATCTGCACCCACAAGAAGAGATTTGTAATTACTATTTTTCATAATTCCATTGGTACTCTTTGGAAAAACAGTGCAGTCATCTCTGATAATCTCACAACTAAGTACAGAATACTTCATACATCACCAAACAAGACCTTGCATATTAAGTTAACTGACACTGACAATGTGCATTTAAGTCTTCGGCTACATGCAATCCAGGTTTAGATCACAAGTAACAACTTCCTGAAAAAAAGAAATTAAAAAATAATAAAGGAAAAAAAAAGCACTTGAGAAAAAGGGTAATTAGAACTGCCATTATTTCGTTCTGGGAAACTAAAATTTTCTCAATTCAAGGGAGCTCGAATTGGAAAAACAAAAACAACAACAAAACCAAACAAAAACAACCCCAAAAAATCCCCCAACCCAACCCACCAAAACCCATTCCCACGTGTTTAAGGACTTGAAGTCTTCTACATACATAAAAAACCAGATTCAATCCACTCCCTTTTCAATACTTTCATTAAACAACACACTATTTTCTCCTCTACCAGAACTCTGATGGCTCTAGCAGAAGAGAAAATAACCTCAATATATTGACTAACAACAAAAGACAAAACCGAAACTAATGTGTTAATATTAGCACAATTGCTATTAATATTAACACTACTTAATAAAAATAAATAAATATACTTCATTGTAAAAAGGAAACCTATCCCCACAATTAACAAGTGTCCATGACAATGCTGGGTAACTTCAGATGACCGGCTGCTGGCCACAGCAATGCCTAGCAAGATTTTTGAGTTTTCTTTTGTTTGTTGATAGCAATGCACTCCAGAATGAGAAGAATCCATCTCATTTTCAGTCTCTTAAGACCACCTCTCACTTGCTGCAAACAGTAAACTTGTTTCCATAACATGTTAAACAGTAAATGAGGAAAGCAGTCCTACACAGTACACTATGCTAAAGCTGGAATAAAATTCCTATGAATATCTGACAAAATTTCCTCATTAACACTGCCAGTTGAAATTTAGCTGTACTACCAATGTATGGATGCTGTGGCAATGGTAAGAAAAATTATTTACATGAGGAGTATCAGCAAATATTATGACATTCATAATTTTCACTGTATACAAGATAAACTTACTGAACATTTGTCTTACTAAAAGCATATTCAGCATTCCTTGCGAAAGACATTCAGTATTTTTGGCTTCTCTGTTTTCCAGTTATACATGTCTATATACAGAACATGAACTTCAACTTGGACAAAGTTCAAGCAGAGTTAATATTTTCCTTCTCATGTCTGACTACTATTTGCTTCACATTTCTTAGGAGTTACCTGAACTATTTCACAATAAAATATTTTCTAAAAAATCAAGCTCAAGAATCTGATTTTCTCTATCTCAGTATCAATGTTCCTCCCTCCAACTTAGATGGAAAACATTCATTTGACCAAATGTGGATTTCTACATCTGACCTCTCAGGTAAGTTCCTACCCATCTGTTTACAAGAAAAAGACTCTGAGGGCCCAATTGACTGGTATTTCAGAATCTACTGGGGGTCAGCTTAGATTACTCTGAAGAATGGTTTGTGTCTCTGATGTGCTATGAATCTCTGAAGGCTGTCACACAAATAGCATATATGTGATATTTTAAGCAATTACTGCCCCCAGGTGTTAGATCTACTCTACTGGAAACATCATTCCTCTCCTCCTTCCCAAACCTGACTTTCTGGGATGGACTACATACTGCACCTTAACACAACCAACAGAGAGATGAATATGTCAACAGAAACTACTGATTTTGGTAATTTTGCAAATGCAGGAGCAAAATTTAGAAGTAGCTGATGCATAGGTACAGATTTTATTATGCTGACCCTGTAACAGGAACACCATCTTCCTGTTGGAAGGTGACATACAAAGGAGCAGGGAAGGTGACACACACCTCTTTATTCAGTGAGTGCAAGCCTGCGGTGCAGTCAGTGCGTTTTCAAATTTACAGGCTACCTACAGGATAGCAGTAATTCAATCCCCCAAAACGTAAAATCTTATGTGATCCCTAATGAAAGCCTTGTTGCAAAACTGTGGTATGCAAACTGTAAGGGCAATCATACATTAAAGCTGATGTCATAAACTAAGATCAATTTTCACTTTAATTAAATAAAATTTAGTTCCTATTGCTGGAAAATTCAACAGTTAGTATTGCAAAATGTCTTCCTCTTCCAAGAAATTAATGTAAGTGGTAAAACACAAATTAGTATCTTGAAAACTTAAGTTTATTTCTACTGTAAACCAGTTATATTTAACAAAAAGGAGTATCAACTGTTAACTTATTGTGCAGAGTTCAATAACAAAGTTTTTCCTGTCCTGTGAAAAGTGACACCATTTCAAAATGTTTCCTGTTTCACACAAGGAAGAACTCAAGCTCTCTCATGGTTTTTCATGGAAAACATGAGATGAAGAGACGATGAAACAGCTGAGTTCAGAACAACCCTTCTGTCTAAATGTCCAAACCACTTACCTACCTGAGTTACTTATTCTCATCAGGCAGGGTTCTGTAAATTTTCCCTAATTTTCTGAAAAATCTTAAGAAAAAGTTCAGTTTCTCTGAAGCTTCAACAAGTCTTTCTTTTAAGGAATCAAACTGCCGCCTAGAAATGTTTTTGTCAGCTTCTGTGATGTGGTAACTAGCAACAGGACAAACAACGATTCTGTGTGATTCTCTAAGCCTCAACAGACTTAGCAGGCACATGTTAGGAGAAATGAACTGTTTTAGTGAACACACAGGAAAATATTTCATAAAATACCTTTACAGATACGTTAGCAATTTTTTCCACTTTTACTTATTACAGGATTTTGAGGGAAAAGCAGCCTTGTAAATCATCTTTCAGACTATACACAAAACCATCTATAACTGAGGGTCATGCTACAGAGAAAATGTTTACTTGATAAATACAGCTCTGCATGACTAACAAGGTAATAAACAACTGAGAGAAAAACAGGATGCCTCTGTTATCGGGGGAAAAATTTTTACCCCAATAAAAATTAAACCTATTTGGTTACTACAAGCTATTGGAAACAAAGAAACATACATACATCACACAGCAGATGTTCAGCAGATCGTGCGTAGTTCCTTAGGAACCACTAAATCTGCTTTTACAGTCCTGTCTGTCTGGCTCAACACACATAAGCCTACATGCAGTATATGAAATGTTCATGCATATATGCAACCCACAGAACACGCTCCAGCCCATGGCTGCAGGTGCACAAAGGCTGCGTAGAACAAAGCTCTGTAAAACTTGGGGTCACCTGTGGTACCAAGCAACAGAACCAACAGCAAGTGACCAAACCAAACATTGTTTTTTTTCTCCATCTCCATGTAGTAACAGAAATTCAAACATCATGAAAAACCCTAATTTCTATACTTTCTAAATGCTTGTGTCAAGCATCCAGAACCACCCTGAAATTTCTCATAAATGAATAACTCACTACTTGAGAGCAGTTTCAGCTTTTGGATTAAGATTAAATGACTCCACTTGAACGGGAAGAAGGAATAAAACTAAAAAACCCCATGAGCCTTACACTAATGAGAGAGACTCCTAAGTGAACATGTTACATCTCAGAGTTGTTCTCACTTAAAGTTTTCTTTATGACAAGAAAGCTTATAGGCTAACCTCAGGAATGATATCTGTTTCTAGGAACCACTATGTAAGTACTCTTTCTCTATCACTATCTAAAACAACTGCCTGAAACAACTTCTTAATGGTTATTAGCTGATTTAGTTGACACATTCACTCACTGTGGACAAGGAACAATCATTTTACTTTAAAACCTACACTCATTTGCTAAACTTGATTAAAGAATTTCAAAATACTACACAGAATACTACTGCAGGACCCACAGCAGAAAAAGAAAGCAGCCTACAATTTCAAAATACCAAATCTGCCATGGCATTTATGATGACATGCTTCCCTTTATTTTAACAACAGAGAGGGGAAGAGAAGGAAGGGGAAGAGAAGGGAATGAAGGAGGATAAAAAGGAGATAAAAAAGGAGAAAAATATTTATATATTCCCACTATAAGTCATACTGGTAATATCTAAACAATAAAAGATAAGTACTAGTCACGCAGCAAAACCCCTCAAATTGTTGAAGATAACAAAAAAAAAAAAAAAAAGCACTTCAGTGCAAACCTAAAAGCATTTCAGCTGCATCATTTAAAAGATGGCAAATGCTTGTCATGAATGGTATGGGACTATGGGGCTATGATATGACATGAGGCCCAGTACAGAATTACATCCAAAATCCATGCACCATACTCACAAGTATAAGCCATTCAGTAAGTGCAGGAATTAAAAAACAAGCCAAGGTTCAGCTTTGATCAATCTCCAGAATTACAGCTTTTCACCAGGAAAACAGAATCAAAATTAAACCCTTTACATGACACAATGCTGACTAAACTTTATTCTAGTAATTCCCTAGGAACCGCAAAAAATTTGCTGCAATGCTTCCCTAGTTAAGAAATATTGCTCTTGCACTTCTGACAAGCATGCAACTTCTTCAAAAACATGTTGGCTTGCAATTTTGGAGCATATTGTCACTTTTTCACTGGCTCATCTTCAAAAAAGAGGGGAACCATTGCAGAAAATGAAACAAAATTATAAAATGGTGCAGTTATAAGCAACTCAGATAATATAACATCAACAAGGCAAATGAATTAGCAGAGAAATCAGCTTATTAAAATCAAGTCCATATAAAATCTATCAACACATATCTCCGTGTCTCAAGGATGCATCTATTTTCTTTCAACACTTCTAGCAGAAGACAGTAACTTAGGATCATATTACACTACCAAGGGCTTTCTTAGATTTATCTACTCCGTGCACAAAAATCATATAGCTTTCAGCATACTGAACATGGTTTCTCATCTACCAACAAAATTAATATGGGATTCTACTCTAGCTTCTACAGACAAAGCACTGAAGTACATGCAACAGCAATTCTAGCAGTGTTTGCTTATTTAGACAAAATGGAAACTAGCTTCATAGAACTCTAGTAAAACAGGAGAGGAGGCAGAGAAGAAAAGAAAATAAAAAAAAGGCAATAGAAGATTGCGGAATAATACAGAATAATGTTTCTGCTTCATATGGAGGAGAGAGCACTGAAGTCAGTGGAGTCAAGAAGCTTTCCCTGTGTAAAAAGCTGTAAACATATAAGCAAGGATGAAGGGATTTTTCTTCTTTGCTTTTCCATACTCAAGTCATAATTCAAATTGTACAGAGAAATTACAGATGATTTATTGATTTTTCACTTCTATTTAACTGTCAGCTTTAATTTTGTCAACACACTTGCCAGTCAGCATCACCAAGAATTAGAAAAAAAAAAATCCAAGAAAAGACCTTTCAGAGATCAAGCATGTCCTAGTATTACAATTTCAGAATGACAGTAATGGCATTTAAGAAGGAGACTCTCAAGTCTGCCTTTAGAAGCAAAGGCAGATGTAGGCAGAAAGTACTTCAAAACTGAAATTGTTAAGCTGAAAAAACCTACCATAGGAAGCACTACTGGCTCCTAAGCCCTGGGAACTTGTAAGGACGACCTGCCACTGGATGAGTAGGTCATGGGCAGAACTCTTGTTGCACAGATGTGATGAATTGTTTGGTTTTAGTTCTCTCAATGAAATATCATGTTGCTACTTTGGAGCCACTAGAAAAATCATTGTGAAGTTTTCACTAACACATGATTTACAGATCATACAAAGTAAATGAAAATGCTGTTGGCTCTTTCACTTCAACCAGCTACAGACTTGCTTTTTGCTAAGTAGGCTTACAAAAACTTCCACCTAGACTCTCATCTAAAAAAGATCAGTTGCTACAGAGATTGCTTACTTAAAAAAAAAAAGTTAACAATGCCAATCCTTGTCTGTCTTAATCTGCAGGCACTCTGAAATAACACAGAAACATGTACTGCTAAAAGCCGGACTCTTTTGCCAGGATTTAAATGTTTAAATATACTATCTTCATTCTTCCAACAACCGTGCGAAGAAGGGAGATCCTCCCTTAAGTTTTGCCTCACCAAGGCCAAAATAAACACCGACTTTTGATCATTATCTAGACAGGTCGGTATTTGTGCCCAGATCCCATGAACTGGCTCCAAGGGGAGATTCTGGGAGTCCAGAAGGCAGTATGACCTTGTTTCTTTAACAGAAGTGTCATATGCAAACACAGAGGAGAGGCAAGAACTGTGCCTACAAGAGGAAGAGCTCCCATTTTATGTGTTCTTCTGGAGGTGAGCTGTGGGCTCGCTAAAAGAATGGATGGATGAATTTTCTGTAACCTGTGTTAGCATTTCAGGGAGGTTTTAAAGCATTCCAATACCACTCATAAAAACCTTGCATAAGAGCATTAATACTGATGACAAAGTAGATTTTTCAAAGACTACGAGCAATTTATTTTACAAGAGCTTTACCCCAATCCCTTCAGTCAGTGCTGCTGACTGAACTACTGCACTACGACTGAAAGACAGGAGGCACAAATAATTCACAAAGACCTGTGCCTTTCCAGATCGCCATTCAATCTCTTTTGGCATTCATCATCTACTGTCCTCACGCTTGCCGATCCTCAGTTTGGAAAACACTGCTGTACGACGGGGAAGCTCCCTCCTCAGCCAGGAAGGGGGCTCCGCTGCCAACAGCTCCGGGAAAGCGGCACAACCCCGGCAGAGCCCATCGGGCGCCTTCGGCGGGGCTGCGGGCAGGCGACGGCAGCGGCGACCCCGGTCTCCTGGGGAGGAGCAGGAAGCGAGCGCGGAGCTGCTCCGGGCCTCCCTCCCGCGACACACCCCCTCGGCAGCGGCCGGAGCCCCGGCCCGGCCCGCGCCCCCCGCCCGCGGGGACACCCCGATCCGCCGCCGGCGAGGGCAGCGGGGCGGCCCGCCCGGGGCGGCCCCCTCCCCCGCGTTACCTTCCCGGTACTTCTTGCGCAGCCGCCGGTGGACGCTTTTCACCACCCCCGACAGCTTCTCCTGCTCCAGCTTCCGTTCCTGTTCCGGGGGCGGCGGCGCGGCGGTGGCGGCCCCGCCGGGCCGGGGCCGGGGCTGCGGAGCGGCCTCCATGGTGTTCCCGCTGCTCGCCGCGCACCGCCCGGCCCAGGGGGAGGCGCGCGCCGGGCCGGGGCCGCGCCGGGCGGGCATGCGCGCACCCGCCCCCGCCGCGCGGCCCGCCGGGACATGGAGTCCGCGCGCCCGCCGCTCCGGGGCCGCGCCCGCCGCCTGTGCTCCGCGCGCTCCCGCCTCCGCGGGGCTCCGCGCTGGCCGCGGCCCGGCGTTGAGACGGGTTATTCCCAACAAAACTTCCCTCGCCGCCATCTGGAGCGGGTCACTGCGCCATGCTTAGCAAAACAGCGAGGCGGAAAACACACCAAGTGTCCGCGGCAGTGCGGGTTCCCGTGCAGCTTGTGTGCGGTACCCAATTCAGCCTTCCCGAGAGACACCCCCGTGACAGAGCCGGGCGGGAGCCCGCCTGAGGCAGGGTGGCAAAACCCATTCCCCACCTACAAACGACCTTGCGGAAAAAACCTGAATTCAGAACACACTGGAGCAAAGCTGGGCGGCTTGGTGTCCGTGGTGTGGGCAGGGGCGCTCCAAGAGCTCAGTTTTGTGCGCGTTTTTTATGTCTTCATGGAGCTGCCGGGCCCGTTCTCTGCACAGCCCAGTTTCTGGCATTTACTTGGGTGGGAACGCACTGCCGGAGCAGGAGCAGCACCTGCAGCCAGCAAAACTGCCCCTTACAGCGGGCACTTCTGTCTGCAGCTGTCTGTGCCTGGCCTCAGCATTTCCCCAAATCCCAAAGTATTTCACTAATCTGTGTTAGTAATTGCTGGAAATAGGGTAGACAAAACCATTCCTCACGAGGTCATGGCAGGGGAATCTGCCGTGGAGCTGCTCGGTCGACGTGGCCAGAAGCCGGTAATTGTCTTCTCTGAAGATGTTAAAAAACATTGAGGAGGTGATTGTGGCTACAATTAAATCTGTGACAAATCTGACAGTGGGTCGGGTTGAGATTTCATCCTGATGAGAAGTCCGTGACACACAACTTTGTGCAGTGGGATGTATAACAGGTTCTAACCAGCATCATGATGGTCCTGGCAGAAAAAAATTACAGCTAATCACAGAACATGGTGGTATTGTGCTTTTCTGATAAAATTCTTTTGAAGGTGCAATTACTAAGGCAAAACTTTAATGTCCAAAGAAAAGGTTTTCATTGTTACTGACTGCAAAGTCATCCCTTTTTCACTTCACTCTCAGTGAGGTAGGCAAATATTGATCTCACCCATCACCTTGAAGTGCTCACATAATGCTCAAAGGTCCAACTTTTTCTGTACTCGTATTTTTCAGAGAGTATTTAAACGACTTAATTGTATTTTGGATCTTTCATCGCTATGTTTATGTGTTATTATGTATTTTATTGTCAGAGAATTTCCGTTTTGTTATGTTGGGTGGTTTTTTCCCCCTCAAATACGAGAGAATAATGGAAGGAGAATTTAAATTTTTGCTATTGGCATCAGCTTTAAGAAAGAAAAGTCCAATGTAGTGATTAAGTTTTTCCTTTAGTTACATTTTTTTTTTGAGTTCTGAAACTGAAATAACTGATCATGTGTTAATGAAAAAAACATACCAGTGACTTGGAAAACATTTAAGAGTCATCTTCTAGTGTGGATTACTGTATTCCATATTCACTAAACTATATCAGGAAGTTAAATCTGAATCAGAAATAAAACTTGATGCTGGGGTTAATTTTATCTTTCTGAAATATTTTTATTTCTAGTTTTGTATGCAAGTCCACCTAAGAAGGATTAAGATGGTGTAAAAAGAGATTACAGTGATAATTACTAGGAACATTTTAGTTAGCAGGGAGCCTACATGGTGGTTAATGTTCTTTATATTTTTACATTGTGTAGGATTTGGGGAAGCACAGGCTAACGAGGAAAAGCATGAGCCAGTGTTCTGTGTGTGGCGTCACACCAGGAGAGCACTGAGGGAGGCATCTCAGAAGAGTAGGAGTATCAGAGTGACAGAAGAGAGATGGAGGCATTTGCAGGATGCCTGACAAATGCTGCTGTGGCATCAACACTCCCAGTCATGAGCCTCCAGACTTGAAGTGTAGATTACACAGTCAAAATATGAGTGTGTCTCTGATTTGGAAAATCATAAATCTAATTGTAGAATTGGAAAACTGGAGTGAAACTTACACTGATGTGAAATATTCTCTCTCAGAATAATAAGTTACTATTTGAATTATGTTATCACTGTTGTTTTTTAGTTCTCAGGATATCTTTCTAAAACTAGCAAAGTGATTTTAAATACAAAGTAGTTTTAATTTATCACAATGAAGTAACATAGAAGTTTAGTTTCAATAAGAAAGTATAGAGCATTTACCTGATGTCAAGTCCTTTCAGGCACGAAAAATAAAGAATATTTGAGGAAAAGGCGTTATACTCACAGGACACACAGATATTTTCCCTGGAATATGTGATGGGAGTGGGGTCCCAGTGACAGGCTTCAAATGCAAAATGATTGAAGGAGGCGCTTCCCCAGAGTGTTGCATGGAGATATTGCTGTGCAATGGAGTGGGCAATTAAAGTAGGACTGGTTCTCTAAGGCCTGGTGGAACTGATGTCCCAGTTCTCTGCCAAGGAGCAAAAAAATGTGTATGATCCACACATTTCTTGAACACATTACAGGAAAACTCAAGGAACAAATTAAGATGAACATAAATGTATTTGTCCCCGAGGCATAAGAATAGAATGAGCAATAAGGATACGAGCACTTGCTCCAAGGGGATAAAAGCAATAAACTGATGTTCTTGGAGTTTCACTCTCTGGGAAAGAATAGTTTTGAGCAGCTGGACTTACTATCTTGAATTAGAAAATGGAAGAATGATCTTCTATGTATTGTTTACTTTCTAAACAAATAAGTAAATTTAAAAAGTCAATTTAGGGCAGACTAGAATAGTTTGTTTTGACATTTCTGAAATATTTTAATGCTCACCACTTTTCATGAATAGCATTAGAATCACAAGTCTTAGTTCACAGACTGGGAGGAAGAATAATGCCAGCACTTTCCTGTACTTGTGTGGCTGGAACGTTCACTGAGGTTGTGGGAAAACCAGTTCACATCCCTGCTCTGCCTGCAGGGGTCTGAACCCACATCTTCACTGTGAGATTATATGAAGTGGAAGTGTTCTTCCTTCCTGAGGGAAGGGTGACAGCAGCCTATATTTTCAGTCTTTCTTCTAGTGAAATTGTGGAAGAAAAGTAACATAAAAACTTTCTGAGCTGCAAATCAGCAATGGTTTGCTTCCATCTTTTTCAGTGGCAGTTTTGACAATCAAATCTTCTCAACCTCTTCATGCCTTCTGTCTTAAAGATGCTAATTGTTTGAAAAGGAACCGAAAAAAGACATCAAAGAGAAGAATCTGTCCAGTGTGATGACATCATCATAAAAATCTCTAATGCAATTTGGTCTGCAAAAATATTACCAAAAACATATAATTGTTATAAAATATAATGGAATACTGAAACACCATAGTGATTTTAAAGGAATAAAATGTTCTTTGTTAGATGTGGAAATGTTTTTGCTATATGTATCTAAATGGCAGACAAACAGGCAGCAGTGGAATTTTTGGGTTGAAATTAAGATTTTCTTCTTCATGAACTGTGAAGTCTTATAAGCCATGAAAATAAGATAATTTTGTTTAAATAGTGGGAGTCACATCCCTGAACTTGGACTGATGTGGTTATTTAGAGTTACTCCATTATTATGTTCTCCAGACTACACGCTTCAGTAATTTAGTAATTAAAGTTATATAGTAATTAAAACTGCTACCCCATAACAGTGATTTTATAACTACAGATCTTGGATTCCATTTCTGGAGACTGACACCTATAAAAGTGAGTACACACCAGTAGTCCCTTTACTTAGTACCCTGTGTATTTTAGTGGAAAAATATAGGGTTGATATTGACTTTGGTTTGCATCTGAACTCCCAATATTTACATAAATAAACATTTTGCTTTTGGAAAGCAGAGAGTTTTTCAACTGCAGAACAAATTAAAGTTGCTCCTCAAGTAGGTAGAGACACCCAGCTAGTAGAAGAATTAAAATACTTCCCACATAGGGGCTTATGTTGGAATCTAATTAGCTATCTTTAAGATCATGAGAATTAGATACTGCTAAAAGATTTTACTTATTGAAATAGTGTCTTTTATTTGCTAGCATGTGTTGAAAAGTGGCAGGAATAGTTTTAACAGCAGCCAGCATTTCTGATAAACAGTAAATTCTCTACCTCCATTCTGGCCAGCAGGTACCATCTGTGTCTGTCCATGGGAAGGAGCTGTTTCTTTTGACACAGGAGGGAAAAGAATTTGTAAATCCCTTCAGCCTATCACTTGTGTAATACTAAAGTGGAAATTAAATTCCATGGAAATACTGAAATATTTACTGAAAAGCAGTAAAGCACTTTGATACCTGAATTATCCTGGACATTATGTGCATGGAGAGAAAGTAAAACAAGCCATTAATGCTGAGAACAGACAATGCATTTTCTAATAATCACTGTATTCATTGCAACTTCTTTGCAACATGAGCATCACAAACATACTTAATACTCTAGTAACAAAGACCATTAAATATAAACATAATTTTTTGAAAATCCCTTAAAATTCCCTTAAAAATTTGTTAGGTTTTAAAAATAGATTTTAGTCTGAGCATATTCCCCTGTTATTTGAAATGTATGAATTATTCAATGACCAGAGTCAATATCATGATGGCTTTAACAAAGACTACTAGCCACTCTTTCTAGATAGAGTCTCTTCTTAGCTGATTTCTTCTTGTCATGAAAGATTAACTCGTAAAATCACTCTGATTTAGCAAGAGATGTCAAAACATCCAGCAGGTCTAACTGGTTTTCTTCCAATGTCAGTCAAAATAGTATGTAGTTTTTGCTCTGATTCATGTTTCTGTCAGCTGCTATGTATAAACTTGCTGAGTAACCAATTCAGACACAGTAACTTAAAGAAAGTTTGGTACTAGTAGAAAATCTTCTATATTTGATTGTTTGTGCATCTGCCGAACCTGATAGTCTAAAAGATGTTCTCAGTTTTCAGGATTAAAATTCCAGCCCTCCTGTATGGGTCAGGTGTGTATAATTCCAGTACCTCTGAACAGCAGTGTAGCTGTTCAGTTGGTTGTTTTCAGCTTGGGAAATACTGCAGTATCCTGTGATCTTGTACTGCAGGTATGATAGCCTGAATCATAAACTAAGATGACCTCAAAGACTGATTAGAGTTGTGTATGCTAAAAATTACCCAGAGGAAGGCCAAGGTGCATGTGAATTTTTAAGTCAGGAAGAGAAATAAATTTGCAAGGAATAATATATTTCTATGATGGCATGGATAGATCAGGGTATGCTGTGTCATTTCACTCTTCTCCTTCTTTCCCCTCCTAAGTCCTGGGAGAGCGTGGGAGAAGATATTTTAGGTATCATTAGATATGACCTATAAAAGAAATACATCTCTAGAATGAATAAGGTGTTCTTGTCTGTTCCAATGATTGCCCAACTCCTTTTAATCTCTCCTGCCTCTTGAATGCTGTCATGTGGCTTATTTGGAACTCTACTGAAGTTCAAGTCAATTTTCAGCTAAGCAGATGAGAGAACAACAAAGTCTATTCATACAACATCAAACAGAGCTTTATCTGCAGGACAACATATTGCAGGCAATATGATATACTTCAGGAAGGGCAAGGAATGCCAAAGCTCTAGCTTGTCCTGCTCATATGGTATTTGGCTTGTGCACAGATCATGTGTTAGGTCTGGTTAAGACTGGCCTAAGTGACAGTAGTATCTAAGATGTTATCAATAAAATTAAAAGGGCAAGTATCCTCTTCATTGTTTTGAAGGAGTCTAAAGAATGGTAGTAGGAAAAATGAAGTTATTAATATTAATGTTGCTCCAGAAATTTTGACTGGAAGTACACATAGGTTTGCAGTAATTTTCCCATATGAGCACCACAGATAAATATTACCTGTTAGAATAATGGTTTCTTTTTGCTTCTCCAGAACATCTGATAAAACAACTGTGACACAAATACCATGAAGTGAGCATCCTCCACACGAGATTTTGTCAAAATTTGAGAATAATGATCTTTAGAATGATCTGATAGCAGCTGCCCTGAGGTATGAATTTTACTACAGACTGCAGAAGAAGAAGGCAGTTCTGAAATGCTTATTTCAAGCTAGATAGAGTTGTGATAAAATTAAATCACCGTTTCAATTTATTGATGATACGCTGATAGACTGTTATATTTAAAAAGATAGGAAATAGAATGGAAAGATACTGTAGCAGTTAGTGGTGACAGACATTTCATATTGATGTTTAGATTTTAGTTAACACTTTAAGTCTTTCAGATTTGTGGCTAATAAAATTATCTACATCCTCTCTCTATGTGCAAGGGTGTTCCTGGACATTATCCATCTTGTCAACTCCTAGAAAAACTTTAGACCGAAAAATACCTCTAATTTCATCAAATCCAGCTATTAACTCAGCACTCCCAAGTCCACCATTAAATGATGTCTCTAAGCACCACATCTACATAATTTTTCAACTTTTTCAAGGGCAGTTACTCTTACTTTTTTTGGAGTTGTGCTTATCTAGTGAATCCCTTGTCTTTACAAAAAATGTATTCTGTTTTTCAAAAGAGTCTAAGTTTTACTGTATTGAAGTTCTCACATTTTCCATTTCTACATGTTCCTTGAAACACATTGCATGTGATACTCTTTGTCAGGAAAGTTTTCAAACCAATGCAAACACTCCTTATAAATGTTGATGTCTTCATTACAGAGAGATGATATAAAGAATACTTGAATAGTAAAAATGCCTATTTTGGCTGCTCTCTTCTCTGCACTGGTAACCAAGGAGAAGACTTCATTTTGGAAGCCATTATGACAACATAGTACAAAACAGATAAAATTATAACATGAGAGGTAATGTAAGGAGGTTGTAAGAACCAGAGACAGAGCTCCTGCTTGCTGAAAGATGACAGGTGGATTTTTGCTGAATGACTGCTTTAAATCCAGGAGAAATGGCTGTCAGCTACCAGGACATATTCTTAGCAGGAACATAATTTAATTTTATAAAGTTAAAGTGTTTGCCTCTTTTGGAGCCTAGCATGATCATCAAAATACAGCCTGTGGCTTATCACACAGCCTGACAGGTACTTGAAGTATTGCTGTCCTTGCCTTTTTAGAAGGTAGAGGCTTTTCTGCATAAATAGAAACAGTGTTTTCTTAGAAGACATAGAAATAGTTCTGAAGCATTAAAAACGTAATTATGGCCAATTTTCTGAAATAATTTGTGACCTTTCAAGCTCTATTTGTACTCATGAAGGTGAATTTTACCCATCATTACCTAAAAGGTTCCTGAACCAGATCTAGAAGCGTAACCAAAAATCTATTTTAAAAATAATACTGAAGCCAGTTTTCATTAACTTATTTTTCTTTTTCTCTTTTTCTTTTTCTTTTTCTTTTTCTTTTTCTTTTTCTTTTTCTTTTTCTTTTTCTTTTTCTTTTTCTTTTTCTTTTTCTTTTTCTTTTTCTTTTTCTTTTTCTTTTCCTCCTGTGTGAACAGGTGGTAAGAAAGTTTTGCTTTAAAAATATTGCTGATTGTACATTCCTTTGGTAAAAGGCTACATACATTTTTTTACCGTTCAGACTGGAGTCTAAAGACTAACAGATATATCAAAAGATCTATCTGCCCATATGGTTGTTGGAGGGCTGTCAATGTGAGTGATTATTTTTACACAGTTAGCAATTTCAAAAGAAGTTGCCTGTGTGGGACAAATTGAATTCTGTTGGCCTGTGAAGGCTCATTTATGAAAGAAGGATCTCAAATGAGATGGGATGTGGAAGATGCTGTATTTGGTATGGACACTGGTTATATTTAAATCGTGGTTGGCGAGTACTGGGGTCACTCGTGTTTTCACCTTGTTCTCAGATCCAGCATGAGGCATCCTATGAATCCTTGTTGACAGTTTTTTTTCAAGCTATCTACAAATCTCATGTATTCTATGGTCTTGATGTTGCTTAGGATGCCTAGGATTACCTAGGACAAATATGCATTCTTAGTTATGATTTACACCTGAAGTTTTTCCTTCATTTTAGTATGTAATTTGTGGTAGCCCAGCTTCATGAATAATGGAGAGAGAAACCTCTGAATGAGAGACAACGTGTTCGGCTGTGAACAGCAGGTTCTGTAATCACCCCAGGGTAACCTGCAGGAGAGAAACAAGACAAATGGCCATTGTACTTCAAATTCATACCTGACTTGCTAGTTTTGCAATAACTGTTTCATTAAATGGTCATGAATGGGACCTAAGCCAATTTTCTTTTGCTGGAAGAAACATTTGCTCCTGGGGTTTGAATGGGTCTGCCTAGATTAGCAGTGAAGATCCCTACATGAATGTTTCTGTGAATTGCCCTTGCCCATGAATCTCATACACCTGATGTGCTTTAAGTTACATTACCTAAGGCTTTTGGAGGACTGGAACTAGACTTCTTTCTGAAGAAGCTTAGCTGGAGATTACACACTAGGGATTTTTCTAACACACCTTAAAGGTAATGGGAACATGTAATCTTTGGGCTGTTGAGGAGGAATACAGAGGTTGATCTTGTTATTATTTTGAATTGTACTCCAGTATAATTTCTTTTATCCTGAATAAGAGAAATACCAACAAAAGCTCTCCATTTTAATGCTCTCCATTTTAACATTGAGACTTCATTGCTAGGATTTCCTTTTTGCAAGCTGATCTAATTTATGAGATTTTTGAGTCTGTGAAGAGAGGGACTTTCCAAAATGTCTGTGTTACTGGTATGGGGTAAGAGACTTCTGAAAGACTTAGCTGATCTTCAGTGAGTCACATTTTTAATGGGATTTTATTTTAAACAAATTATACATTCATTATACAAATTCTACATTCTCTCCACTCTGGGATATATGCTCAGTGGCTATAATACTCACTGTTCTGATATATCAAGTTACCAGGTCATCTGTGAATGTTTCTGAGACTCCTCTTCCTGAAGAACCTGGCACCTAAATGAAGGTGACAAGCAAATGACTGTAGTCTGAGGTCTTCTTTTGCTGCTGGAGATTGATGAATTCCCATGTGTTTGCTGGGTCTTGGAGATGACTGACATAAGCAGCTACCACTTCTGACAGCAGGTGCTTATCAGGTCTAAATTTGAATCTCTTAAACTCAGCAACAAGGTTTGGGCCAATATGTTTAGCAGTGACTTGTGATCACTATTCCTCTGCATATACTCTTTTTACAACCGTTTTACAAACAGTTGGCTCCAGTCTAATGTAATCAGTCTTTTTTCTAACACAAAACTGGCAATGGCCATTAGATCACATGCTGGCATCTGTAAACATGTATGTGTAAACATGTAAATCTTGATTGATAAATAAGCAAAGTAGCTTCGCAGTTTTGGAAGAGGCTGCAATTCTGACTGCAGGAATAGTAGTCAGTGTGTTCAGAGGAGGTATGTTCTCACTTAAGTCCTTCACTGTTTCTTGTGTGGTTTTACAATGTCACACAGGTAGAAGTAAATGTAAATTTATGTATAAACATACTTGTAGAGTGGGGTCCTTAAATAAGAAGACCAGAAGAGATTGCAGTCAGAAGAGATTTGTAAACAGAATAAAACAAGCAAAAAGAAATACCAAACCAATTTTTCAATCTTATATACAAATTATTGGCACTTTACACTGTTTTTACCTTTCCTGTAATTATGTTTAATGTGCTCATAAATGCCACAGGAGCAACTTGCAAGTCTCAATATCGGCATGTCAGCCAATGTGTAAGACCCCACCACATTCAGGGTTGTATGGTGTGGAGGATTCTTGGTGTGTAGGAAGTATGCTGTGGCTTTGGTCTCACTGAAGGATGACCTCTGTCTTCCCACTGTGAGTCCTTCCTGGCTCTACCACCTCTTAAGGTGGCCCAGCAAACTCTGTCTAGCATGGAGCCTAGTAGCATGTAATGGAAGCACTGTGCTGTTAGTTATTGACATTTAGACACCATTGCGAGGAAGCACAAGGCAAAGACCCAGCAAGTGAAGATCATGCACAGTCTAGAAAATCTGACAGTTTGGTATGATGGTGTCTGAGCTATGGAGACTAAAAGCCAGCACCCATGGATGAAGGTCTAATGAAATACAATTAAACTGTGTCTGTCTAATAAATGTTATAGCAAGTTTAGCTGATACAGAAGTGCATCAGTTCTTGAAAGCACAAGTGGAAATTTAAAACCAAATCTTTACAGCAAGACCTTGTCTTCCTATTACTTTGGAAGAGTGTGAATATGAACAGCTTTCTCTGGATAAAAAGCACTGTGAAAATTCATGACACTCTCAGTGAAATGTGCCATCAGTGCCTCAGTGATTGTGTGCAATTACATTATTTAGTGGCTAGACAAAAATGAGTTAATTACAAAATAATACTCGAATCCTGTTTCCTGCTCCCTACAGGCAAATGCTGGCTTTGTTCAGTGGTTAGGTTTGGTTTGTAAGTTAGAAGTCACAAGGAAAGCAGCAAATTTTGGTGGGGAACTTAGCTGCTAGAGAGATAGAAGAGCACACAGATTTTTTTTCTGGCTTGAAGTAGATAGGTGTAAGAGGAACCAAAGGCACTGTGGGTTTTGGGGAGAAAAGTCTTGGGAGAGACTCATAATGCTGCAATTCAGAGCAGCTGTGGGATATGAGAATGCTGGGATTTTCTCAACCTGCTTTCCCATCACTTGGTTTTTAGCTGCTTTGCGAAGTCTAAGTTTCAGTGATTGCTGTCCTTAGCTGTCCTTGGCATTATGTCTTATTGACGAAACTGCTAGGAAGAAGCCAAGCTCCCTCTTTCTATCTGCAGTTACACGGCTCAGGTCAGGGCTCAAAGGCGAATTCACTCAATGCTGACAGGAGCAGTATGCAAAGAGTTCATTACTTGCTGTGAGTCACCCACCCAAGCTGCCAGAGAGAAAAAGATCTTTTGTATTTTCTGCCTGCTCCTGGCTCTTGTTGCTGTTGTGAGACAGGAATAACAAAGCATCCTTTGATGCTGTTTTTATTTTAAGATGCATTTGCTCCTCTTGCCTTATTCAGTATTTGACATCTATAAAGTACTGGGATACAATTGACTTTCCTACCACTTTCACGGACAGACCAGATTCCCAAGGGTGTTTGGAAAGAACCTGTGAATGCCATCTACCCTGTCTCCTGCTTGCAGCAGCACTTGTCCGGGATCAGCCATGGCTTTGTCTAGCCAAGTCTGGAAAATTTCCAGGGATGAGGATCCCTTTGCCTTTATCAGCATGTGCAGTATAACATGAGTAGAAACAAGCTGACCATAGTGTTTCCTTTTTCACAAGTTTGCTGCTTGGTAGGAATGCAATCAGCAGAAGAGAGACTGCCTTTCAAATCAGGAAGCTAAATTTGCAGCAGTTAACCTTGTTGATAAAAGGTAAATCATGTTGTAAAATGGGTTTTATTTTCTTAATTTTCATGAAGCATCAACTTTTAGAATCACATCAACTAAGATGTCATCTTACTCTGCTTTATGTGTAAGTTTGTTATGGTATTGGTTGCAAAAATACAATATAAAATAGAGCTTCATCATACTCCAATTTTAATAGTGTAGTCCCCTTGCCAAGCAGAAGAAAATGGTTCACTTGCTACCAAGCAGGAATTTTCCAGCTGTGTGGGGCTTTGAGGGAAACCAGAGATGATAATGAAATGATTCAGACAGAATTTGTTAATGAAAAGGTGCTGGAGCAAATGATAATAAAGCAGCAGTTCTTATTTCTGCTCTGAGGTGTAAAGAATGGCAGGATTGTGGCAGGTGCGTGAGGGAACACTTAACCTTTGCCTGATAGGACTTGAGCCTCTGGTTCAAGTGTTTTTTTTTAATGTTCTTCTCTATTTCATCTCAACCCACAGCATAGGTTTTGTGAGAAGTAATTATAATAGAATTACTGTGTGGTGGCAGTAAATGTGCTTATTTGCAGTGTGAATAGAAAAGATGGATTTGGGAGAGTAGGGGAATATTCTGTTGGATTGTGCAAACTCTCAAAATTCTGGGTATGGGTTGATTGAGTTGGTTATTTTTACTTAAGGCCAGTTCCCTAATCATAAGTTGCAGAAATGCAGAAGAAGACCTGAGGGTGATGGAGAACAAATGAGACAGGAGTTCACAATGTGATGAAGTTGCAAAAAATTAGTATTGTACCAGATACATAAATAGAATATGACTTTTAAGGACAGGAAAATAGTTCTGCTTCATGCAACTTTGCTTACACTTGGGAATACTGTGTCCAGCTTAAAAATATTTTGGAAATTTGATGGAATCCTGGACAGCCAACAGTAATCCTAAGGTTTTGGGGAATCATTCCTATGGAATTAAATAGGAATTTAAGTCTAAAAAGAAAAAGCTGAGGCTACACTCTGGTTCCTTATCCTGGAATAACCTATGATATTTCAGTCATGCGAGACAGTTGCTGATGTAAAACAAAGAGAATGTCCTGAAATGAAAATAACTGTCCCACTATTTAATTCTAAATAAGCTTTGGTGATTTGCCCTCTTTCAAGAGTGATTTTATGTACCATTTTAGGCCTGTGAAGTATTTCCTGCGTCACAGAAAATTTTTACAGATGCATCAAAAGCAGGATGGTAGTAGGCACCAAACTCCCCCATATCAGCTTGTCTGCTAGCAGATCTTAAAAATACAGGGTATTCTTTTCCATAATTTTATGACAAATGGGTTATACTTCTGAGCAAACATAAATGAAGAATGCATATTTCTTTCCATCTATAGCCATGCATAGAGATAAGAGTATATCAGTCATAAAATGTGCTCCACCTAAAAACACTGGTCTAGAACTAAGTATTAGTAGATGGATAGAATGCTAAAGACCAATCTGTTTGCTAGCTTGAGGTATTAGCCATTTGCTTAGGGTAATAAGATGTTAACATTGTGGATTAAAAACAGGCAAACAGCTGATGATGTAATTCAGAGCTGCAGACTGAATACATCTACTAACTCCAAACAGCTTCAAAGTTTTTACAGACTTTCATGAATTTTCACTGTTTACAGTGGTTTTAGTATGTAATGCATAAAAATACTGGATCTGTCTATAACATGAGAAAAAAAGCTCAAAAAACTAACCTCTATATTTGTCCAATTGCTTTACAACTAATTTGGGAAAAGCAGACCCTTACCTAGTCTGATTTTACATCTCTAATGTATCTTCTGTACATAAAAACAACATGGATGCCAAGTACCAACATGATGCCAGGCACATTTTGATGCCGCTTTAGTGTACAAGTAGAGGTTATGTGGTTCATACCAAGAAAAATATACAGTTTTTAAATTGCATGCTCTTGTAACACAGTTTTGCTCCAAATTCCAAAAGGATAAGCTGAATAAAAATTGATAACAGGAAGTAAAAATCTTTGCTTCTAGGCCTAAGTAGTCAGTAAATAATAATCTCTTGTTAAATGTCCAGTGGAAGAATTAAAATCTCTATTTTTGTGAGAAGTCTCTATGTAAGAAAAGAACAAAGTTGAAAAGCTGAACAAAGTTTCAATTACTAACTTCTCCTTTTGAGGAATATATTTTTCCTTAGGAAACAAATATTTTTGAACATAATCAATCATAAGCTTTCTTTTATTTATAAAGAGAAGAAACATTTATGTCGGATACATTCAAGCTTTATTGCCATTCTTTCCTCAGCATTTCCTCTATTACACACAATCTACAACAAAGGCAGGGATAATATCATGAAAGATCTGTTTCTGGTGATAGAAGTGGGAGCTTGCAGAGATGAAGAATCTTGTTGCTGTTTGGTATTTTGTGCCCTTCAGGCGCCCATGCATCCCTGCTGATGGCTGAATCCCAGGCAGGGGGGTTGTTCTCCTGACTTCTTCAGTGCTGTCAAAAACACATCTCATCAAGTACAGAAATTTCCATGAGAATGTGACCTATCTTACCTTCACAGTTTTACTTCTCTCCACTAAATAAATACATTAGGTTCAAGGTCACCTTCCTCTTCTATAAGACCCCTATAGAAATTTTATAGTATGCATCTAGGTTAAGACAGCAGCTGTCGACCCAGGTACAAAGAGTCTATCACAACAGAAACATCAGGGGATGAGGCAGCACTTTCCTGGACACTGATCCAGGATCACTTCTGGTCTCATTACTCTCTGCGCTGGACAGAGGAGGAACTCGAGACCTGCCTTCATGTATAAAAGCTCATGGACTTGATGGTGAATGAACACATATGCAATTTTCATTGTGAAAAATAGGATGGACTCTGTACATGACAGATTCTGTGCTTTGTGGTTTTTGTTTGTTTTTTTTCCCTCATGTGTTATGATTTGAAAGCATGGCACAAAAAATGACAGAAACCTAAATGGTGCTGCATAACCAGGCCTTCTGTCAGTGCCAATTGTCTTTTTCCAAAGCCTGGTCCAAGGCAGAAGTAAGGGTTCTATGCAGACATAAACATGTATCTTCTATGTATGTGGATGCACCTTTTTTCCCCTTCACTGTGCAATTTCATGGGGGCCTTGTGGCCTAGCAGGCCTGCTCAGGTGAGGACTGCAAGATTCTATTTCTTTGGTTTTATGCCTTTTCATATTGATATTTTTTCTGAACAATGATTTCATAGTAATTCCTTGTCCTTTGGCACAAATGGTTTGCCAATATTTAGAAGCTCTTCTGGCTTCCCTCAATAATTAGCAGACTTTGATAATCCTTGGTGATTATTTTTTGCGACTCTGTTAGCTTAATTCCCCTAACACAGTATACAAATAGACTTCCACAAGCAACTTTTTCACTTATGGTAGCCAAGTATGACTTTTCAGCTGGTTCTGTACAGAACTAAGCCCTGCATTAGCTCCTGATGAACAAAATTTGTGCTGTCTGCTGGGTTGCTTTTGGTGTTTTGGTTTTCCTCAGCCTCTAACAATGCAGAGCTAAAAACATCTATGCCTTTACCCATTGTCTGGCAATCAACTGAGAAATCAGAGAAGCCTTTTGACTGAACTGGCTTAGCTGCTTACAATACTGACTTTAACCTTAGGCAGGAGTTTCTGTTTCGGGTGTCATCATACATGGGAATATTTAATTACTCCTTCCTTCATCTGAATGAAAGGTACTTACCAGACTTGTGTGAGTAATGGATATTGTTGTGGAGCAAGCATAAAAATCAGATTTAAAATTGTTTGGATTTACTTCACATTAAATGTATCATTCTCACTGAGAATCAAACTGTAACTTTGGAATGGCAATTGTTTTATTAAAAAAAAAAAAACCCTTAAAACTATTCACTTATCTCAAACCAATTGTAATTCTTTCAAGATTTGCCTTTCTGCTTGTAATTTCTGATCTCTAAAATTGTCTTCTCTCTCTACTATTCAGTATATCCATTTAGTTTGATTGTACTGGTAAATTAATGGCAGTCCTTCTTATGAACTAGATGTCTGGGAATCATAGTTTGAAAGTGTCTTTTTCTATCCGACATTTATTTCCAAATCCATTTCTTTGAGGGGAATTTATTTACTGATTCCTTCTTTCAATGGTTGTTCTCCCTAAATACAGAAAAAGCTATCAAATGCTCTTTTCCCAGTGCATCATCTAAATGGAAAGGTCCTCATGTTTTCCATTACTTGAATTTATCTACTTGTATTAATAACTCCTCTTACCACATGCTTGGATTTCCAGACTCTGTTCAATATCAAATTACTGTAGTCATTTCTCAAGAATTGTTAATTTCTGCCCCAATCCTCAACCTATTACTCTTTCACATATGTACATGGTAATCCTCTTACCCATTTGCCCAGCATTACTAATATGGATTCCTTTTTTTGGTGTTCTTGCTCTTTCTGAAGTCCTTGAAATTTACTTCTTGGAATATAGCTGTTTACATTCTGAAAATAGATCTTTTTATGTTATGCCAAGAAAACAGTGATCATTTGGATTAGTTCTTCAGAAAGGTGGATTCACCCTTGCTTGAAATCTTTGATTCCAGGATCATAAAATTGTAGCCTGTGTAACCTTGAAGGTTTATGCTAGCTGTGACACATGATCAGAAAAAATATATAGTTGAAGAATCCACATCTACTGCTAACTTTCACAGATTTCCAGGGAAAGGTGTGAGGTTTAGATGTTTTAGTAGACTAGACTAGCTAGTCACTCATACATTTAAGGCCTATGATGATACAGTTATGTTTGCTGCTTTCTGTTGATGGTCTGTCAGTGGGGGCTTGGAGCTTCTCTGATATGCAGGTGAACTCCTTGAGTTTTGCTTTTTGAAGCTTTCCATTGTTTCTATTTTTGTAAATAGTATAGTGATATTCTCTGAAGATATGGCCTGGTACCTTTATTATGCAGTAAGCAAGACTGGCTTTGTGTGACTTTGCATGCTAAATTTTGTATAATCTTAATGTACTCTATAAACAACTCATAATCTAAAAAGAATTGAGATGTATAATGTTGATGTATAATTCATGCACTCATTTATGGAGGGTGCAATATGCACATGCTAGCAGTTTCCTCTGGGGCCTGCAAACTGAACGGAAAATTGTTTTGACTTATGTTCAACGTAGTGTATAGTTTAGTAATTTTCCAAGATAAATCTTAATTGTTGGAGGAAGAAGTGAATTACTATCTAAACTAGAAAGTAGGACAACAAAATCTATGTTGTGTCAAAGTCTTTAGTCCAATTAGAATATGAACAAAGATGAGGGACCATGGAAATGCTAACCTTGTCAATCGTAAAGGAGAACAACCTCAAAATTGAGATTATTCACACAATGATTATTTAAATTTTATGAATGTCTTCTTTTATCAAGTGTTTTCAACTCATAAGAGTGGTGTCTAACAAAATGTATCAGGAATTCTAATGGATAATTGGTTGGGAATAAGAGAATAAAATCATTACCTATTGAAATCATATTCATTTAGTTGTCAAATTTGTGAGACTAATGGGAAAAGCAGATACCAGTCCTATCCTAGAGTTTATACAGTATTTTTCCTGGGCTTTTTAGCAAGGAGGATATCTATATTATCTATATTTGATTAACCAGATCTTGTGATTTTAAATGTACATTAGGAATGAACACAAAGTGTTAACAGGAAGAACCAAGAGTTATGTGGGAAAACCACTTGCAAATGTTTGAGGAGCTTTTTATTGCTGTTATTTTAATTTTTGCTGGTTTGTTTTTTGCTTTGGTTTGGTTTTCTTTCTTTTTTTTTATTATTGGAGTGTGTTGACTTTCCTCAACATTTTGGGTGTTTTTAATTTGTAATTTTCCTCTCTGAAAAGGTTTTCCTATTCTTGGCTTTTTTCCTTTCTTAGTTTAATTTCTTACGTTTCTTTTCCATGTCCACTTCCTCTCTTTCCCATCCTCTCTAGTTACATTACCTTGAAAAATTCTTGTGTCTGTAGCATCATCTCTTTGAGGTCAGGCATGACCTTTTTTACCTTTCTTTCTATTGCTCACTGTTTGCAACAATTCAGGAATGCTTATTTCCACTATGATTCATGTCTTATCCATCAATGTTAAAGTCAGTTATTAGAGTATGGCAAGGGTTTACACTGTTACATTGTTCTGTAAGTATTGCCTCATCCCAGTGTGGGCAGATATCTTGTTCTGTAGCTGAGGATCCTGAAACAGGAACTTCATTCCTTCAGTCAGCATCAGAGTCCACTTGGAGCTGGTCTTAGCATGCATCTCTCCTTCACTGAATTAGTGAGTGTTTATTCCTTTAGACTGAGCCATGCACTGGTCAGAACAGAGGTTATGTACACTTACAAGTACCTTCTGCAGCTTCACCAGGGAGCATGTGGTGGCACTAACAGCTCTGGAAATTTCAAAATTGGTTTCAAGCTGCCTTCAAGCAACAGAGAAGTTGTAGCTATAAACTGCCCTTCCAGCCTTGCCTGGCTACATGGAAGAAAACTAAAATGAATAGTTTTTTTTTCAGAGATCTCTTTGTCTGTTAAGTACAGAACATTATGAAAAGATTTGTGAACACACCTGAGGTGAATTTTAACATTTCTAGCAAGTCCAAAGCTGGAGAGTAACTGGACCTCAAAGGTCAGCTCTGAAATGAGCAGTCTGGATTGGAAATGCTTAGGGACACCAGACTCCTCTTGTGTGAGCTTGGGTGAGCTGGTGCTAACGTCAGGCACATCAGCCAGGTTTCCTACACTGCAACAGAGTGCAAAAGAATATATCTCAGTGCTTTGGAGACATATCTCTGGGGAGGCTTTGTCCCAGTTTTGCTTCTCTTGTCATTATGGGGCATGTGAGTTTAACCACTACAATAAGCAAAGCCATGATGTTTAAGAAATAAGATCCCCTCTGTACACAGTTCTATGGGGCTTCTTTTGACAATGGGCTTCCTTCCTCCTGCTCACAACAGCAATGGCAGCATAAAACTCCTGGTATTAGATAAATATGTTAGTATGGTGCATTAATTTCATTGAGATGGTCAGTTTAAGGCAGCACATGACTATCATAATTTGGATGAATTTGAGATCTGAACATCTTTGTTGGAGTCTCGTCTGGGCCAGTTACTGTGCCCAAAGTAGACAAGCAAGTGTAGGTTAAAGCCAGAGCTGTGCTGGCTCATGTCCTGCTATATCAGCTCTTCCAGAACTGTATCCTATATGCTTCTGCCACTGCAGTAAGCATGAGGGGAGTGAATGCAAATCTCCCTGCCTGTCAAAGCAGACACAGCCTAAGTGAGTTCTCAGTAGGACTAATTGTCCATTACAAACATACTTTTCCACTGTTCACAAGCCCTGTTTTCCTCTGAAGTGGAGTACCTGAACACCTAAGTACACTCCTTTTGCATAAGGAAACAGTGGATGGTAAAAAACAGGTATTTTGTAACTGGAGATACCCTAAAACTATATGATTCTGTGAACATAAATTCAGCCCCTGTCCCATGAAGTAAACAGTTTATGTGTAAGCTAAAGCACAATACAGAAATAAAATAAAAAAGGAGCAGGGAGTACAAGCTGGCAGTGAGCATAATGGACAATGGTGTGACTGCCAGCCAAACCTGCTGCCTGCCCAGGTTCTGTGGGCATTGCTGTGGAGGAGAAGTTTTAGGAGGTTTTAGAAGACTTTGCAGACTTTTATACTGATGTGCACTTGACTGAGGAGTAAAATGTTCAATGGATTTTTGAAGACTTGGCAGACTTTTATACTGAAATCCACTTGTACATGAAGGAAGCATGGGAGAAAAAAAGCAAGCTATGAAAACCTCAGACATAGCTGCACAAAACTTGCTTATGATGTTAAGAAGGGGTGGGGGGAGTAAACCCCAGGCACAGTGGTAGAGCAGAGAGTTCAAGAGTTTAGCATAAAAAGAATGCTGAAAAGAGGATGAACAGGTATTTAATCATCACTTGTCTGTGGCTGTCACAAATCCTACAGGTATCCTGAAGACAGTTTTGTGCCCTACGGCACAGAGGTGGTGGAGTGGGCAGATGGTAAAGGACTGCATTTCTTCCCTTTCCTCCTCCTCCTCTGTGCTCTCCATAGCAAGGGCTCAATCACCTCTAGGCTCTGCTCCCACCATTGCTTTGCTTTTTTCACCCTACAGAGCTGTCATGACAACCCCACCACCTGGAAAGGTTTTAGCAATGTATTTTCCCACTGTTTGCAGCTCCACCTCCAACAGCAGTTGTCAGACACTCTCTTGCCCCTTTTGTGATCCCTCACACACCCCTGCAGAGTGCTATGAAATACTGTCAAGCAGAATAGCACTTTATACCCACTTTACCCAGACATAGTGACAGTGCAGAAGTCACTGAAGTCCACAGAAGCAGAGAACAAGTACACAGTGTTCTGAAAAGTAATTAGTCACTGTATGTGAAATACCAGTGAAGCCTTAAAGGGAGAAATTGCTAAATGAATCAGTCTTGAAAAAGTACACCCATCTAATCAAGTGAATTTAAAAATCAATCTGGTTCATCTGGCACAAATCTGCAATGTAGGTTTGTCAATCCTTTTAACCCTTGAGTATATCAATTTTGCTTGTGTCAGTAAGTTACTGATGGTGAACAGATATAATAAATATTAATACTCATGAATTAGGTGCTCCAGTGCCTGAATTCTAAGTGCTTGGAGTAAATTGCAATCATATATTAAAGCATCCAGGCTCCTCATACAGGCAACGGGAAGAATTAAGTGCCTGAGCTGGGGTTTGAGCCAGCCCTTGTGCAACAGGGATCTCCTCTGAGTTAGTGATGGGGAATGTTGAGCATAGAGTTATGTCTGAACATTTGCTCCTTTTTGGAGTTTCAATGTCTAGCCTCAAAAAAGAGGTTGTGAGCCCGTGTCAAAAGCTCCAACCCATTTTTGGATATCTGCAAACACACATAATTTTAGAAGTCTTGCCTTCTGTCTGGATGTGCTTCCCACTTTCTGCAAAACAGCTGAGCAGATGGAGCAGTTGCCCAGAGAAGGGGAGCAAGCCCAGGCCATCAGCTTTCTTAGCCTGGAAAAGTGCACTGGTTACTGCCAGTTTCACCAGGGGAGGCACCTCCCACCCCTTCTGCAGCTGTAGGACACCAGGGAGCAAGGAGCTGAGGCATGAGATGTTTGGAGAGCAGATAGCTGAAAGTCTAGGGTGGTAACACAGGGGTGGGGAGTTGCCCCAGAACAGAAAATTCTTGTTCCATATAAAGTCACAGGGTTCTATCTAATGAATATATACTGACATGCAACACATCAAGTTTTCAGGGGACAGGACGGCTAGTTGGAGGTGCCTACCTCTCCCAATGCACTGCACTGATGATTCTGTGCCTTATCCTGGTCTCTCTTTAGAGGCAAGGGACTAAGGATTAATTTTAAAATGTCCACAGGTTTAATTAGACTGAGGTCTGAGGCCTTGCCTGTGCAGATGTTTGGAGCTGCCCTTTCTTTACACTTCCTTTGTGTTCATGTTGTTTTCATATGTAAGATAAAGCCCTGCTTCTGCATTCAGGTGGCAAAGGGGGGATGTGCAGAATGGGAAAGGCAGGGCAGGTTGCTGAAACACAGCTCAGGATTGCTGCTACCTGGCCCCTTGTTCTTCATGTATGCGTCTGAAGCAGTGCTGTCTGGGGAAGAAACAGGACTGAAGGGAAAAAAGCACAAGGTCAACCTCATACTGCACCTAGCAGATCAGCACAATTTCTGTTTGAGAATGGGTGAGAAATGCAAGTGCCAAGTGGAGGGGTTTATAGAATAAACAACAAGGCATCATTTTGCCTTCAGTGACTATTGAAAGCATATGCTGTTTGACCTCAACAAAGCAATCCTAATGCTGTTTTCATCAAGCTCATGGAGAGTTTTGCTTAGAGACCTCTTGGAGAGTGCTGGGTTAGGCTGATGTATAATTGAGTTACCTGAGTCTAATTCTGTTGTTGTAATTGCCTGGGGGAAGCAGAAGGGGCTGGTTACCAATTAAGATTTTAATGTTATTAATTTAAGAGAGTTTGAAGGGCATATGTAGTCTAAGGAATCCATTTAATTGATAGGAAAACAAAGTAAATATCCTCCTGCCTCAAATTCTAGCTGTATTCTCTCTCCAGGGAATTCAGTTGTCTATTTTTACTTTTGAAAGGTCAGGTCTTTGCAGCCTGCGGGAGGGCTGGCATAGTCATGTCATAAGAAGCTGAAATCCAATCTGCATCTCTGACTTTCCACAGTGAGGGGCTGGGTGATGAATGGGGAGACACCCTTTCCTGCAGAACAGTTGTAATTCATGTAACAGCTTGGTGTGACATTAGTGTTTAGATATCTCAAAATCTAACTGCTGTCTTCCAGTACAGGGATTAACAGAAGAAGAATACATCTTAGCAGAAAGGAACAGTAAGGACTGATGGATTGCTTTTAGCTTCACAGTGCTGTGTTGAGAAAAGATGAACCCTCTTCTAGAAATCATAAGGGAAATGTTATGTAAAATTTTTGCTACATGACCCTATCCAGTTCATTTTTGTGTACTTCAGCTCACAACTGACCTGAAGAACAGAGTACTACATAGTTACAAGGAGGACTACTAAAATGTGGCAACCCTCCCTTTACAGATGAAATTACTTAGTCTTCATGACTGAATGGTTGCTCCAGATGTTTGTGATAATGCAAAAATTAACTGACAAAACAACAACACAAATATTAAGCAAATTCCTATTACTTTTTTTCTCGTAATTCTTTTAAATAAGAGAGAGGATGGAAACTGTTACCTCTGAAGTAAACTGTGGCCAAAACATAATCCTGTGGTACATTTTGGATTTGTGTTTGTCAGCCCTATAAACAGCTCCTGTATAGGCAGTGCATTCACTGATCCTAGTGAGCCTTATGCTACTGAAGTGACTTTTGGGATGCTGAGGCTTGTTTTAATAAGGTAGCAGTGACTTTATAAGAAGTGAAATTGCAATTTACAATAGAAGCTGCAGAGTTCAATTTCCCAGAGTCTGACATAGGGCAGGTCTGTCTTTGTGATCCAGAAGGACTCTGCTTGTATGACCTGAAGGGCAGACCATTGTCTACCCATCTTCAAGAATGAGGCACTGCTATCAAAGCAGAGTTCTGTGTCCTTAATGGGCTCTTTGAAGCCATAGCAGCAGTGAAGGTGAAGTGCTGCAGCTCCCTCCCTTCTTCTGAAGAAAAGCCAGCACAGCACGGCTCTCTAGAAGTTAGATGTATAAAAGTAAAGAAACTAAATATGATTTAATGGAATATGCTGCTCTTGGAGAGTTCCTGTTTCTGTTGAGTTACCTTATTTGTCACTGAAACTTTAACTGTAAAGCCCTGCTCTGTTTTTGATAATGCTTCTCTGGTCTGCAAGTGGAGAAACCTTGTGTTACCTTCTCTACCACTGCAGTCACTTGTACAAACAGAAAGTGATACCTCCATGATGTTCATGTAAATGAATACATAATGTGAAAAAAAAACCTAACCAAAAAACCCAAAAAATTAATTTGACTCTACAGTGACTAAAGATTGGCTTATGCCTTAGTTGCCCCATTTGTTAAGAAACTCATGTAGCCATTAATTCATACTGTTTTGGTGGTTTCATTCTGCAAAGATAGCAACTAAGTTAGCTAGCAGGAGTGATTGCCAAAATGGAGAATAACTGAATATTGTAAAATATTGGTGAAACATAGTGCTGAATTCCTGTCTTCACATGGGTAAATTTATTGTCTGATTTACATCAGTGCAATCAAGGCTTAAAAAAAAGCCCAACAAAGCAACATGACAAGTCTATTGAAATAGTTCATTTTTCATACTGACTACTGACAGCAGACTACTTACTAATGAGGTGCAGGATGTCAATTATTGTTGAAATGAATCCTTGAATAGTTTTGTATAATGTGTTGGAGAAAATCACAATCTGTTTGCAACATATTTCAAAGCAGAAAGTGATTAAATTAATTTTACATGTTATATTTCTCTCCAAAAAGCTGCTGGCCCTAATAAGCATTTCCTACTGGTCTTTTATTTTTTCATCCTGGTAAAGGAAGACCTACCTAAAATAGAAAATAAATAAGCAACTGCAGTGAATATTCTACCAAATACTGCAATAATAATGTGGCTTATTCCCCATGAAAAGTAGGTACCAAAATTAGCATAAAGGAATTCTGTTCTTTGGTGTAACTTTAGTGTATATTCAAAGATAAATCAACCACTGATAATCCTGTTACAAATTATCATTTTCTGGGTCATTTCAGTTTGATCCTTATTCACTTACAGCACTTTGTTACCTAGTAGTTAAATTATTAGAACTTGTTTTTTGAATTTTGAAGGAAAAAAGCCTATTCTGTTTTCTCTCTGGTCATGCTTCAGCCTTGCTAGTTCAAAAGAACCCTCTGGGTTATATTTATGCCTGAAGACTTTATGCTGGATGAGAAAATGTTTGCTTATGCTATGGTGGTGCAATCTTTATAAAGCGCTGAAGAATAATTCCTGGCTTGACTTGCAACCAAATTTGTGAAGTTTTCCTTTCAGTTAACAGCCGAGGCACCAAAGTGCCCTTGGGAATTCCAGTAACTGCCCACTGAGCACTCCGAGTTTACTTTGAATATTGTGAAACATATATGCCAAAAAATAGTATTTATATGCTTTCATAGCTTTGTACATAGCTGATGAATTGGGATACTGCATTTTCAGATTGGTGCTGCTAATGTTAATAGTGATGGAGCAAAGACATATGTTAATAAAACACTTTTGTGCTCTGATGGTGGCAGGTAAGACTTGAAATCAGTGTCTTTGTAGGAGTCACCTTCATTTTAGTGTCTGTGTTTCTTGAACTTGCAGGAGTTCATTGGAAAACATACACAAGTCAGTGCACACAAACTTAGACATACCTAAATCTTCCAGTTAAAAAAAAAAAAAAAAAATTGCAGTCTTTTGTGTTAATCTCTGATTTGGGGGAACTCGTGTCAATTATTCCGCTCATGGCAAGAGTTCCCGTGTCTCCAAGCTAGGTGGCAGGGGGAAAAGGAAGCTTGAGGCGTGAGCCTGCCTCAGGCACAGCTTTGAGCTATTGTTCCTGTTCATTTGCCCTCGCTCAAGCTGCAGGTGCCAGCTGTGCCAGCTGTGCCGGGGCGGGGGCCGCAGCACGGCCGCTCCTCCCGCAGCCGCCGCTCCCTCCCTCCCTCCCGCAGCCGCGGCGCCGCCACCGGGGCTGAATGGGCTCCCGCAGGAGCAGGCCCCGTGCAAACAGTCCTTGTTGGAAGGCTCCAATGTGGCCACTGTCAGAGGGAAGGTGAAAGGAGATGGCCGGAGATAAGGGCTAAGAGAAGATGAGGAAAAGCAACACCCTCAGCCCCGGGACATGGGGACATGGGGAAGTGTGGCCAGGCATGCGAGCACCTATTTGGTCAGGAGAGCTGCTGGCATGAAGTCTGTAAGATCTTTTGGCTGCTGTCTTGGGTTTGGGTCATTTCATGCATTTCGATTTGTCCTAGATTTCCTCTATTTAACAAAAACCAGCTGGTTTAATGCAGAAACCTATTTAAATTGCTAATACCTTTTCTATTGTTGCCTTTTCCCCCAGCCTGGAAAAGAAACTTGAGATCATTTTAGCAAGGAGGTAATATAAAAGGGGATCTTTATTTTGAAGGTCTTCAGGAGCAGTCATGGAAAGGTGTCCATAAAAGCCCACCCCCTCCAGGGGTGAGTACATATTTATAGCTTTTAGGAAATTAGCATAATTGATTAAAAGCACCAATTAGAAGAACACGTGGTGATTCAATTCCCCCCAGGTCCAGTCCCTCTTCTGGAGCCCCCTCTCAGCACTGGCTGTACTTTGTTTATGAAAATGTACCTCAGAGTTGTTCTCGGCCTTGGTTCCCAGGAAGAACCGAGATAGGACACGGCCTTGCACCCCCTGGGGCTTGGAGCTCTGGAATTTGTTTTGTCTTTCTGCTTAGGGAAAGGCCATGGAAAAGTACAGGGAAAACTAGCTATTAATACAGTAGGCTACAGAGCTACAAATACATGTGCAAAGAGTACAGAGAACATATAAAAGAAAAAAAGGCAGAAACCAAACGGCGTCACTATCCTTCACTATTGAAGACTTGAATGTGAAGTTGCCCACTCTAATTATTTGGAAATGTTTTGTTTGTTTTCTTTCAGCACTTCCAATTGCGCACTGAAAGCAAAACCTCCATGTAATTTTCTTAGCTTTTTTAATCTGTCATTTGCTTTTATAGATTATCCAGTAAACTTAAATTACTTTTTGTTTTAATTGGGTCTTATCTGCATTCTGCCCTGGCCAATTTTCAGCCATCACCTAAATTGCTTTGTGCCCTAATAAGAATGACTGGTTCATAAATGGTAGTATAACATTTATTTTACACCTCAGATTCCCCTCAACTTGTGTAGAAAATGAATTCTAGAATTAACATATTTTACATCTAGCAGACACCAGTTTACCAGAATGTCTTGTTAGCTAAAAGTAACTGGGAGAAGACTGTTTAGCCAGACTCTCCCTTCAAATACTTAATTTTTTTTTTTTTTTTGCCATAACCCCTCTAGCAGTAAACTTTTCTGAAATCGGTTTTTAGGACTTTGATACTTTTCTCGGGTGTGAAGTGAACTTTTCTGATTTACAGTCTGGGTTGTTTTTGTTGGCATAGAAATCTGAGGTTGCTGGAGTTTAATGGTTCTGTTTTCTCACTAATTAATAAACAAGTGTTGCCATACCTCTTCAGCTCAGGCTTCTCCCACTCTTGGATCTGTGTTGCTGGTTTTTAATGCGCTTAAGTAACCTCATGTAGTTTATTAAAACTGAATGTTGTATCATGGGTAATAGGCACTTTGAATACTCCAGCACAGTCATAATAAATCTGCTGATCCTTGTTCTAGAAAGGACATATCCTTGTTTCTAATTTCTCACAGTTCATAAGAAAAAGTACAGTGAAACTCAAAAGGAATACATCAAAGGGATAAATTTTGGTATATGAATATAGCTGGTTCTTTTTAACTTGTATAAAAATTATCCAGAGATAATTTGTGTGTTAAACATAAGAGAGAAGGTATTAGAACAGTAAAATTATAATTTATTTGTTTTCAGGTAATCATCCCAGAAATCTTGTGAAAGAGGTTGGAGTTCGTCAGGTTTTTTTGTTTTCGGGTTTTTTTTGCAAATGAAGTAGATACATGAGTTTACCTCACAAATGAAAGTTAGAAATTATGTATTTGTGGGAACAGAGGGATTGTGAGGTGAGCTATAACTTGTTGGCTCTGGAGAGGTGGCTTAGCTGCTCTGTTTGGCTACCTGCAGCTCAGCAGGGTTCTCTCCATATGGACTCTGTGTGTAAGGGGCCTGGTTTAGATGGGCATTAGGCTTCAGAGCCCTCTGGTACCAGCCAGCTGAGGCGTAGAGCAGATTAAGCCATGCTGCACCTCCCTGGCAAGGAGAAACACCTGCTTCCCAGAGGCACTCCTGTTCTCCTGTGTGTGAAGAGCCCCTGCAGCAGGTCCTTCTGTGCTCCCCATCCAGCTATGCTGCACAGAACAGCAACTGGCTCTGCACCCAGTGCACTGGGAATGTGGAAGGGGTTTTGGGGCCACACTGAAATTTTCTTTCCTTTCCTGCTGAGCAGCCATTCTGCTCTAACAGGGAACACAGTCAGTGTTGCATGTGGTTTCTTCCTCCTCACAGATCCCATTAGCTGGGACTGCAATGAGCCTTCACTGAGTCCTCCAGTCAACAGAAATCTGTCTCTTTTTTGCCAGCCATGATTACATGGTTATCATCAGCTGTCTTTCCTTACGTTATCTTCCCTTGCTTACTTCCCTTGCTTACATACTCTCTTCTCACTTGTGTTTCAGCTGTTAAACCGTCAGAAAAGGCTAGTGGTTTCATAGTGTGGAAGCTGCATTCATGGTTTTATAGATTTGGTTTTTATTGTGGTTTTTTTTCCTTACCTGTTAAAAATTGTAACCTTTTTTTTCTATTTTCATCAGAGTATAAAAATTAATAGGTGGCAGCATGCTGCATTCTTCCACAACCTGGTTAGGAAATACAAAAAAAAAAAGAAAATTTTCCAGTGGTTCATGAAAACTAATCTCTAGTGGAAGAGTAAGAAATATTCATATAACTTATCAGTATTATCAGCACTGTATAGTCATAACTAAGAATATATATATCTTTAAATTGATACACACAATGTACTTAAGGAAAGGTTTTTTCCTGTTTATATATCCCTACAATAACAAAACAAAAACAGAAAGTGCCATTATCAATGACCTGTAAGCAAGCAAAAAGCTTGTGTGACCCAGAAATAGGATTTAAAAAGAGACCCAATTTTATAGTGTTGCTACAGAAGAAACGCAAATCCATTTTTCTTTGGCAGGACACTGTCTCTATGTAGATCAGTTATAAAGTTTTTAAAACAATACTGTGTTATCAAACAACCCTAAAACTGGGGCTATATAGGCTTTGTTATTATTACCAACTGCTTTAATAGAATATAAATGTCATGTATATTGTCATCACCATACACAAAGCCAACAATCTTGTAAACCGTTTTAACAGAGTGTTACATCTGTACATTTTGTAGGATTTTTCATATGCAAGTTTAAATTAAAAGAGCTTGTTTTTATGTATTTAGTATGTCAAAATGAGTGAAAAACAGAAATGCAACTCTAAGAGTAGAATTTCAAATGTTATTTTGAATTTCTGTCACTTTTCTGAGGTAAAGTACTTCATGTAAATGTTCCTTTCCAACTTCCCCCCCCAACTGTTTTTCTACATTTCATTTTAGGCTTAGGAGGAAAATCTAGCTTTTTAATTTATTTTTTGCATTATTGTGGATTTTGTGCCAATATGGGTTCATTTCCAGAATATAGGAAATTTGCTGTAGTGTAGTATGGAGAAGAATATAAGTTTTTTTCTGCTGATATCTTTGGATGCAAGTAAGAGGCAGATACATTATCATTTTAATACCCTCAACTGGCAGAAGCATTGATTAGATGATGACAGACAATAGACCATATTTCTCCTCCCAGTCCAAACTAGTTATAAAAAATTTTGATATACCATACTGAAAATGTAGTGCTCCCTTTGAGGGAGGAGAGTTTGAATGTGGTGTTGCATTGGCTGATACGTCACCTTAATGTTGCAAGAAGTTTTGGGACCCATGGGAAAAAGGTGATTTTACTCCAATCTGCATTGGAGCTGTGGAGAGGATTTTTCCTTGCCTGTACTTCTAAATTCTCTTTTCAGACAGTTGTACTAAGGAGCTAAAGCTGGTGTGATTATGTAGAATCTTCCTGTTGAGAAGAAGGTATATCATGGCAATATGTTAGAAGATTAAGCTATTTGAATAGTTTCATTTTCAGCTGTTTCTCACCATTCAGAGTTTGCAAAGAAGCCACTTGCTTCAACCAGACCTGTATTTCTGCTCCACATGTTCGAAAAGTCCTCCACAGCCTCGGGCTTCTCCTGTTTCTGCTTTCTAGCTTTAGCTGTTTTAGCACCTTTTTTCATTCCTCTGACAAGAAACAGGGTGGAGTGTAACTATCTGGTGTTTTAGTCCCAGGCTTGGCCGTGCTGAGTTTAGAGGAGCTGTCCAGACCCAGGAAGTGACTCAAGGCTGGTGCCTGGTGAGCTCTGCCCCTGCTGTCCCAGCATCCAGCACCTGCCTGTGCCTGACTTGGGTTTCCAGGACTCCTGTGGGTTTGCAGCTTTTACAGAGTGCTTGTGTCTCTTTTACTACTTCACTTGTCCAGTTTCCCTCCACTACTGCTGGCCCTGTTGTCTTTAAGGAAGGCTGTTTCTGGGCTATTTGCTTAATTGTTGGTCATTAATGGTAAGATAATTTCCTCCTAACCGGGGATATAATAGCTGTTGGTGATTTATTGTGGTATTTTTTATTACAAATAGGTAGAACACTTTCTCCCCTGCCACCTTTTAGCAAATTTCAGCTCTGTCACCCATCTTTCTCGAGCATATAATGCTTGCTTAGTACAAAATCATTGTGGCTTTTAGTATCGAAGCAGTGAAAAAAGGTCTGCCCTATTTAACAACTGTCCTGTGGATATTAATTTTTCTGTGCACTGAATGAATAGGCACTCCCTCACTGCTTTTCACCTCATTCTCTATTTCTGATTGAATTGCTTCTGTCCACTGAACCTCACAGAGATTGAACAAAATTTAAATATCAATTGCATCTTAAGTATATGTAAAGTATTTGAATAAAAGCAAAAAAAAAAAAAAAAGGGTGTGGAAATAAATACAAGATACAAGATTTATGGAAGGAAATTTGTTAAAAGGATCTATTTTTCTATTGAGGATTACAGTGCAGTTTTAGTTTTACTCAGACATCTAATTTTCTATATCCCTTTTCTAATACAGCAACTCTGGTTGTGTGTAATGGTGTTAATTCTCCCCTTATTCCTGTGAATCCCAAGCCTACAGACTTTATTTGGCTTTCATCCGTTTTTTTGGTATTCTGGAACTTCTCTGGTGCAAGTTCTCATATAAAAGGTTCTGCTTTGGCCCCTGGGGACTGCAACACAATATTGGATGTGGCGGCAGTGGAGACCTGACATAGCCTATTCTTTGATCTGCTGGAATTTCTATTGACTTCTCATCTTTCTCCTGCCTGGCAAACTACTGGGGATAGAGAGGAACTACTAAAACAGAGATACAAAAGCAGGGATTTATAGTGTTCCAAACTCAAACATGCAGAAGTACAGGGATACACCCTTTATTAAAAGCAGTGATTGTACTAAATAAAACAAAGAAACTCAAACTTTCAGGAAAATAAAAGGAAAGGCTAAATAATTGATCAAGGAGAAAACCTGTAAAACTGACTGCGTGCTCATCCTACATTGCTGCAAACAGCTGTTATCTTTGAAAACAGCTCCAGGATTGCTTGCTTGTCTTGCTAGAAGCCTTGTGTTCATACACATTGTTGTAGCAGGTGAACTCCAGTAAAATTGTTGCGTTCAACTGATTTTTTTGCACTGTTTTATCTTGCTTTGCAAATAAATTGAACAGGAAATAGCTGGGATTTTAAGAAGTGCACATCTTTCTGCAAGCAAGTAGAGCAGAAAATCTTAGTAGTAATTGACCTGCTGAGTCTCATTCAAATACTCAGTCGTTCTAATGTCTTCTGCCTTACTTCACCAAAGCCTGAACACAACAATTGTCAAGGGCAACTACAGGAACTACTTGTTTTCCCAGGACATTGTTTCTAGGTAATGTAGGGAGGCAGGAAAGATGTCTGTATTGGGATTGCAGGACCAGGTTTCGGTAGCAGGGGTTTCAGTAGCCTCTGGGATAATGTATTTAGGGGGGCAGAAAACCTCCCAAACAGCAGTTACACCAGAGCAGTGATTCCCCTGGTGAGTCAGGCTGTACTCCTGCAGCCATGGAGGTCTGTGATGGCACAGAGAACCACCTGCAGCCTGTAGAGCACCCCACACTGGAACAGAGGGATGCCTGAGGGAGGCTGTGAGTCTGTGGCAAGCCCATGCTGGAGTAGGCTCCTGGCAGGATTTGTGATGCTGTAGGGGACCCACACTGAAGCAGTCTGTTCCTGAAGGACTGCACCCCATTGAAGGACCCACACTGGAGCAGTTTGTGAGGAACTGTAGCACATGGGAAGGACTCACAGTGGAGAAGTACATGGAGAACTGTCTCCCATGGGAGGGATCCCACCCTGGAGCAGGGCAAGAGTGTCAAGAGTCCTCCCTCTGAGGAGGAAGGAGAAGCAGAGGCAACGTGTGATGACTGACCACAACACCCATGCCCTGTCCCCTGTGCTGCTGTGGAGAAGGAGGGAGAAAAAGTTGTGAATGAAATTAAACCCAGGAAGAAAGAAGGGGTATGGGGAAGGTGTTAAAGATTTGGTTTTATTTCTCATTGTCCTACTGTGATTTGATTGTCAATAATTTGAGCTAATTTCCTCAAGTCATGTAAAGTGATTTTGCCCATGAAAGTAATGGATGAGTGATCTCTCCTTCTCCTTATCTCAATCCATGAATCTTTATTTTCTCTCCCCTGTCCAGCTGAAGGCGAGAGAGATGGAGAGGCTTTGCTGGACACCTGGTGTCCAGCCAGGGTCAACCAACCACCACAGTGCTGTACTTGAGCAGAGTTCCATCTGAAAAACATTTTCAAGTTTGTTCTCCTATGGAGTTTTGGGGAAATAGGTTTTGTGTTTGAGAGATTTTGGTACGTTTGTTTTACCTTTCTAAGAGGATAAACCATTCTGGAGCACTTTAGGATGGCATGTGTGAAAGACTGAAATATTATGGCAGCTGCTGTACATTGCTTATGTACCTGCTTTTATGACTTTTTGCAAACCCTGAAAAAATGCTTTTTAAATAGTTTCTTCAGGCTTAAACTCAGCTCAATTTTCCTCCATGGCCAACTTTTCTTTCTAAGGAAATTCAATTGAAACATATTCATTGTCATTCTCACTGACGTGGTTGATGGTTGAAGTGTCCACAGGGTGTTCATTTCCCTGCCACCTCCAAAAGCACATGTGAAGCACAGGAAAGTGTGCTGTTCTAGCTCTTGAAGGGAGCCTTGCTACCCTGGGTTTGGTGAGCATTGGATCTCTCCCTGGGCACAAAGCCCTGTCCTTCAGCTGCTGCTGCTGGCCAAACCAAGGGTAATCCTGAGGGGAGTTGGGTGCTGTGATTCAGTGTGTCTCGCTCTGACCTCCTTGACAAGATCCATGGCTGTAAAGTCCAGGCTCTGGGCACAGGTTTGGAAAGACCTGCAAGGCAGCACAGCTGCTGCTAGGGTTGCCATGTATCAGAGAAAAGGTAAGATTTCCTCCAGTGCAGGTTTTAATCCCATGCACTGTGTGGAAAGCATATGGGACATGACTTTCCTTGAGCTTTTGCTTATAAGGCATCTGAAAAAGGAGTTTTTATACATCTGGAGCTGGGTGGCCCAATGCTGCCCATACAAATATTTTTTTTGTGCCAATGATTAACCTGTGTGCAGGCAGTAATGGCTCTTCCAGCTTCTTATGATAAAGCACACAACCAATAGGGACTTCCCCAGATGGAATATTAATATCCATGTTGCAAGACAGCAGCTATTTATTTGTTATAAATTCACTGCTCCGAGATATTGGAGAAAGGCAACCAAAAGCTTGAAGTCATCCACCAGCTTTTTGTGGTTTTGAGAAACTCAAAATCCAATTGTTGTCCAGGGCAAATCTGGATATTTTGAAGGCATCTGGTCTTGACAAGTCCTGGTTGGGATTTTCCAAATTCCTCTTGCTTGATGTCAGACATGACACAAAGTGAGTATTTAATCAGGCTGAGGGGCCACTGAAGTGAATGGAAGAAGGGACAGAGGTGATGTGGAAGAACCAGCAGATTTTGCAGTGACTCAACCATATTTGCAATTAATTTCTCATTACCATATGCAATTTTATTCTCTTTATTTCTGCATTTTTATTCCAGTTTCATATTTGTGATTACTTCAGCTCCTCACAACCAGCTTTTTGCCTGTTCAACTGGCATTAGCCCCAGCTGGGAATGCAATCAGTTTAATGATGTTTAAGGAGTTCCTATAAGGGAACAGCACACAACATGTTTTGCTCACAAAGCCTTCTTCTCCCTGGGATGAGCAGAGCAGTTCTCTTTGGCTCACATGGACATGCAGGAGCAGAAGATCCTCAGTCTATTGGTACCAATTTTCACCCCAGCTCCCCACACTGTATTGAAATGTGACAAGTGAGAGATCTGAGAAGCTCCAGAGAGAAGGTGAAGCTAATGGAATTCAATTGTGAGAAATTAAAAAAAAAAAAAAAAAAAAAAAAAAAAATATATATATATATATATTATCAAAGACAGCTATTAATTCTGGTGCTCATAAATGGTTTCTTTTCATTTTCCCATATAAAACATAACTTGCTTCATTTTTCATTGTCTTTTTCAGCTCCATGTGAAATCTACAGTCAGTAATTGTTCCTCATTTCCTTTTGTCAAACAGGTGGCATACTGAACAATTAAGGTTTCTATTCATAATAAGCTACAATGTCTAAAAGAAGAGAAAAAGACTTAATTTTAAAATGATCTGGAAAATCAGAGAACAGTCTGCTGTCTCATAGAAACCAGGCCTTACTTTGTAATAAAGTAGAAGTCTTCTCTTTTTTTGGACGATGAAGTACATTTTACCGCTCACCACTTTTGATTTTCAGCATTTTCAATTGCTGGGGGAGGTAATCTACTTTCTATTGTCCCAACCTGAGATGATCAGTGGTATGTCATTATCTAAGAGGGTTTTCTTTGCTATTAGAAATCCTGTCCTCAATGAATACAACCCTCTCTCAGTGAAACCAGTCTCAGTAGTGCCCTAGTTCAGACTGCTTGCACTGTGTGCTACTCCAAAACCAATTACAAAGTTGTTACCAGGAGACAGACAGTGAAAAAAACCCTGCACATGTACTGGTGATTCTTTGCACCTCAGTTCACTTTGTAGGGCTGGCAGATTCAAAACCAGCCCACACATAAACTGAAAAACCAATTTTACTTATTGTTCACTGGCTTAAAGTCTTAAACAGCTGAACACAGCAGTAACAATTTAAATGAAATTATAATGTATGATATATAGGAAATAATGTTGCTGATTAGTGAACAGATTAGTCCAAAATATGTTTTTCAGCTCAGTTATGTACATTTGGAGACATGTTTTCCTCTCAATTTGAGCATGAAAAGGGGAAAAATTACTAAACTTGAAGTAACCTTGTATGAATGGCAGATGAGATGGAAGTGAAACATGTTGCAATAAATAAATATACAGTTTGGGTTCTATAATTTTCCATTGCATTAATTTGTCTGAATATATTTAGAGCACTAATTTAGACTGGAAATTAAGGCTGTTTATGGCAACTGCTGCATGTTGATGGAAATATCGTTTCATGTGCTATATTTTAAAACCATGTCATTGACTTTTAAAAACTGCTTCAAAGTTAAATGCACAAAATTACTTTAGCAAAATGTTTTGCCATACAATTAAAACATAAAAGATGAGATGCTAAAGGTCTTGCATATTTTATGCATAAGTTTTAATTTTTCCAAGAGCAATTTAACTGATCTGGAATTACTTTTATAGAATGATGCTGTCAGATGTAGTAAAAAAAATCTTAGCTTAATCTTGCTTTGTCACTATTTTCAGTTTGAAACTCTGCATTTATTAAAATATGCACAAATTTATTTTTGGCATTTTAATTTTTCGAAGCCTAATTAAACCATCCTGTGGTAATAGAATAAGAGCAGAATCTCAGGAATCTCCATGAGAGCTCTGATTTAATGTTTCCTTCCTGGGAGAACATACTGAAATCGCAGCTTTTCCTTCATAGTGCCTATGGACTTCTTCTGGGTGAGAGAATTCTTTGCTTGTGCACCTATGTATGGGTGGCCTTTGTTCTCCCATTTCATCATGAGTGATCCCAAAACCTTCACAAAATCATTAGTTCTTGGAGGGGACAGTGTTAAGTTCAGTTTTATCCACATCAAGGATGGATAGCACATAAGTGAGTTGAATTTTCTGATGTCCTGGGTGTCCAGACACATGATCGCTTCTTACCAGGATATCTAACTCAAGAACTGCTGCTCAGCCTCAGGAGAAGACAGATATGTTTTGCCTGCTCCTAGAGATAAGTAGTAGTGAGGAGGGAGAGGGGAAGCAGATAGCAGATACTTGTTCCTGCAGTTCTTGGTGATGGAAACCAACTGACTCCAAACATTACCCATGGTGGCAAGGGGAGGCTGGGTTTGTCTTCAAAGAGAAAAGCAAGGTAGTGGGTATTTGAGGAGAGAAGGAAACAGCACAAGCAGTAGGGGAAGAGAGTGAATAATGGTAATAATAAAACCCTCAAAATGAAATGTCAATAGTTGTAAAATTGAATGCTGCTCCTAAAGTAACAAGTAAGGCTTTGGCACAGTTAAAATTTTCATTTCACTGAGAGAGAAAAGTAGAATGAAAGAAGTATATTTCATTAAATACAGAGAGAGCTTTTATCCTGTATTTTCAATTGTTGACTCTGAAGGGGTGCTCAGAAGAAAATGAAAACCTGAATAACTATATGAAAGCTTCTTGAATACACATCTCTTTCTAATTGAAAATCATGCATGGCAAAGCCTGTGGCTGACAGGCAACTCTTGGAAAAGTAGCCACTGAATCTTGAGTGTCACTGTTCTTGATTGTTTCTTCTGATATGCTTTACAATGTGCAATAAAAATAAATCCATAACTGGGTAGGACTGATGACTGGCAATTACTGGCATGCAGATCTACAAGCTGCAATTGCATGACCATTACACTGTTTGTAGAGACACTGTTTGAAATTGTTATCCATTATAATGAGTGCTACAGTACCTAAAAAGAGAGAAATGCAGAGATTGCTGTAAGCATTTAACAAATGTGCAGTTTAGCAGAGACATTATTCTTCATACTAAAAATCTGCTAAATTTTTTTTAGTGGTAAGTTATCTTATATTTCCCCCCTCTTTTTACAATGAAAGGCACTTAAAATTACTTGAACCTGTTTAAAAAGTGGCTTGATTGTAGCAAGAAGGAGAACTTAGATAAGTGCTTTGAAAATGCTTGGAAATGAATCATCACTTTCAAACGGATTAAACTGTCATATTCTGCCTCCTACACTTACACAAATAAATAAATAAATACATATATAATTCCTTCCATAAACTGAATTTTAAAAGCATTTGGAGGTCTCATAAGCCATGGTATTCCAGTTGAAAGGTTGTTGCAGAAGTTCAGTTTTGTTTAGATATTTTTTCTAATCCTTTGATCTGTGTTTAGATCTTCCTTCTAATTTCTAGGATGTAAGTCATTAAAACTTGTTTTTGTGTCTATTTGTTTTGTGAGTTGGTAGTTCTGTTCCCTTCCTGCAGTTAATCTCTGAGTCATCTCCTCTCTAATCCTTTGTTTTAATAACCACACCAATTTTCTTCTGGTATGAAAAGCTGGGCTTTCCTAGTCATTCAAGCAGTTTCCTCTGCATCTACCTGGCTTAAAAGTGGTGGTGCTGAGAGCCCCACATTTAGGAGGTTTCCATTTTGGACACCACTTAGTCTCTTTCTGTGAGCTGAATGCCCTTAGCAGTCAGGGCACTCTCGCTGTGCCTCTTGAGTCCCTCTTCCAGTTTAGTTTCTCCTCCATGGATTAGGTCTGTGTGCTCTTTGACCACTGTGTGGTGTGAACCAAGGCACAGCAATGATCCACTTAAAAAACACCTGCCTCGTTCAGACTGAAATGCTGTTGTAGACAATTCCAGACAGCCACACTGGACTTTCTTGAGGAACTGGGATTTCGTACTGTGTCCTTTTCCAAAGCTCTTCTGTCTGTGTACTGAGTGACATGTGATAATTGTTTTTTGCCTTCCACAACTATTCATTGTAATGAGCAGTCCACTTTTTTTTTAATGGAGAAGAGAATGCAGAGATTGCCGTGGGCAATTTAAAAATATGCCACTTCTTACTACTCCAAATGTCTTCATATGATATTTTTCTCATAGGATAAATCAATTAATAGAGGATTCATTTTTAATAAGAAACAATTTTAAAATGCAAGTAGTTCAAGGAGTGATCATTTAGGCACTTTAAATAAACATACTTCTCTGTTTTTGTTGTAACAATTTCTTTGCTGGATTTTTTTTTGTTTTGTTTTGTTTGGCTATTCCAAAGTGGCGTGATTTTACTTGGATCTAAATGTATTGAAAGGCACATTAACTAAGAGAGGAGAAAAAAAGGAGTTATATATAGTTTTACTGTCCCTTTAGGGAGTCATTGCTTGAGCTTCATTAATATGCATTTTAGCACAATCTAATTTACTCATATGGCTGGCCCCAGGTGTTTGGAAAGGCAACCAGAGGAAAATCAGATCATACTAAAATTAGAGACAAGAAATATTGAATGCCTTCCCTTTTAGGTCCTTGAAAGGCACATATTAATTATAACTGGATGAATTTATGAAAACTAATACTATGAACAGCTCCAATAGCAATTATTTTTGAAAAATTATCTTTACCAATAAGCAGAGTGTGGTCAAAGTGCAGAGAAAATGTTCTATTGAAGAACATATGTATATACTTCCCCCTCCAAACATTAAATTTTTTGTGCAGTGTCCCTGTGACATCCCTCCTCCATGATATATAGTTAATTACTTAAAATCACAATGAAAACCCTTATTTCATGTATGCTATTTTTTGAATGGTTTCAAATGGGGCATTAGAATTTGGTGGATTTGACCATTTTTTCTAAGAATGCATCTCTGCTGGGTTGCAAAACGCCAAGGCCAGCAACTCTGGCGAGGGAAAAGTGAGGAGGTGTGGGAAAAAAAGGTTCAAAAATTCTCTCTGTGTGGTGTGATTAAAAGCTTCATGCTTTCATGATGTCAGTAGGAAGCTTTGGCAAGTGAGTGCTCACAGCTGCTCTCTGAGCTGCTAACAGGATGTAGGGGTTCAATAAAGGGGCTTTATATATTAATTTCCTAAGTGTCATCTTGATTTGCAGCAGGAAGTGTAAGCAAAACAATGTCAAACACATCAGCCCTGAAGGTGCCTTTGGAGCAGCACTCGTCGGTCTGCCCTTGTCCGGGTGCTCTGAACTCTCCAGCTGGAGAGGTGCTTGCCTGGGGAAGAGACTATTTCAGAATCAGTCTTTAGGGGTTGAACAGCACAGATGACAGTGGTAGCAGGCTACTGAGGAATGCGTATGTTATGAAAACACTTAGTCATCTTTAGAGAGATTGTTATCTGAAATATCTGACCTTCCTATGATTCAAGCATAGTGAGCACAAAGGATGGCAACCACAAGCGTAGCAGCACTGGGGCCTGTGTGACCTGTGCTTGGGGAAGGTGTGCCAACTAACAGAGGTGCTCCACCCTGCCATTCCCACCCAGGAGACAGTCTACAAGGCTTCAGAGGAGCTCAGTTCTCTCCAGGTTTCATGTGTCTCACCACAGGGTATTCTGAAGAGTTTTAATCCTCTAGACTGGAATTTGGTAAGAGATCCTGTTATTTCAGCTTGGAGACAAATTTGCTTATTTGGAAAGGAGTGTAGTTAGTTCTGTTTCAAGCAGGGTGTGGTTTCAGGAGATACCCCACTGAAATGTACCCACATGCACATCTTTGGGTGTTTGTCAGACATACTGTTCATTACACCTCAGTGCAACACTACGGACAAACATTACTTTGATGTGATAAACAGAGTGACATTAAAGGTGAATACTAGAGTGCACTATTAAGAAGGAGCTTAAAATATACTTACAGAAAGGAATAGAGTCTCCATAGAGGGTGTCATTTAAGAATAGTCCATCTAAAGGACATTCGCCTAAAGCAAAACATCAAAGAGAGGATAGGAAATATGTTTTAGGCTGCAATTCTGGAAAGAAATCAAAGTCATATGAATTTCATTAAATCACCAAGGAGTTTAAGAAGTAGATTTGAAATGTTAATGAAAAATACTGCAGTAAGTGAAAAATAAAGTGTCCAGTGACCAGAGAAAAATAGAGAAAAGAAAGTGATGAAAAAATGATTATTCAGAAGTAACTTAGGGAAAGAAGTTACCCTGGTAGATGGAAAAACGTATGTATGGGAAGCAGTTTTTGACCCTATCTGACCACAAACCCAAACAAAGTCTATTCCCAGAACAAACCTATATAAAAATATGATCCTTCAACCTTGACAAGCTAATAGTACCTTTTAAAAAAGATAAAATTGTTGAATTAATTTCCTGTCTATATGCATTGTTTCTCCTAGACTAAGCCAATGAGCTCATTTACAGGAAAGAGAACATTGCCTTTAATAGTTTAACTACCTGTTAGCAGAAGTACATGCTTTTGCAATATGTCAACAAACCACCCTTCTCCAAGTGTCTCAGTGACATTGCTGCATTGGTAGGAATGACCACAAATCTTAATGAGATGGAGATTTGTTCTGCCCTGGCACTCCAGCATCCACCCACACACAGCTGTGACCCATGGCCGTGTGTGCAGGATGAGCTGTGACTCGTGGAGTTAAAAACCCAGCAGTGAAGAGGACACACAGAGGGAAACTGAGCATGCTGGTGCCAGAATGTGCCATGGTCAGAGACCAGGCTCTTGGCAAAAGGAACTGAATGAAGCCAGAGCCTTGCTAAATACCTTGCATGATGCCAGCAAACCTACAGTGAAGCCCTTCCCCTCGGCCGGCTGCTGACCCATCTCTACGGCTGGGCTGCAGCTTGTGCCTGGGGAAACAGCAAAACTGGGGAAAGAGAAGGAATGTGGGGGTAAGGACAGATAGGATTGGGGCTAGAAGTAGTGGCTGGGCTGTAATGTGACAATTAGTGCTTTAATCCCTGGAAGAAATAAAATGCTTGAACAATTATATCTATTCCACAAGACTTTTTGATGAATAAAGTCACAGAAGAGCAAGGGTATCATTCAAATGATATTCTGTATGTCTTCATTACATGTTGTGCCACTGATGTAAGTATCTTTGTACAAAAAATTACATCCATTAACAAGATCCACTTTTACCCAAGAGTGTGTTGACAGGCAATGGCTCAGGGAGTTGCATAGAAAAAACCCAGGATGTATCAGACCATGGATCTACACTTACACTATCCTTTGATAGATGGTTAAGTGTATGTAATCCTGAACACTGTCGTTTTACCTAAGGATGCACCATCAGTGCTGTACTTAAAAACAGGGATATTCAAGGAGATCCTGGTATGGACAGTAGGCAATTATCATTTCTGTTCATTTAGACAGTTGAACTCATGAAGACTCTAAAAGAGGAGTTGCCTCTGAAGCACTCAGAGTGAGTGCTGGATTTGTTAATGGAGAAGCAGAGCACAAAGAAAAAGCGGAATAGATAGGCTGTGGATACTTGGTTTTACTTAGGTATGGAAAGGAGTTTATCCCTGAATTATGCTATACTTAAACCTGAGTTGTAAACATTTATTGCTTGGGTAAGAAATTATCCACCTAGAATTAACTGTATGTTTTTGTGTATATAATTGCATGATTTTGTTGCAGTCTTGGGAAAAGAAAATTTTTTGGGTTCTTGGCTTTGCTGGCCCTGAGGAACCCACTCAAATTTACATCCATCAGTAAACTATGGGATTGTTATTATTTGCTAGTCATGCTTCACTGAAGTCTAAAATTCTCTGCTTGTCACATGCCAATACACTGTGAATGGATATTACTGTGCTCAGCTGTAAACATTGTGTCCAAAACACCTTTGCAAGGAGCATCTTTTCCCTTGCCTTGTCCTGGAGATTTTCTCAAGGTTAGTCTGAAAGTTCCTCAGGCACCTAAATACAAGCATCTACTTCACTTGGACATGTGCAAAATAAATTCCCTGAAGAACATCTCTTGCAATCCAGAGTTAAGGTCACTTTTCACCTCAGTTCACCCCTCAGATGTACTCTGAAAATCCTAAGACCTAGAAACAAAGAAAAAAGTTTCAGGCTGGAAAAATGCAACCAAATGATTATGACATTGGTATGGGACTGGGCTCTGGGAATAGCCTCTGGTTCTGATGTTTATTTTTATTGTTGGCAGTCCTCAATTCACTCTAAGAAGTTCTAAAACAGGGCCAACTGAGGAGGACAAAACGTGTTGCAAGGGTATACTCTATTTTGTCAGACAGGAACAGAACTGATGTGTTCAGGTTCCATTTGCACCATTATTCTAATTCCACATCACTGAAGCAGGCATGTCTCTGTTTCATGGGAGCTGCAATAGGTATGATTCATTTATAATAAATAAAATTCAAGCATAAAGAGCCCATGCACAGATACTTACAGGATAAAGACCAGAGTCTTAGTCATAATGGATTCACTAAGATCATGTAACTGGAACTACCTTTCTTCAGAGTAACAACAGCCTTGGAATAAGAAGTCGCTGAATAAAAATTTCCACTTTAGGCAATGGAAAATTATGTCACCTATATTGTGAGTGTATATGTCGGCTGGGATGCATGTGTGTCTGAAAGAGAAACCTGAATTATAACCTGAACTAAAATGTTAAATATAGTAGGAGCCTGTTTAGCAGAGATAACATGAAGAGACCTCCTTAGTCTCCCAGTAATGCACACTGTGGTTTAATGGTGGACTGCTCTATTTTGAGCACCAGTACATCACCATCCTGCATTACAGTGCTTCATATCTCATTCTCCCTTCATTTGTCAGACATACCACTTACTATTCTGCCTTTTGGGCCAGTCATGCTGCTTTTGCACATCGCCCTTTTGTACTCAGCTATGATTTATTCATGATGAGAGGAGGAATTATGTGTTTGGTGTGGGTATGGAACGTGACTTACCAATACAGTGCCCTTGCAAAAGCCCCTGTTAATGATTTCTCTAATGTAACCAATAAACATATTTGATTTGACAGCAGGATAAATAGAAGCATTTTCATCTTCTTTTCAGCTGTGAATTTGAGGATGATCACTTCTTTAAAATCTGTGACTTCTCTTAATATTTTAGCCATCAACATTGTTTGGTGAGGTCAGAGGGGCACAAGAAAGAACAAATCACAACTGAAAAGAAGTAGCAATTCAATGTTAGCAAATTAGTTTAGCCATCATTAAAGTGACTTAATTACATAAGATGATTTTGGTATCAAATCAGTTTGGTTGGCCAGCCAGGCTATGGTGGGTCTTCTGTCACCAAATTCCTACCATGTTTCTAGGATTTCTTATGCACAGGGACTGCCAGGCTCCACTGCCACGTGCCTATGCAGCAGGTAGGGAGGATGGTCTGCGAGGGCTACAGCAGGTGGGCAGTGCTGGGGAAGGAAAAACCTTTAAAGGGGAAGTGAGTTAATAGGCATTAAGGTTCTTTTATACAACTAAGTGCTGAAAATTTCCCCACTTAAGAAGAAAATCCAGGTTTAATTTTCCTAGCATGACAATAACTGGGAGCTGCAAGTCCCAATCTTTGCATTTGTGATGAGGCTCTTGCCCTTAGCAGCCTGGCCTGAGAAAAACCAGGACCACTTCTGGGCTGTATATATAAAAGGGAAGTATATGAACCAGAATTTTTTTTTTTTTTACAAATAATTTCTTCAAATTAGCATTTTTATACAGTCTTTTCAATATAATGCATATTTAATGGTAGTTTCTTTAATAGGTTGAACATGTAGTTCTTATTGCAATTAAGGAGAAGAGATAATTTTTACAACTCAAACAAAAAGCTTTAATGGGATTTCCACTGCCTGAACGAGCTGAGAATCCAACACCACGCCTCTTAATCCATGCGAAACATCAGAGAGAAAACCAAGAGAGGATGCTGTCCTGCAGCTTGGATGTGAGGTTTGCCACCAGAGGGAGTCGTGGGAACACAGTAAAAGGGGTACCTTTGGCTCAAGGAGAAGTCAGTAGACATTTCTACCATAAGACTAAATGATCAAAATTTTCTATTTGGCCACAGATAATTTTTTAAGAATTCATCATGCACTAAAAATCAGCTTAAAAGTTTGGCTTTTGGCTAAACGTGCAAAATTATCTTGCTAAAAATGCTACCTTGATGTTTCATATTCAACCTTCATAATTTGTGCAAAGTATGCTCTTGCTCAATAAAACAAAATTGTTAACAAAATTTGCCACACAAATTTGATGCTTGAAAATACAACCCCAGAACTTAAAATCAAGATGTGTTTTAAATACCATGTACAATTTCACTGAGTTAGTATAAAAATTGTAGTAATCTGAAATTTTTCCACCAACATTTTTGCTGGGCTTAAAGCAGATTACATCTGATTGCTGTAATGGTTCTAGACTGCTGATAGCTCGGGCTGAGCTACAGAGCATCATACAACAAATAGTCTGTCTCTGGAGATGAGTAGAGGGTGGAAGAAATGCAGCATTTTTATTGAAGAATTAATCTTTTGTTTAAATCCAAGGTTTAAAGAGGTACAGAATCTATTCAAAATAGTACTGGAGTGCTTTATACTGCCACTGTGGTTTGAAAGTGCCTAGAACAGGCAAGAAGAGAAGCTGATATGATCTGATGCTTAGCAAAAGAAAAAGAAATCTTTAGAGAAGTTTATCCATTTTGTTCCTTCTTTGGTCTTATGGGCTATGCTTCAACTTCTGGTGCTTCTGATATGTGCTTTAATATGGAAATCTATGCACAGCCCTCCCTGAAGTGACAAGCCTAATAAAACTTTAGGAACCCATTCCTCACTCATTAAAACTCAGGTTCCCATTGCTGCACATGGTTAAGTGCTGTGTATCAGAAATCGGAGAAACAGCAGACTGGAAAAGAGCTCAAATAAGAGAGAAACAGCAGTTTCAAGCCCTGAGGGTGCCCACAGATCCCCCACAGTGCTTTGTGGCAGGTACTGGGTGGAATTAGGTTATCTGAGATATATGTAATAAATAATATGTATAAATGCCTCTACTTTTCCCTGCTTGCTGCCTATTCCCCATTTTACTAACCCACTCACTGCTGCCCCTCTGTAGCAATTTTTCTGCAGCTCTGCCAAACCAAAGTTCATTTTAAGGCTAGAGCATGTCACAGAAGAGGTGCTGATGAGTCTTTAAAGTATTCATCTCTTTCACTGTGAGTGAATTCTTTATAAGCTTGAGACTTACTGTCTTTTGGGAATTGTGACATTTTCATTCAGACAGACCAAACATCCTTATGATCTTTGCAATTTTCATCATCCTTTTCCCTGCAACTTACAAGAAACTCGATGTCTAGAACTTGTAAAGACTGAAATAAACCACAAAGATCTTGCTTTCTATCTTGCTTTTCATACATATCTGAATGGAGCTGTTATGGTAGGAACCAAGTAACTCCTGAAATTATGGCATAGATAGAATACCACCTGTTCATAAACACAAATATAACAATTAAAGGAAAAGAATTATAAAATTTTTATTTTCACAATTTTCATATTTGCAAGAAAATTAACAAATAATTAAAGATATATTATTTAAAATGGTTAAAATATTAAAAGGGAATTTATAATTTGTCTCAACTACGTTATTGTTAATATTTGAGACTATTGGTCCTCATTCATTTTTCAGGGGAGGGAACATGGAATTTTTTTTAGGATCCATGGTGGGAATTTCATCGCAGTTTGCAGGAGTAGTAGAGAATCTAGTTTGCTGTTTATTTTATAACTCAAGCAGACTTTGTAGGTGTTGCTTTTCTTGCACGTTGTACTGCAGAATCTGCAAAGATCCATGATCCTCCTGTACATTCTTCTCTATCCTGCTTTTTGTTCTTTCTCTCCAATAAACTGTCATGGGATGTATCTATGCATCACAGCTCCTGTGCTTGGTGTTTTTGAGGGCTTTTGTAGGACGTGAGTAATGGAGCTGGAGTGTTGTGCCATCCAGTGCTCTAGATACACTTGTGGAGAGAAGGAAAATAACTTGACTTTTAAAAAAAATCAGTTAAAATTAGCTCAACACACTCAACAGTGCTTATATTGCTCCATAAGCAATGTTATATACAGTTATTGTCCTTATCTGCAGCTTTGGAAATTAAGAGGTATGTTCACACCATCTTAAATTGTACCCATGCAAAATTGTGCCCTATTTCAGTTTTACAGGTTCAAAATATATGTCAAAACTTGCACCTGTGCAGGTATTTCAAGGATTACTTTACTTTAAAATTGATCATAATTATTTTTGGTTTGGCATCTTCTGACTATAGTTTCATTAATTTTTCAGTGTTAGTAAAACATGTTTCACCATTTTTAACAGGCAATTTATTTAAATTTATTAAATTTAACTAAACATACGTAAAGAAAAATGGCTCATCTTTATGAGACAATTCTCAGTTCAACTGTCATTTTAATCACTGTAGATTTGAATGCTAAAGTGAGCATTTTAATGCGGTATTTTCATATCAATGTTTTCTACTGTTGTTATATGAAACAGTAAGTGTTCCAATATGAAGAAATCATACTACTTCTGCATAAATATAATTCTGATTTTACATTTTTATCCCTGTTTGGAGTAAAACACTGTGAAATATTGTATTTTCCACTGATCTACATGTTCTGTTTTCTTACAGGTTCTATTTCACTGTTTGAAAAATGCCACTAAAACCAGTTCAAACCTGATAACATTCTGTATTATGAGCAAGAAGTTCATAATGACCTGCTTGGTGCCTTCTGTGCTTGAAGATAGTGAGTCAGATTTTATAAAATGTTTAGTTTTGTAAGTACTTTGTAAAAACAGGACTGGAGCAAATCCTTTATCTTTAGATATATTTTAGTCAACAGAAGGATCTCAACAATTAAAATGTTGCTTCCAAAGCTCATTATTTCCCCATGTCAAATGGAACATATGCAGATTAGAGGGGTTTTTTGTGTGTTTCCTTCTAATTTAGTAAGAAAAACAATGTGGAAGAAGGGCCATTTTCAGAAATGAGAAACCTCAGATGTCAGGGAATACACAGCTCTTTTAAGAAAAGAAGAATATTAAGTAGCCTTTGAGCAGTGCTGCATGTGACATTTTTACAAGGAACTCATTTGGAAAGAAGTAAAGGGCAGATACTCAGAAGAGACTCAGAAGAGTACAGTTATTATGCGTTCCTATCATCTGGAAAAGGCGATGACTTGTTATTCTTATCCACTAGAAAGTATTCCTTGGCAGAACCAAATCCCAGCAAAATAGATGTTGTCTGCAGGGCCTGTCTTCTTAATTCTTCCCTTTTATTTTCAGTAGCATTTGTCATTCTTAAGGCCTTGCTTCTAATCTCCTTGAAAAATTAACCAAGGTGTTAACAGCTGAGAAAAAAATACAAATGCTCATGGGAGGAGATAGGCACAGAGTCACAAATCCACTCATGAACAGCTCTTAGATACTAAAGAGCAGTTCCCGCAGGCAATGAGGTGAATGAGTTGAACATTTTTTGCAAGAGAAGCCTCTGCAGCATTTCCGAAGTATTTCTACCCAAAAGACTGCCTGAAAAAAATCTCCATAAAGATGCTTTAAAGGCATTCGCTTTTGGTATTTCCTATGGGAGCTGGATTTTGTGTGGCTGTGAACATCCACAGGAGCCACTCTCAGTTCTGGCAGACATCCATGGAGAGCTGATGACTTCCTCAGGACCCTAAGCTCCTGCACTGGAGTACTGCTGCCACCCCTGCCAGAAGCTTCTTTGGATCCCGCCTCCTATGTGGAGCTAAGAGGAGGACAGGATGGACCTGCACAGGCATCCTGTGTAATCCCTCGCCTGCTGGAGGGCGGGAGAAGGGCTTGATGCAATTGAAATCTCTCACCAGCATCGCCTGTTGTAATATCTTCCCTTATTCTGACCGAAGTCATGTGCACATATACATATATGGCAGCTGCATAGGATGTTCCAAAATATTATGCCCATTTTCACCACTGGTGAAAGGCAGACCAGCTTATTTGGATTAATTGCTGCTGTGTGAAACCATGCATTTGACTCTCATTCAGGGTGCCCTAAAGAGAAATCATACTGGAATCCATCTGAAAACTGGGCAAATGCAAGAAGAATTAAGTTAATTTTGTGCAGTTATTTCCTGAATGTAGAAAAATGCAGATCACCTCATGCTGTTTTTGGATTACCTTATTCAGCTGACATATAACTCCTTTGTGGAAAGCCGCAGTCTGCTGAAGTGAGTCTAGGTAGTCTCAGCTGTTTTAATTTGTCTTGCATGTGTTTACTTGCAAAGATTACAGGACAAAGCTTTACAAACCTATATCTATTCTTGATAGCTTAAGGAAGAAAAAAGCCGTATGTCTGTTTGCCAAATTGAAGTGGCAGCATCTTCTCTGCACCACTTCAGGGCTTTATATGAGGGAAATTATAATCCCTACTTGGAATGAAAGCCTTTCTCTGGTTAGGTACCACTAGATTTACTAAGGGCTACATTTCTTCTCTTCATTTGTTTTGTTTGCTTTTCTGCTATGCATTGTCTGAGCAATGAGCTGTGAAACTGCATTTGTTCAGAAAAAGAAATTAAAGTGATTTAGTCCCAATGCAGCAGAAATTCAGAAATTTGCCTTTACCTATAAAAGGATTTTTGTCCTGAGAGTTACAAAGCTTTACTGTGTCTGCATGGCCAGGTATTATCAGTAGGGGGCTACAGAGATGGCTTCTGTGGGAAACTCCCAGGAGCTTCCTCCATGTCTGACCCATCCAATGCCATCTGGCTCCAAGAAAGAGCTGCCACTGACCAAGGCTGAAACCATCACTGACAGCTGTATTTGCAAAGTCAGATGTCAAAAAACCAGGACCCATGTGTAGAAATTCTACTGATGACCTATTTTTCATAATCACCAGGAAACTGCACCTATGATTGCCTCTAGTTTATTATCTGGTAAACAATCCATGGGAAAAGCCCTTGACCAGTGTCTTAATTATATCACTTGTATTTAGGTGAGTTTTAACAGGAGTTCAGCTTGAATAATTCTTTTGCAAAGTTCTAAGCTTTCCAAGGTGGCACTTAGTCAGGAGCATTTCATGAGCTCTAACATTGTTTAAAAGGTCAGGAGGTTTCACTCTTCTTTTGTTGGAAGCTGCCTTGGGCAGAGTGGATTGGAGGGTAAGATGTTAGTGTGGTTAGCACAGACCCAGGAGAACCAAGTTCAATATTCAGCTCCACTATAATCTTCCCTATGACAGCTCATTGTTTCTGCTTCAGTTCATAATTTTTATTATTTTTGAAACAGAGCTGAATAACTTTCTAGTTTTCTTTTCAGACCATGAGTTGTTCTGCTCAGCCTGGGAGTCACTAAATGGAATGGAATGGCCTGAAAATATGGGAGGTTACAGTGAGAAGGTTTTATATCCCTGGGAAATAGGGGTGGCACTACTTCCTTACTTAGAGCTGTAAAGTCTACTGAGGTATCAGTGATTTGGCCTATAAAGTACACTGTCTAAAAATAAAGTGTTCAGGTAAAAATCTGATACAATGACAGCAAAAAAGTTTTTTAAATTAAAATCTCTAGTATTGCTAGGGGAGGTGGCAAATTTCAATTTCTACAGTTTTTGGAAACCCTGTGTCAATGATAATCTGAGTACTTGACTACGTAAACCCACAAACAACAGTGAATAATTGAATAAGAAGGCTGGTTCAAATTTAATTGCAAGAAAACTCATATTTTTAATACACATATGGACTTAATATGAATCCCCCACCATAGCCAGGTAAATAAGAAAACAGCCATTGAAGCTGCAAAATATCCAAATATTTTGTGATCTTAGTGAATCAATGACAAATCATCCATTGTCTGAGTGGGGCCTGAATTTCACTTACAACATGAATGGAAGTGTAGCAGACAAGGAAAACGTATTGGGTTTTCTTTAACTTGTATCAGTGACCATAAAAAATGGACTTAGAGTCCAAGGTTACAGTTTGTGAGGGGTTTTTCTGGAAGGGTATAAAAGATTTCAAAGCTTTTAACACATAAACATTCCCAGGGTTACAAGGTTAGATGAATCTGACAATCCATTTTACATTTTATTTTTCTCTTACGTAAGCTAAGTAATGCCAGAGTTTTTAAAAAAATATTAAAAGCTATGTCTAAAACATGATTGCTCAAAAAGGGAAAAATGAGAATTTTATTCATGAAGCCCAGAGTTAGGAAAGCAAAATTGAGTTTATTATGTTGTAATTCACAACAAATGGATTCCTTTGGAATAGAATGGAGAATGGGTGATTGGAGATCCCACTCTAACATTGTGGACTGCAAATGAGTCTTCAAGATGACATCTTTGCATAGCGAAATGGAGGCCTAAAGGCATTATGGGACATAGTCTTTGGTTGTTCACACCATTTTAATAACTTGACATGAATCTATGAATTTGCATGTGAGTTTAATACAAACAAAAGGTCTGTCACAAGTTTTAACTGTTTAGTGTTTGAGAATTAATTAATTTATGAATTAATATGCAGTTTTTACCTGTCCAATTACACTGTAATGGAAGAACATCCATATTAATAAATTATAACAGAAACCAAATTCTGGGACTACTTTTGACTTTTTGATAACTTGAACATGACTGAAGTTTGCTGTCTTACCTTACATCATCAACAACATAAATCTCCCAGGAACCATCTCAGAGGAAAATTAAATTAAATTTGTTTATTAACACCTCTTTCACCTTATGGAGGATGGAATGAAAAACCACTTCATTCTTGTTTTTGGGGCTTAGATTTTTTCTGAGAAGGTGTTGTATTCCATATTCATCTGGAGAGATATCCATCTGAGCCACTTCTCACAAGTTAACTTCCCACTGAGGAGCAGAAATATTTTGAATTTATGTTCCAGTATTTCTGGTTGTGGCCTAGGAAACAATCAACAATGATTTGAAATGATTAGGAAAACCAAATGAAACATACCATGCAACACAATTTGGTTAAATAAATTTGACTCAAACATGAGATACTTACTTGAAGGTGGAGAAAATTGCTAGAAAAAGGTTCACAGATGTAACTCTGTCCAGAAAATAGGTTAACAGTTATATAGAAAGGTGTGGAGAAGGTACACAGTTGCTGAGTCAAAATAACAGAGTTACCTTGCTTTTTGCAATATTCTGTCAAAGTTAAGACATTCCACAGCAGTTAAAACATTCCACAGATACAACATGATCCACACATAATGAGCAAGTTCTACAGAATTTAATTTGAAGCGGTCTTCTAGACTTTTTTCTAACCAAGTGTATGGAATTTTGAATGATTTATCATAGTCTATTACATTCCAAAAGTTTTTAGAATCACTTCAGTTGGTGATATTATCAGTGATCATCTTGGTCTCTAATTATACAGTTCTACAGGACTTGACAGCCCTTCTCAGTGGCAAAACCCAGCCCCACTGTGATACTGGGAGGGTCTTCATGAAAAACCATGTTGTCATTAATACTCCAGAGCAGTATCCATGTGCTGTCCTTAGTCATGACTGCATTTCATTTAGAGTGAGGGATGAAACATAATATGGTTCAAAGACAAACAGTAACATTTAACTTCTTTGACAAAATTGTAATTTTACTTACAACTTTCATCACGATATACTTACAATTGAACTTGAGTTTACCAGCTTATCTCCAGGTTTTGTAGAGTCCCACTAAGCACAGGTATTATGGCCCTACACAGTTATTTCTACAGCAGGTTGCAAGGTATAAGACGGAATAATGCAATAGATGTAATTTTTCCTAAAAGTTATATAAAAAGGTGCACAAATCCATCTCTTTTTAGTTAAACACTTATACATATGTTTTAATTTGAACTTGTGTTTTCATCGTTTTGAATTCAATAGAATTTTTCACGTTGATGCTTTGCTAGGCTGGAGCTGTCAAGAAATGTGTGAGGGAAGATGTAAGCCAAGATATGGGAATGTGCTGCTATCAGAATTTCAGTTGAATTTTCATGACAAAATATTACCAAGCAAATAAAATAAGTAGACATCTGTAACATCTATTGCCTATCCTTCATAACCAATGTTATGCATGATTTCTTCTTTTTCTGTTTAAATACAAAAAAATTAATATTGTTAACAGCAGCAGTAATGTGTGCATACAGAACTTTTCAAAAGAGTTTCAGGAACATGAATTAAAGAAATACAGCCTTTGGAAATACCATAAAACATGGCCTTTACCTTTTGTTGAAAATATGACTTCATACTGTCATGCCTTGTGGAGTTGGATAAGTTGTTGGCATTAACATCCTGACAAAATACTTTTCTGTAGAAACTTAACTTACCTTGAAAATGAAAAAAATGAGAACAGGATTTTCCTGAGATTTTGCCACCTATATCCTACTCTGTGATACAAGTTTTGCATTTGAACATTTTAGTGAACATTAAGAATACCAATGAAGTGAGTACTTTACATGCTTATTCATATTGTGACTGCAGTTGCAATTTCTGGAGGGCATGCTAATATTTGTTTTCTATGGTATGTAAGGCAGCTTGCCTTCCAACAACCTGGGCAATTTTGTAGGTCTCAGCTATCACTTCATAGGAGTTTTATTGAGTGATATAAAAGTTTCAACATTTAAGAGAAATTAATGGTTAAAATCAACATATTTCAAAATGGTTATCTTGTTTCAGCACTGGGCAGATACCAAGCAGGGAGAGAAATAGATGGGATGTGGTGTCTGGGACCTCCAAGCATATGAAGTCATGCTTTCCATTTCATACATGACAGAAGACACAAGGATGGAGGGCTGGAAATGTGGAGGGACGTTCAAGGAACAAAGCAGTATCCACGTGTCCACACCGAGCAACCAGAACATGACACACTCAGAATTAGTGTCTTTTTTTTGAAAATGTTGATTCATTTTCAAATGTGTGTGTTTTCTTTCTCTATAGAGAGCATACTGTAAGATGATTCTATTTCTAGACAAACAGATGCCAGTAACTTAATATATTCTTCTTAGGTTTCACATCTTATACTGTGTTTGTGAAAGTTGTGCCCAGTTCTCCATGGTGTTTTTGTGAGGGTGATATTCATTTTACATTACCTTGTCATTGGGTTGAAATCACATTAATCATCTTTGGGTGCTCAAATAAATGTATGTACCTCCTTAGGAGCAACGTTACAGTTTAATACCAACATCCTTTTAATAGAGACCTCAGTTTCAATGAAAGAAATGAAAGATACCACTTGTGTGTGAGACTCACGTGGATTTTTGGAAAAGACTAGCTTCTATTATTTTTCTCAGATAAGGATGACAGGACAAAGAATAATATTCAACTAAATTGATCTAGAGAAAGACAAAAAAGTCTACTGTGAACAAAAGCATGGATGAGTTACAAATCTTGGCCCCTGAGAGCATAGTCTGTGTTTCCTACCTTTACCGGGAACTGTCCATTCAAGGAGGAGCAGAGGCTGAGATGTTCTATGTTATTGGCAGGGCTGCTACACAACCTGCATAAAATACAGCTTTTGTCCCACAGTGAAAGCCCACAGAGGGGAGTGACAGAGCCACTGTCTGACTTTGCTGGGAGAATTAATCCCCCACCAAGGAGACTGGCTGGCACGGGGATGTGATTTTCATAGAAACACTGATCCCATGGGTAAATTGATGTTATGTAAAATAAACCTAAACAAAAATCTCCCTTGTGTCATTCGTCTACACGGCACCATATGTATGACTAAAATCTATTTAACAAAGGTATCTCTTTGTAGCCCACCTCTTTGCTGTGTTGCTATAAACTTCTAATTTAATTGAGGATTCCTAAGGTAACAACATTTTTTCATTTAAAGGAAAGGTGGTCATTTCCTGTCTTGAAAATATCTCACACTGAATTTCTTTCCCTTCAGTTAAGAGATACTTTTTGACATCTTTAATTCTCTGATCTAATAATTTGTGACAGCATCATTGTGCTTTAGCCATGGCATCCTGGAATGCTACTACTTCTAAAAATGTAAGGGAAAATGGTCATAATTTTCTATAGGTGGAAAAAATAAGAACATATATTTATTTTAAAGGCATTTTAAAAGGGTTGAGAAAATGCTGGTTATCCTTCAGCAACTTTTGTTGTGAGAAAGTCATCTATTTCACAGAATCATAGAACTGTAGAATTTTTTAGGTTGAAAAAGACCTTTCAGATCATAGAGTTTAATTGCTAACCCAGCACTGCCAAGTCCACCACTAAACCCTGTTCTTGAGTGCCACATTTACATATCTTTTAAATACCTCTAGGGATGGTGACTCAACCACTTCCCTGGGCAGCTTATTCAAATGCTTTACCACTCTTTCAGGGAAGAAATTGTTATTAGTATGCAATCTAAACCTCTCCTGGCCCAACTTGAGGCCATTTCCTCTTACCCTGTTGCTTGCTACTTGGAAGAAGAGGCCAAACCCCACCTTGTTACAACTTCCTTTCAGGCGTTTGTAGGGGCCAATAAGGTCCCCCCTGAGTGTTCTCTTCTCCAGGATCAGCAACCCCAGCTCCCTCAGCCACTCCTCAGAGGACTTGTGCTCCAGACCCTTCACCAGCCCCGTGGCCCTTTTATGCAGTGAGGGACCCAGAGCTGGACACAGCACTCGAGGTGTGGCCTCACCAGTGCTGAGTACAGGGGGACAGTCACTGCCCTGGTCCTGCTGGCCACACCATCACTGATACTGGCCAGGATTGGGCCCATGCTGGCTCATGCTCAACTGGCTGTCAAGCAGCAGCCCCAGGTCCTTTTCCACTGAGCAAATTCCAGCCCCTCTGCCACCAGCCCCAAGCCCTGGCTGGGGTTGTTGTGGCCCAAGTGCAGGACCCAGCATTTCTCCTTGCTGAACCTCATAATTGGCTGAACCACAATTGGCTTTGGCCCATCCAGATTGGCCTGTCCAGATCCCTCTGTAGAGCCTTCCTACCCTCCAACAGATCAGTACTCCTGCCCAACCTGGACTTTCCCAGTTATCCAGGGCTGCTGCTAAAGTGAGTGGTTTGGTGAGCTATCCTGCCAGTTTCCTCAGCCTCCTTGGGTGGGTCCCATCCAGCTCCACAGATTTGTTTGTTCCTAAGTGATGCAGCAGGTCACTGACCATTTCCCCTTGGATCATGGGGGCTTCATTATGCTCTCTGTCCCTGTCTTCCAGCTCAGATGGGTGAATAATTTAGTGGTCTTACCATTAAAGACTGAAGCAAAGACAGCATTAAGTAGCTCATGTTTTTCCTCATCCTTTGTCACTATGTTTCCCCCCAAGTCCAGTAAAGGCTGGAGATTCTCCTTGGCCCTCCTTTTGTTGCTGACGTATTTATAGAAATATTTCTGTCATTTGCTGAGAACTGCTATCTTAATGATACAGACTTGTGTTTTGTGGCAGAGTCTTGAACCTCAAAAAGGCTAGGCTGAAAACACTCATGTCCATTTTGGAATTTGGGAAACCTGTCTGTCTCAAAATTATGGCAAATTCTCCTATTAAAAAAATAACATAGCAAAGAGCTTTCAGGCTGCTCTTTTACTTTTATCTAATGCAATATTAAACTATCTTAAAAATGCTTTTCAAAATCTTACACAGGGACAAGGGTTTCTCTCCATTGTCAATATCTTGTCTCATTAGGAGCACTCCAGCAAGACATTTTTTATTGTTTTAGAGAGAATATTTTTTCACCATTTGGGACTCATTTAATTAACTTGTGCTTTTAATGAGCAAAGATATCTAATAAGCAAACATGGTTAATGAAACCTACTCTGATAACATTCCTATCAAGGAAACAAAAATTTGTGCATCAAAGGAAGTTCAGGAATTCATTAGGAGCTGGTAATCATCATGGTTCCTTGCTCATAAGAGCTCTATCAGTTTATGATCTATCAATATGAAATCAGAAATCCGATCTTTCCTTGCTTTGTGTCACAGTGCACTACCCCTTGCATAAATGCTGAGTAAACATCAAATTTACACTCTTGTTTACTTGCTGCATAACCCTAGACATCAGAAAAAGTTTTAGTTGAATACAGGGTTCTAAAAAATAGATTGCAGAGGATCACCTTCCTCTTTGGAAACCACTGCATTTTGGTGCAGTGATATAATTTTTTTTTCCATATTATTCATCTCGTCCAACACACTCTCCCATCCCACTCTCTGTAAAATATCTTTAAAATCAAATCATGGTTCCCAAAAATGTATTTGCAAAGTCTCCTAAAATATTTCTTCCAGAAATGAAAACTGTATCTTACCAAATTTCATAGGCATAGCACTGCTTGTAATTCTACAAGTCTAAATAATTAAATTAGCTCTTGAAAAAGAATTGTAGCCTACTTATTGTGGCAATATGGAATATTGAGTGTTAAAAGGTACCTCTTACTACAGACTGATCACAAAAATTATTGGAATTCAAACTGCTTTACTCACGAGCTCTATGACAATGTCCAAGGGGAAACTGTGACATTAATGCCTGAGATGACATTATAGCACCCTCAGTGCTGTAGTTCATTAGCAGGGCCTACAGGCTATCTGAAGTGAAGGACTATAATTTAGCAGCATGCAAAGAGTTTTTATGTACACCAAAGTGAAGTTTGTCCCAGACCCTTTCTCTCTGTCAGAGCCTCTGGACAGGGCTGCTGTCATCCCCTCTCTGCAATAATCATCATGTTTCTGATCCTCCTAATCTCCATTTAGTATTTTGTGAAGGTTAGTCAAGGACGTGGATTAGAAGTACTATTGGTTATTTTCTAAGCCTTTTAAAATGAAATCTACCGCTTCTTTTTAATGCTATTGTTATTTTTTCCAGCTTTCCAAACTCCACAGTTTTGACAGAATGCCTAAATATATCCTTTGTATGGTTCCAGGTAATCTAGAATACATCACTGTGCCTTTCCAGAATATGCAGCTGAAACCAGCTCTTTCTCACAGGTTCAGTAGTCCAAAACCACAGTAAAACTAGTAAATATATAAGTAAAAACAATTTCTCCTTTTTATTTTGTCTGTAAACAAAATAATTCCATTAGATTTGAGACACATTATCTTGTTTATTTGTGTTTTGTTAATTTTTATTTTAAATTATGAAGCTCTGTTGTCACAACTATAGTTGGGTTATTTTTGTTTTGGTTTTAATTATTTCTTGCATTTAGAATGACTTTGAATTGGATTAAGTCTTATTGACCACTAATTTTCGGTTCACCCTTTGAATGTTTTCTTAAAAAAGCAGTAAAACACTTTTTAAATAATCCTCCAATAAAGATTTTAGCAAGAGTTCATACACCTCTGCTTGCATCTCCTTCTAAGCAGCCACCTTAATTTTTATTCATAAAATCAGTTCTCAAAATTACTTAATTTTTGTGGGAGCTTTGGAACTATAAAGAGAAGCATGGGATGGTGAAGTGATGGTCTGGAAATCAGCTAGGAGATCAGTGTGAGGGCTAACAACTCAGATTTCCATGTTCTAGTGCAGGGGTAAGACTATCTCTCTATCTCAGCTTCCTTTTGAGCTTCACTGCAAATTCATTCTGTACTATGGGATTAGTTTTCCTTTATTTTATCAGTTTATTTTAGTGCTGTCTTGAACACATGACTTCAATACAGTCCACTCTATTAGAGCAAGAAGGTGCTTCCATATTCTGTCTGATAAGCTGCAATGTATAAAGATTTAACTTCTCAGCAACACCTGTAGGCTTCTCAATTTGTTTCTTTGAAACTCTTTTATAATTTAGGCCAAAGTATGACCCATCATATCGATACAGTCTGCCTAACAGTTTAGCCCACAACCTATTCCCACTGCCTCTTTTCCAAGTACCCACAGGCATGAGCAAGGAGTGGGATGGTGATTGAAATCACGGCTTTGCCAGCCTGTGATGTGTTCCCTGCTTGCTTCGTTCCCTCCCTCCACAGTCCCTTCATCAACACATGACTGGAAAGATGTGCTTCTATCACATGGCAAAAATGACAGCATCTCCCATTAAATTAGGGGTCTGTTTCTCGTCCTAGGAATGCACTGGCCAATGTGTTTAGATGCTGCTTGTGTGCTATGTAGTCTGAAAAGTTTTTTTTTCTACACTGATTGATTCTTTAGTGTCCTTCTTTGATACTAGTGCCTGTTGACGTCAGATGGTAGAGTGTCTCCTTTACCTCTTTGATATGGGACACAGTATTCCATGCTCCATTGTTGGCAAGGTGCCTCACATGAGAGATGTGTCTTACTGGATTTGCAAGGTACATCTAATATGAAAATGCTTGTTTGGCTGACTTAATAGAAAGTCATAAATAGAAGTATTAAGTCAGATATCTCATTTAGATTCATATTTTTGTCCAGTTCAGAGCATATTGCTTGTCTTTGTGTTCTTCCAATTAAGCCCTACTTCCTGAAAAAGCAATTCCATATCTGTATTGTGCTTTGATTCTGCTGGTCTGTTTACTCAGTGCCTCTCTTAGGCACACTCTTTAAGTTTAAAACTTACCTAAATAAGTTTTTTTCCGACATGTTTATTTCATTAGAAAGTAGGAAAATGCATATTTTTATTGATGGCCTAGTTTAAAAGATGTCTTATTTTAAAAGAAGCTGTGACACATTTTTCAGATAGTGCTTATTCCCTTCCTCAGTCTTCCTGTTTCTTGGAAAAATTCTCATTCCCTTAGTTCCATTTACCTCTTCACTTGCAAGTTTCTAGAACAGAGAGGAATTGTGTACTGAACTGGGAAACATCAAAACCTCATTTTTGCAAATCAGTTCTGTAAACAAGGGTGGGTTCAGATGTGTACTGAAGTGCTTTCCTGAATCTCATTTTACTGAGAATTTGGTTTCAAGAAACAGTAACGTCTTTCCTTTATATACAAAATTCTGTTGTAATATACTATAGCTGTTCCTATGCCATCAATATAAGTCAAGTGATCATTTTAAGGTTAAAACAGAATTGATATTCAGTATATCAAGATCCTTTTCTTCTAACAAGTTTTTTCTCTGGGACTTTGCTATAAATCACTTGTCAAATATGTTCATATCCAGCACCACAGGCAACTATTTGACACTAACAAGAAATACTTTAGGAAATAGCAGGCTTTTTTCTTATGGCCTCATTTTACCTACATCAATATTCCAGTATTTCTGGAATACTGATGTGTGTAATTTGCAACTCTCTGGGGAGAACTTTTGGAGCCTCCAGGAAATATAATAGAAATCAAATAAAAATATAGAATTATTGTTTTTCAGAATAAGCTTCCTTGTTTATAAAGTTGTGTGGAATTTAGAAGATTTGAAGTCACAAATATTCCACACAAATTGTGTGCTAGAAAACATATTTTAGAACTTAGAAGGACGTAAAGACATAGTACTGATAACATCAGTGTTTTCAAAGAAAAATTACAGTTGATTTACTCATTGGAATATATGAGAAAGCCTAAAAAAATAACAACTTTTTCTTAAATTCCTTATCACCTTTTCTGTGAGAATGATGGAACTATGTTGAGATTTTTGAGCCCATAAGGCCTTTGAGAACAATTCTGATGAAGATTTCTCATAGAAAAATATGCAGATGGAAAGGTTTGTTATGATCACAGTTGGATGAAAACCATCCTAGGGATTTGCAAATGGCAGTTCACAGAAAATATGCAAATGAATATTCTGATGTAGTATATCCAAGAATAAATTTGTTGTGAGTTATTAATTTTTCTTCCTAACTGCTTATTTGTTTTAAGTGACTTTTTAAAAATCATAAAATGACGAAGGAACCTTGCCATAGGGACTGATATTACTGTCATCTTGAATGTAGATGGGACTTCATACTTCTTCATGTCACTGTAGTAACTGAAAAAGAAGATGGAAGTAGAAATATTCCTTGACGGAAATAAATACTACATTAATGCCGTGGATATGGAATAATGTCAAAGATCTTTTAATGGGGAGTTATCCCCTTAGACACTTGAAATCTATAGGAAACTTGCAAGCTGCATTGAAATCTGACTTCTTGGCTTATTTTAGCCAACAATGAAAAAAACATCCTTTTTTATTTTTTTCTAAAGCATAAAAAAAATATGCAATACCTGATAACAAGAGATCCCAAGTCTGAAAACAGACTGAAAGACCGTGATGATGGAACTCGCATCTATAGGAGGGAACATTTGGGATCAGATGTTTAAGATGTGATTATCTGTTAAATAAATATGAGGAAAACAAGAAAAACATTTGTAACAACTAACATAATTTGAGAAACACACATCATGCCATGGAAAGCTAGTGAATCCATGTCTGTTATCCTCAGATGTTTATCACAGTTCTATAAATAACTTTTGAATAAAAATTTTTACTCGGTCTTTTGGCTGAGGTCTGTACTGAAGTCTGGACAGGGTGGGCTTTTTTAGAAGGCTGGACACCTAAGTTTGAGCTTCCCACTGATTCTGGGCTGTCTCAGTATAGCCAATAAGAAGTGCAACTTTGTCAGCATCACCATCACTCGGTAAAATAATCAGTCTTTGCAGGAGACATGACAACTCTTCCCCTGGCAATCTCTGACCATAACAAAAGAGTTCATGTTCACAGAACCACAGAGCCACAGAAGAGCTGATGTTCAAAGGGACCTTGTCCAGCCTCCCTCCTCAAGCAGGGCCATGTAGAGCATGGTGCATAGAACTGTGTCCAGATGGTCTTTGTATATGAAAATCCCTCCGTGTCCCTGCACAACCTCTGCTGAGCCTCAGTCACCTTCACATAAGGTGATGGTCAGCCTGCAGCTCCTGTGTTTCAGTTTGCATCCTCCTTTCACCTATTTATATACATTGGTGAGATCCCCTGAAGCCATCTCTTCTCTAGGCTTAGCATTTCCAGCACTCTCAGCCTTTACTCATAGGAGAACTGCAGTTCCTTAATCATGCTCAGAGCCCTTCACTGAACTCTTTCCAATATGTCCACGTGTCTCATACTGAAGAGATCAGAACTGGACTCAGTACTTCAGTGGTGGCCCTTCCAGTGCTGAGTACAGGGGAAGGATTACCTCCCTCAACTTGCTGGCAGCACTCCTCCTAATGCAGCACAGGATATACAATTAGTCTTTGCCACAGTGACTATTGTTTGTTCACTCATGGTTGATGTGGTCTTCAGCAGGACACACAGATCCTTTTCTAACTTCCACTCTGTCAGTCCCCAGGAAGTACTGGTGCTGGGCTTGTTCTACTCCAGGTGCAAGACTTTGCACTTCCCCTTGTTGAACTTCAGGATGTCCCTGTTAGCCCATTTCCCCAGCCAAGATCCCTCTGGTGTATCAGCCACTCCCATCAGTTTTGTCTGATCAGCAAACTCTGGCCCACCATCCTGATCACAGTGAACAGAACTGTGCACAGTATTACCCCCTTGGATACACTTCTAGCTGCTGACCTCCAAGATGACTTTGGAGCACACATCTCCACCTCCTGCTTACCTCTACAGGCAGCTTTAAATCTCATCCATGGAGAGACATCCATGCTCAGCCCATGGGAGCCCATGGGAGACAGCTTTATTGAAGTCCAGGTAAAAAATACTGCCTGCTCCCCCCTTATCTACCAAGCCAGTCATTTCATAGAAGGACATGATGTTACTTAGGCTTTACCTCCCGTTTGTGAATCCATGTTTGGCTTTGCCTATCTGCTCTGTTTTGCAGTTCTTCATGCACTGTTATGACAGGGAATTTTAATAATCCCTTTATTCTAAAAATGCCTATGGCCAATAGCTCAGGCATTTTCCTAAGAAGAGAGCTGCTGTAGCCAGAAGAAAATGAAAGAATTAGTAAACATGTTTGATAGTTACTATTAATATTGCTGTAATTAGACAGATTTTAAGGTATTAATAAACAATTAGAAAGGCATTATACTCCCTTCCATATATAAATACGATATATCATGGTTAATTCAATAAGTGCCTTTTACATAAAATTTTTTGCTAATTATGTATAAGTCAGATTTCCAGGAACTCTGAGAAGGTACTAGGTGCTCTTGGCACTCTGAATGAAGAATATGTACAAAGCTATCTTGAGCCACAAGCGGGTCATTTAAAGTATTTTTTCAACTTTTCATTCAATAATGTGCATTGAGTATCAGCTGAAAACCCCTGTTTCTAAATAAAACTGGTGTTTGAAATACTTGCAGTCAATTTGCCTGCTTAATCTATTCCATCTCCAAGCCAAACCCTTCACTGGAATTTTCAAAGTGAGTTAATGTGATGGTTTACTTTAGTTTCAGAAAGGACAGCATGATATTTTTAGGACTGCAAATTAAGCTTATGGGATGCCAGTCTTTCAGATTTCATTTGGACAGACTGTGCTGTCTTCCATAAAACAAAAGTTCTAGAAGCTAAAATTCTTTTGTCATAGGATCTGCTGTCATTTCCCAAGCTACAAAATCTGATTATGAATGATTGTATGATATGCAGTATAATATATTAGTAGAATTAACATATTAGTGCTAAGTACCGTGAGATAATGAATATGCACAAGTTTATCCAGGTCAGTGTCAGACCACATGCACAGGACACTAGTGATCCCTGCTTCAGGTAACTCTCACCTATAGACTCTGCTAGGCTAAATCTAGTGTTTACAGCTGTTTTGCATAAAACAATGAAAACTTGAGGGTGGGTGCAAAATGAAAAGTGGATATTGTGTTATTTTTCAGCTTCAGTGGCATAGTCTATATGCTGTTTGATGAACGAACCAATAATCTCTAATATTTTGCTGGAGAAAAATATGAACTCTATATAGGCCAAAAAGGATTATCTTCTTAATGACAGCAATTTGCATTATTTTAATAGGATTTATTCCTAGTGGCTTGTAGCAGAGAATGAAAGAAGCATCCTGACTCATTCAACAAGATGTTTCCTGAATGAGTTCATGAGGTTATATGTAATGCTGGCATTGTATGGGCACTGCTGTGAAACAAAGCTGAATCCAATGGCAGAAGTTAGAAGAATCACGGAGGAATTGTTTCAGTCCTTTTGAACATAAGCAAATATTTTGTTTGTGATAAGAAATCCTCGTACAACTTTTTCTTTAGAGAAGGCAAGGAGAAACAAAGGCTACAAAAGGTGTTCTCTTGTGAGGAGCAGATCTCAGCATCTGCAGGATGCAGAGAGGGCTGGTTCAGCCCCAAAGACAGAGTCAGGCTGACAGCCTCCTTTTACTGCTGCTGCCTCCTCCAGAGAGACAGAAAACAGGATTGGAGAACACAAGTCAAGACACAAAAATTTGGCTCTAACTGATTAAATTAGTGATACATTAGACTTGCCCTGTGCACACTAAATAAGGTTGCAAATTTTCAGAGTTTTCAGGTTAGGAGGATGTAGTGGAAATGCACATGACCAGGAGAAATCTTGGCTCAAGAGGGATGCACAACTGCCTGGCTGCCCAGAAGCTGCTCCGTTAACCCATGCAGTGAAGGTGAGGTGGTGATGCAGAAAGTCTCCACTATCAATATAAAAGGCACAATACAGAAAATATGCAGCTTAATGATAACAGTGCTTCAGATGTCATTTCATGCTTGCTGCATACCCACACATAGGCAAAGTCTTTGCATAACTTAGGCTAATGTCTTTAAGTTGTGTCAAAAATCAGATACTGCTTAGGAGCTTTGTGCTGAGGATGAGTAGGCTGCACAGTAAAACAGCTAACCAGACAGCCTTAACTACAGAACCTTTCTAATCTGTGAACTATTATGCCCTTTTACACTTTTCTTATGTTTTATATGTTTTATGTATACACATTGGTAAAGATGAAGATCGAGCCGGATATTTAACACAGTATCATATGGTGTAACTTTATTACCAGCTAAAATAAATTGAAATTATGTCATTGAAGAAACTATATCAGAGAACTAAAGCTGAAGGCATTTTGGTATAAGCTTCTCCAGCTGTCTCTATAATCTGATCACAAAATATTGCAAATATTGAACCATGTTAATTTGAACAGAAATATGATCTGCATTACACTTACTTTTCAGCAATTGAGTAATTGACAAGTATTTGTTTTGAATGGATACATTTAATTGAAAGAGACACCAGTATGAAATACAAGCCTTTGAAACTAACTCTATGGCTTAAATTACTATAAGACATGACTGGCAGCTGGCTGACTCTGAAATCCCCAGGGGAAGTTTTCCTTTTGAAGCAATCTTAACAACTGTATCACTGAAGTGCACCCTTAATCAAAAATGATACTGTCATAGATTATCTCCTGTTGTTTCATAACCAGGCAAAGTGTGAAATTACTTCATGCCTTAATAGGGACCTACTGAAGGACAATTAAATATTCAAAGATGCTACATAAATAGTCTGTACTCCCTGGCCATCATACAATTTTATTGACTGTAAAGATTAAAAGCTTAAGGGGACAGTCTTGAGTTACTTTCACGAAAGCTAAAGGAAAATACTACGAGAAGGTAGGCTACTGAACTGAGCTAACCTGTCAGATGTTTGGATATGGCCCAGAATATCATAGATTGTGATTGCACCAGCTATTTTGCACAAAGAAACAAATTTTTCAAAACTACAGAAAGAAAGAATGTTATCACTTCCTTTTGTTATTTAATAAGGAAAAAAATACCACTTGTAGACTGCAAGAGGGAAAATTATTTCTTGGATGCCCCTTTCTTGGTTAAAACAGAAGTTCTGTTGATAAAAGAGCCCATTAGGACCGTTTTAATTTATCAAGAGAGGACAGGGCAAAATTATGAATGAGAATAGGACCATTATTGTAGGAATGTGGATGGCTTGTCTGATTGAATTCTGACAATTAATCAATGCAGCTCTTCAAATGAGCTGAAAAACTCCACTTTCCCATCAGTTCCAGCTTGTAAACTAAAAACATTACTTTTTTTCCTCCATGTATTATTTACCTCAATAATAACTTGTTTTAGTGCTTCTCACAATAGTCCATATAGGAGCTTAAAATGCTCTGAATTACTAAAATGTATGTTCTGTACTCCTGTTTGCCTAAAAAGAAAGTCCAGCAGCCACACCAGCCAAACTGTACCAACCAAAATAGACTACTGAAGAGGGTGAAATTCAGGACACCCAGAAATGATGCTCCTGTACAGCAGATATTACAGTAAAGGGGCCTGAGTGGACTAAACCCATGAATCATGTGTACTTCATGTTGAAGATCATGAACCACCTTTTAGAATGAATAAGACTCTATGAGTTGGCCTGAAAGCTAAAAGTATTACCTGTATCTCAACCTTTAGCTAGAGGTTCTTTTGCGCTGATCTAGTAACTTTTTTGGGGAATAAATTTCTTGTACATTTACTAATGTACTCAGAATAGCATAGACAACCCTGTAATTCCACTGGCATAGAAGCTTAACTGGCACGAAGTAAGGACCTGCATCACAAAATACGATTGCATTTTAGTAGCAAAATCCTTTGTGTGGAGTCAGCAGAAACAACTATGAAAATCTGAGTTCACAACAGAATTGTGACGAGACTGAGCTAGTTGTTACCTCTTGAAAATATTAATGTCAAACTCTTGGCCTTCAGTTTGCTTGTTTCCTGTTTCCTTCAAGAACAATTTTAGGTAATGCAGTTCTCTTCTGTTTGCTTTAGCTAAAACAGAAACCCCAAGAATTATGAGAAAACTCAGTGAAGGAAATGATCAGCCAAATTACCTAAATGGCGGGGTGTGGGTCTGCTGCTCCTCTTGGATACCAATTATACTTGCATGATCTCCGCACATGATCTCTCTCAGTACATCACACCTGCAACAGGAATCCTCTCTAATCACACATTTTATGTTTGTGGACAGGTGAAGAAATTATATTTTGGTTTGACAGGACTTCCCATCTTTGAGATTCTGGCCCAGATCACATTTGTTACTCCATGAAATTGTTTTCCTTGGTTAAACTGCAGGCAGCCATGCAAGACTGTACCAGAGGCACTACAGTAACACAAAACATGCTCAGTGCATCCTCTGTGGTCTGGGTTCCTTTTTTGAGGTGGAATGGGGCACTTACAAACTCTGTCTTTGGGCAGGATGAGGCAGCTGTGTAAATCCAGTATCATTAAGTACCAGTAGTGATGTTTTATAAGACAGAACAGGAGAAGCAATGGTGAAACCTGGGAGCTAGTTTGGTTTGAGCTGCAGATGCAAGCTGGGACTGCATACAGCACAAAAAGAAGAATCTACAAGAAAGGTAAGATAAAGTCTAGTGCCATTTACTGTGACAGTGGCATAAAAAATGTAGGACAGAAGACATCTGTGATGTCTCTTGGTGTGTATACTACTAAGGATACCTTTCAAAAGCTTGCCAGTAAACAGATATTCACATTTTTCAGAGTTGTAAGGATGCCTGTAAAAAAATTATCCATTTCATCGTATCTGTGAAGATGGTTCATTTTTAATGGTAATATTTTAAATAATGAATCTCTTTCAGAGCAGGGAATAAGCAAAGGCATTTTCTATCTGGTAATTCATCCTCTTTATTTGGAGCTGCCATGTAGGAATTAAAATTAAATTAAGCTGAAGGGACTGTCTTTTAATATAGAACAATATAAACCACACATATGAAATCATTCTCCTTATGGCTTAAGAACACATAATCCATATCAGAATGATGCTAATTCTGTATTTCTGCAGCTATCTTGCATCTTTCCATTCAGATGTTAGCTTGAGAAAAAATTAATTTGTTTTCCCAGTATGATTTGAAATTAAATATTAAGTAGTTAATTTATCAGAGAACTTAACGTGTTGTTTCCAAACATTCTCCTTTTGCTTGAAACAAATTTAATGCAGGAACAGAAAAATGTATATTAGTCATCAAAAGCTGTTTATAGATGAGTTTAAAGTGCTTTCAACTAAAGGATTCTCATGATGCAGACTAAATTCCAGACCAATAGTGCAGAACAGAATTAGTGGAGGATGTATTAAATAGCCAAAGGTAACTGAAAATGAGGAAAAGTAAAAATTTACATTTGGTTTACAATAAAATCCAATATAAGTATTTATCTTTTCTAACTTGGGGTGATCCAAGGCGAACTTTTGATACTGAGGCCAAAAATTTAAAAATGACTGCTTAGTTTAGGTATGTATTTCACGGGAGCCAAGTGAGATTCTGAATATGTCAGAAATAAACCTGACTTCAAATGTTACCGAATCAGTGCAGCCTCCTAGTGTGAAGAGGAAAAGCTGATTTTATTGTGGGTTGTTTTTTGGGTTTTTTTTAATGGGTGAGACATGAAAACTGTGTCTGGGCTGAGTGTGGATACTCTTTGCACTGGAACTCAAGGTCCCTCTCCCTTAGTCCTTCTCTTCAAGGGATCTGACAGGCTGCTCAGTAGTTTCCTTATAGCCTTGGAATCCAGATCTGTGCCTTTGGCACAAGATGAGAACTTTTCTGAGACTTAACACCCACCAATATCTTTCTAATAGTGGAGCAAGCCTCATGGTTTTCTTTCAACCAAGCACTGTCTTCTGTAAAACCTGTCTAACAATTACCATGCCTGCTCAGGGAGAAGGAGACTCAAGTTTAAGGCTCTCCTCAGCCTCGTTGGTACTCGTCCCCACACTGACCAAAGACAAAGCTGGAGAAAATTCCTCATTCTTCTTGCTCTTTATCAATTTCATATTCAACCAAGACTGGATGGAAAGCAACACATTCTTCCCCCCTCAGCCGTCTGTGACAGATACTGCCAAGGCTAGGAACCTGAACTAGGACTTCTTCTGCTGCAGTTGTAATACTGTGTCTAGTACTGAAACAAGCTCTGTTGCCACCCTGCATTAAGCTTGGCCTAAACCTGTATAATGGAGAAGGACATGGACAGCTTGTCTGTAAGTCTTAACTGGGAATGGGTGTGAGACATACCAGTATTTTTAGTCTGGGCAGCACAGTTATAGTTTGAATATTGTGTTTCCAAAATATTAGCATTGCTGTTTTCTTTTTTTAATCATCATCAGAAACATTGAAATGAAGGCGTTGATTGATCTACTATTGCCTAAAGACCCAGGCATAGCTTTTAGGGCTGCACCATTAGCATGAAGGGCTTCAGTTCCACTGACATCCAATGTCAGGTGTCCATATGCTTTGGATCTGCACTAGCTCCTCCATGAGTCCCATGGGATACCTGGGCAAGTTTTGTGGTCATGGTTTCATCAGCAACTTGAACCTAGCTCTACATCCCAGACTAATATTCAGCAAAATGCAGATCCCTCTGCTTAAATTCTGTAGTTGCTTGTTAAAAGATCAGGATTTCCAGACTTAGGCTTTGTACTGAGCAAAAAGCTACACTACCTGTACAGTACTGCTGTAAATCTATAGTTTGCAGAGCTCGTTGAAATCCTTTGGGACAAAAAGTCCTCTGAAAATGTGGGTATTTTATCAGTATGCAAGAGAAAATATACTTAAGTACAAAGTACTTATCACCTCTGGGGTGATAAGCAAAGGTTAATGATCACTGCCAGTCAAGCTGGGACAGTGACAAATGACCTGAAAGAGGGAGATATTCTAAGGGCAAGAGAAGATGCTCTAAGGTTGCATGAAGTATTGAAAACAGACCCTTGAGCCCTTTTGTTTTATAGGGTCTTTCTTGTGTACGGGAATGATATCACCAAGAGGGTGATAGGCTTGTTCCTCCCTCAGAATCCTCATGGCCAAAGAGCATCAAAACCCATTAAAGATCTCATAGGATTAGGGGAATGTTTGCCAGTAGAGATAAAGCTGAGAGCTAGGGGAGTTTTGTAGACTGTGAATTATAAATGGTCCTTTGTGGGTTTTCCCACTAATGTCTCTATTCAAAAATGTATTGACTGTGAGTAAATTAGATAAGGATCCAGCACTTAGTATTGTGACGCATTCTTGTGGAGGGCAAACCTCTCTCATCAACTAAAGGCTTTGCCAGAATTGCTATTATATTTAATGAACCAGAAAATAATATACAGCCAGGTCAATACTCTTCCAAAAAATTCTGTTATAGGCCACAGCTAGGGGAAAGGACATCGTATCAGTGACATGTAGTGGGAGGTCAATTACTGTGCAAAATCACTTCACCAGCTAATATTTGGTGCTCAAAACTTCATCTGGCTTGCACTAATTGGAAGGTAGCCTGCATGTGAAATGCCCTCGGAAATGCAGGGATGCTTGCAGTGGGTTATGGCATTGCAAATGTTATCTTTTGCATTTTTGCCATTCCCAAACTAACGAACGCTGATAGTTACAAAAATGTGCTGAAGAACCCCAACAATGCCCTTGCTAGGGACTCAGTTATTTTAATGGAGAAATTTAATTAAGATTGCCCCCCCATTCCTCATTTTTGCAAGCTGGTGCACTTCTGACTTAGTGCTGAGATATTATGGAAGAACATACTTTCCCCAAAAAGGAGAGCTTGACTAGACGTGCAATATTAAATGTTTTAGGATGTTTTGTCCTAATAAGATTAGAAAATAATTTTGCTGATACAAATGATTGAAGTAGGGTATGATAAACATACGGTTCAGATAAGTACCAAGATCTAAGATGATTATCTAATCTGACCTTCTGTTTCTTTTGTTCACCTGGCACTGCATAGCAGTGATAGGAATGAGGGGCCAAGTCATAGGATCCTTTCTTTAATTTAGGCTGTTTTTGTTACTGTGGAACCACTCAGTCCCAACGGGGCTCCAGTATTAAAACTCTACATTTCTAACCCTCCCTGTGAACACATCACCCCAGTAAGGCACTTAGGTAGAGTTGCTGTTTGATCAGCCCTTCTGCTGACCTATACTAGGCTGATCTTTCAGCTAAACTAATTCTTTCTTTCCTAGATGGGATTAAGTTATAGCCTGAAATAAAAAAGTTCCTCTAGTCTTTCAAGCTTAATAGTCTTTATACAAATTTCTTTTAAGTACTTCTCTCTGCTTTTCTAAATCTTAACCAATTTTTCACACTTCCCCATCCAGAAATTGGTCACAGTATTCTGGTAGGAGTCACATCCATACCAGATGTGAAACTGAGATGACCTCTTTACTCCTCTTCCACATGGCTTTGTTTAAATACTGAATGATTTCATTTAGTCCCTTCAGCCACAATTGTGCTCTGAGAACTGTGTCTGGCTGCTTACCTGGGCAGTAAGTCATTATCAGAGTGATTGCTCATTAGTACAGAGCTCCTGATCTTTAAGTATGAGCCAATAAACTGAACAGAAATGCATACTGCTTGCTTGTGCCTGCTCAAAAACTCAATCCATATTCTATCAGTGATCTGTCAGCCTCATTGTTTACTGCTCCCTCTTGGTTTACTTCTCCCTCTATTCCTGTATACTTTCTCTATTATGGTTTGTTTTTCTTCCATGTCACTGATAAAAAGCAAAATCATCTGAGGCCAAGAATAAGCCCTTGAAGGGTGTGGTAATTTTTTCTATTTGATGAAATTTCAGAGTCTACAGTGCCACACTGTCAGTTCAGTTTCAATAGCTTTAATCAGTTATTTTTATATCCTGTTTCTTAAGCAGAAGGTTGTAAAAGTCTAGGTCAAGTGATGTACCAAAGTGCAAGTAGGTCACACGTGCAATATTTCTTTTAATGCTGACATTTGTAATTGAATAAGAAGTATTGGAGTATGGACCAATATTTTTTTTTCATTGGAATTAATCATTCATTAATCCTATCATCATTGGGACTAATTATTTTCTAGATTTTTCTATTGGTTCCTTATCTACCCTGATAAGGAGACAAACCCTGATACCCTTATAAGATGACCAGTTTACAACTTAAGAAAACACTTAGAAGTACTCACCCAGTATAAACTCTTCTTGCAGACTATAGGTCAAGATTATTAGCAATTATTTTAGAGACTATCAGGTAGGCTGCAATGTAGTGCAGGCATCTCTTACTAAAGAGCTATAATCTCTAAGATAACATCCCAAATTCTTTATGGGATGGATATATATTGCCTATAATGGGTAAATATCCAAATAATTGGGGGTTTTTCTTTCTTTTTTTAAAATAAATAATGCCATTCTATTTCTAAAAAAAAAGTTGTAAATTGTTCTAAATTTAGTTGCATTATCATTAATCTTTCATCTCACATGTCCCTAAAGTGTTAGATGCCCATATTTTCTAGCAAAATGAAAGCATAATTTCATAACTATACTTAAAATTGTACTTAATTTTGGTGCGTTGAAGATCTCAAGATTAAATTCAGTGAGGCCAATTCAATTAGACATACTGCAAACCTCGGTGAAGGTGCCAACTTCTGGAGAACATAGTTATTAATCACTATGAGCCACATCATGTCCTCTGAGTTAGCTAAATACACACATAGAGCTGGACTTAAACTGAGGACAAGACCTTCCACTCCTTTAATGATTAAACAATGATAATAACGATGTCAGTGAGAAATTAGTTAAGACAAATTTGACTATCCAAACCTAGAAAGGAACATTGTAAAGATTTTGTGTCTAAAGGTATTCAGCTAGAAAAATTCCTAAAGATCTCAAGACATAATGCTGGCATCCACCAAAATGTGGTTGGATCATGGAGATAATTTTATAAACATTGGGAAGAAAAAAGTAACTCCTGTAGTTTCTCATCAATGGTTTCTTCTTTGGCAATCCTATCTGGAAAGACTCTCAGAAATAAGTTTAAACGTTCTTCAGTGAATTTGTACAGTGAATATACAAAGTACAGTGACCATGGAAGTGAACATATCTTCACCTTGCAAAGAGAAGAGCTACAATTTGGAGTTTTTAGATCAATTTTTAAGGAAAGGGTAAAATCAGTAAACTTTGGAATACTATATAGAAAATTTAGATTATCTAACAAAATACTGAAAAAAAAAACAAGCAATGCAGGTCCTGATCTATTTTTACTTGAAAACACAGATGAAGGGCCAAATCTGCTTCCTAAGTTATCTTTCAAAAGCAGCCCTAATCCATGGTCCTAAAATCAGATCCTATCACTTCCCTAACCAGGACATGTGCTGGAAACATTGTATTCCAATTTTATTCCAGCTTTCTGTGAAGAAAAGATATTTGAACTACAGCTGCTGTCTTATAAATTTTACAAAATAAAGTGTCAGGGAAATTCACTTTGTTAAGGGAAAAGCAGCTTTTAAGAATGATCTTGATACACATATATGCAGATCAGCCAAGCTGACCCCTGCTATCCGTTTGGATCTGAAGTGAAATTAAACCATGCTATTAAACTTGGCCATCTGCACTAAGGATGCTAAGGAAACCTGCTAATTATTATTAGCTCTATTATATACTGTAGTGTTGGCATCAGTATTTCATAACTAGCCTCACACAATAAAATGTATAATCATTTCTTTTTCCTCCTACTTGCACAGCAGTCAACTGCCTAGGACACTTATAGGAATTTGAATCTTGTAGTGCCAGCTAATGTTTTTCCCCAATCAGTGGAGAGAGAACAGTAGATTTTCTGTGAGATTATTTACTTTGGATCTCCTTTCCCATATATGTATAAGTCCTGCAAACATTTATGCACGTAATTAATTTCTTGCAGGTAAACAATTACCTCACTGGGGCTAAGACTTCTAATGTTCTTACTTAATGTTCTTATTTTTATGTTTTCCATAACCTAAATTCAATTTATGGAGAATTTTCAGAATTTCTCACTATTTCTAGATGCTTGCTTAGCTGCTGCTTATTATTGGCAAGATAGAAAAAAAAATGTTATGCAAACTTTTTCCCTTTCTTCATAGTAAATTTTGGCTTTATTTAGTGTCCCCAAAACCATAGAGAAGCTCTTGCAGGCTTAAATATATAGTGGCTCAAGCCCTGAGGCACTCATGCAGGAGCTCTGTTTCTATGATCCGACATTCACTCACGAGGATCACTGCTTTCCTTTTGCTGCCATTTTTGTTTGCTTCAATCCATTCCCCTTAGTCTACTGGTATTCAAATAACCTTTCTTTCAACTACAGGAATACAAGTTATTTATTCCCAAGTCATCATTTCAGTTATTTCCAAAATTGGCAGCTACCATCCTGATAACATTGAATAGCACTATGGATTCTTCTCAGGGGGAAGAGCCCCAGGCACCAGCACAGGCTGGGGGCTGACTGGCTGGAAAGCTGCTGTGCAGGAAAGGCCCTTGGGATCCTTGTGGACCCCAAAATGAACATGGGCCAGCAGTGAGCTCCTGCAGCAGGCAGACAACAGTGTCCAGAGCTGCTCTAGGAGAACCCTTGTCAGCAGCATGAAGGAAGTGACACTTCCTGTGCACCCAGCACTGGAGAGATACATCTGGCATGCTAGGTCCAGCACTGGACTCCTCATCACAAGAGACATGGACATACTGGAGACAGTTCAACAAAGCCCCACAAAGACAATTAAGGGTTTGGAGCACCTGACATACAGGGAGAGGCTGAGAGAGATGGAACTGCTTAAGGGGGGGATCTTATCAGTGCATATAAATGCCTGACTGGGAGAGTAAAGAAGTCAGAATCAGACTCTTCACTGTGTCAGGATGAAGATCAATGGGCACAAACTGAAAATCAAGAAATACCACTTAAAAATAAGAAGAAATTTTGTTACTGTAATGATTGTCAAACCAAGGAACAAGTTTCCCAAACAGGTTGTGGATCTTCCATCCTTGGAAGCACTCAAAATTGAAAAACTGAATGTGAGCCCGACCAACCTTCTTTAGCTGACCCCTTTTAGAGCAGATGTTTGCACTAGATAATCTCCAGAGGTTCCTTCCACCCTCATATTTTCCATCATTTACTTTAATTGAAAAATACTTTGTGGAGAGGGTGTTGAAATGGTTCTTAAATCTTTGAATCCAGTTCTGTGCATGCATATTACTGAGAATAATATCTGCCATCAGAAATATCAGCAATGATGGATTGTTACTGGTTATAGGATGTATTTGCAAGACTCAGCCTTCATAAACTCAAGAAATTCCCTTCTAACAAGTCCATGCTTTCAGTTAAGGGTAGTGGGTTGTTCTTTAACAGAGCTCAGTACGACACAACATTCTATATACACTTCACTGCTTAGACAGTTTTGATGGAAGGTGGGAATCAATAATTTAAGTTCTTTTAAAAATATGCATAAGTACATCACAGAGAATATAAAAACTTCAGGGGAAAGGTGATATTATTATTTAATGCCTTGTTGATGAGGTTTATTTTGGTAAGCTTTTGACAGCACAAGGTAACATATCATCTCTGCGTTGACACAAACACTATCAAAATATGAAAGGATGCACAGCAGAAAAAGAACTGCATCTAAAATAGATTTTTGAGAGAGCAATTTATTTTTTCTTTCCCAATAGTTAGATTTTTTTGTTGTTAGAATGCTGCTAACTCCTTTAAGCAAAATTAAAAAGAATTTTTGTTACTGTATGTCACTCTTTCCAGGTCTGTTTAAAATTCTCTATTTCTTTCCACCTTCTATTTAATGTTGGAAAATTTTTCCTGGCATTTGAGATGGGGATAAATGTCTTTGTTTTTCCATTGTTTTGCAGTACAGCTCCTTTCATTACTCACTTCACTGTGTACACTGTGCTATGCATTTTTATATTGGAGACCAAGTCCTTTTTCTATTTTTCCCTTCTATTTTTCCTTTGTTTGGTTTGCAATAAGCACGATTCTGAGAGCTCCAGAGGGCAGTGTTGTGCTGAAAGCATCGGTTCTCTTGGCTCTGCCTGGGTATTTTTTGGGGACCAGGAGGCTGAATGTTATTTACTGAATGTTATTTACTGACTTGCTTGAATGGCTTAAGTCTTAATTCACAATTGCCTTGGATATACACATTTTATGGTTGAGTCCTTGCAACAAACAAATTAACTGAGTTTGTGCACATACTATGATCTTAAAGGTTTTTCAAATGGTGTTAGAGAAAATCAGTTAAAAAATAGATGTAAAAATATCAGTCATCTTAAATAGTGCTATGCCAGATTCATCAAGAAGGTTCAATGGGCTGGAATATTAATTTCTCTCCTTGTGTCACACTGCAGGGAAAGGAGGAAAGAAGTCATCCCCACGAGGGTGCAAAGCAGTGCTCTTCCCCTTCTCCCTCAGGAGTTCTGCAAAAGAGCAGTTTCCAGTTTCAGTTAAGGCCTCTCAGGAGCACACGGTGAGAAAGCCTACAGGGGAAGCATCAAACCACACACCTCCTTCAAGTATGGTCTCTCACACCTTCCCTCCTACTTCTCCTGCCTCTAGGAGGTGTACACCAGAATTGCTACAGACCTGGAAAAAACAGGATCACCAGGTCCAATTGCCACTGCCCTCCAGACTCCTTGAAAATTTTCAGACTGCATGTTTTCCCATATTCCAAGCATGCTTCACGATTCCCCCTAAACCATGGACGCTGCGTGCATCTAAACTGATTGTGCGATGCACAGAATGGCTACTAACAAATGGTTACATTCCAGCAGCCTTTCAAACCACCACACTCTCCCACCCAGATCCACATGCCTGCCTGTTTCCTGCATTTCCTCTCCTCCTTGCCCCTAAAACCCTGTAGCTCTTGTCATCTGTCCACATCACCTCTCTTTTCTGACCACTCAACTGCTCCCAGGTACCCTGCCTTCTGACACTCTAATTCCTGTCATCTCTATGTCCTCCTCTTTGGGATTAAAGTGCAATGTCCACCACTTTTCTCCTGCTGCAGTTCTTCCCTCTGCCCTCCTTGCAGTGTCTGTGGTTTATTCTTTCTTTGGTCCTCAGAGGCAGCTCTTGCTGCTCAGGGTGCCACCTGGGTTAGAGGCATGAGCTGGTGCGTGGTAGGGGATATGGTACACCCACTCGATGCCATGTTCCCTAGCCCAGGTGTTTATAAGGCTGTTCTTGAAATGAGTCCCATTGTCTGACTCAATTCTCTCAGGGGTACCATGTCTCCAAAGAACCTGTTTTTCGAGGCCCAGGATGGTGTTCCGGGCAGTGGCATGAGGCACAGGGTAGGTCTCCAACCATCCTGTGGTGGCTTCCACCATTGTGAGAACATAGCACTTGCCTTGGCGGGTCTGGGGCAGTGTGATGTAATCAATCTGCCAAGCCTCTCCATACTTGTATTTGGACCACCGTCCACCATACCATAGGGGTCTCACTCGCTTTGCCTGCTTAATTGCAGCACACTTTTTTTTTTTTTTTTTTTAAAGTACAAAGAAGTTTTATTAATATACCTAAGACAAAGGGAACAAAAAAACCCAAGAAAAAACCAGAACAAACTCCTCAGACCACCCCTCCTTCCCCCACCTCTAACTCTTTAGCCTGCAGACATCCTGTGCCACCACAGCTCTCAAGTATAGAAGCTCTTGTTTATCCCTTCAGACTGTAGAAATCACCTTGTGAGATGTGTGTGGCTTACAGCCATAGCTTGAACTGTTTGGATGCAAGCCTGCATTCAGGAGGACACTTTCAAGAGCTGGCATGCCACCTTTTTTAAGCATGCCCTTCAAGCAGTAGCACTTTAGGTTGCTCTTGAGCCTCCATAGCACTGAACAATGAAGATAGACTAAATAGCGGGTGCTGCAGATCTCTACAGATTTAAGTAGCCCTGGCAGAGTAAATCTAAGTTTTCACCTGGGCATGAACTCTGTCTTCCTACAGTGAGACACTCAGCAGCAAGCCTGGGAGCATCCTGCAGAGCGAGCTCAGGACATGAATCAGTTGTTTGTTAAATTTTTGTTAAATAGGGACAAATATGAGTTCTTCAGTTGCTGTCCTCCAAGAACGCATTGTCTTAAGGCTGCAACAAACAGGAAAGGAGGAAGGAAAAAAGTTACAAAGGCTGGGGCAGTACTTGGGCAGATCAGTTGCCATAGAAATACTTAAACCCTGTACCTCCAGTAGCAAAATGTTATGAGTCTGCTTTTATATTCTTTGTGTTGGATGCTGGCAGAAGTTTCTGCCCTATGATACTACTAAATTCTATGTGGATTTGAGAATCTACTAGGAGGTGTCACTTGCACCCACACTGGAGACAGGGGAGCCCCACGGGTATCTACAATAGCCTGCCTCATTGACATGAACAGCTATTGACAAGGTGCTTGGAACTGCTCACAAGTGACGTAGGTTTCAACATCCTCATGAGACAGAAATATATCACTCTTTAAAACTGCTCAGGCTTTTCTATTAGGTCTGTCAATAAACATATCTCAGGATTTGTGATTTGAAGACAGTGATGCTCCATGTCCAGAAAAGGGAGGGGAAAAGAAAATATTGCCATCTGTTTGTGTAGAAGTTTAAATTCATGCATCAGATCTCCTGCACTGTGAAAGATGAGTCTTCTCTTTTTCTTACAGTCAGTCTTAAGAGCTGAGGCAGTGTTCATATAGTGAGACCTGAAAATAGATTGAAAGGGTGTTCACCATCAAGCTTCAGCCTCTGATTAAGATGCTTATATTGAAAGCCTCCAGAAATCAGAGAACCTCTCTCCAAAAATATCAATGAAACCATCATCCTGTTTGCCGAAGCTCCACTGACGCTCAAGGGAAGCTGAGCTGCTCATGAGAACCCCCATGGGACACACCAAATCTCCACAGTGCTACTCTTTCCATAGGGTCATTATGGGTCACCCAGATTTTGCAGGTTTGGGTTCTAACACTGTTTTGGCGTTATATAATTTCAAATATAAAACCTTTAAGATGACATTGCTAAAATTCACCCGAATTATGACAACATTGCTGCCTGACAGAGGTGAATTTAAAAAAACCTCAGGTATCAATACTTGTTTTTATTTATGATAGTTTGTGGTAACCCAGATATAGAATTGCCCAGACAACTGTGACTTAATCATGTGTAACTGCCAGCTTGCATTTTTGCAGGCACATCTACCCTGACAAAGGTTTTTAATATTTAAAATAATGCAGATTATCTATTCAGCCCTCAGAAAACTCATTGTGATTAATTCAGTATCTCAGTTTCAGGCACTTCAACTTCTGACACCTTTCTTCAGGCTACAGAGAGCTGTATTAATTGTACTAAAAATCCTGTGCAAATATTTTAAAAATATTATTTAGTACTCAGTAAAATTTTTTTATATGAGTATGTTACCATCTATCAATGTTGTCATGAGTCTCTGGATCTCCGAAGATTTTTTTTAACTCTGCTTTTAAAACACAATTTTATTCTAAGAGTCTCTATTTATGCACATTTATCAGTCATGCCTACTCAGAAATGCTTATATCATATCTGAGGTCAGGAATTCAGATGCATTTAAATTGTATTCCAGATAGATGGGCAATGCATACATTTCAGTTCTTTGACAACTTAATGAACATATCTCTTGGCAAGATGAGGTTATCTGAACATCCCAAATCATCTGTCACATTTGTCTTCAAACTTTTGAGCTGTAGTCTACTGTCAGGAAAAAAAGCTGACCACCACACTGTCTCATTGACTTTTAACTGATAAACAATTATTTGCTCCCTAGAGCAGCATCTTACCATGGTCCTGTCAATTAAAGGGGGTAAATCCAGATTTACAATGAGTTTCAGAAATCTAGAAACATTACGTAACTTAATCTCTCACCCTTCAAATAAGTTATTTTGTTAGCCATTTAATTCAACTGCCAAACTGTGCCGAAAAAAGGTTTTAGCACATATTATCAAGCTGACTACTCATCTGGTTACCTCATTTTTGAAAGACTACCTGCAACTACTCTTGGCCCAAATCTTAAAGAATGGTCAGGAAATAGAACTTTAAAGAATATTTTCAGTTTCTCAGGAAGGAAAAGCCTGAGACATGTAAGCTGAAATTTCCTGCAGAAGACCAAAACTTGGCAAAACAAGTCAAATACAACATTTCTGATCGATTTTACCACCTATACACCAACAGCATCAATACAGTCTATACTTAAGGGTGCTGCATTCCCTTGGGAATTGATTCATTAGTGTCTTAAACTGGAAGCCCAAAATGTCCTTGAGTTGCTTAAAATCAGTGGATAGCTGAAAAAGTTGGCTTGTATGAATCACCCAAGGTCACCTGTGCACAGGTTTTAGTGGCAAAGCTGCAATGAGAGCCTGGAAGTTACTGGCTTTCATCCAAATGATCACTTCACCAAACCAAGATACCACCAATATGGGAGAAAATGATAATAAAACATGGCAGTGCTCTCAAATTGTGCTAAAACTGCGCTTTCACTGCTCTGAGAAGCTATCATTCAGTCTGAAAGTTACCAAAATTGCTGGGCCAACATGCTCTAAATAGAGAGTGTCACAAAGAACGTAGTTTTCCTTAGTAGAGTAATATTACAAAAAGAGCAAGAAAAAGAATATGGAAAGAGAACAGAATATCCTGTTAAAATGTTAAAAAGGAAAGAACAGTAAATAATGGAAACTATTCAGTCATTCTTCAAGCTCCTACTGAACTCAGATATAATACTAGCTACAAGGCTTTGAGAACACTGAGATGACAGCTCGTAGTATCATAGAATATTTGGGAGTTGGAAGGGACTCTTTAAAGTTCATCTAGTCCAGCCTTTCAGCTATGGGGGGGCAGTTGTCCAGACCTCACAAGTGTTGGAATCCCTTGGTATCCCTTCCCTTCCTTTTGCCATGTGTTAGCACAAGGTCATTGAAAAGCAGAACCTCTGACAGACAACCTGTTCAGTGGCTCAGCACTTCCTTGTGCCTCCTCGTATCAACCCACATCTTCCCACGTTACGCCAAGGACATTCATCCAAATTTGTTCTTTCTGTCAGCTTCATGTCAGCTATTCTCACCTCCCATCACCCTTTCAAACTGGTTCTGACTCTCAACCTCCTTTATGGTTTATCGCCTTCTTCTGTCCTGTATCTGCTCACCTGACCATTCTGACATCATGCAGTCTCTTCCTTAATTTGCAAAGAAAAAGAAAGGGGATGGTGGTTTCTATCCCCCCTATTTTCGTAACTGGTCTGTAATTTTATTCTACCTCTTGCTTTTAAGCTCGCAGACTGCAATCACTACCTGGAGTCAACATTCTTGGCTTTCACCAACTGTTTCCATTGAACCTTACTTTCTGCATGACCTCTAATTACCTGTTTCTAACTATTGCTGTGAATCAGTAGTCATTTTCAGTTCCTCCCTCAGCTTCAGTGTGACTTCATTCTGCTCTTCTTGGCCTATCATCTTTTTCTCTTTATCAAGAGATTCCAATCTGCTCATGTTGACAGACTACCACTGACAATTATCACTGACAATTACATTTGCAGGGAACAGCCTTTGTACTTTCCCCCAAGCTGCTCTTCTCTTCTGAGAATCCACCCCCTTGTTATTTTTCAATTCTTTTAAAACTTTACTTTTCAATCATCTCTCTTGCTCTCAAAAAAAAAAAAAAAAAAAAAGAAGCTGGAATATGCTGGGATCATTTTGCTCATCATATTTACCAGCACTGCCTCAAAACAAACTTAACAGCACTGTCTAATAATTTCTTCAAATCCCAGTTGCCTGTGTCCTTCTTGCATTGTCTTTTAATTATTTACTTTTAGACAGAGGCTGCTTTTTCACAGAACCTAACATAAAGGGATAATTTTCTATAAAGAGGCTATCAAGCACTGTGGTTATATAAGTACAAATTACAACAGGACTTTAGATTTCAGTGCTGTAAGAGCATAGTATGAAGACCTTGATATAAAGAGAACAGAATTACAAAGCTTAAGAATGTGAACTGGGCTTTAAAAACTCATTTCTCAGGCATGCTGGCCATACATGAGTGTAATATATACATCAATTGTATGGCATACATCCATTGTCTTTAGAAATAAAGGTTAATACATAGAATCCTGTCTTCACTGTAAGCTATACACATTTTATTACTAATTTCAGCGTGGTCAAGGCTTTTCCATCTGAATCTTATCATACACCTTTTTTTTCAATATTTGCAAAGAAGAAGACAGGTAGAATATATATAACAATAACATTTTGTAGTTATATTCAGTGATTAGAAATTATCTTGACAGCTTGGTTTCCAATTCTGTATTAGATTTGAATGCTAAGCTTGACAATACCCAGTTTCCAAAGACAATATTTAAAGGATCACATAAATGACTTAAGAAAACATTGCTTTTTTTTTTTTTTTCTGGTGGTAGCTAGTTTTTCATGGTCTCTTCTGAAACTTAAATGGATAAATTATTTATCAGCCAGCACTTGTCCTTAGATGGCATAACTTAGTGTCAAAACCACCCAAAACATCCACATTTGCCAAACCTGTCTTGCATGAAATGGAATGAGGATATTTACATAAGGAAAATGCCAAAGCAGAAAATTAACCCTTTCAGGGCTTTCGTATAAGGAAATATTGTAATAATTATTGTCATATCAAATATTTACTTAACTGATAAAAAGGGATCATAATATTCCCACTGAAAGTGTGTTCACCAGTTGGACTGGTGGTCCTCCAGGTTGGGAGGGAGCAATTGGCTTTTCTGTGATACTGCCTTTCAGTTAGCGTGCCAAGAAGAAAATTCAACATGAAATTTTAATGCAAAACATGCAAAATTGATTTGCTTTCTCTGATACAAAAGGATACAGCAAATCTCAGCTTTTGTGACAATGTGTCTCTTGGAGGGAGGTAATTTCTGTAGAAGTGCCTCCCCAAACAATGGTGTCTGTCTTTCTGGTGATGTACAGGGAGACTAAATGCTGACAGGACACTGTGTGAGACCCTTGTGTGCATGTATGCCAACTATGCCAAAGTACAGGAGTGCCTGACTGATGTGGTAAAACTATGAGCAGCTTCCAACCTATCTGCACTCTTACAAAAAGTCCTCACACCAAGACTGGGCTGAAAAGGATTTGCTCAATATATGCATTTCCTTCACATGCATTTCTTTCCACTTTTTAAAAACAGAAACTACGCACAGAAAACACTGAAAGAAAAGTTTCAAAAATTTGACTGTGACCAAATGATCCATCTGGAGCAGATCCCTAGGCTGATGAGCTTAGTGAATGTTACTGCCATGCCAGGAGGCTGGTGCAGGAACCAGGCTATAACATGTATTGCTTCCAGCCCACCCCTATCTAAAACAGGGGGACATTAGGACTCAGCTGCAGCATTACACCCCAACCTACTGCAGATGCCCTTACCACTACTTAGGAACTTAGAAGGAGGTTTACAAATTAGTCCAAAAGCATTGTTTACCACTATTAATATAGGAAGTTATTGCTAAGTGTCCTTCACCTTCCTTGCATCTGGTTTTATACTCACTTATCATACTCAAGTGTGACATCTCGTGCCCTTCCAGGGCTTGAGCTGTCCCTACTTGGTATCAACTATACTACATTATTTTGGAGAGTCTGAGAAATATATCTATGTGTGTGTAGACTCCCTCCCAAAACCCAATGAAAGACTGCTTTTGCACTATGTCAGAGATTACATTTACAGTCCTGCTGTGTCATGCTCTCACTGAGAACTAGTCAAGTAGAAAATATAAACATTGATATAAATTACCAAGATCTTATAGTCTTTATTGATATGAGTTTCCACAAAAGAGAGGGGAAATTTTCCTAGAATAGGGATTGCAGGAATCAAGCCAAACTTACAAGGATTTGGTTTCAAATGGTAAGATATTTTCCCTTTTTGTTTTTTTTTTGCTTTATGCCCGTCTTGCTAGAGCTATGACTGAGTATGTTAATCAAAATCCTACAGAACTGTACTCATTTGTGTGTGTGTTTACTTTTCATTTACATAATTATCTTACAAAAGGAGCATTTCTCCTTTGTGCTAGATGTCTTACGATATAATTTAAAGCCACAGTTACCAAAATATCCTATTCTAGCAGTCCCACTACTATCAAGTCTATAGCCCATTACCATAAATTATTGTACAGGAGCTAAATATACATTTCCAGTCTCATGATGTCCAAAGAGTCCTTCAGTCAAAGAAATCAAATATTGCCTGTGATGTGTCCTAAGAATCTACATTTAGTGTTTTGGATCAAACAGGAGAAACATCCAAAACTTAAAAGGCCTTCACAGAAAAATCAGGAAACACATAATTGTAGAGTGTCTTAATTTCAAAAATAGGATTTGTGTGTTTGAAACACAGGAAATGCTTATGGAAATGAGCAAGCACAAACTGATACAGATCTGCATAATCAGTGCAAAGCTACAAATACATTTTACTATTAGATATGTATTTTAAAGAATATACAGACTTGATTAAGCATGACATCAAATGTTCAACTGGCAATGGGTGGGATGGAATAGAGCAACTGAAATGACATGCATTTACAAAACAAACAAACAAACAAACAAACAAAAAAACTCCAAACAAAATCATTAATGAATCAGGTCTTCTCAGTCACTTCTGAGGGGGCCAAGAGGGCATAAAATCCCAAGCAGCTTACAAGAAGCATTTCTCTCTTGGCCTCTGTTTATTCTGTAACTTCTGTTTTGAGGAGATCATCTATTACTTGTCTGTAGCCTATGCATAGTCTAGGAATTTCTGACCTCTGCTAATGCTGAATTTTCCCATGAATACTCAAGAGTATATGCAACCAAAGTCCTACTTAAACTCAACATGGAGTGGGTTGCAGGATTGTGGTGGGCCAGTTCCACAGAGGATGGTTTCACTATGGTGCAACAGGAGGATTTTAAATGGCTCCTAAACAGGGATGAATACGTTTTTGCATCCTTCCACCTACTGCCTAGAGTAGTCTTTGCGTATCTGTGCCACCCTTTTATACTGTCTCAAGAACCTGATCCACCAAGATTATTATAGTGCAACACTTTCTATTTTTAGCAGTTTCTTTGATTTGCATAAGGATGTGAGCATGCCTGAACTTGATGGTTATAGAATGAAAATAAATACACATCTTTAGCCAGACTGCTCTTTAACAAAGGTGAAGTAAACTTCTTGTGAAGTAGCATAGAGTAGTTTTGAATAATCTCTGGAGACAGTATTTTGCCTAACATTTGGAGAAGTTTTGTACCTAATGCAGAGTTTGAAGTGGAAATCAGATACATTCGGGTTTTATATCTCTTGTGCTATTACATATAAAGCATAGTACAAAACCTGTGGTACAAAGAAGTCTCTCATTGGGCTGCATCAGCCAACTCAGTGTTTGAAGACATTGTTCTTTAAGTACATACATCAATGAGTACAGAAAATAGAAATAATTATTTTGTTATCTAAGTTTTATGAAACATGTAGATGACTGTAATTACTTCATTTCAAATATCTGAAGATAGTTGCTACTTATTTCCTTTCTAGACTACTAAAAAATTTCTAACTTATTTACTGTGACACTCTTTTGATCATCATATAGTTATATAATTACACACTTCAGTTGAACAAAAACACCACATAAACTGTTTACTTTTTATAATAAGCAATTTTAAAATCAATTTAAACAGATAGCTTCATCATACTTTCTTCTAAATGTAAAATATGAACTATTTTCAGCCTACTCACACAAAGTTTTGGTGTATAACATCAAACTCTTGGATTTGTTGCATATGCATTGCAAAATGTCATCTTGTCCTGTTTTTAATGGCCATGGCCAGAGTGTACTTATGATCATTGCTGATTTAAATCACTGATTTCTTCACACTCAAAAGCACTTCAGTACACAAAAGCAGAGAACTTCTATAGAATTTTAATTTTGAAGAACGGTATCTCAGACTGAGCCTTCTCTTTTCTCTGAAAAGTCAATCAGATTAGTAGTGTGCACTCAGAGAGCTCTCAATGAATAAAAACCAGAAGGAAGTTGCCTATGTGCTATGTAGAATTGTACAGGCAACTCTCAGTTGTATGTGGGTGTGTAACCCAGGTTGCAGATTAGCAGTGCTATGCTAAAACAAAGCAGGAAAAAAAGGAAAACCACCCACCATTCTTCTTTGAATTTCTGAGCTCACTTTTTACTTGAGTTTAACTTCATTCCTTGATAAATGTAATACACATAGGAAGTTCTTATCTAATGTGGACATGCTTTGCATTACCTATGTGTTAGCTTTATGTGGGTTAGTCTACTCCATTGCTAGGTTCAATAATTAAGAACTGACTGTGTAACTGTGCGACTGTGAAAGAGCCCAGCAGCCCACAGGTTTATTCAACATTTGCTAAAAACCAATTACTTGCTGGAATACCTCCCTAACTCAATTCAAAACTCATCAGAGTTCCCTTTAATATTATTTTTTTAAACCTGTGAGTGACAACAACCTGCTGCAATACTGGATTCCTTTTAATATAAATAAAATGTTGAGATGCTTGAAAGTCAAAGCAAAAGCAAAACAAGTGAACAAACACAATGCACATAAAAGCAGACAGACAGAGTGGACTCCTCTACCCTCCAGGCCTAGAGACTGACAAAAAGCCATTTTATAAGACTTCTGGTGGCTGTACCAAAAATCTTGATTTAATTGGCTAACTGTACATTTTATTTATTTAGAGGGTCATTAACACTGAATATGCTTTTAAAATACAATGTGCTCTGGGGCAATGCAACAAAAACAGTGGTCTCCTTGTGAAAAATCTGTGAGAGGGAAAGTTGTTTCCTGCTGCCCCCTCCCCATTCTCATTTTTCTCTGCATAACATAAACAGCATCTACTTCATGGGCAAAGCCAAAAGACACAGATACCCAGTGTGCCAGACACGTGCCCCAAGATCCATGAACTACAAAGGCAGCTGGAAGGAACTGGCAATCCCTCTCCATCCTCAGGAAGGGAACCCACACACTGACAACCCCTGGGAAGCTGCAGCAAGAGCTTATCAGCTGGGGAGGAGGAATGGCTGAGACACGTCTCTAGGAGCAAGAGAAATACAATACTCAGTTTATGAAACATTTACTCTTGTAGAAGGATTAATGGAGAGGCTGCTGGGGGGCCAGTGGGGTAACCAAGGAAAGGAACAGGGAAAAATTGCCTTTTCTGCAGGGAATCTGTTGGTTTTTTTCCTCTTATCAGAAAATTAAAACTATTAACTCCATATTACCCATGAGCATTAAAGATCAATGCAGATATAAAATAGTGTGATATTCTTAGCTATTCTGAAAAGAAAAGACTAACCTACCAGTCCTGTATTACAGCTTTGGCAACAGCTTAACTCCTGTACTAAAATGAAAGCAAAAGGCTTTTCATACTGTGACACAAGAGTGTACTGAATTGGAATGAACCTTCTTGCTCCTTTGAATTTATACCTTAATACATTAGTTTTGATATGCTGACTAGGATCAAAATGACACTGATGACAAAAAGTGCAAGCACTGCTTTAATTCATGTATACATACAGTTCTTGTAGGTACCTCTCTAAACTACTTGACATCCTGTACCAGTGTATTCCACTGAGTAATAACTTTGGATAAAATGTTACTTTATATGTTGGCTTTTAATTTCACTGAACAGCCCCTTTTGACACTGGAGAAAAATAAAACTAAATACTTTAGTCACAAGACTTCTTGCTGGCACAATTCTAAAAATCCATTTAATAAAAAGTACCTGCCCTTTCTCAGGTAGCAATACAGTATTGCCATATAGCCAAAGGAATTATATTCATATCAAAAGAAAAACATTTATCAAAATATTTGCTTTCAGACTTGTTTACTGTTTATTATTTTAATTTACATCAGTTGCTGCTTGCAAAACTTCCAGGGAAATAATTTAATTTTTTTTTCTTTTCCCACTGCATAGTAAATACAGCCTTCTTAGTATTTCAGAAGTATAGTACTATAGAAATGCTGGGGCCTGCTTTTGCTCCAAATGAAGTTAATGGGAAAACACCAACTGACTTTATTAAGAGTTAGGTCAGGCCCCAGATTTGCAGCTTTTGAAATTTCATAGTTGAAAATTTTCTGGCTTATCCTCAGAACTGACTACTTCTACAACTATATACTATTTACAACTTTATTTATATGTACTTCTTTATTACAATATGTAATATCAATGTTCCTTGTAAAGGTTACTATTTTAAAGAAATTAGACTGAAGTTATTGCCAATCAACCTTTTAATAAACTTAGGTGGGATGACTTTCAGATTTTTTCTCAACATACAATTCAGTTTTTATTCACTTCTGCTATCTTTGACAATTGCTTAACTACCTTAATTTCAAAGCCTTTTTCAGTGTAATAAAAATGTCCTTTTGGTAGAAGTTTATTGGTCCCATTTCAAATTACGTTCTGAAAAATTCCTATACTGATGAGGACTCATTATTTTAGCAATTTTTCTGTTTCAACACAGTATATAAAGCCATGCCTCTCAACCAGTCAACCTCAGTAGAAAAGTGTCAGTGAGGTCAAACAGATTGCTCACAAAATCTTTGATCAAGTTGTCTGATCACATATAGACACAACTGTCTGAATTGTTGCATATGTTGCATAATGTTATCATACAAATTTAAGCATTTCCATTATTGACTGCTGCTCTTGTATGCATATGTTAACTTGCTGGTCATAAAACTACAACAAAAAGCAAGATATACCAATACTGAATTAAGACCTCTAGTCTTGTCTCTCCCAAAATTAAGAAAAATCTGTGTTCTTTATGACTGACCAACTCATGATTTTGTGCTTCAGTTACACACAATTTCCAAAATTAAACTGTGAAGTTAATGTCAAATACTGTGTTGTAACTTTAAATATAACTGACATATTAGAACAGATAGATGGGTAATTATGATAAACTACACAATAGTGCTACTGCAGATAATATCATTTATCAATCCTGTGGTCCCCATCATTCATGCATTTACAGTTTGGGAATACAGTGACTGCAAAGGATAATAATTCATAATGGCTACATTCTCAGTACTTCATGCTAGCTCACTAGACAAAATAAAAAAGGTTAATTGTATAACTGGAAAAATGTAAAATTTTATTCCAAGAAAATTAACAAGCTACACAGGTAAATTTTGGCAAATGCAACTTTATATTGAAATCCACACATCTGTATCTTAAAGAAGGAAAGACTCACAGACTCTAATGTATTTCTAAAATACTAAGAAATCATATTATATGCTTTCACAAGTTAAAACTTAAATAATTTAAAACAACCAATACACCAAAATGTGCAGAAAATATAAACAAGACTGTGCCTTCAGTAGAATAAATGCTTCACAAATTGTGCAAGATATCATACTAAGGCTGCGGTCTCCCCATGACAGCTGTCTTAAAATATAAACATACATCAACTGCCTGTGTTTCTCAGAACAAACTAGAAAGGGCGGCACACCTAGAAAAAAATCATATAATCCCAGTGATGTGCATATTGATTTTGGGAACCATTGGAGTAAAAAGGAAAAAAGAGGACTAAGTGATCTTTCATGCACTCCCAAATGACTGACCAGAGTTATTGATTCAATTTTCCTTGCTTATTTGCTTCAATGCTAAACAAAATGGAAGATACTAGATAACCCTTTAAGGCAACATGTGTTTATTCTGTATAATTATAACTGTTCAATTATGACTGGATATTATCATTAACGTTGCCTAACAGACTGATATCTAGCTTTTTAAAAAATATAAATAAGACTCTATTAAACTTTATACCAAATCAGCAAAAAACACAGAATACAGTTAAATGTTAGTAATTTCACTGTTAAGGAAAATGGTAATTAGAAAGAGTAATATATTTGGAGAAAAAAAAAATTAAAGTCAAAATCTGAACAAAAATACTGCTTTGGAATGCTCCCCAAAACTTACTCACAAGGCAAACAGATTTGTAAGTGTGATAATCCAATAATGCATGGCACATCTTTAATCAGTTACAGTACTTGAGTCCCCAGTTTTCAGTCTTTGCAAAATAATAATTGTATGAAATGTTTTAAAGGTCTTCAGATGTCTAAAATTAGTTTTATCAACACATTAACCTCATATCAACTTAATTTATTAAGATGTCCAATGCTAATCTTTTTGATGTTCTTATTTTATGTAGTGATATACACAGCATTTAGCACTGATACTTAGCACCTGCTACTTTCATAATCTAGATTTCAACCACATAAAGAAATTCAGGGCAGTAGTTCAGTCCTTTGTTCTTAATTACAAACCTTCAGCAGTGGTCAGCAGGAACATGTTTAGGTTTAAAACAGGATTAGAGGTGAGCTATTGCAAAGACTGCAGAATGTTGCCCAAATCCTTACAGCTGCTGACATCCCATTCTTGATTTTCTCCTCAAGACATGGCTACAGGCCACAATTGCTTAGCAGAGAATGGTAGTGTTTCACAAGGCTAAAGATTTACAGATGCTCCCTCATATAACACAGTAAGGTTCCCTTGGTAACCTGGATTTTCTGCAGTAAAGAAGGGTTGTGCTGAAACAGCGCCTCAGCTCCCTGTTGGAGAAAATGCAGACAAAAGGATTGATTCCAGCTTGGGCAAAACTCATCCAGACAGCAGCCGTTAGAAATCCCCCAGGTACTACGGGCCCTCTTGCAAAAACTCTCCAGTAACAGGCTACCAAATAGGGACCCCACAAGGTCAGAAAGAGGAATGTCATGATGTAGAACATTCTGCTGATTCTCTTCTCCATTTTGAATTCATCTAAAACCAGTAGCCTCCTCCTGCCTGTGGTGTTCGCATTTTGCCTGATTCCCAACAAGGTTGGAGGTGTGGGACCCCTTCCGAATCCAGCCAGCCAATTAGCAGCTGCTTGACCACTCGCTCCGGGACCATGAAAAGTCCAGTTCTGGCTCACTGCTGCAACAAACTGGACTGGCTTCATTTTCCTGCGATCGTGAACAAAAAATATCAGCTTGAGGTAGACAAGCTGTGTGGCTAGGAGGATAAGGGCAAGAAGAAGCATAAATCCCAAGGAATCGTTAGCCCTGAAGGAACGATGCTGGAAAGTGCATTGGTCTTCCTCCCTAATGAATGAGTAGGTGCCCACATCTAAAACTGGGGGGAAAGCCATGGCTACAGAGAGAGTCCACACCATACAGATAACAGCCAAACAAGTCCAGAAGGTCAGTCTTTTCGTATAAAAACGGTGGTGGGCAATAGCTAAGTATCTCGTGACGCTTATGCAGAATAACATGAAAGCGGTGTGAAAGCAGGACAAAACCCCCAAAAAGGCAATCACTTTGCAAGTAAGAGTCCCATACGTCCAAGTAGAGCCATTTTTTACCGAGGTGAAAACAAATGGGAAACAAATTGCAGATCTGAGGATATCTGAGCAGCAAAGATCCAACAGGAAGTAGTAAGGAGCTCTATGCAAGGTCTTATCTTTGACTAGCAAAATGGAGATCAGAAGGTTACCCACCACACTGACTCCTATTATGAAACCCAGTGAAGTCAGTTTCAGAAAAGCTGTTAAAGGAGAGAGATTTTGTAAAATGTTGTCAGCTGCATGGCTGTAGTTCGCCATAGATGGATGGATGATATGTATATTGCCTCAGTCAAGTCTCATGATCTATATTTAAGAACAAGGAAAAAATAGATCCATACATCTTACTGAAAATGTAATCCACAAACAGAACTGATCTTGTGTCTAGTCATACAGTACATCCTCTTCTTTCTGATTTGTCATGCCATCAAAATATCTGAAAAAAAATCGAGCTATCAGTTCTTAAGTTAACACAAAATGATGTCAGAAAGTGCTAACAAAGATGTTAATTTATGGAGAACCAAATGAAGTTGTAAATTTGAGTACTATTGTTTGTTTTTAAAAAACGTGAGGCTTTTTTTTTTTTTTACTTACTACTTAGTATGATTGACTATTGGCAGATTTGGCTTGTTACAGTTTCATGACTGACCAATGTCACTTATATTTGGTAGCACATATAATTTCGCAGTTAAAGCCTCAGAGATTTTATGAATCAAAAGATTCCCAGTTTGCAAGCCCAAGAGTTAATCACTGACATCTTTCTAAAAAATCCCCAAAGACTGCTGATATTTTGACATTACCTACACTTATTTTATGGCTACAGTATTTGTCAATGTTTTTAGAGGCAACTGCTGTGTTGATATGGATCACACCCAAAGAAACCTTGCAGAATTTATGTTTTTTAACCCAAGTCACCAAAGCATATTAATCACACAGTGTTAGTTTAAGCATTTTGCAAGAGAAACAGTATTCACTATCCCCCTCCCTTCCTGCTATAAAACATAATTTTGTCATTTAGGTTTTTAGATAAACAGATATCTAGACAGTCGATAGCAGTATGCTTTAGGGTGTCGTCCCCCCGGGCTCCCCCCCCCCTTCCCCCGTGCTTTAATGCAAATCGTTAAAGCCTCGACATAATTCATAATAAGCAACGGTCAGTGTAAATACTGAGCAAAAATAGGCAGCACAGCCAAGATATAAAGCCCATCCTTTCAGGAGGTCTAGTTTTGGTTATGATTAAACAAATATATAAATTGGGGGGTTTTTTTCCTTTTTTTTTTTTTAATTTTTTTTAGCTAATTAGGGTTCCACGATTCCCATTAATCCTCCCAGTGAATCGTACCGGAACACATTTCATGCAATAAAATAAAATAAAGAATTGTCTGTCGCTGCTATTTCAGGTTGGGTGGTTTTTTTTGTTGTTGGGTTTTTGTTTTTGGTTTTGTCTCTTTTTTTTTTTTTTTTTTTTTTTTTTTTTTTTTTTTTTTTTTTTTTTTTTTTGGTTCTGTTTTGTTTTGTTTTTCTTTTTTCTCCCTCCAGAGCCAGGGACAGGAGCCACAGCAGGCATGATCAGGCTCCTTCGTTATTCACACGAAGTGTTTCCTATGCCACCTCGGGTGTATAAAGGATATTCCCACTGAATCCCAGCAAAATCCTTCCATTCTTACCGTCCACAAAAGAGCCTGATTGCTGCTGTGTAAACAGAGGCTGATCAGATCATGGCATCGTTTTAAAACCATGAAATCAGGCTCCCCCTCCCCCTCCCGCCAGCCCCGCCGCTCCCCCTCCTCGGAGGAGCTGTCCCCGCGGCGGCCGGCCCTGCCTCCGCACACACAGCCCGCACGCCGCACACGCACCCGGCACCGCTGGCACCCTCGCTCCGCCGCTGGCACACGCACCCGGGGCACGGCCGCTCCCCACGCCCGGCCATGCAGGGCTGGACTGCGCCGCGCTGCAAGGCAGCCCGGGTGCCGCTGCCTGGCATCAGCCGCATCTGCCGGAGCCGTGCGAGAGCCCCCCGCGGCGGGGAGCTGGGGAGAGCGGAAGAGGCATTGTCTGGGAGGGCTTCCATCATGCCACTTCTTTGGGAATAACCCCCCCAGCCATGAGCGGGAGAGCCCTCTCCGCACGCACCTGCAGCCGCGGCATCCCTCGGCGCCCCCAGCCCCTCTCCTCCTACCTGTTGGTGCCGGAGATCCCCACATGCCAGGGCTGTTCCTTCCCGCCGACCGGGGGCTTCTTTACCCGGCGGCCTTTTCTATTCTCCTCTACCGTCATTCATTCTTCTTTCTCTCAATCCTTTTCCTTTTCCCTTTTTTTTTAATTTCCTTTTTTTTTTTTTTTTTTGCCTCGGTACCTTGGCTGAGGATCCAGTCAGTGGCCCGGGCGGCGCATGCTCGCCGCGCCTCCCCCCTGCGCGCCGAGCCCCGTCCTCCCCTGTCGCAGCGCCACAATCTCTCCCAGTAACTCAGCGGCGGCGGCCGCCTCAATGAGGGCACGGCAGCTCGGCGGCGGCAGCTGCTGCTGTCTCAGAGAGGGCACGGCAACCTCCGCGGCAACAGCGGCGTCCTCAGTGGTGCGCAGGCAGCCCCGGCGGCAGCAGCCTCCTCAGTGAGGGGACGGCAGCATCCTCAGTGCCGGAAAGGCAGCCTCCTTGGCAGCACGTTCCCATCGCGATGCATAGCGGAGCTGGATTTATTGGCGAGCCTGGGCAAGCCAGTGAGGAAAGGGAGGGGAAGGAATTAGGTCCTGCGCTCCTTGTTTATGCCTCTGGGCTCCCCCTCCCGCCCCATTCGCTTACAACGGGGGTCTGGAAGCACCCGCCGCGCTGCGCGTCGCAGCCTGTCAGGAGAGGGGCCGGGTGGTTTCTTCAGCTGCCGCTGCTCGATCCTCCCGCTCGTGGTTCGTTTTCCTTCCTCCCGATTCCCACCCGGTGAATTCCTTCTTCCTGACCCCCGAGCCAGGGAGGGCTCCTTAACAAGTGCCGTTGTTCGCGGAGGGCGCATTCGCCGCGGGGCCGTGAGGACACCGCACCTTTCCCCCGGCAGCCCGTGGAGCAGCTTTCCGACGCGCAGCCCGAAGCCGGCGCAGAGGTGTCAGCGCGCTCGCTGCATGGCGGCGGGGATGGATCTGGTGTCAGCCCGTTCCGTCCGCGGCAGGGCCGGCGTTCCCCCTGGGCGCGAAGGGCGGCAGCGGCGGCCGCCGCGGAGGAGCGCCCGCCCGAGCCGGCGGCCGGCGGGGATCGATCCCGAGCCGTCCCGATGATGTCATGCGGGCCGCTGGGCCGGGGCGGCGGCGCCGGGAGGCGGCGGGCTGCAGCCGGGGCCGCCGCAGGGGCCTCCCGCCGGCCCCCGCACCCGCTGGCACTGACCCTCGCTGGTGCCACCGCGGCACAACCAGAAGGAAGAGGGAAGGCTGGGATGAGACTTGATCCCTCCGCCCTCCCGCCTCTTCGGTTTGTATGGAAGTTTATCCGGCAGAAGTGGGAACATGAAAGCCATGCCCCAAGAGTAATTCGCTTTGGCTGCAAGGCAGTTGAGGAACAGCTTGTTTTGGGTCGAGAGATTTGGATCCTGAGCAACTTCTTCGCTGTGAGCTTCCATTCAAGCCGAAATAAATCCTTCTGTGGGACAGATTTATAGGGTTGATTCATAATGTGTGTCACATCTGTGAGACCGTTAGTAGACTACAGGCATTTTTTAAGGCTGTTATCAAGTTCGGGTTCTTTTTTTTTGACACTCACTAAAAGGCAATGGAATTGGTTGCCAAACCACAAAATTAGCTTCAGTAGTAGTCTGACCAAGCCTAGAGGTCTGCAGCCACTGGAAAATACAGTTACTTAAAATCAACATCAAACCATTTCAACCATGTATCTTGTTCCAGATAAAAATCATTCTTAGACAGAAAACTAACACAAAGCTCAGGTATCACACAATTTTTTGGTTTTTTTCTGCAAACATAATTACGAGGCCATGTTGGTGCTCATCTTTGGGGTGGCAGGGGTTAGCTTCACTTTTAAAAATTGGCATTTTGGGTTGTTGTTAAAGTCACTACTTCAAGTTGCACTTCCCATGTCCCCATCACCCAAGCTATGCAGACCTCTCCAGGTATCCTTTCTTTTTTGTTAAATATATGTACCCACAGTGACATAAACAATGACCTTTGAAGTCATTGTTAAAATGTGAAGGGCAAGGAAGTAGCTAATTCAGCAAGAGCGGGCACTTTCATGCTCTGTCCAATATAGCAAAGAATTCTCCAAATGCCATGCATGGAAATGAAACATTTGCAATGCAAGATCAGGAAAATTTAGAGTATGTGGTACTGAATGACTGTAGCATGGTCATGGTCAGGGCCTATTCTTACACCCTCAGATGTGTAAGAATGATTATTTTTTGTTAAGAGTAAACAGTGCAACACAATCATCATTGTCATAAAATAGATCCAGTGCAGTAGGTTTTAACTTTTTTCTGTTTGGGCTTTCTTTTAGAGATGTTACAAAATTATGTTGCAATATAACATTCTAAAACTTGCTTTCCTTTTAGACTTTGAGAAGTAATCTGTGAACTTCAGAATTCATTCAGTGTTCAACCACCAGTTCAGCATAAATCCATTTGTCATCATAGGTATAACCTGAGAACAAGTGTTCTAGTTTTGATCAGCAAAATGTAGACATCTGGATTGAAGTGCCACATAACAAAGTTAGTTTCCTATCATAGAAATCACTGAGAAAGAGATGCATTAGGGAGCAGTTTATCCCAATGTGAGTCACAAGTCTAAAGTCCATCATATGGTGTGAACTCCATTCTGTTTGTTGTAAGGGTAGAGTCAGTCAACAAAAATTTTTGTTACAAAGTGAAAGTGTTGAGTGACATTATGCTGTGTTAAACTGTTGCACTGGGAGTAGGTCACGTCCTCCATGGAGGGTAAAAAAAATCAGTGTTAGGGTTGGGAATCTGAAAGGTGGAGGCAGATGTCAGACAATGATGCCTCTGGAAAGCAAGAACAACTGGAAGGCGGGGAGAAGAGATGAGTAAGGACAGGTGATGAGGTCTGTGCTAACTAGTTCTTCAAAACAGCTGGACAAGAGATATGAAAGGCTCAGGAAAAAAGTGTGAGGCAGCCCATGTTGCAAAGTGAGGGGATTAGGGGTAGCCAAGAAGAATTTCTTGGAGTTTGGGCACAAGGAAGGATCTTGAATCTTGAATAAATTGCCCACCACACAATATAAGGGGGACAATGCTAAGGGCAGCATGAAGGAAGGGTAGAAGAAGAGAAGTACAAGCACAAGCACAACAGTGTTCGTGTACCCTGCTAGTCTTAGCAGGAGACTGATTAGAACTTTCACTAGAAAATGAGAGAGGCAAGACAATTTAGTTTGATTTTCTGATTTAAAACAAAGATGAGAACCATCTCCAGGTTCGGACAACTCTACAATAAAATTCTTTACAGTTGTAGTACAGAGCTCTTTCATTTTCTCCTGTTTGAATTATTTAATTATCATGGCCAAGAAGATAACTGGTGAAATACTCTGTTGGTGGTGACTGAGGATTCTGTATTCCAAGTCTTTGGGTTTTTTTTCAATTTAGATACTATTCAAGAATGACCAAGGAACACTGTTTAGTGAATTGGATCCACTAGGTCCATTCCCGGATCAAGATCATCTTTTTCGAGAACACTACTTTGATATTCTCAGTCTTTGATATCATCTGCAGGTCAGAGCACTTCACTCCCACGATGTGATGCTTGGGTGCACCCGGCTGAGGAGCCAGGAACTTGATTACAGAGGTGGGGCACAGTTGAATACTATTACAGAGGAATTTGTTGTTGCGTAAGCAGCATTTGGGGTACTTGCCATCTGTGTCTTTAGAGGACATGTGCCCTGAAATTCTGTACCACAGCTGTGAACCAGGTGAGGATGCTGGGTCAGTGATTCCCATTGTTTTGAACCTTTTCCTCAGAGTGGGAGACGTTTTTGATGTCTGACACTAAGAAATCTCACTAATGGAGTCTGAGGTAGAGATTAGGTTAGAAGAAAGGCTAGTGATGACAGTTCAAAAGATGGGGTGAGATATTGGCCTCACTAAGGTCAGTAATGTCTCTCAGTTATTTCAATGGAGTGAAGATTTCAGCATGGGGCCAGAAGTTGTCAATAGCTAAAATCTAAAGTACTCAAGTCCCTCAAATCTTGATCATTTCAGTAATTCATATGGTTACTGACTGTCTTGAAATTTGTATATATGCAATGTCAACCCATTCTGCATATTGTAAATTTAAGCACTGTTGGATTTTCCAGTATTTCTACAACACAGGAGAGATAGTTGACAATGTGTGCCCACTCCTGTGCAGAGGCCAGCACAAGATTTACGTATTGTTTGAGAAACTGTGATAGATGGTACTAAAGTACATCCTTTTCAAAGGGCTCAAGCAATGTTTTTAAGGGAACTTCCTTGCCCGTGCAGTAGATTTGTGCAGCTTTGTAGTAGCATTTAAGTAGGACTTATATAATACAGAGACCTGTGTAGGACCCTTGCACAACAGAGAATGTCACCAGCAATATATTTGATTCTTGTCCTTAGTAAAGTGTTTTCAGAGTAAAGACATCTGTTGGCAGTGTCTGGCTCCTGGGTTGGCTCTCAACACAGACATAAATTTCACCCCACACTGAAAATCTCTCTAGTGGTCTCTGCCTCAGTGTTGCATGTTTTCACCTACAACAAAATTATATTTGTGTGACTATAATAATTCTTATGGATAATAATTATATTCTTTAATGTTAATGTTTAGCCAGACACTCAGTTGTTTTATAAATATTTCTCAAAAACATTTAGTTCAGTATTTAAACAAATATTTCACAGTTGCCTTTGAAAATTAATTTTGGTTCTTAAAATTAGATCAATGTCGCACTTTCACACAGGAATAAGTGAAGGTCTAAATGCAAATACACTTATCTGTCAAGTATATGAAAAATACTTTGTCCTGCAGAGGAAAACTGCTCTGCGTGACTCTAACTGGAGTGAGGCACCTATATGCTTCTAAAAATCCCTTGAGATACTTACCTGTATCATTAGGTTTCTAAACACCTTGTACCAGTTTGTTTACTAGGACTGCATTTGAAAGACTGGGCACATCTTTCACACCTAGGTTTTGCAGATAACCTGCTACACCAGTGTTGCAGTGTTAAGTTCAGTTATTGTGCAATTTAGGTAGTGTGGACATGGAATTACTTGACTTCACTTGCATATCAGGTAGTTAAAAATGCAGATGAACTTAGCTGTGGCCACGAGTAATTAACAATGTTAAACTGCACTGCTAATTACTCGGGCCTGCAAAAAGATAAGGTACATTTTTAAATTGCTGGACTTCAGAAATGATGGTTTTACATATATGATTAGAGGGAAAAAGAGAAAAGAAAGTGTTAGGGAGTCAAAGAAAGGCTCATATGCTGCCTCTGTTGTTTGTGCACCATGAATGTATTGTCCTGTGCTGAAGAATTACTGAAGTGCCTGTTTCCACAGCCAAGGATGTGAGATATCAAGTGACTTAAAAAAGATAGAGCCACTCACATCCACAGTGATGCAGATTGATGACTGAACACCACAGAGGGTAAAAAGAAGGAACTGCATAGTACCTGAAGAAGGAGTTTCAAGAAGATACATTTATTGAGATAGTATTTTTGAGTAGTCAAGAATGCTTGAGAGTATTTCTCTAATACCGTCATCTTGGATCTCTCCATGCAAATATATAAATAATGTAATATTCAAAATGTAATCTTCATGCAATTTGTTTAGTTCAAGTTTTGGGCTGATTGGATATTTTTTTAATAGTGAAGGGTAGGCACTAACTTGTATGTCTATATAACAAGTCTTTTTATGTGAATTATTCTGAGCTTGCAGTTTTATTGGTGGGAAGCATTGAAATTCTTATTCCGTCAACAGTTTTTAGCTAATATGGGCAGCACTGTAAAGATGCTTCAGTAACAGTGTCTACAGCAGGATCCTGAGCTGCTGACCTCAGGAAGACTGTTATTACCTGCATGCCTAGGGAGGAGAAAGAACCTCTTGCCAGACTATCAAGAGAATGTGAACCAAGCTTAGTGAAGTTCCTGCTATACCCAGTCTCTCCACTCTCTTTCCATACCAGAAAACCTGTTGGTGTTCTGGTAATTGAATGTGGAACCGGAGGGAGAATACTTCTTTCTCTATACAAAAATTAAAATACCATTCCTTAGAAGTCTTGTAGAAGGGATTTTTTGAAGCATATGCACAGACACAAGGAATAGTCTTACACAAATAGTGATTAATTTATTTAATGTATTTTCATCTGCTGTTTAATTAATCCAATTAATTGTAGATCTTTTAGTATAATCTACAATAAAGTATGTCTTTCAACCACTGTAAATACATTCCATTCACTATTTGTTTTCCTCTGCATGACATACGGTAATGTAAATACATCAGAGTGGTACAATTCAATAACCAAAATATTTGAAAGGAGCTGAACACATTAGGAATTCATGACTAAATCACCATGAGTGAAAAGTATGATTTCTGCATGAGGCTTATCTAACAAATAATATGAAAACTGTCTGGTGAGAAACAGGTAGAAAGTATTCCAGAATATAGAAGTTTAATTGGGAGCACTGACCCAGGGCCATGCTAATGATATTTTGGTTCTGATGCATGGCTAAGCAACCTTGGTCTCTTCAGTGTCAGTTCTCCTATCTTACCTTATGACACTGTACCAATGACTTTTGGGTAGAAGGGGAGCACTCCTATGCAAGAAAAGATTTCCTTGCAGAAATCTTTTCTGCAAGTCTGCACCTCAGGACCACTAAATGGAAGTTAATTTGCTGCAGTGGTGGAATTTGTTACAGTCATTTTAGGAGTGTTGTCTGTTAGCTTTAGACAGCTCGTAGATTTTTTTTTTAAAGAAAGTGTTTGGTTTGTTTGTGCACCTCACCCTTCTCAGATATTATGTTTTATAGTGCTTTTTTCTACACAGTTTTAATATCTAATTTTCAATAAAATGATTTCCCACAGCTATACAATACTCCTGGTTTACCTTGTTAAATGGAAATTCAGGTCTTGAAATCAGCTAACCCTGCTGAAGCACAGAACAGCTCTGCAGTGTCATGGTCATTAACAGTGCCAATCACAGCATTCAGGAACACATTTTTCCTATCACCATTACAGGCGCCAATGGAACACTGTGGAGCAAAATGAAAGGGGTTAGTGACATTACAGAACAGAATACTTGCCTTGAGAGACAAACCTGAAAATGTTTGAGAGACAGAGGAAAGATTACTTCTTCCAGCTGAGCTGTATCCAACATTTTTAAGCATCCAATAAAAAGACGGACTTTTGTGAGATGCACATACCTTTACCTGCTATGTAAACCTAGTCTATCCCAAGCTCTTTCATAGCTTTCCAGCATGTATGGATATGTGCAGAATATTCTTTGGCTGGGGTGCCTGCTGGGTCAGCAGGTATTTCTCCCATCACTTTTAGTGCTGTTTGTTCACTAGAGATTATTATGATATAGTTGGGGCCTAATGAAAGGAGTGATTATGGTTCATTTTTTTCATATACCTTCTCTCATGAAGCTCTATAATGCCCAAGTGAATTTATGTATTTCTAATTCTATAAGTGAATTTATGCATATTATATTTCTCCCCTTCCTTCTCTTTTAAACCTGAAGGCTGATTTTAGTGAAGTCTGATGAGCAGAGAGGTCTTAGAGGCAGGTGAGGTTCCTATAAATTTTATGAATGTAGGTGTTGGCTGCTTGTCCTAGAGCTTACCTTTTTCCCTTGGCTGGCCTCCAATTTCAGGCTGGCCACCACTCCCTAGGGACCCTGGCCTGTAACTGAGGCTTCAGCATACAGGATTCATCAGCTGGTCAAAACTTGACATGGTCTGGAGTTTTAATCCCTTTCTTGTTTGATCTCTGGGTGACCAGGCTTGGCTATGCTCAGCTGTGCAGCTGAACAGGACCCTGGATATGTCACTGTGGTTTCTGCATCTGGGGCAAGATGGCAAGTAGCAAAGGCCATGCTGGCTTTGGGACAGGCTGCACCTCCTATTGACCAGTTCAGTACCAAACTGATCCACAGCCATGCTGCTGAGCTCCTCTTGCCTCTGCTGCAGTTACTGCACCATTGCTTCCTGTGCTCACGGAACTATCTGTATGGCTATAATCAGTGCATAGGGATATATGTCAAATCAATCATTTTTGTAGAGCTAAGAGATATAAATGCTTCCATTTTCTGCCATCTTTAAGGTAGGTTAGAGGTGAACCATGGAATGGACAGTATGTTGTAGGATTAGAGATTTGTTGTAGGATTCTATTTGACAATAGAATTTTCTATTTCTAGCAATATACTGAGGGGGATTTAAAAATAATAGGATAAAATAGGATAACTGTCACTGACATCTTTCAAAGCTGTCTTTTAGGCTGTGCTTAGGGACAAAAATTAACAGCGTCAATGTAAGAAATATTTATTTTTTGCTGATATGACCAGTTCACATCTAGGCATTAGCCTTCCTACAAATCTGTTGTTCAAGTTTTAAGATAATACATACAGTGTACACATTTTATATATATATATATATATATATATATATATATATATATTTATATATGTTTAGATATCTGTATTATATAGTATTGTGTAATGACTCTGGATTGCTTTAAAGCTCTGTAAAGAAAATACAAATTGTTTAAAAAGGTATACTGTTGAATGATAATTGCTTTGAATGCATAAGATTGAGATAATGGAGAGTCAAACCTGTAATGTCTGAGATGAAGGGTTTTGCGAGTAGTTACCAAGAATATATTTTCTACTACCGAGCTTCAGTTCTTATGATCTAGAAAGTGAAAATAGTTTTGGAAATTCATGTCATTCACTGTTCACTGCAAATAATTTGATACCTAGAACCTTATGCCATGGTCCCATTTTGTCAGTTTCTTGGATAGTAAGCATGAAATATTCTCATTTATATGTAGAATAAGAAGAAATAATTTTAAGTTTTATACTTGCAAGGATGCAGAGAACACTCTCTCAATAAAGGTAGGTCATCTTGTTAAGAAACACAACAGTTTGAATTCTGCAGATAATAGAACAGCACTGTGAGGGCACAGTAGGAGGAACTGCATGAATGTAGCTCTGATGTAACTGTAAAACTGTAAATATTAATTTGCTACTGTATTGCCTGTTTCATGGAGGTATGAAAGGATGAATGTTTTATTTGAAATGTCACTTGTAAAACTAGTCAAGCCTAATAGTAGCAAATGGCAGTATCTTTTGCTAAATTGGACTAGCATTTGCATGTGGTCAGGCAATGTTTGAGTGTGGTATTTAAAGAAAAGAGTGAAACATTGAGCAGAATCAGGAAGTGCTAGATAAGACAGTCTGCTGGCAGGAGAAACACGTGGAGTCTGGTCCCAGCTACATAGGTTTTTTAGTGCTTGTTTTGCTTTGTTTTCTGATTGACTAAATAGTGTCAGGCCATGGAGCTGAGACCAGGACCTGAACCTTACTCTAAGAAGCAGGCATGCTAAGCAGCAAACATGGAAGTCAGTCTCTTTTGCCTGCATTCCACTCTCCCTCTCCCATTTTCTTGCATTTTTATAGCTGGAGAGCCCAGGATAAACAGGAGACCATGCTTTCCAGGACTGTACTGTCCAGTACTTCAGAGAAGTTTTTCTTTTCTTTTCTTTTCTGGTTTCAATTCCAGATTTTCTGTTTTGTGCAATGTCGGTAAGTACTAGGTGGAAAAAAGCTGGATTTCTTGCAGCATTTGGGCATTCACTGGACTCAGCACTACTGCTGATGTACCTTACCTGAACACACCACTCAGATGAGAGTCTTGCAGGGACATTGCTAGGAGCAATGCATTTAGATTATGCTCTGTATCACATCTGGACCACTGGGATTCTGCACTGCACACCCTTGGTCAGCTCTGCACATGAAAGGAAAGCTTGCAACCTCACGTCTAAAGTGCAAATGTCAAATGTCAACTGAAAAGTTAGCACTGGTAAGTCTTTCTGTTGCTGCAGTGAGGGATTTCTAGGTCCTTTTTTTGGAGGATTCTGCTCAAGTAACGTTTTAGATAATTAAACTACCTCTTAATCTCTTACAGTTCCTCACTGCATAATTTTATTAAGTCTCACAGTACTTATTTGTTCTCCATTATTAAAACAAAATGTGGAAATAGGAGATCCAAATAATATTACTTGTTTTTCCTAATCTGAGATATGTACATGGACCAAAATGTACTCTTTTAGTAAGTACACACAGCTCCTTACAGTATAGTACCAACAGTAACCAAGTAAAACATACCTGTTGTGCAATTCTGTGCTGCATTGTGAATTTGGTATTAATGTAATGCTTCAAAAGCTAACAGAACATTTAGTTGATATACTGTATCTCTCTATTATGTATAATATCTCTTCATAAATATGCATGCATAACAAAACTGTGGCAATTTGAGGAATTTATGTAAAACTTAGGAATTCTCTTTGAAATGATGGGTCCTCAAGATATATCTGTTTCAACCTGCGCGCTCTATATTGATGAAAAGAAATAAGTTTGTTTTTTTCCCTAACCTTTTTAGTGCATTGAATTTTCAAAGGACACTGCCACAAGGCCAACCATGGAACATAATGAAATGCTGGCATGCTGAAATCAGATGGAAGACCTTCAGACATAAAGAGCTGGCAACTGCTCAGAATGATTTATTTTCCTAAGTGGGTTAGTTACCAAAACATGGATCACATCTTGGGAAAGCTTGGTGATGTTGAAAGAGAAGTCAAAATTAAAAAAGGAAAGAGATGCAAAAGTCAAAAGGAAAGGTAAGTTAATGGCCATTTTGGAGTAAGACATAAGAAATCAGAAGAAAAACTTGTTGTAGGAATGTAAGAAGTTATTTTCTACTGTCACAGCCAGACAGAGACAGTTGAAACCATAAAATTAGTGGAATTACAAGGCTAGATTCAAATTCGTTTTTCACCAATTTAGGAAAACCTAGTTAGACAATAAATGGAGCTGGGATGACCTTCAGTGGATACAGTGAGAAGTTGGAGAGAGCTAAATTAAAGGACTTAATTATGAAACATTAGACTTCTGGTATACTTGTCAGTCTTGAAATACAATTATGAACCTATTTAAACCAAAGCTATTTTAAGGTGAGGTAGATTTTCAACCCTTAAACTCCTTAACCTTTACTTAAAATCTGTAAATTGGGGGTATGGATATTCAAATATGGCTCCTAGTGAACAGATACACTTTCAAAACAGAAAGAGAAATGCTTCTTTTTAATGTAAAAGGCCAACATGTTAATGTATGCCTGGGGGCTTCTGAAATTGAAAAATACAAGAAGAGTAGGAGGATGAATAATTGCTTGTACTAAGAATATGTTGAGACTTTAACATGGAACTTCCAAGTGCTAAAATGAAGAAAGAAATACAAGTCTAGTAGATTTTGACTCAGCATTATGGTTTAAGGCTTAGGTATGCTGTAATGTGAAAAAAGTGCATTATATAGCAGTTTTGAGAAAGGATTTCTTAAGCCTCTCTACCAGGGGATGGTGAAAGATTTGTTCTGGTCTGTTCAGTGTGAGCATCCTAGAAGGAACTTTTGGAACCAGAGTATTTTATGGGTTTCTATTAAGTAAAGAAACATATATACTTAAAAAACTCTTTACAAATGTCCCAGTGTCATAGAAGATACATCTTTCTCTGCCTTTGTAATAAGACCAGAAAAAAATTACTGTAAGTAGATGACAGAGATCAACTGCTTCAAAAATGAAAAACACATTTTTTCACTCATGAGGTGAAGAATTTATTTATTGTGAGACCAGGTTGCAGCTTTTGAAGCACAGTACAAAAGGAAAGTAGGGTTTCAGCACCAGATAATGAGAAAACAAAAACCCAGTGCTGTAAAAGGACATAGAATTCTTAGTGACTAAATTGCTTAGCTACTGCTGCATGAAATAGTATATTTCAGGTATGTCTGTTAGTGCCTCTGCCCTGTTTCTATGGCATTTATTTCCCAAAGCCTGTATTTTACACTGAATTAGCAACTTTCATTGTCCTGAGTTACAACAGTTGACATTAGGATATATTAAGGAAGCAGTCTGACAATTATTAAGTACAGTCAATTTCAGATTATTTTGGTCATGTACATAAAGTGGTCACATACTTTACATTCACTACTGGAAGGTCAGTATCCCTTTGGAAGTAGAAGGGACTTTAATTCTTAATTCCTATTAAATCTATTGGGAGTTAAGCAGAGAAACCTCTGGCAAAACTCTTGAAATTTCAGATTTCTAGTCCTTTACATTTCTATCTACAGCTATATAATAATTTCCTTGCTGGCTCTTCTGAAATTGAGAGCATGTAATCCTTTTTACTGGGATTGCAGTGTTACTTCTGGACAGGAAAAGAAAATACATGAAGTTCTTATTTAAGACATAGAACCTCATGTAGACTAGGTGAAAGGAGTTCCTAAGGAACAGTTTGACACAAATAGATTGCTTTTATTACTGAAACAGTAAGAACAACAAGGCAGAAAGGTAAGCAGATGTACATCAGTCATGTATGGCACATATACATTGCAAGTGTGCAAAGAGGCACTTTATATTAGTATGGTGTCCTTGAGCCTGGGCTGACTTGTGGATTTTCCTTTGCCTTTGTGGATAAATCTTGGGGGGGCCAAAGCAGTGGAGTCTAAGTTGAATACACAAGTTCTGAAGTGTATTTCTGGAATAAGACAGGGCAGAGTAATTATTTTCTAATATTTATTATGATGTAGGTCAAATGATTTACTAGTAGCAGACTGAGAGAAAAAAAGGCAGAATCTATTTTAAGAACTAATTTAGATTTTCACATAAATGGAATTCAAGAATAATTCTACTGCATTACACAGAAGTATAAGGGCTGGTGCAAGGTCAGAATAAAGCCTCTTGTGTTTTCTGTACAAAATGAATTTAAATCAGGATGACTGCACTGATTTCAGCAACTTCAGGCTGTTTTAAAATCAGATGAAAAATTGGCAGTCAGTTATCACAATAAATAATTCAGCTAATATTCTTCTAAGGAAAGAGATGTAGATGGAGACTAAAGTGGCTGCAGTTCACAATGAGCACCATCGGGTGCAAGGTGCACTACTGGTCAAATGACAGGGAAGCCTCCATCCTATCAGCACATCTACTGCATCCAAACCTGTACTTTGTATTTGACCTTGTCCTAAACTCCCACTGATGCCAATGGGAAACCCATGTGCAACAAGGTCTTTTATTCTGGCTGTCAAATCTTAATATTTTCAAAATGTTGATTTGGGCAGGAGTTGACATAATTCTCATTTGGGGCTTTACACTGAAGCACTTGAATTCCATTTGGAGTACAGTACTAGCTCCAGAAAACCCATCTCTAAAAATCCCACTCCGAAAAGAGGATTAGTGTACATGTGTTGCATTTGCTCCCTTTTTTCCATAACCTTTTAATGCCTCAGGGATTGAGTTTCACTAGACACAGTGGGAGAATCCTGGTACATCTGGTTTCCCTGTGGTCTTACATGATGACTGAACAGTCTCACAGCTTTTGCAGTCAGGTTCCCTAAGGGCTCACACTGTGATTAGATTTGTTCACCACAAATATATCCTTGTTTGCAATGAAGATACAAATGAACTGAGCTTCTGTTTATGCATTCTGTTTACAACTAGGATTTCATAGAATCATACAGTAAATTAGGTTGGAAAGGACCTCTGGAGGTCACCTTGTACATTTCTTGGCTCAGACTCTTCCCAAAGATGATTCCTGTTTTCCCTTTTTTTGGATGGACAGTTTAGAATATCCTTTTATCTGACAGTGTCCTCTGCTTTTCTGCTTCTCCTAGATGTATTCACCCTAGCCCACAGGGATGCTGTATTTTAAAAGATTATATACTGGGTTTTTAAAAATGAAGTGTACCAACAATATTACAGTTTAGAATGTGAAATCTGGCATGGAAGGTTAAAGACATATCAGCCACACAGCTATTCCTGAATGCTTAAACAAATAGATCAGCACCTATTTGCCTTTTTTCACAGCAGGAGATCAATCTATGGAGCGAGAGGGTAGCAGTGGCCTGGGCATGCATTTGGCACCCAGGGAGAGACAGCTGTCTGTCACTTCCTAGGCAGGATTTGAGGTTAGCCAGCATCCTGTGCATCAGGACAGCCTGCTGCCACAGCCCTGGCGTGGGGCATAGCTGTGGCAAAGTTATATGGGACTCAGAAGGCAGTATGGGCACCCCTCTAGAAGAGCTTGAATTCAATTTAGGACAATAAAATTTTGAGCTGACTTCATTGAGATTTGCACTAGAGACATCATTATTACTAAGTAATATGCACCTGCTCTCTGAAAAGCACTTTTTGCTTCTGTTTATTATAAATTTTTTTTGTGATTTATGGATTTTTTTCTGCAAATACAATGGGATGAAAAACATGACTGTGTGACATTTAGTGCTGAATAGTGGCTTCTTATTGGCTACTGCTCCATATAAACAATCAGCATCCTTATTTTTTTTTAAATTTCTTACTTCTTATGAAAGACACCTTTTCTTTTTGACCACTTTATAGATTATATACTGTCTGCAAATATTGGATAGACTTTTGGAATGTGATCACAAATGGCCTTTCTGAAAAGATCAAAGTTTAAAAGAGCTTAATTGTTCCTTGCTTTCTATGCAGATGCTAGAATAAATATGTGCTGTTGAGGAAAAATGAGTCAATATGGCTTCTGCTGATCCTCCAGATCTTTTGAATAGATAAGAAATAAAATTTAAAACTGCTACCATAGGACTTATGAACAATCGTGTTAGGTTAAATACAGAGAAATAAGTGCAGGTATTGAGCTTGTAATTTCCATAACCATATCCGTTCAGAAATAGGTTGGCAGCAAATGTCCTTGAATTCTAGAATTAAAGACATTCTCTTTTCACAGGTAACTCATGAAATGGAAAGTGAACAGATTTTGATAAAAGTGACCATTTTCTTCACTTTAATTCTGCTGAGCTTAAAACTGGTCATGTTTTGGGATGGCTGCTTTTCTGTGAGAGGGTAGGGAATGACATGGAATTATATTATTTATTATAAGCACTATCACAGTGTGTACAATCAGCTGCATAAAGAGAAGAACAGAAAAACAGAAGAAAAAGACATACCTTTCTCTTCTAAGTTTCACAGAACTGTGCTGCTCTGCAGTGTTTTAGCTCCATTCAGGAAAATAAGGTAACTTTCATGCTTTTATACTTGCCAATGTTTGCAGCTCCTAGGTCTGATGGAGGGCACTCTGCTTGCAGGCCTTCACTTATGCTAATGCACCTTCAGCAAATTTTCTGATGACACCAAGCTGTGTTGTGCAGATGACCCACCAGAGGATGCCTTCCAGAGGGACCTTGACTGGCTTGAGTGGTGGTCCCATGTGAACCTCATCTCATGAAGTTCAACAAGGCCAAGTGCAAGGTCCTACACCTGGTTCAAGGCAATCCCAGACACACCTACAGACTGAGTAAATAGGTAATTGAGAAAGACTTGGGGGTAATGGTTGATGAAAAACTCAACATGAGCCAACAGTGTGCACTCACAGCCCAAAAACCAACTGTGTCCTGGGTTGTATCAAAAGCAGTGTGGTCAGCAGGCTGAAGGAGGTGATTCTCCAGCTCTACTCAGCTCTTGTGAGACCCCACCTGGACTACTGCATACAGTCCTGGTGCTCCCAACAGAACAGCATGGAACTCTTGGACCAAGTCCAGAGGAGGGCCACGAAGCTGATGACTGGAGCACTTCTCCTAAAAGACAGGTTGAAAAAGTTGGGGCTGTTCAGCCTGGAGGAGAAGGTTGAGTGGAGACCTCACTGCAACCTTCCAAAATCTGAGGGGGGCCTGCAGGGAAGCCAGAGATGGACACTTCATAGAACTGTAGTGACAGGACAATGAGTAATGGGTACAAACTGAATGAGGGCAAATTTAGGTTAGATATTAGGAAGAAATTTTAAACTGTGAGGGTGGTGAAACACTGGAACAGGTTGCCCAGGGAGGGTGTGGATGCTCCAAACCTGGCGGTGCTCAAGGCCAGGTTGGATAAGGTCTTGAGCAACCTGCTTTGGTGGGAGGTGTCCCCGCCCATGGCAGGGAAGGTTGGGACTAGAAGGCCTTCAAGGGCCAATCCAACCCCTTAACACTCTCTGATTCTGTGGGTCTCTTTGTTCAGCATACTAAAGGGACATTTTATGTTTTTCATTAAAATCTCTGTTTTGATCTGATCAGATGAATGATCCAGAAACAAAAGGCTCTGCTGTCTAGTATGCCTGTACCTTAATGTGACAGAGCTGCCCACACATTTTCAAATTCCATTACAGAGAAACTTTGAGCTGAGGAGACAGTACAAGGTCTGGAAATGTTTTGAATGCCTATATTGTTTTACTATTCTTTTACTTTTACTTCAAAGAAAGATGTACTTTTACGTTATTTACCATATCATACCTGGTATGTAAATTCCAGGTTGCTTGCTGGAAAACTTGCTTTCCAAATATAGTATTTTGTGTTACTGTATATTCATGTGAACTGAAAATCTTTGTAACTAAAAACTGGTTACATTCTTTAAGAAGTGAACACTTAGCAGTGTAGTCAGTGTCTAATATATTAAAAACTTGTCACTTAAAACTTCTGAAGACTTATTTTGGCAGGAATTAAGTAGTTTGGATCCTGTGCATCAATAATCACATCAGATCTTACCCAATTTATTGTGCTTTATATTTTTCTCATCTGGTGAACAACACTTCCTGTTGGCTTCAGATCATTTACTATTTGTTCAAGTGTAAACTGGGAGGACAACCAGACCCAAGCTCTCTTTTCCACCACTCCTAACAATCTCATCATTATACCAGTTCAGATCTGCCAAACCTTTCATCAGACGTAGAAATGAACGGAAAGGTTACTTCTGCAGCATAATAATTAGGACATTTATCATGTTAACAGACTTATTACGGCTCATGTTTACCTTGTTATAAACAGTGAACTCCCCTTCTGACAAAGCTTATGTAAAGAGCATTATGCAAGGGGGAACCAAGAGTTTTGGACTGTGTCTAACTGTGTCTAGTCAGTGCACAAGCCTGGGCTAGTCTGGCTTGGCTAGCTCCCACAGAAGCCCATAGTGGCTGAGAACCACAAGCACAACACACTCCTGAAAACTCAGTGAGTATCCTGGAGATACCAACTGCTTCCTGTGACACCATCCTAAGCCAGTGACTCTCCTTCCACTTTGCCCCAAGGACACAATTAGGATGTGAACATTAATACCTGAAGACATACAAAGATCCTCAAACACAAGATGTCATAGAATTGCCAGGTCTCACAATACTATTAAAGCAGAATCACCAGCAGCAGCAGGATTTATCTGAGTAGGAGAAAGGGGTTTACCAGTGTTCATGCACCCAGAGAAGCAAGGAACTGTGTGACGTCTTTGTGTTCCAGCCCCAGGTACTGCTGTACGGAGCACAACGCAGGCCTAGCTTGTGTGCAGCACTTGAAGGTATGTCAGGAGAAGTGAAGGCCTTCTCTCCATTCCCAAAGGCACTGTACATGGACTGTTAAGTGTTTTAGGACGGCTGTTTTTTAGCTACACTATTGTTAAAGCATATGGAAATCATAGCAGTCAAAAGCTACTCTTTCTTGTCCTGCAGGCTTTTTTATCAGAGGGTAGGCTGAGTGGAAGAGGTGGACATTGTCAGGCTGTTTCTGCTCTGAAAACAGTTACTAATAGTTTTAGCTTAGTGCACAAAGTGAACTGATTTGTGCAGTAGCTGAAATCCTGAAAGAGCTAGAACCCTGTTTTCACAAAATGCTGCGATAAAACTAGCTCTTTTAAAGTTAAAAAAAAAGAGTGTAATTCAAATAACTAAAGCAATAGAACATAATATTTCATTAAAAGACAAAAAAACTAACAGAAAACGGTCTTTTATATCCTTGCATCTCCAGCTAGAAAACTGACGTAAATAGCTTTTCTTGTATAAAGGCAACTACATAAGGTATGTTGAAAATTCAGTCAAAAGGAAAAAAAAATACTTCAAGTTTTCCTTGTACCAGGCAAACAGGATTCTTAGCAACTACAAGCTGACTGTGTCAAAGGGGACCAGGTCCCTGAAATGCTTTAAAGTAAGTTACTGAAATTGGCTAAACAACTAGTAGGACCAAGAGAAGTACATTCACTGCATAAAAGTTAACTGAAAACATACATTATGATGTATTAGTTCGTGAAGTTATCTAACATAAGCAAAAGTAGATAAGAAAGTAAGTCAACAGAAGGAATCTCAAAAGTTTGTCATTTCAGTCATCTCAGTTTCCCTTTTCATAAGAATTACTTCATCAAACTGATGACAAATCATACGTCAAGTTTATTAAGACAGAGGAAAACAGGGGTATCTGATTTTACACTCAAGTAACAGACGAATGCAAGTCTTTAACAACAAAGCCATTACGCTGTGCAAAAACCTTTCAATGAAGTACATACAGCTTTGGGCAAATAATACAATTTCTCACATCCTTATTGCCTGAAGATAATTAACTCCGTTAAAATTTTGTTTTCCTGCAGTGAAACTGTTGCCCAATTCTGTGAAAATATTGCCAGGGATCTTTTCCAAGGTGTAGAAAAAGGAGTCTGTGAAAACCTGCTTGTGTTAAAATGTATTCTATTGAAAGTGCAATACCTAACATTTCACAGAAAAAATGGCAAAATTTTTTAACTTTCGGAACTATAAAGTCAACTGAGTGGCAATTTTGTGGGAGGTTTTGTTGGTTTTTTTTTTGTTGTTGTTTGTTTTTTGCTTTTATTGTTGTTTTTTTGTGTTTAGTTCATCTGGAGCATCAAAGATCACAGTTTGATCTGTGCTCGCACCCACCCAGTTGAATTATCACGTACAGGATCACCTACTGCTGCTAGGCAGCTTTCAAAGGTAATGCTTCTGTCTGAAGCTCCTCTTAGGGCTGTAAATTTCATTTATACATAGCAATTATGCATTGTGTCCCCTTCTGCCAAAAATCTGTCGACCCAATTACTTACATAAGACCTGCCCATAGCCATTGCTTTCTGGTCTACTGAACAGAAACACGGAGGAAGTGGGAGAACAGTATCAAAAACCATAGCTCTGAAAGATAAAAGCCAAGATTTCTAGCAAAGAGTAGCAGTGTCCACAGCACAAGATCAGAAGGAAATTCTGATTCTGATGGAACTGTGGAGAGCTCACCTTCCTATGTTCCTTATACTGCTACTGTTACAGATTGTGCTCCTTTGGCTCAAGCTAGAACACCCTAACAAGTCAGAGAGACTTGTGGTAGACATTCTCACCTGTGCCGTTTCACCTTTGGTACTTAAAGAAACAGGTCCTAGATACACTACAAAGTCTTTCAACCATATCCAACACAATCGGACTGAGCATGAATAGAATAAGACTATTTCCATCTCCCATTTTGCACCAGGATTTTTTACTTTGCTTTTGGCCCTAATCTTTTCTGGAAGTCATATGCACCAATCAGAGAAGCCTAAATGTTTTGCTAGCAACATATGTTTGTCATGAGGAATACACCCAAGAACAATGGGCCCACTGACTAAACCCAGGATTTTAACAAGCTCTTTCTATATTGTAAAAGAAACGTGCACGATGGTCTTGTAATTCTAATAACCTTCTAATGCAGAAATACACAGAAATCCTCATCAAAATAGTTAAGCCTTCAGTTTTGGAGAAAAAAGTACAAACGCCATATGAATTAAGCCTTAAACCTGATATGCCTAGAAAAAAGCTGAGTACAAAAAAGAAACAAAGCCCTTATTCCTAATCTGATTTACATAGCATTACATGTACGTTTCTGTGAAATACGTGTTAAATAAAAATGGTGATCTCAGTCTTAAGTGTATCTACTTGGTAATAAGAACACATGCTACCAGAGTGGGATATTCTAAAATAAAAATACACCAAAAATATTCTAAAAGAAAAAAAAAGCCTTTCCCGTTTTTTTAGCTCTCCAAAGTCTCATCCACGTGACAGCAGAAGTGAGCTGTTAGGTGTTAACTGTCATTACAGAGAACATGAGCACAAGCACACAAGTTAGAGCAGTCTGCTCACTAGCTATCTAGCTAGGACTAATTTCAAACCTCTTGCCATCCTGACTGGAAGATTAATAGCTGCTTCCTCCTGATTAAACATTGAAACCAAAATTATGGAACTTGTTGACGGCCTCCCTCATATGCTAAATTTATAAACTTTTACTGTGAGCCACTCTATAGTTTTACTTCCCCATTCGAGAAGTTTTTACTCTTCTCTGAAACAATATTTAATCACAAACAATATAAAACTATCTTTTTGTAATGAGGACAGGTTGTACAAATCCCTTTTACTGGGTACAGTCTTGACTTTGTTGTACTGAACAGTAAGAGGAGTTTGCAGAAATATCTACTACATGTATTTTTTGAAAGTTATCTAGAACCAAAGCTCAGTCTTACACCCAACCCCAAGCCATGTTCGGAAATTCACTTCATCTGAGCACTTTCTTGAGATCACTGCTGCCCATTCCTTCTCCTTGCATATAAGCCAAGGCAGGCGCAGAATCCGACGACACTGACAGCGAGGCCTAGAAGGAAGGCAATGGTGTCTCCTGCGTCCAGGGCTTCAACTACTGGCAGCACCAGCAGCAGTGACACGAGGACCAGGAAAAGTTTTGTGGTGCTCTCCGTTGAAGGCATGCTGACGACCAGCTGACCCCAAGGGGAAGTTAAATGAAGAAAGTGGTGGACAGCCGGTACTTCACTGGTATCTACAAAAAAAACCAAAAGGAATGTTACAGGAGTTTCCTTCCTTCCTCCCTGGATTTGCCTGGCCAAAAGCCAACTGATGTGATTGATGCATTACAGATACCTGTGTGGGGCTCATGATATTTAGATTTTATCTTTCCAATTACAAAAGCAAATGACTTATTATCATGAGACAGCCACAGTGGGTTTGCTATCTTGTTATGTAACTCTGTAGAAACTAATCTTTTGAAGTCTTACTGTGACGTAATATCACAACAGGCTCTCCTGCCTGCAGCTACCAGAGCCTGCTTAGCTGGGTCTTTGCTACACCTGTTTCACCAGGTGTTTATGGCTTGGTGGATGCTGCACATCACTCACCCACACTTCCTAACACCGGGCACCCTCGGGATCCGTGAGCATGGGCAGACTACGGTACACTGGGGAGGGAGTGAATTTAACCTCCCGGGCAGTGCCACCGTGCACACTCTCATTGCGGGACAAATGCCCATCGTGGTTCCTACACTTGGAAAGGTGTCCCCGAGGAGCACGCCGGGACCAGCCCGGACCGCCCTCTCCGCACTAGTTCCTTCCGCGGGTGTCGTTCCCGGGGTGCACACGACAAAAACCCGCGCCGGGACACCCGAATAAGCGGCTGCTCCGCTCGCAGCCCGGCGGGGCCAGTGCCGACCTGCACCGGCACGCCGGCCCGGACCCCGCCAGCCCCGGGGCGCCCGCGCCGCCCCGTCCCGTCCCGTCCCGTCCCGCCGCCGCGGGGCTGTGGGGCGGCCGCTCCTTGGGGCAGCCCTGCCCGCACGGTGCCCCTCAGTCACCTCCTGCCTCCGGGTTGGGGCCGTCCCCGCTCCGCACCGCCCGCGGAGCACTCAGTAGCCGAAAGCGCCGGCCCGCCTTGCCCCGCCGCGCTCGCACTGCCCGGCCGCGGCCATGACAGGAAGGGGCGGTGGCGCGGCCGGGGGCGGGCGTGACCCGGCCAGGCCGCCTCCGCTCCGCTCCAGCTGCGGCGCCCGCCCGCTCGGCCCCGGCGCGCCCACCGTGAGCCTGGGGGCGGCTCGGGGGCACAGGCGCTGCCGGGAGCCGGGCGGCCCCAGGCCCCGCCGGTGGCCCCGGGAGCGGTACTCGCCAGTCCGGCCTTGGCCTGGAGGGATACGGCGGGGCCGGGTGCCTCCCGGGAGGCCTGGCCGGTGGCGCCGGCTGCTCCCCAGGGCGGCTCCGAGCCAGGGCCCCGGAGTGCCCGTGATCCGATGAACCTCGGCCCGTGAGAGTCTCAGCAGAGAGAGTAGCGGCCACATTGCTCCATTGAAGTGAAAGTATAGAAACACACCGATTTGGGCTGGTCGTCTGGTCTTTTTGGTACAAATAAACGAGTAGAAGAAGTCACCATGAGTTTGCATCATTTCATATTTAGGCCCTTGTGATAACAGTGTAAATACGTGCCATCATAGCCAATTCCTACTCTGAGGAAAGCAGTTAAAGCAGTTTTATAGGGTGGAAAGCAGCCTTGGCCTTGTGAAATAAAAAGCTAAGGGAAATGTTAATAGGTAATTTTTATCTGATATATGCTTTGGATAAGGCTGCTTGTAGAAATTGCATGTTAGGTTGTTTTATTGCACTAGGTAGTTCCTAAGCAGAGCCTGTTCTTTATTTTTCAGTGGCAGAGGTGTGTGCCTAAGTTTAGAGAAAAGACCAATAAGCAATTACTGTAAGTTCATAGTTTGTCTCTTTGGAATGCTCAGAGAAATAACCTGAAGAAATTGTGCTAATTTAATGTCAAGATGAGTCTAAAATTTGTGATTCCTTACCACAAGCATTAACTCATGACTGAGAACCCATGTCCTCACAATGTTTCCCATGACTTCTATAAAAAAAGCAACTTTTATAAACATTTCTCTTTACCAAAACAGTTTCTGATGAGCTGCTTTAAAGAGAAGTGGAGATCCAGATAGAGCATTCAACATAAATACAGCTTTGCCTCTGCCTTAAAAAATTTCACTGTAATTGCTTTTGAGTAGCCATTCTTCATGGCTATAGGAGCTTCATACATCTGAGGTGGGATGTTACTATTGTGCCAAATCATAATTCTTTTATTAATGCCCTTCTTTCCCCCATCAGTCAGGATCCATCAGCTATCAATTGTCATAGACAATAAATTTCCAGGGATTTCTTAGTTCTCTTTTATTCCAAGTACCATGAAAGCATCACCTTTTTATAAGCAGCAGTGCCTAGACTCTGATAATGCAAATAATAATGAATGTCAGTGTAACTCATAAACATCCTTTTTATTAATGACATGCCTATTTCACAGTTTTTCAGATCTTAAATATTTGATGCTTCATGTTCAGTTTTGAAGGCATTTTCTCAAGAAGCTGATGTCAGATAAACTTACGGGAGAAAAATCTTGACATTTCTGAGAATGTTGTCATGGCATGGAGAAGAGTAAAGCCATGATACCTAGCCTATTCCTTAATCAGTCACAGATATATCATAACCCCTAAAGAACCTGAAGAATGCAATTCGAATTGCAGGATGTGTCATCTCAATCACCTCTGTTACCTCAGAAGAGTGGGAGGACCTTGGAGTCCTGGCTCTTTTAGGTCCTTGCTTAGTCTATTTACTGCATCCTGCACTTGTTGACAAGAAAATGTTAAACTGTTCTGTGATGTCTAAAAACGTTGAATCCGTCCTTCTGAATTTCAGTGCTGTTGTATATGCTGTCGCCACCACTTACTAACTAAAATTTTCAGTAGTTGTCCTTTAGTCACAGAAAACAGATGCAAAGGAATTGAACAATGACTTTCAAGAAATGTCAGTACCAAAAAGCTGTGGCATCTTTGTGTGGAGGCTGTAGAAGCCACGACTGAGCTCCCAGAGAACGGAGAAGCATTGGGGAACAAGGACTCAGGAGGATCTAAGGACAATAAAGGGCCCTGGTGGAAGGTGTCCCGGGTCTAAGTCATCCTCCCCTGGGGCTTGGATTAAAATGGTTTGCCCCATAAGATCAACAGATTCATTTGTGTTAATTGCTCCTTTGTGGTTGGCTGCATACTCTCCCCTCCCCTATCACTCATGCATCGGTTTCTAGAATGTTCGGTGTTACTCAGTTCCCCATTGGCGTGTACTCCTCCTCTCCTCCCCTTCCCTCTCCTTATTGGTTTATGTAACCTTGTCCCACCTTAACTCCTCCCCTGGACCCTCACCCAATTGGCTGGCTGTCCTCCCTTAAAAGTCTGTGTTCCCCTGTGCTCCGGACCTTCAGCCTCTGGACCCCCTTTCAAGTAGGTGACCTGCTAATAAACCTGCTTGGAAACTCTATGCTGAAGATCCCTCCCTTCCTTTCCATGCCCAGCTCGAGCTGCTGTGATCTGTCTCCCTGTGCGCCACCGGCAGGGCGAGCAGGGTCCGCTGCAGGAGCTGTACGTAGCACCGCCTGAGCGGCTCCAAGTGGGATGCTCCAGGAAAGCACTGACGGACTGCTGTCTGCTGGATGGTCTGGAGCAGCAACAGGTGGCGCCCAAACAGGGACCTGAAGTTACTTCAGGTCTGCAGAAGCGTCCCTGACACCTCCTGCTGTCAGGTGTCTGTGTTCAGTGGGTCATTTCCCTGAAGGGGGAGCCTGAGTTTTATCAGGCTCCTTCAGAAGGGTGACCGGCAACCTTCTCAGGGATACAAAGCGAGAGGACTGGTCAAAGCTGGGAACCACTGCTGCTGTGCGGGCTTTCGGATAGCTCAAGCCGCTGCCAGAAGGCCAGCTGCCCTGCAGCAGCATACCTGGAAAGCATCCCTCTGGGGTTCGCTCAAGTTGAGCTCGATGGCTGTTGCTGAGGCAGGCTGTCTCCTAGTTGCTGGAGTGCAGCCAGGCAGGGGGTGTAATTGTAGCTAAGCTGAGGTAAGGGAGGATCTTCGGCTAGGACTAAAAGACAACACAGTAACTTAGAGTCAGCTGTGCACCTGGGCGTCTGGGATCTGAAGACCCCACACAAAGGCAGCATCAGACTTTTATTGTACACAGAGCAACCAATCACAACAAGGCAGTAGGGAGGAACAAGGGAGGGACCAGGGGACAAGGGCCAATCAGGGATGAATTGCAGAGGGGCTTGGAAGAGAGACAAGGGGGAAAACCAATAAGCCATTGAGTAAAAGAGAACATTCTAGAACCAGGGATTGATGGACAACTGATTGACAACTGAATAAACTAATGGGGAGAGGGCGGCCGACCCACTGAGAACCCACTTCAACCTGGAGTATATCACATCATGCCCCGCTCCATGGGGGGGACATGGGGGGGACCCTTTTACTCCTTGGGTCTTCTCCAACAGGACTTCTTCTTGGCATTCTCAGGTTTAGGTGTTTGTACCTGGATCTCATGTGGCGCCTTGACAGCTGCCACAAATCACCACCTGAGGATTTTATTTGCTCCGGGAGTGGCTGGTTGGAGCCGGATCACAGCCAAGGTATCATCAGCAAGGGTTCACGCAGTTAGAGTAAGAACTGGGCTTCCTGAGGCACCCTTCTGGTTACACTTTTTAATTGCTTCCTTTTACTTAGATGGTGGGTGGAATTGGTTTAGAGGTTAAGGATGGGCTCTAGACTGTCCCGTCCTCAGAGGGAGGTATATGCCCAAGTTAAAATTACCCTAAAGGCAGGAAAAGGGGGTTATTTCAAGAATCTTTTGAAGCGTTTTGTAAAATGGGTTTTCCTTTACGTTCCAATGGTTTCTGTTAGTTCCATTAAGTTAATCCAGTTTTGGGATACTGTGGGGGAAAAGTTGACCCAAATCGCGCAGACTGGGCATGATTCCATTCGAGAGTTTTTTCTATTGCTTATTTTAATTTGTAAGTGTGTTGAGGAGTTAGATGGAGAAAAAGGGAAAGTAAGTTCTGGGGTCCCTGTTAGCCCTGTTACTATCACTTTGCCTCTACCCCCATCCTGTCCTCCCTATCCCTCTCACCCCTTGCAGGGTGGATAGGACGGCGTAGCCCATTCAAGAATGAAGGGCTGTCACCACCTCCCTGACCCCCTGCCCCCTGCTCCCCCCCGATCTTCCCTGCCACTATGCTGAAGCGGGCCTGATCACCCTGCTCCAGACTTATCCTTAACCCTCCTCCCCATGCCCACGTACCCGTTTGCACCTGTTGCGCCCCCCCCAGTTAGCTCCCCAGTTGATCCTAAAAGTGGTACCGACCGCGTGGCGCAGTGCACGCATTCGTGTCCTCTTTGTGCCAGTGCACCCATCAATCTCTGCAACTCCTCCCATGACTCCTCCCACTCCCCCCGTGCTCCTCCCTAAACTATTTCCCGAAAGTTTTCTTTGCCGGGATGCCCCGTCTAAAGGCCTCCTGCCGGTGGTTGCTCAATCCTTTCCCGGTGGACCACGAATGTCCTAACCTTTCGGTGGACAGACGTGGGAGACACGCAGCCTCCCAGGAGAGTAGAGCGTTGGAGAATCCTTTAGACTCTTGGGGCTCAGCGGAGAAACAGAGAGAGACTCTTCAAAGGGGTAGCAGAGTACTTTATTGCTCTGAATCCCAAGGCTGAAGAGCCCCGAGCCAGCTCAGACAGGGGTTTTTAAGGGAACATGAGGGCCAATAGGAAAGGACTAGGGAGGCGGAGTTGGGGAGGAGCTAGGGGGCAACATCTAATGGTATGGGAGCTGGGGAGGGGAGATAGGCAATCAACGAATCAGAACTTACAGAACTAAGAACATTCCAGAACAGGGGGAAGGGACCAACTTGGACAGACAACTGGGAAGGCCTATAACAGGCAACGAGGAGGAGTCGGAGGAGTGGCGAGCATTTGGGCTAGACCATGGTCGCCTCCACTCTGGGGGTGGAGCTAGGATTGTTCCACCATGACCGTCTAAGGGGTTCTCGTGTTTCTAACTCCATGCTTACCACTCTTACACCTCCCATTGTGGCAGTTGGTCCCCCGTCAGGCTCCTCCTAGGCGTTGATGAGTGTAACTGTGTCGGGTCCCCCCTTCCCATCGGGAATCCCCTTCCGGCCCTGACTGTGGTCTCCGCCCCTCCGCTTGGCACCCCCACCCCTGCCTCTGGTACCTCCACCCGCACCAATGGCAGCTCCACCCCTAACCATCTCCCACTTCTGGATTCCCACATGCCCCCTTCCAGTTCTCACAGCCTGGAAGCCGGAAGTGGGTAGGCTGAGGCCTGGAGTGCGGCAGGGGAAGGGGAATTCTTTGTGGCACCAGTAGTTTACAACAGACGGGGGGTGAACCCACAGTGGGAGCCTTTTCCCTGTGCCTGCCTATAGGAATTATGTAAGGTTGCTAAAGAGTTTGGAAAGGAGTCATATTTTCACAGTATTTTACACGCTACCTTCGCCACCAGTGTTATGGTGCCAGCTGATATAAAAACAGTAATGACAAGTCTGCTTTCCGATGCACAATACTGGATTTGGGAGAGGTCATGGAGGCGTCAACTAAAAGAATTATTAGAGGCTTATAAGGAGAATCAACAAAGGGCACACATCACACTTAATCATCTGTGTAGGGAAGGAGATACGGAGAAGGCACAGGACCAGGCTGCTAACACACCAATTCAAGTCTTCAATGACATCAAGGGTGTGTTTGCCAATTGGAGTGGGCAGGACAGCTAGCCCCAGAGTCTTAGCTAGCAACCTGTTGGCGGCTGCAGCGAGCGTCCTCGACTGTATGCCTTTGAGTTCGCAGCTGCAGGGATCAGTGTGTCCTCTGCCGCAGGGATCAGTGTGTCCCCAGCCGCAGGCAGAGCCTCACTGCTTAGGGCAGGCAGGCTGTTGCTATAGAAATGAGTAGAGAGCGAGGGATCTTTCTGCCGGAATAATTGAGAGACAGAGACACGGGGTTCAACTGCTCTCAGGGCGTCCAGGTCAGAAAGACCCTGAAGCTCGCTGAGCACAGACTTTTATTCTGAGGGTCTTATCCAATCATCGAGCATCAGGAGGGAGGAACAAAGGAGGGTTCAAGGGGTAAGGGCCAACTGGGAATGAGAGGGGGAGGAGAGGGAGAGATTGACAAAAGGGACAAACAATCAACCACCGAGTATAACAGAACTTTCCAGAACTCAAAGATGATAGGCAGGAGAGTGGCAGGTGCCTAAACGAATGGGGACAGAGGAACCAACCCCTGAGAAACTCAGCCCATTTATGGGGCATACCACTTAGGGCTCCACCCCAGGGGAGACCCTAATCCTGGGAACCTTTAATCCACAACTTTTTTGGGGGGGACAGGGATTTTAGGGACTTTGAGCACCACCACATCTCCCCCTTCTTTTTTACTTAAAGAAAGGGTTCGGTTGACAAAAAAAACCCATGAAGTTTTTAAAACGTGCCAAAAATCTTAAAACTATAAAGATAATAAACAAATTCCATAACAGAGTCGGTAGTGTTTGACTGATCCAGCCAGAGATCCCCCAACCTTGGAATAAGTTCTCAAGCCAGTCCTTGCCTTCAGTCTTCAGTTGGTGAAGTTGGTCCTGCATTTGTCATACTGTCTGGTGGATGTCCTGGGCATGTGAGGAGAGGTTGAAGCAACAAAGTCCCTTGAACTCCTCACACCCCTGACTGTGAGCAAGGATTAGAAAGTCAGTTGCAGCCCTGTTCTGCAAAGTTGCCTGCCTGGTCATCTCCTCGTCTGCGAGGAGGTCCGATAACGCCTTGGATGTCAAATTGGCTTGCTTGCCCACCCAACACTCTAGGTGAGAAAGCTCACCAAGGGCCTTTGCTGCTGCCACCCAAGGGAGAAATACTGAGGCAGCGACTCTTTTAGAGAAGGACCAGGAGGTCACACTTCTATCACAATTTGCATCCAATTCTAGGGTGGCACGTTTTTGGCGGGCCAGATCTGTGTGATTCCTCCAGGCTAGTAGTTGGGTCCTTCCCAACGTCAGCATGGATAGCTTGCCGAGTGTACATGGGCCTCCACGCAGTCGAGAGGGGATTCCTGCCCATACCCGATCACCACAGATGAGGAACACCCCTTTTGGGAGTTCCCTGGGATACATGACGGATGTGGACCGGGTGTTTTCCGCAAAACTGCACCAAAGCCCTTTCACATACAATTTTTGTCGATAGGGGAAACATCCTTTTTTGGGTCGCCAATTCTGGGGTTCTTCCTTCTCACCGAGGGATCTAGCCAGTTGTATGTAGGATTAAATTTGGTGCAAAAATTGGGCTTGGCTGACCCCACCAAGTCCAGTTCTTGGGGTTCAGCATGTGTGTGCGGCAGGGTCCAAACCTACATGTCCCAACTGTGGGCTGGGTGGGCTTTGAGGAAGGTGGAGTGGTATTCTAGTGATGTCCAAGGAATCCCCACCAGGCAGGTCGACATAGGATTCTCTGTGGCATACACGTTTAAGCAGAAGTCCTGTTGGCTGACGGACTTGGCCAGGGTGACCCACATGTTCTCCTTGGGCTGCTGCACCAGCCACGGGCTCGCCCGTCACATCTGCAGGACCATGACAAGGACTGTGGCAGGGAGGCGGGATGGTAGTGTCATCCTAGGGGTCTATCGACTGGCTATAACTGAAGAAGAATAAACTCATATTAAAATGGAACTTCCTTCTCTCCCCTTTCCTTAAAGTAAATGAGGGTTGGGGTAAGGGAAAACACACAAGGGAAGTCAGAGGGGCAAACAAGGGAAGGGGGTTTCCCGCAGCAGAATGCAGTTAACATTCTCAGTCCGGGTTATTTTACATTCTCTGTCTCTCAAAAGGTATTTCTCCTGATGGTTCCCTCTTCTTTAGGGAAGGGTCCTTTTCTTTATTCATCTTTTCCAGGCCGACTGCAGCTGACCTTGATCTTCTGTGGCTGAGGCAGCCGTCCCTGGAAAGACACTCGACGAAAGCTGGTTAACTGGCCTGTATGGTCTGATGTATTTTGTGGGCACCCACTTCGGACCTTTAAGTGTGGACACACACGCATATCCTCACCCCCAGACGATTAGTGGGAGGGCCCCCTCAATCTGGTGGGTCTCAGGGTCCTTGATCAGCACCGGTGGATGTTCTTTTAATTTGGTAGAGGCTGAATTAGAAAAGTGCCAGAACACAGGGGGAACGGGCTCTTCTTTTGAACAATTAAAAAAATTAATTGTGAAGAGCGCTATACAGAGTCGCTCAATGGGCAATCTATTGTCTGTACCTCCCTGCTGCTGCTGAAGGACTCTTTTGAGGGTCTGGTGTGCCCTCTCCACAATCGCCTGTCCAGTGGGGGAGTGGGGGATGCTGGTGAAATGGGACACTCCCCATGACTGGAAAAACTCTCTGAGTTGGGAAAAGGTATACGTGGGTTCATTGTCCATTTTTATGTGTTTGGGTGTGCCCAACACTGAAAAGGCCATGAGAGAGTGCTTGATAACATCTTTTGCCTTCTCACCTGTGTGGGAGAAGGCATAGATTGCACCTGAGAAGGTGTCTATGGACAGGTGCACATACTTTAATCTACCAAATTCCGGTACACGTGTTACATTCATCTGCCATGTTTCGCAACTGTTCAGTCCCCGGGGGTTAATCCCTGAGTTCAAAGATGGAATATGGTGGGACTGACAGTTGGGGCATGTTACCATGATTGCCCTCCCCTGCTCCAGAGGCAGCTGGAACATCCTCCGGAGGGCAGGGGTGTTCTGATGGTAGAACTGGTGGCTGAGCTTGGCCTGTGCACAGACATCTGTTGTGTTTGCCATTTGCACAGCCATGGCCAAGGTGTCTGCCCTGCGGTTCCCCTCAGAGATGTAACCAGGGAGACCCTGGTGTGATCTCACATGCATAACGTGAAAGGGGTGCTCTCAGTGGGATAAGAGGAATACTAACCTTGAGAGCAGCCCGAACAGTTTCTCATTGGTCACCTCCTTAAGCAACAAATGTTCTGCTCTGGCAGTTACTCCAGCCACATATGCTGAATCGCTTACCAAATTTAGAGGTTCCTGAAACCTCTCGAATACCCTGACGACGGCTGCTAGCTCTGCAATCTGTGGGGATCCTTCCACCACATGGACCTCAGACTCCCACTGCTGGGTGCTAGGGTCCTTCCACGTCAAAACTGACTTGTGAGAGGACCCTGAGCTATCGGTAAACACAGGGCGTTCAATGGACTTTTGTGTCGCCGTCCGCCTGCCTCCTCGGTGGTATTGAGGCGATCCCTAACGAAGGCGGAGGCGACTTGGGTCTTTGGGGGCCAGCCTTGACCCGCGTCGCCGAGCGCTGCTTGCCCTTGCTCCTCGCTAGCTCAGTGGTAGGCAAACTGGACCACACCTCGGGGGGGTCTCCCAGCCCAGGGTGGAAAGAGACACAGACGCAAGGTACTGCTCTCGAAGTCCCTGGGGGTCGGAAGGCCCAGAGCTCCCCATAACACGACCTTTTATTGTCAGGGGAGAACCAATCACAAAGGGGCAAGGGGGAGGAACAAGGGAGGAGCATGGGACAGGGAACCAACCAGGGAGAACAAGGGGAGGAGAGAGGGTGACAGGCATGTGGGGGATACAATGAATAACTGAGTAGCGAGGAACATTCTAGACAACTGGGGGTGGCTAACTGTGACGGGCAGGTGGTGCTACCCAGTGGGTCCTGGGGTTGTTAACTCTTCCCGAGTCCAGCCTTTCCTGGGCTAAACCACTGTTTGCTCCTCCCCAGGGGAGCACTCATCTTCCCCCCAGGGCTTCCTCATGGGGAATTCTTCCTCTTGTTCTATTTGCACCACCGCCACACTTTTGCTTTGAAGAGACTTTGGGGACAGATGAAAGTTCATGTTGAACAACTGATGTTTAAATTTTCTACCACTAATTTGGCCTGGATAACTCCAGCGTGAACTGGAGGTGCTCATTGGATTGGAGGAAATTCTCCAAATCCTCTCTGTGCCAGGGAACGTGATGTATGTGAAATCACACCCCGTCAAGGTGCGGAGCCTAGTCCTTGCTTTAGTTATTAATTTTGCCACCAGCTCTTGTGGTGTTGTTATGCTTTTGGATGGTTGGTGAGGGAGGAACACCCGCTCTATTATCAAGAGGGGCTCCTTCGACCTCCCGTCCCATTGAAAAATCAGTCCATGGTAGTGAGGTGTCTGTCCTAAGATAGTGAACTGAAATGGCAAATCTGGTGCCATTCTGTGGGTGTGCCAGGATGAGAGTGCCTGCTGTACCTTACCTATGGCCGCCTTGGCATCCGCGGTGATCTCTCTCGGCGAGTCAAGACCCTCGCCGCCCTTTAGAAGCTGGTATAAGGGGGCGAGGTCCACCGTTGTCAGCCCCAACAGTGGACGAACCCAGTTGATGGAGCCACATAGCTGGTGGAGGACGCAGAGGGTCCTGGGCTCATCCTGGGTGGTGAGTTGCTGGGGTGCGATGGTCTTCTCACTGATGCAGATACCAAGGTAGGTCCACGGGCAGGTATGCTGCACCTTTTCCGGATGGATTTCCATCCCGGCATGCTGAATAGCTGAGATTGTCATATCCAGTGTCCTTTTTAGGTAGTCTTCTGATGGGGCACAGACCAGCATGTCGTCCATGTAATGGAATATGATGGCTTTCGGGGAGGTCTTGCGGACAGGTGTTAAAATCATCGCGACATACCATTGGCAGATGACCGGGGAATTTTTCATTCCTTGAGGAAGGACAGTCCAGTGGTAACGTCGCTGAGGGGCTTCCCTGTTGGTCGACGGTACAGTAAATGCAAATGTCGGAGCAGCATCTGGGTGGAGTGGGATGCTAAAGAAGCAGTCTTTGATGTCAACTGTACACACGACTGCGAGTGGCCACTGACGGGGGAGCATTGCGGGCGATGGAAGGCCCGGTTGGAGGAGTCCCATGTCTGCAATGACCTTATTTATCTCTCTCAGATCGTGGAGGAGCCTCCACTGATTCTTGCCAGGTTTCTTGATGACAAAGATCGGGGAGTTCCAAGGGCTGTCAGATTGTCGCGTTCCGCCGTTGGTCTGGTGTGGGTAGCAGTCTTGTGGTGGGTACAATCAAGTGTCCTCAGCTCTCTGAGTCCACTGGCGTTGGGAGTTGTGTTTCCCTTGCTTTAAGGGCTGCAGGTCCCTGAACAGTGAACACTGTAGCGATTGCTGGAAAGGCAGTAGGGGGGATCTCTCTCCAGGGAACAGAAGAGATACAAAGGCACGGAGTCACTTGCATTCTGGGCATCCGAGGCAGAGAGACCCGGAGCACTCGGAGCACCAGCCTTTTATTAAGGTCCAGGCAGCCAATCAGCGGCTAGCTCAGGGGAGGAACAAGGGAGGACAAGGGGTTAAGGACCAACAGGGATCATGAAGGGGAGGAGAGGGGATAACAGACAACATAATGGACAAACCATCAACCGAGTGTAACAGAAACTTCTAGAACCGGGGGAAGATTGACAAGTGATGGGCAGGTGGTCAGCCCTATGGGATCGGGGACGTCCAGTGTCGCCGTCCGCCTTCTGTCCGATGGTCTGGGTGTCATAGGTCAAAGGCGGATGCGACGAGGGTCCTCGGTGGCCAGCCTCGTCCCCTGTTGCTGGGAGTTCAATTTCCCTAGCTCTATGTCTGTGATCCATTAAGGCAAACTAGGTACCGCACTGTGTAGCTGTAAGGGGGCTCTTCGAACCCGGGTAAAAGAGACACTGTAGCCGAGAGGTTAGCAGCACTCTGTAGCACCAGGGTCGGGAGACCCCGAGCCCTCAGTGACACAGCCTTTTATTGCACAACATCAACCAATCACGGAGGGACTCGGGGGAGGAACTAGGGAGGAGCATGGGACAGGGAACCAACCAGGGAGGCAGGGGGTGGAGAAGGGGTGACAGACAACAGGGAGATACAATCAGCAACCGAGTATCACAAAACTTATTAGAACATGGGGGTGGTGAACAGCAGATGGGCAGGTGGTGCCAACCAATCAGCCCAGAGGGTGTACACTTCTCCAAGGCCCATCCTACTTGGGCTAAACCAACTCTTGCCCCACCTCAGGGGAATCCTCTTCTTCCCCCCAGGGCTTCCTTAACGGGAAGTCCTCTTGGGCTACTTGCACCACCGCCACAGTCCAGCCCCTTGATAGTCCAGCTCATCTTTGGGGCATACCATAGCAAGTCCACGCCCCAGAGGTGTCCTCAGTCCAAAGTGTCTTTTCCCCAGGGCTTTTTTATGAGGAATGTCCCCTGGGACTTTTCAACCACCACCACATCTCCCCCGTTTTTATTGTTTGAAGAAAACATGTTGTTTACTAATGAAATGACAAAGCTCTTAAAACATCTTAAGAAACACAACACAATAAAGATAATTAACAGAACTAAAAGTAGAGTTCATACTGTTTGAGAAATCCACCCAGAGATCCCCCAATGTTCAAAAAGATTGTCCAGCCAGTCCATTCCTTCCCTCTGGAGCTGGTGAATCTGCTCTTGCATTTGCTGGATTGAATTCCTGATGCTCCGGGCGTGCGAGGATAAGTTAAAACAGCAGAGTCCTTCAAATTCCTCGCACCAGTGGCCGTGCAGCAGAAGTAGGTAGTCAATGGCAGCCCTATTTTGTAAGGTTGCCTGCCTGGTTGTTTCTTCATCTGTTAGGAGGTCTGACAACACTCATGATGTTAAATTGGCCTGCTTTCCCAGCCAACACTCTAGGTGAGAAAGCTCACCGAGGGCCTTGGCTGCCACTACCCATGGCAAAAAGATAGAGGCTGCGACCCTTTTTGAGAACGACCAGGAGATAACGCTGCTATCACAATTGGGGTCTAAATCGAGGTTGGCTCATTTTTGGTGGGCCAATTGTGTGTTATTCCTCCAAGCAAGAAGTTGGGTCGTCCCCGGTGTTAACAGGGCAAGCTTGCCGAGTGTACAGGGTCCTCCATGCAGATGGGAGGGAATCCCTGCCCAAGCCCTATCACCGCATATGAGGAAGATCCCTTTCGGGAGCTTCCTGGGGTATGTGAGAGTGGAGCACCACGTGCTCCCCGCATGCCCGCACCACTTTGACACACTGTAGAGCTTCCGATGGGAGGGGAAGACATCTACTCTTGATTTTATCAGGCAGTCCTGCTCCTCCAAACTGGGTGCAGAACGCGGGCTGTGTGGATCCCAGTAAGTCTAGTTCTTGCGGCTTGGATCTGGATCTGGTATACGGAAAGTCTTTTACGAACTTGTAATACCATCCTTTGTCCAGTGAGGCACTTGGGAAGATGGTATAAAAATTCTTGCGGCGACAAGGGGATTCCCACCAGGCAGGTCGACATAGGGCTGTCCGCCGAGACGGTGTTAAGGCAGAAGTCACTCTGGCCAATGGACTTTAAGGTAATTGTCCACGGGAGCACAAACTAAAATGTCGTCCATATAGTGGTAAATTATGGACTTGGGGAAAGCCTTTCTGACCGGTGACAGGACCCCAGAGACGTACCATTGGCACAAAACAGGTGAATTTCTCATGCCCTGGGGCAAAACTCACCAGTGGTAGCATCTCTGGGGGGCCTCCGTGTTAACCGACGGGACTGAAAATGCAAACCGTGGTGCATCACTTGGATGGAGGGGGATTGAGAAAAAAATGTCTTTTATGTCAATAATGGCTAGTGGCCACAGTCGGGGGAGCATGGCCGGCGATGGTAGGCTGGGCTGAAGGGTACCCATTTCTACAATGGCCTCATTGATTTTTCTCAGGTCGTGGAGGAGTCTTCACTGTCTCCACCGGGTTTCTGGATCACGAAGACAGGGGAGTTCCAAGGGCTGTCAGATGGCATGATGTTGCCCTTGGAAAGTTGCTCCTCCATGAGGGATTGTAGGGCGCCTAACTTCTATTTAGTAAGGGGCCACTGCTCCACCCACACCGGCTTGTTGGTCTTCCAGGTGAGAGGTGGTACAGTGGCATGGATGGCGTGCCCTGCAGTGGCCCCGGTTAGAAATCCCCCGGTGTATTAGGGATCTCTAGCCGTGTCCCCCATTGCAATAACAGGTCCCGGCCCCAGAGGGTGAAACCAGACGGCACGACAAATGGTCTCACAGTCGCGGAATGACCATCCGGTCCCTCCACCATGATGTTCTTAGTGGACCTCTGGGGCATGGTTGCTCCCCCTATACCTGTTATTGACTCAGTGGAGGGCCGAAGCCTCCACCGCTGTGACCACTCTGCTTCCGTGATGATGGTAACGTTGGAACCTGTGTCCATCATCCCCCTCAGATGCACTGTGGATTTCTCATTAATAAGTCTGCAAGACAACGTCGGTTTATCTGTGCCCAGGATCTCAGTATAAAAAGCGGTAGGTCATGAGGTATAACGACTGCATGGGCTAGCCACTGCTCCCAGGGTATAAACCAGGGCACGAAGTGGCAGGCTACTGTTATTAAGAAAGTCTGTCCGGGTGTAATCTTGACTATCTGGGGGAGTACGAAGAGTCCAGGCAGACCCTTCGTCGAGTCCCCCACTACTAAGATCTCTGTTCGTGTATATATGTTGCTGTGCAAGAACACTTTATACCTGTGAAAATCGGTGCTGGTGACATGCTGTGGGGCCGCACTCACCAGGTTGAAACGTCTGCTCCGTGCCTCCAGAAAGCTCCCTTCTTCCACCGATGACTTGGCAGTTGGTCTTACCGGAGCGGCGTTGGTAGTCTCAATGGAGTCAGCATTTAATTTAGTGTCGCAGCGCGGTGCTGTTCCGCGCTTCACTGCCCGTTTCCCTGTTGTTGCTGGCAACATGGGCAGTGCGCCACTCTGGGACCTGTGGGAGACTTAGCACACAGGTGGTTAGTTTTCTTGGGCTTTGGGCAATTCCGTGCTATGTGGTGCGGCTCACCACAGTTAAAGCACCTCGTGTTCTTGCTTCAGTCAATTGGGGGTGCAGCAGCTCCGACTGCTGCCAGTCTTTTAGGATGGGTCACTCGCGTGGGGTGAGGAGGAGTCGGAGGGGGCGAGTCCATGGTCACCTCAGCACAAGCCTCCACCATCACTTCTATGGTGGGTTTGGGGATCTTAAGAAGTGCTTTGAGGACTGCTTTGCAGGCGGGGTTTGAGTTAGCAAATGCAAGGGACTGAAGAAGCTTCTTTTGATTTTCTGGGTCCTCCTCTTGCTTAGCTAACGTGGCTTTTATTCTCCCAATAAAATCAACAAAGTTTTCATTTTGCCCTTGCTTGATAGCAGCATAACCGTTGGATGGAATGGCAGCGGAGGGCAGGGTCATTAAGGCCCTCAACGCTGCCTGCTTCCCCCCTTTCTTGAAGTCACCTTCATCTGCTAGATGGTCCGTAGTGAGGTAATCGAGTTCTGAGTCTTTCTTATAGTGTTCTAACTAGTCCTCCAGTAAACGTGCCACACTCGCTCCCACATCCAATACTTTGAGTCAACCAAAATCCCATCTATGATCATCTTCAGGTCGTCAGGGACCAGAAGATTTGCGTGGAATGTTGTCTTGAACATCCCCTGACACAGGGGTGACTCCAGCCCATAATCGCCTGCCATTCTGCACAAATCCTTGAGGCTGGCAAAGGAGAATGGTTCCCATTTAGGATTGTGCCCCCTGCGGCTGCACTGGACCAGGTAGGCCACAACGCCTTGGTCCCTCTTCGCGGCCCAGGCCGCAGCCTCCAGGCCCCCGGGTTCCAGGTGTTGCGAACCGGTGAGGCCTGGGCCTGGTCCCTGGCTTTGGCGCAGGCCTCAGCCTTTGGGCCTCTGGGTTCTAGGTGTTGAGGTCTAGAGCGCTGATAGGCCTTGGCCTCCTCCCTTCCAGGTTCTAGGTATCGAGAACTGGAAGGAGGGGCGTGGGAACCAGGGCTTAGGGGGGTGGAGCGCGAAGGGACGGATGCCGCGCGGGTCCGATAGGAGGTCCCGATGGTAGGGGAGGGGCCCGATGCAACAGCTCCCTTCGACACAACCATGAAGGCTGAGGGGCGTGCCAAGGGGCGGAAGACCGAGTGGGTAGGCTCAGGGGAAGAGTCACCAGAGGAGTCAGGGGAGGAGTCCAAGTCCAGTAAAATGGCTTGGGCCTTTCTGCCAAGATGGTCTGAGGTGGGGCCCCTTGCCATGCGGCTGACACCTTTATCTGCGCTGCCACGGACATTTCCTTTTGTAAAACTTGGGGGGGTGCAACAGGTGCAACTGGGTACATGGGCATGGGGAGAAGGGATAGGGACAGGTCCGGCACAGAGGGGCCCTCTCTATGTCGGCAGGGGTGCAGCAAGGATCGCGGAGGGTCGGGGGAGGCAGGAGCTCTGCTTTTCCCTGGGGCTTCCCTGCTCTTCAAGGAGGGCTACCTGACGCGATCCACGCCGCTCTGGGGAGGACAGGGTGCAGGGGCCGGTGGGGTAGGAGGAACTGGGGACCCAACATTACCCTTTTCCCGCTCCCTTAACAAGTCACAAATTAAAATGAAAAGCGAAAAATATCTGGAAATCCATGGCTCCCCAACCCAAACTCTTTCCGTTAACAAATCCCTAAATTTATCCCAAAATGATAAATATGAAACTAAATCAACCGAAACCAAGGGAAAATTAATGAAAACCCAATGAATAAACTCCCGAAGCAACTGTCTGCTAAAATCCTTTTTCCCAACTATTAGGGAAGCTTTACCTTGGGAATAGACCCCCCTTTTGCTGGCGTGAGAGACGAACTCCCATTTTTGTGCTCAGCAGCAAGCCCCAAACCCCAGGAAAACTGTGGCAACTGAAAAGGGGATAAGCTAAAAGAGTGGTACTGGAGAGCCCCCACACTTACTACTCTTCATGCATCTGTGCTGCGCAGTCTTCTTCTCTGGAGCACACAGCTCCCCTCTGGACCGCCGACCTCGGTCCCATTCCACCGATACCAAAGAAAAAGCTCCTGGGTCTTGGTTCCAGCGAAGCTGCGGCTTCCCCACTCCTCTTCACTCCTCAAGAGGAGTTTTCTCGGCTTTCCCCTCTCAATAGGTCTCTTAAAACAGAGAACCTATCAACTGGGGCAGTGGCGACTCCAAATGCGCACTCCACTCCGAAGAGCCGAGGTCACTCTCGAGTGGCAGTGGATGATCACTGCCCCACATTGGGCGCCAGCTGTTGCATTCCGCCGTTGGTCTGGCGTGGGTAGCAGTCATGTGGTGGGTACAATCAAGTGTCCTCAGCTCTCTGAGTCCACTGGCATTGGGAGTTGTGTTTCCCTTGCTTTAAGGGCTGCAGCTCCCTGAACAGTGAACACTCGGAGCACCAGCCTTTTATTAAGGTCCAGGCAGCCAATCAGTGGCTAGCTCAGGGGAGGAACAAGGGAGGAACAAGGGGTTAAGGACCAACAGGGATCATGAAGGGGAGGAGAGGGGATAACAGACAACATAATGGACAAACCATCAACCGAGTGTAACAGAAACCTTTAGAACTGGGGGGAGATTGACAAGTGATGGGCAGGTGGTCAGCCCTTATGGGATCGGGGACGTCCAGCCCCTTGATAGTCCAGCCCACCTTTGGGGCATACCATAGCAAGTCCACGCCCCAGAGGTGTCCTCAGTCCAAAGTGTCTTTTCCCCAGGGCTTTTTTATGGGGAATGTCCCCTGGGACTTTTCGACCACTACCACATCAGATGGAACGACATGGCCCTTGGAGAGCTGCTCCTCCACAAGGTACTCGAGGGCGCTAAGCTTTTCTTTGGTGAGGGGCCACTGCTCCACCCACACTGGCTTGTCGATGGTCCGTGTAAGGGGTGGAACAGTGTGGATGGCGCGCCCTTCAGTGGCCCCAACTAGAAATCCCACAATGGAGTGGTGGGAATTTCTAAGCGACTCCCCCACTGAGAGAGTAGGTTTCGTCCCCACAGAGTAAAGCCGGAGGGCACCACGAACAGGCAGATAGTAGCGGTGTGCTTGTCGGGTCCCTCGATGACAACATTGTTAGAACTTCTCTGTGAGGATGTGGTCCCTCCAACCTCCATTATCTTCCCAGCGGCGGGACAAAGCCCCCACTGGGGTGGCCACTCAGACTCGGCGATAATGGTGACATCCGAGCTGGTGTCAAGCATCCCACTCCTATGTACCGTCGACCAGCATTCTACAGGTGACAGCTGAGTCGGGGCCAGTCTGTGCCAACAATCTGGGTCCAACAAACTGCAGGGGTGCGGCCTCGTCTTGGCAATTCCTTAGGGATCAGGATAGCATGGGCTATCCACTGCTCCTGGGGAATGAATCATGGGGGGTTTGTGCAGCTAACGTGGATTTGGAATGTGTCCCCTGGCAGCACTGAGATGATCTCAGGCAAGATGAAAACTTCCGGGGGCCCCCGCGTGGCATTCCCTATAACCAAAAAGTCTGTCCAGCTATTGATGTCCCCTTTCAGGAACACAGGCAACAACGAGTACCTGCTAGATGCTATTTGCTGCAGGGCTGCACTTACAAGGTCGAGTCTGTTTCCCCAAGCTCTTGAAGGGTCTCCGTCTCCTGTCGATGACAGGACGGCAGGTACATCCGAAGCGGCTGATGGCATGGTGGTAGCAGCATTTAATTTGGTGTCATTGTGTGGTGCTGGTCTGTGCTCCACTGCCCGTTTCCCACTGGTGATTGCTGGTGGACGCAGGGGTAGTGCGCCACTCCGGGACCTGCGGGAGACTTAGAGACCAGGTGGTTAATTTTCCGAGGCTTGGGACAATCGTGTGCAAAATGATGCGGGCTCCCACAGTTAAAATGCTTTGGCTGGTTAGCACTCCCAGGACTAGTCGTGGTGGCTGAAATCAACTTCTTTGTTGGCGCGTGGGCGAGGGGAGTAGGGACTGACGGCAAAGTGGTGACCTCCACGCAAGCTTCCACCATCATTTCAATGATGGGCCTGGGGAATCGAGGGAGGGTCTTGAGGACTGCCTTGCACTCCGCATTGGCATTTGCTGATGCCAGAGACCGGAGTAGTTTATGTTGGTTTTCAGGGTCCTCCTTCTGCTTAACCAAAGCAGCTTTGAGCCTCTCTATAAAGTCTAAGAAGTTCTCGTTCGGCCCCTGCCGAATCGCAGCATACCCTTCGGAGGGTATTGCAGAGGATGGAAGGGTCATTAAGGCTCTCAAAGCTGTTTGCTGGATGTCCTTTAAAACCTCTGTTGGGGTCTCTGCTGCCTGTTTCTCCCCCTTTCCTAAGTCACCTTCTCCACAGAGGTGGTCCATGTTTATTTCAGCCAAGTCTGTGTCCCTCTTGTAACTGTCCAGCGGTTCCCCTAGGAGCCAGCGCCAGGCCCGCGGTATAGGCTGCAGTCCCAGGCCTCCGGGTTCTAGGTGTCAGGAACCCAGGAGGGCCTGGGACTGGTTCCCGGCTTCGGCGTAGGCTTCAGCCTTGGGGCCTCCGGGTTCTAGATGTCGTGAGTTCTGGTGGGCCTTGGCCTCCTCCCTTCCAGGTTCTAGGTGTTGGGAACCGGAAGGAGGGGGCGTGGGAACCAGGAAGTCTGAGGATGGAGACTCTGGCAGGAGTGGCGTGTGAGGAGGCGGAGACCGCGCGGGCTTGGGGAGGGGTCCCGGTGAAAGGGGAGGGGCCTGACGCAGCAACACCTCTCGACGCAGCCATTACGAGGGGACGCCCTAAGTGGCGGAGGACCAGATGAGAGGGTTCTGGGGAGGAGCCATGGGAGGAGTCGGAGGCGGAGTTCAAATCTAGATTGCCACGGAAGGCGCAACAGGTGCAACTGGGTATTCAGGCATAGGGAGGAGGGTAAGGAAAAAGTCCGGCACAGGGTGGCCAGCCCTACGGTGGTTGGGGCGCAGTGGGGATCGCAGGGGGTCAGGGTAGTGGCAGGACCTCTGCTCTTGGGGGGAACTACCCTGCTTTTCTTGGAGGGTTACCCGCCACAATTTGCGCCACTGTGGGGAAGAGGGGTAGGGAGGACAAGGTTCAGGGGAAGAAGGGGTAGGAGAAACTGGGGACCCAACTTTCCCAATCTCCCTTTGCCTCAAACAATCACAAATTAAAATTAACAAAGGAAAAAACTTTAAAACCCTGTTTCCCCCTTTTCTAATCTTATCCAATAAACGATCCCCAACACCATCCCAAAATGAATTGAACAGAATCCACCGAAACAGAGTTCCCCTCAGATTGGAACTCAACAAAAAGCCACTGAACAAATTCCCTAAGACTCTTCCTATTAAAATCCTTCTTCCCACTAATTAGGACCACTTTAACTTGGACATACACCTCCCGTTGTGGATGAGTAAACCTTGCACCCATCTCGTCCCACAACCTTAAATCCCAAGCCTGAGGAAAAACTGCAGCAACTAAAAAGGGTGAAGCAAAAAATGAATGGCATGACGAAGCCCTGTGCCCTCACTAACTGGGTGGACCTGCACGATCCCCGGCACAGTACCTCTGGCTGCCTGAGTGGACCCTCTTGATCCCTGGTCCCGGACCTGTGCAGCCGCTCCTCCCAAGCGCCAACTGAGAAACTTCCTCAGGCGGGTCTCCGGTTGCTGAGCCCCCTCTGGATCTTCTCCCCACTTCAGAGGGGAAGCTCCAAGTCTTCTCCCCACTTCGGAGGGGTCACTTAGCCTCCCGTATAAAGGAGCCTCCTAAAACAGAGTAGCCCTCATCCGGACGTTCCCGAAGGTGCTGTTGACCCAGAGGTAGTCAAGGCCGCTCAGCAGTGACCACCAGCTGACTGCTAGTGGTCCCTGTTCGGGCGCCAAGTTGCGGTCGCTGATAGGAGTGGGCGGGACAGCTAGCCCCAGGGTCTTAGCTAGCAACCCGTTGGCGGCTGCAGTGAGCGTCCTCGACTGTATGCCTTCGAGTTCGCAGCTGCCGGGATCAGTGTGTCCTCAGCCGTAGGGATCAGTGTGTCCCCAGCCACAGGCAGAGCCTCACTGCTTAGGGCAGGCAGGCTGTCGCTATAGAAACCGGAGTAGAGCGTGAGGGATCTTTCTGCCGGAATAATTGAGAGACAGAGACACGGGGTTCAACTGCTCTCAGGGCGTCCAGGTCTGAGCACAGACTTTTATTCTGCGGGTCTTATCCAATCATTGAGCATCAGGAGGGAGGAACAAAGGAGGGTTCAAGGGGTAAGGGCCAACTGGGAATGAGAGGGGGAGGAGAGGGAGAGATTGACAAAAGGGACAAACAATCAACCACCGAGTATAACAGAACTTTCCAGAACTCAAAGATGATAGGCAGGAGAGTGGCAGGTGCCTAAACGAATGGGGACAGAGGAACCAACCCCTGAGAAGCTCAGCCCATTTATGGGGCATACCACTTAGGGCTCCACCCCAGGGGAGACCCTAATCCTGGGAACCTTTAATCCACAACTTTTTTGGGGGGGACAGGGATTTTAGGGACTTTGAGCACCACCACACAAGGGCATGGCACAGAGGGCTTTATTGTGTTTACCATCCCCAACGGCTCCTTCAGCAGGTTATTTGGTTATCAGGCAGGGGCCTTAAGAGAGTTATATAGACTTTGTGAATTGGCTGAAAGAGGCCATGGGGAAGCAAACAGAGGATGTAAAGATGCAGAAAGAGCTGCTAAGATTGTTGGCCAAAGAAAATTCCAACGAGGACTGTAAAAGTGTACTGAAAGCCCTACCTGTAGATCTGAAACCCACAATTGAACAGATGGTGAAAGCCTGTGCAGAAGTTATGCCTGATAAACCAACACCTCCCAAAGTGCCCAACAAGAGGACGATAGGCTTAACTGCGGTGTCAAACTTGGAAAAGAATGGCAAAAGGTGTTTCAATTGTGGCTCTCCTCCCCACTTCGCAAAAAACTGCCCTAAACCATGGAAGTCTAATGTCAATGTTAAGACTGTTTCAGGTACTGGGACTGCGCCATGCCCATGTCACCAGCAGCAGGGAAATGGGCAGTAGAGTGCGGAGCGGCTCCACTGCAGGACAATGACATTGATGCTGCTCCTTCTCGCCCTGCTGGCCATTGCACTCAAGGTAATCCACCACGACAAGAAGGAAAAGAGAGACTGCAGGTGGTGAATGTGAGAACGCACCATTTTCACAAGGAAACTACCGTGGTGGTCGGGGCTAGTTAGTTGTCCGCCAGGGTAAGGACAAGCCCGACGGCAGCTTCAGTGAGTGTCCCTGGCCCAAGGAGTTGGGGCTCAGATCCACAGCTGCTGGGATCCTGTGTCCCTTGCCGCTGCGCTGTATCCCCCGTAAAGGCAAACATTATAACTAAAAGCTAGAGAGACGGAGAGGGGGATCCTATGCCAAGGAATAAAGAGACACAGTAACTGCGGGTTAACTGTGCTCTGGGCATCCAATGTCAGAAGACCCGGAGCTCAGGGAGCATCAGACTTTTATTCACAACAAACTAACCAATCACAGACAAGCACAGGGGAGGAACCAGGGAGGGACAAAGGGACAGGGACAAACTGGGAAGGACAAGGGGAGGAGAGGGAAATACTGACAAGGGCATAAATCAATCAACTACTGAGTAACACAGAACCTTCTCAAAGCTGGGGATGATAGACAGGAGATGGGCAGGTGGTCAGTCAAATAGGGAACAAGGGATCAGCCCCTAGAAGACTCAGCCCCATTCTGGGGCAAACCATTTATGACTCCACCCCAGGGGTGGCCTGGACTACTTCAACCACAGACTCCTAGCCGGGGAAGGGGCTTCAGGGACTGAAAGCACTGCCACAGGAAACACCTCAGCATATTGCAGTGATTCTTAAGGGACACATGGTCACAACCTCAGATCTGTTAGTCATAGGTAACTTGACTGCCAGTCCACCGGAACTTTTCATACTGCTGGAAATCTACACGGTGGATCTGGGCTGTGACTTTGACATTACAATTGCCTGTACTAACCCCCCTTGGTTTCTACCTAGGGGTGTAACGGTGGCGCAAGCCATCCCATTACCGCAGAATTTCCTCGATTCCAACGCACACCTTCAGTCTATTGGGCTGAGGTGGTTGGGGCAAACAAACCCATTTTAAACTGCAAACTACACAATGGGAAGGCAACAGCCCACCTCAATGGCATGGTCGACATGGGGGCTGATATTACGATCATTTGCAATGTAGAGTGGCCTCCCCAGTGAGCCCCTTAAGCCCACTGCCAGGAAGGTTACGGGGATCGGGGGAGCAACTCCATCCGTGAGGAGCGCGAATAACATCATTATTGAGGGATCTGGTGGATGCACAGCACCCGTCAGTATCGCTGCTCTTGTCTGTCTCACAGACAGTGACCTGTCTGTGATATTCCTGGAGCGTCCCACAGGGGTCCGCTCAGACGGAGCTTTGGAAGTTCCTGCTGCAGGCACTGCTTGCTCCTGACTGGTGTAGCACACAGGGAGAGAGGCAGGAACAGCTTGTAGCCGGGGTGGAAATAGAGAGATCTTCAGCATGGAGAAATTCCTGTAGGTTTATTCAGGGAAACCAAACACGAAGGGGGTCCAGGGACCGAAGACTTGGGGCTCAGGGGAACAACAGCTTATAAGGGGGTACAAGCAACCAATCAGGTGCGGGTCTAGGGGAGGAGTTAGGGAGGGACTAGGGAACACAATCCAATGGGGAGAGGGAAGGGGAGGAGAAAGGGAGTGATAGCCAACAGGGTACCAAACAACACAGAACTTTCTGGAAGAGAAGACTTGAATGACAGAGTGGCTGGCCAGCCAAGGAAAAACAATTAACATCAATCAGTTAGGTTTAAACCACTGTGACCTGAGTCTCTGGGGAGGACCTTTCTCTCTGAGATGCCCTCCACCAAGGCCATTTCTTCTCTTTGGGCTCTTCCAAGGCCTCTTGAGTCTCTGGGGTGGTTTCGATGGCCATCACACATCAGGCCATTTGTTGTCCCATCAGGATTCATGCAGTGGGGCAGGGACCTGTTGTCTCAATGGGGGACTTGGCTGGAAATCCCACCATGGGATTTTTAGTCAGGGCCACTGAGGAGCGCACCACCCACACCACCCCACCTCTGATCTGGGCCACTGACAAGCCCAGATGGAGCAGTGGCCCCTTACAAAGGAAAAACTGTGTGCTCTAGAGTCCCTCGTGGAGGAGCAGCTCTCCAAGGAACATATTGTACCATCCAAGAGCCCTTGGAACTCCCCTGTCTTTGTGATTTGTTAACCTGGCAAAGACAGGTGGAGGCTCCTCCACGACCTTAGGGAAACAAATAAGGTTATTTAAGATGTGGGTCCCCTGCAACCTGGACTGCCCTTGCCCTCCATGCTCCCCCAGATGTGGAAGCTTGCTGTGATCGATATAAAGTGTCGCTAGCTGTTTGGATGTCTGCCCAGATTCCGGACAGCTGTCAGCTGGCGACGTTCCAAAGTGCCCCTGACCCTTCGGGGGTGGAACACTCTGGCGGTGCCGCTTAGGCTCCTGCCAGTGAGCTGCTCACCTTGCTAGGTGGAGCGCAAGGAGCTAGAGCAGACACGACTAGATGCTGAAGGCAAAATAACGAGAGGGTCCTCTGGTGTGGAATTTCTGTGTGGGTTTATTTTAAGCAGCCCAACACAGAGGGTGTCCAGGGATCAAGAGGCCCCGAGCACTCTCTGACACTAGCTTATAAGGGAACACAACAATCAATCATCTGAGGGTTCAGGGGTGGAGTTAGGGTGGGAGAGGAAAGAGAGGGAGGAGTTGGGGAGTAACAACAAATCAACAACCGAACACAGAACTTTCCAGAAGGGGGGACTTGATTGATAACACTTACGGTCAACCAGGAAGACCTAGGCAAGTTCACCACGCCCTGGACTAAACCACAGATACCTCGGCTTCAGGGGGGAGTCTGCCCGACCCGGGAGCCCTCCACCAAGACCCTTTTTCCCTTTGGGATCTCCCTTGGTTCTTTGGTTTTCCAAGGCTGTTTCTACTACCACCACAATAAAGGACTGCTTTTTAGCATCCCTCTTCACCCACGAGACTCCTCAATACCATGAGACGCCTTCGCATTCTCAATACCATCGGTCAGGCGTGAAGCTCCCATGCAACATTACCATTGGACAGTACTTCCCAGGGTATGAAAAGCTCTCCCAGTATCTGCCAATGGTACGTTGTGGGAAGGCTCAGAGCATGATATGCCCGTTGCGTGACTCTGTAAGGCTCTCTTTACTATCAATTTTTTGAACAACTTGTTTTCTGAGCCTATCCCTCCCATATACCAGCACTTTGCAAATTTGACTCAAGCTAAATTAAGGGAACAGCTGCCGGTGCTGACGACCCAGAAAGTAATCAAATACAGGGGTCTTTCCCATTGATTGTCTGGGGGAGAAGGTATGCGCCTGTCTCCACCCCTTCAAGACCAAGGTGGATTCTGGCAAAGTCTGTCAAGCCCTACAGGAAGCCTATACTGGCATCAAAGACATTAGCTGATGATAAGAATGAACCTGACCAGGAATACAGTGAAGATGAAAGAAACACTGCATGGAAGCGATGGTGACGTAGGCCAGAGGAAGATGATTATGGAGCTGCAGCCATGCAGACCAGGCCATATCATCACCCCCAAAAAATACCCTAAGTCCTCGTCTCAAAAATTTTCCCTCGTGTGTTTCCCTAGCCTTTACCTCTTCCCTGATCCTGCCCCAGGGAACTGGGGGGAAGGAAGATGCTAGCCTGAAAGATTAGGTTGGAATTATCATATGTACTTGTATTCTAAAGCACTCTGTTTCTTCAGAAAGGCGGTACCCCGAAACCCAAAAACCACACCATGAAGCTAGAGGTCCTTTTACTCTTTCTACTTCTTTACTTCTGCCATCACTACGGTTAACACCTGGCTTGTCAAACAGACAAAAGAAGATTTGTGGGTGACTTTGGCTAAAACCCTTAAGCAGGACAGTATGTGCCTCGCAATGGACTATGTGCAAGACCCCATGCCCATGTGCTTGGTGGGAATCCCTCTGCAGGCAAATGACTACCCATTTGCAGGTAAAAAGCCCAACCCTGCTGCTGGCCAGGGCTCTAGCGTGGATAGCTTGGTGTGCTGACCACTGGGTGGTCAGCAGCTCTGCAGTGTCGTTCCAGAGAAATGTCCCCTTAGGTTCGCTCTGGCCAGAGCCACTCAAGCTCTCACTGCAGGCTAGTGCTGACAGCACAGGCAGGCTAGTAGTAACAGTGAAACTGAGGAGAAGCTGAGGGAAGGATCTCCGTCCAGGAATAATAGACACAGGCAACAAAGTGTCTTGGCATCTGAGGTTTGAAGACCCATGAGAGAGGAGCTCAGGGGAGGAACAAGGGCGGGACAAGGGTACAGAGGCCAACTGGGAGAGGGAAGGGGAGGGGACTGGGAGAGAGACAAGGGGGACAATCAATCTACAACTGAATCACAACTTTCTAGAAGGGGACCAAGATGGAGGGGAGAGTGGCAGGATTCCAGGCCAATAAGGAAGGGGTGACCTGCCCCCTTGGGGTCCACCCCATTCTAGGGCAGACCATCCCATGCCCCGCCCCAGGGGGAACCCCTAGTTCTTGGGTCTCCTCCACTGCCACCATCCCTCAGGTCTCTCCGTGAGGGCTGACAGCCAGGGTCTGGTCAGCAACCCAAGCAGTGGCAAGTGAGTGTGCCTGGGTCGGGTTTACGCTTGCCAGAACACTGTGGCTCTGAGCTGTAGTTTACAGCCTCCCTAAGCAGGCAGGTAAGTAGCAATGGTGACTACTGAAACAGTAGCAGTAGAGGTAGTATCAGGCTTCCGAGCTCCACAAGCACCAAGGGCTGAGAGCCACAAAGGCTGAGAGCCCCGAGCTCAGCGTGCACCAGACTTTTATTTGAGACATAGCAGCCAGTAGAATCAGGGCACTGAGGAGGGACCAGGGAGGGACAAAGGGAAGGGGACCAATGAAGGGTAATTTGGGGAGGGGGCTGAGAGAGGGACAGGGGGGAGAACCAGTAAATTATCGAACTAAACAGAACATTCTGGAAACTGGGGGTGATTGACGATAGACATAACAAGAAACAAATGGGGAGAGGGTGGCCAGCCCACCAAGAACCCACCCTGTCTTGGAGCTTACCACTCTTCACCTCGCCCCAGGGGGGACCCTACTGCTTCTTGGGCCAGTTCCACCAGGGGCCTCTTTGAGGGGTGACATCAGTAGCTGCCTCAACGGCCACCACACTCCACCAGGGCCCTTCCTGGGGGGTGGGAATCTTGGGACTTTCAGAGACTGATTCCCTTCCCTGAGGCTCTACCCGAACCTCAGGGGGTGCTTGTACAGCCGCTACACAACCCGGTTGATGGTTGGGATGAGTGGATGAAGATTCTCCACCATGCACCAGAGGAACCTCAGGAATTGGATGTAGTGGGGTCCTCCAAAGCTGCCTTCTGTATTCGGTTCGGTTATAAATTGTCAACTCCGGAGTGGCTCGAGTCTTCTGCCCAAAGGAGATTTCCATTCAAAGATGTAAATCCCATAGATAAGGCCTATAATGCTGCTACATGGTGCAGTTATACCGCTGACACACTGTCTAAGTCCACAAAACATCCCCATGTACTCCCCAGTGGAGTATTTCTAATCTGTGGTGACTGGGTTTGGGTTCGGATACCTTCTCGTGTTCAAGGGGGTGCTTGCACTCTGGGCAAGCTTAATCTTCTAGCCCCCAACAAAACCCAAATTTTGAATTGGTGTAATGAATTTCAATTGGCCCGTCCAAAATGTTCACTTCAAGATCTGCATCCAAATTGCAATAGTGAAATCATTGATTGGTCATTCTTGGAAAGAGTTGCTGCATCCATTTTTGTGCCCTGGGTGGCTGCAGACAAGGCCCTAGGTGAGCTTTCTCACCTTGAGTGCTGGTCGGGTAAGCAGGCCAATTTAACATCGAATGTACTAAGCCAGCTCCTGGAAGGCAATGAGATCACCTGGCACATTACTCTCCAAAATCGGGCCGCTATAGACTTTCTTCTCTTGGCCCATGGACGTGGGTGCGAGGAATTTGAGAGTTTGTGCTACTTTAACCTATCCTCCAACAGCCAGAGCATCCATGCAACAATACAACAGATGAAGGACCAGATAAAGCAACTGAAAGTCAAAGGCTCTGACTGACTGAAGAACATCCTGGACCAGTGGGGCATTTCTGGGTGGGGGGTTTGGGTCCTCCAGACAGTTTTATGGGTTATGCTTACTATTATTATTGTTCTATGCCCTTTTAGTTGTTTCAAGAATCTTTTGTTATCTTTAATTAAATGCATTTTTTTTGAAAACAAGGGGGAAATGTGGCAGCTGTAGAAGCCATGACTGAGCTCCCAGAGAACACAGAAGCATTGGGGAACAAGGACTCGGGAAGATCCAAGGACAATAAAGGGCCCAGGTGGAAGGTGTCCCGAGTCTAAGTCATCCTCCCCTGGGGCTTGGACTACAATGGTTTGCCCCATAAGATCAACAGATTCATTTGTGTTAATTGCTCCTTTGTGGTTGGCTGCATACTCTCCCCTCCCCTATCACTCATGCATCGGTTTCTAGAATGTTCGGTGTTACTCAGTTCCCCATTGGCGTGTACTCCTCCTCTCCTCCCCTTCCCTCTCCTTATTG